>JACAXG010000180.1:0-687930 GCA_018881555.1 Amblyornis subalaris | reverse complement strand
TAATTTATAATCAGTGTGTTCTTCTTCTGATATACGACAATAAAATTCTGCATCTGTCCAATTACACATTGGCATAGAAATGCTCTGCAAACCTCACTACTACTATCCTTATCAGATAGTCTCCCTGTCAGCCCAAAACAGTGGCGGAAGAGGTAGGGTTTTTTCTTGTACTAGGGTTTTACACAAGGTTTTTTCTTTTACTAAAATTAGAGCATTTAGGACTGTTTGATTTCTTTTTTAAAATCTCTTGCCTTCTTCAGCAAAGATTAAATGCATTTTTGGAACTGAATATAAAGCAAGGTGAAAATAAAGTCCCAGCATAGAGAAAYTATGACTGAATGGACTCCCTTACTCTTAAATTTGGCCTGGTCACTTATTAAACAGACAGCTAACTCAGATTAAGAGTATGCTGTTTTACCTGGTGAAGTTTCATCTGGAGTAGCCCAGTTTTTAGGAGCAGAATGGTCTGGACTTTATTAGACTCACTCTTTTCGGTGTTCCATGCTGGGGATCCAAAGTCAGCAGCTGCTACAGTCTTTTTCTTAGCACTGACTTTCCAGCTCTTTCCTCTCTCCTGGTAACATTCCCTAGTCTGTCATTCAGTCAGTCGTCATCTTTAAGGGATGCATTTCAACCTTTCTATACTCACGCTTTTCTCCCACGTAACCCTGTGAGCTTCATCCTTCCTCATAGGCTGTTTTTGCTCAGAGGTATACAAACCATCTGTGCCTCTAATACAATGTTCTTAAATAGCCTCCAGGCAGATCTCTATGGTTTTTAAGTACTTCTCTTTGCCCTTCAGCCTGCTGTTAACCATTTTCCTCATAGTTTTATAATCTGCCCTTTTAAAGTTCGTTGTTACTGTGCTGTCCCTAAGGGAACAACTCTTTCATGATATCAAAACTAAAAGTGTGCAGTGATCACCCTTACCCCACAGAGGCTTGACAACACCTTCCTCTAATAACTTCTGCCTCTTACAAGGTAGCTCCCTCTTGCCCATGGCCTTAACTAATCAGGCATGGCACTGAGGACTGCCACCAGAGTCAAGGAAAAGGAATCCTTTGCCATATGGATTGGAATGGCACCAAAGCCACTTTACATCTCCTGATAAGAGGAAAAAAACTGCTTTTACCAGCTGTTGCTTTATCTCCAAAAAATGTAAGTTGATAGAGCAGTAAACAACAGTAAAATTCAATCTTGTGTAATTTTCCTGACTGGTCCCATTCATTTTCCCCAGGAGGAAGTTACTTCCCAAAGGCTGCCTCTGAAATTTTATAGGTTCTGAAAATCTTGAGGAATTCTACAGTCACGTAAAACCCTGTGGTGTATCTCCATTGGTTTTAATGGCTATCTTTGTGACTGCTGCCTGTGAAATGCCCTCGAGGAAGTGGGGTAGAAGGGGAGGTCTACAACATGAGAAATGTCTTTGCAGATTAATACCTTGCTCTAGGAATGGGAATAAAGGGACGATACTGAAGAGGCAGCTGATACACCAGCCCTTGTTTGCTGAATGCACAAAGGATTGATTTATGGCATTTTGCCACCAGAGAGGCCTATAGGTTATTAACCAACTTCAATGGACAAACATTTGCTGAGACTGCATCTCATACCTCTTGTGCTGCACAAAAGGTAATGACTTATCTGCAGGCAAGCCTGATGTCCTTGAGAACGCAATTGGCTCTGCACAGCCAAGTGAAGCATTACTCAGTTAATACACTACAGCATAAGGGAAACAATCAGCTGGAACGATGACATTGCTGCTTCCTGCTTCATTTTAAATCTGCAGCTTCCTAACAGGATTATATACTGAAGCACTGTAAAAAAGGACATTAAGTCCTGTGATGAAACTTAAAAAATGTGTAATTAAAACAGCTAAATACAGGCTTCTTGTGCTCAGTGTCTGCAAAACACAGCCTTTGATCCTCCAAATGGTATTTCTTGGAAAAGCGGAGGACACAAAAAATTTCAGAATAGAATTCCAACTCATCCCTTTCTCTTTAGGCCAATGAAACGAACATTTGCAGTACAACCAATGTGCTTTTATTTCAGAAATACAACCAAGGGTATGAACTCGTGAGCCACCTGTCCACATGTGCATTTTCTTGCTCATTCTGTCCTGTATTCTTGCAATTTCTATCTCATAATGCAGCATTCTTGATGGTTCACCTTGATTCCTATCATTTAGAGAAAGATCCTGTTTCTTCAAAAGAAATACAGGTGACAGAGCATCTCACTTCTCCTAATGACATCCAAGCACCTTTGCAATGTAAAAAGGCTGCACTATAAGCATCAATTACTGCAATTCTCCTACAGTTCACCAGCTTTGTTGCACCTCACTGCTCAGCTAACACCATCAAAAAATGTTTTAGTCTTAATGAACTGGGAAATTTCAAGTATTTTATTAATAAAAACTGTACAAGATTCCCATATTAGGTAACAGGCCACATCTGACCAAGCTACCTAAATTGATTGGACAATAAGCATCAGCTACTCTTACCTTGCTACTCTAGCACTTCTCTTGCTTAGCTGGGCAAGCTCCATGGGAAAAGAAAAACATATAGATTCTCCACTACAGGAGAGGAAAAGGACTGGGAATGGGGGCAAGGAAGAGCAAGAGAGAAGGAAAATCCAGGAAAATTTCCTTTCCTGTCCTAGCCTCATGTTCTGTACACTTAACTTTGGCTTCCTGTTTATTACAAAGTTCTTGTGATTACTATTTTCCCATCGCCCATTAAGACAGGTGATTGCTTCAGAGTTTCACATTTCTTTCCTAAATGAATAACTAATTGTTCTCTTTAGTCACAGGTTTCATGGGGAGTTGATGTTGTGTGTGTTTTTCCCAGTGTGTCAGCGTAAGAACACTGAATTTTCACATGACTACCTGATTAAAATGCTTTTGTGCATCACTCACACCTCTTAATAAATATATCCAATTAGTTACTGTTAGGTGAACTGGGAGCGAAATACAATGAATACAAAGGTTTCCTCCTGGTCATAGCACTACAAATCAGTCAGAATAAAGGAAAGAGACTGGGTTTCTGTATCCACCTTTCTTTCCCCTGCTGTATTGCCTGAAGAACAACATACCTTTTATTATATTATTTCCAAGCAAACCCAATTAATTTATTTGCATTCTAGACATCTATCATGAAGTCGTAGGGCAATCAGCATGATTAAGCAAAAGTACTGCACTCAATACTTTAAGGTAACCCTCTTTTTACTTCAGTCTCCCAAGCCTTTCACTAAAAGTGATAATTTTTATTTAAATGCAATTACTAACCAGATTCAAACAAGATCTCAATCTTATTTTGAACAGGCCATATCGGCTGCAAATTTGTGAGGCCATCTCTAATTTTAAGGTAAATCRAAATTCCCTCTGGTCCCTGGCAAGTATTTATCTCGATATCCGTGTCTCCTAAACTGCCTCACAGCTCAGGTGAAGAGCTTCCAGGCTGTGCAAGAAAAACCTAAGCAAGTATATTTCTGTGCCGACCAACAGAACCAGACAGGTTTAAGTAAGCAGACAATGGTTAATTCATTCTTTCAGAAAAGTCTCAGCAAGTCAGAGTATTTACTCAATTGTTGAAATATGCCCAAATATTCCTTTCACATCCTGGAATGCTAGAAGATTACTCATGGGTGTATACATACATATATACACATATATACTATATACATATATATTTAATGGATTCAAACAAGTTTTAAGTACACCAAATAAATGGAAATACTAATCCCTGGGAACCTTTGAAGGTCTGGTTTCAATTTTCTGAAAGGACAACAGATCTATTCATCTCCAAAAACAGGGTAACATGCACTCACAAATAGCGTGAAACAGTGTGCAGACTTGCATCTGATGTTATGCTGCAGGAAGCTGTACATAGGGAGACAGGAGGCCCCAATAGCAGGTGGCAAAAAAAAAAAATCTCATTTCATATACTGAAATTTTATTAAAATATCTCTGGACCACTTAAAACATAATTTATTGTTTAATACCAGATGAACAAACTAAAACCAGCTGTTTCACACAGCAACTTGAAATTTGCTCCTCGATGAAGCTTTACAGGCCAAATAATTTTGAATGTCCTGTCACCCAGCAGAACTGGTTTCATATGGTTACAGAACACACCATACATCCAAATAATTTCAAAGTCACTAGTCACATTTCCACCACCTTGTTCCCCCCAATCCCATCAGCTCTCAGCGTCCTTTTGAATTCCAGCACATCCTGTTACATAAAAGGTGCTGAAATGGACACTTTCTTTCTATGCCCACCTGCCCAAGATTGTTACCATCCCTGCAAGAGCTGGGGGTTAGAAACAGAACTGGAGGGTCTTGCCCAGGGTTCACAGAGGCGAGGGGTGCCATGATCCTTTTAAAAGTAGGACAACACTCACACAGACCCCTCTTTCATTCCTGGCAACTACTGAGAAGCTGAGGCAGTGCAAGGCAGAAGTTCCCCTTTGGTTTGGTCTCTGGGCCAGGGAGGACGTTTTCTTTGTACCTTTTTTTTTCCTATTCTTTTTCACTGCCATTGCCCAGGCCAGCAGTGGTGCCACAGTGTGAAAACCGGAACAGCCCCCGCTCCATACGGTCGCTCCAGCCCACCAGCAGCACCTGGTCGAAGCTGCCTGTTGTCTTCTGTAGAGGAGGAGGCCAAGTCCTTCCACGAGTTCCAGCTGCTGACCCAGTTCCAGCTGCCACTGTCGACTGAGCTGCTGCCGCCAGGAGAGAGACCTTGTTGGGTGACATGGAGCAGACAGCTCAGCAGCATTTGACTGGTTTTGGAGTCCAGGTTTCTTTTTGTTCTGTCCTTGTCCCCTGTTGGTTGTTGTTTGGGGGGAAGAGGGACTTTTATAATCACAGGGGTTCAGTCACTGTGTTTGGGTTTTTTTCCCCCCTTTGTTCTCTCTCCACCATACCGTTGGGAGAAGGGGCTTCTCCGCCAGCTTGTCTTTGTCCCCTGGACCTCATGGTCTTCTACAGAGGCTGCCACTTTTGGGGAGGGGCTTCTCTGCCATCTTGTTTTCTTTGTTCCAGGGCAGTTCATGGGATTCAGCACCTTTGTACCTAGTGACTATTACTGTTACCTTGCCTGTTGCTGTTTCGTTTTTTAGTAAACTGTTATTTTTTCACTTATATCTTCTTGCATTCATCTCTCCTTTTCGGTGAAAGGGAAGTGGTTAAAACTAAAAGGGGTGGTAACTCATTTTGGAGTGTCCACCCCTGAAATTGTCTTAATCCAAGACACACAGCTATAGTGTTTCTTTCATTTAAATTTCCTGTTTATAACTTCCTACTTGAAGAAAACCAAAATAATGCTTTTCCACAGCTTAAAGATGAAATACATTTTTTAAACAAGCTGTCTGAGATCCTAAATAATTATGAACACATAGGTGGCCAACTGGAACAAATAAACCTTAAAAAAACCCCAAAACACCACCAAACCACTGAGCCCATCAGCGTCAAAACCAAAGTGCACAATCTCTAATGGTTTAGGCTTCTTTTGCATTAGTTGATATCATCAACTAGAATGAAGATCTTCACACCTTGCTATCACAACCAATTCAAATGAATTTGATGTTTCTTAGACTGCATTCACAAAAGACAGGATCAAGACTACATAACTTTAGCAACTGCAGCCTCATTAACTGCAAGGCTCTGCAAAGAGCTAATCTTGCAAACCACAAACGCAAAGGTTGTGCAAACTTTTGTTAAGTTATGAGACAGAAAACTTCAGTCTCTGTTCCATGGCAATGAAGTGTCTCTCTTTTGAATGTCAACAATAACAGGTAAAAACCACACGACTGTCAACTAAGGCTATTCAATATAGAGGAAATACATTTTAGTAATGGAGGCCATTTTAAAATGTATTGATTGAAAGTTTATAAGCTGAATATATACAGGTATATTTTGCTACTCATTTGCGACCTCAAATAGCTTTTACATACGTGGTTAAATTCTCTTTCAAAATAAAGACATGACATACTGTTCATAGAGTTCCAACTAACTGCAAAGACTTAGCTCTTGCTAATTTCATACTGTGTTTCTCTAGCTGGACTATAACAAAGTAAGAGAATACTCAGACACCATGCTTCAATTTCTATGAAAGCCCTCAATGTCATTCAGATCTCTAGAAGGGCAAGTAAAATATAAAAAAACGCAACTCCTAATCATCATTTTCCTCATCATCAAATGAGAGAAGACTGCTGTTTTTTACTTGCTTAGCTGTACTCTGAGAAGTAGTTGCTTCTCTCTTAGTTTTCTTTGCTTCTTTCATCTTCTTACTTGAACTTACATTGAAGTCCAAACATTTCTCTGATGAACGTTTGGCTGGCTTCCTGAACATAATTTTTCCATCAGCAGGTTCTGGTTCATCATCTATAACAAAGAGAGTAAAGTCAGAACTCATCTGCACATGTTTACAAACAAGTACAGACCTTCACTATTATTTCGAACCACTATGATCTTGAACCAAGATCAGCGAGACCTCTGAGAGAATACAATAATCACGAATATGTACTTTTTGGCCATAAAGTCTGTATGAATGAATGTCCTTCATGTACACACACCTGCTCCATGACAGCCAGCCCTTGAAGAAAATCCTCCTGCAGTTCCTATTAGAAATGGGGTTTCACTAACCAGAAGACACTAAGTTTCACTAACTTAGAAGACACTGTGAGCAGTGGAGCTTTTCCATTCACATCCACTTACCAAAATGGACAGGACAATTTCATAGGATCCTCTAATTCCACTTAAGTATTTGTAAAATTCATGACAACAAATGCACTTATTTCAGAATGATGGTATCTCTTCAAAGAACAAAATGGCACATATACAAGAAAAACTTTTTTTTCCCTAATATATTCTGTCCTGGTGAGACACATGAAAAAGACCACATGGTCATAAACCTCCCCTATAATAATGGATGAAAATTTCAGGGCTTCTTTGTATTAGCAAAATCAGCAAACTATTCCAACTGACTAATTTTGCTCTAGTACATGCAGAGGAGCAGATAACTATCTTGAAAACATGAGAAAGCCCTTCCATGATTATCAGGCAGAGAGGGAAAGCTACTGCATAAGTAAAAGCATCACGGCAGTATTTGTGGAACAGAATATGTAACTGTAAAGTCATGAATCAGACACAAAGGTTCATGCTGCACTAGTTTGTAATTTTTATAATGTAGGTATGACAGGATGTTAGAGAGCCATAGGTTCTGTGCAAGATATTTTTCCTACATAACTTTTGTAAAATTCATTATTCAACAGAAATGTGTTCGACAAGATTATGTGCTATTTAATTATAACCAATAAATATATTTTCTCTTTAGCACAAATTATTTCCTCGGTATATCAGCACTATGACAGAAGACTAACATTTCAGTGTTATCTACACAGTACTGGCTGAAACTCCCTTCAGTGCATACCCAATTCAACTAATAAATCTGGTGTCTTAAGGGTTGTGTGGCACAAATGAAGACATCAACTTCAGTAGGAAATTTCACTTAGAATTCCTCAAGTTTCAGAGACCCTTTTTAAGAAGAAACCTACCTTGAAAAACTAAGCACCAATTCAGTCAATGACTTGTACAGAGTGAATACTTCCAAAAGGTTCATATGGTGACAAGCTGGCGCACAAGTCTTATTGAGGAGCAGCTGAGGGACCTGCGGTTGTTCAGTCTGGAGAAAAGGAGCTCAGGGGAGACCTTATTTCTCTCTGCAACTACCTGAAAGGAGGTTGTAGCAAGGTAGGGATCAGTCTCTTCTCCCAAGTAACAAGCATCAGGGCAAGAAAAGGCTGCATGKGGAAATTTAGATTCCATACCAGGAAATTTTCTTCACTGAGAGCATGGTCAGGCATCAGAACAAGTTATCCAGGGAAGTAGTGGAATCACCATTCCTTGCAGTGTTCAAAAAACATGTGGCACTTGAAGACATGGTTTAGTAGCAATATGGCGGTGCTACGTTAATAACTGGGACTCAATGTATCTTAGAGGTCTTTTCCAATCCCAACAACTCCTTGATTCTATGATTCTACACTAGTTTATGAGAAAATACTACTATGCAGAAAATAACTCACCAGGTTTTGGGAAAAATATTTCAGTCTTGGTGCATTAGAAAAGCATTACAGTTACAAAGTACTACCAGCAACAATAAACGGTAGCGAAAAACATACTTCTCAATGGATCCATTGTGAACTCTGCATGGGAAGCTCAGGTGTTTAGATGCCGTATATGTGATACAGAAGTTTAGGAAGTGTCTACAGTAAATTTTGGGAAGGAACTAGAACTGCTTCTGAAAGCATATCACACCTAACGAATCAGAATACACTGTGCATCATTCTTCTCAGAAGCTGGGCCTCTACTTTTGCGCTCAGATGTTTAATAGCAAATAATAATTCTTACTAATTGTTGCGTAACTACAACGTTTATTTGGAAACACAGATTTTCTAACTTAAACAAGATCTGAGGCACCATATAAGCCAAATTCTGAAAAAAAACCTCCCATCTATTAGAGAAACTTCACTTATGTGCAGACACAACTGCCTATGTGATCCAACCAGTCAGAGTGCCAGCTCTATACAGTATCCGTACAGCTGGGGTAACAGGACAACCAGCTACTGCATAAGCATGAGGAGCAAAAAAACCAAACCTCATTGGACACTTTAAAAAACTGATTACTACATTCTCTTAGAGTGGTAAATTTAAAACCCTAACCCCTAAAAATGTCATCAAAGCATATCCACAAAAGAAAACAGATAAACAGCTACGTACTTGTAATCCATGGAAAAACAGAAGACAGAAATTTTGATTTTATTCACAACTGTCCTGCTATCCACATTGTGAACTGCACAAAATAATTTCATTTTGCCAACCAGATGGAGAAACTGGTAAGTATCTTTGCAATAAGAATTTAAATACCTAATAAGCTAAGTGCATAAACAGCAAAGCTCAAAAACTCCACCAAAAAGGCAACTAGCTCAGCTCTGATCTCCAGGGCCACGATACTATTTGCAGGTCATTCTGCATCAAAGGAAATTATTTTAGCTCTTGGCCTGGTTAAACACCGTCAAAATTTCACTATATGCTCAAGGACATTCTTTTCAGCAGGAAGCCCAGGCCAGCTTCAGAGAGCAATGTGTGTTGGCAGTGCTTGACAAAGAATGAAGCAGATGAGGAGACACAGTAGGCCTGGCCTTACCTTACCAGCATGTGGAGAGAGTGAGGACAGACTATGCTTTTTGAAAGAATTTGATGTAGCAGTTCGAGAAATTTGTGTTGATTTGTTAAGACTGTCTTTTCCATCTGGTAAAAAGACTTCACTTTATCCTTTTTAATTTTACCAGGCTCTTATGTGTCAGCTGTCTTTTTTGTTTGCATCAATGGCCTACAAAAAAATGACTTGTATTAAGCAACGCAAAAAAAAAAAGACTGAAGAAACAATTTCAGTGTTGGTAGCTTTTAAAGTAGACTCCCAATAAAAGACTTTGTTAGTACTACAAATTATGGAAAGCAGGATTTCTGGTAGGCACACTGAAACACACAAAGTAAAATACATAAAAGCAGTACAGAAGAAATAATAAAATCCACTTCTGACAAATGAGTCAAAAAGCTACACCAGCAGTTCAAATTCCCACTGTTCTTAGTCATTGCTGCCTTTACCTGGATCACAAACATTTACACTGGTTGACCAAGAGGACCACAGTGAGATGTTGAGCTGAAAACTCACTTCACAAGTGACATCAATTTAAGAAGCCACGAAGTCAGAAATTTCTTCTCTTTTTATTGCAAGTTATATATTACAAGAAAAGTAGAAATGAGAGTCTGAGAAAGACTGCTCTTCAGTTTACAGGTTTTTTTATTTAGCAGACATTCCTGTAGTTAGCAGCACCACTTTTCAGCAGTTTCTGTCCACATGGGTCAATGAGGCAACAGGAAACACACACCACTAAATTGTCAGGAACAACAGGAGGAACACAGGAAACCATGTATGTCTATTCAAAGACAGAAGGTTGGGAAAAAAATTAGGATAACATGGCAAATTTCTTATGGTTAGAAGTTAAGGTTAGAAGTTCAGATCAGCCATTTCAGATGCTCCTTCCAGAGCTTCCTGGCTGCCCATTCTCTATGCATGCCTTTGGAAGCATTTATTCCAGGAATTCAGCATGCTGGTGGTATGAAGATAAAAAGGCCAGTCTTGCTCTGGCAGCCAGTCTCAATTGTTTATGAGAAAACTCGGGAAAGTTTTCCTTGCTTAAATACTGCAAAATTAGCTTTGATCTAGGTTTCTGCTATTTCACATGATGATGAGCAGCGTGAACTCTGTGATATATATCTGGTGTAACAGCTGCTAATCAGAACAGCCTGTGCTTAATCACAAGAAGCTCTGATACCCAAGACAGCATGGGCTATATTCTCCTTATGTCTCTCTCCTCTCCTGTCCTTCCCCAGAACCCACCATATAGAATGAAACAAGAACAGTATTATAAGGCTTTGAACAAGAAAGGACATCTTTTAGTCACCTGCATATGTCAGAGTGTCCCAGAGGCCCTATGAACTAGAAAAGCAGTAGAAAAAAAATCAATTTCATAGACAATAAAGAATGCTGGGATAAACTATCTTGCAGTATTTTACATATTTTCTTTTGTGCACATTTAATTTCTCCTAAGACCATTTTTCTTTGTCTCTAAACCAASAGTAACAATTTAGAAAACATTAAGAAAAATCACTGTTGATAAATAAACGACTTCTTTTTAAAAAGCCTCAATTTCTGTGCTCCATAGGGAAAAATATTTCAATATAGAAGGGTGTTTTCTCATATAAGGAATGTTTGGTCCTAAATAAAAAAAGATCCCTGTGACTATACAAGCAAAAGCCAACAGAAAAGCTTCACTAGGATTTGTTCTGCCTTAGGAAGCAACTAAGTGCAGCTAGGACATTAATCAGCTGGTTTTATCAAATTAATGCAAAAGCAGTAATCATCTGTAAAAGAAAATCCAAGTCATGGGAACTGCTGGTGTCTAAAATTAAAAACCACAAAAACACTGAAAACTGTAGCCATGTCAAAATGGTTATAGAAGAAAACGAAGGAGTGAGGATGTAAATGAGACACAGAAAATTCCGGAGTAATATCTCAATCCAAAGCCTGAGGACAATCACTACAGATATAAAAGAGAGGGCAGAACCTCAAAACTGAGTACTGTCTGTGTTTTGAAAAATTGTTTGTATTCACAACAGATAGTCAGTAGCACATTTCTTAGGGTCTATTAAAGTGCCTCAGCATTGATGCATGCTGGAAAGGAAGATTATCAGTTGGGAAATTTACTTCCCTATTACCTTTTCAGCTTCACATAATTTCACTAATGATATGATTTTGGGCTATATAATATTGTCTAGTAGCCATTCAACTAATTTCACTTTCTACTCTGAGATAAAAATCAAAGCAACATGAAATGCAATCAAGCCATGCAGCACCAAACTTTCTTTATACTTCCAATTTTCAGAATTGCCAGTTAGCCAAAAAAATTAAAGAAAATTCACGTTACTCAAAACTCTATTAAACTGGAAGTAACCAGCTGTCTAAATACCTGCCTCAGACTAGAAATCAGAATTTAAATCTAGAGGCCAGACTGACAGTCAAAAATGGCCCAAAATGCAAAACAAGTCTTCAGAAAGCTGTAGCACAGTCATACACACTTTTCTTCTTCAAAAATTTCACACGGGGTTCTCCCCATAGCAGAGGAACATAGCAGCACTCACCCTGTTTATTCCCATAAGCCATAGAAAGGAAAAGGACACAAAGACCTGGTATTAACTGCAAAGGCAGATGAATGAAGAGCAACACAATAATGTAGAACAGCGGGCTGCAGTCCCCAACACTCCTGCTACCTACTTCTGTGGATTTTTTTCCTCCAAATGCAAGTTATTACTGAAGGGCTGAAGGGGTAATAAGCAGAGGTGACAAAGTCCTACAGGGACTCAATACTGCCATCCTCACTACACACAATTATGTCTTAGGAATGTCTTTTTCCACCAAATAAGTTCAGTCACTCTATTCAAATACACTTCTATTTCATACTGTGTATTCAGCTTGGTAGCTCTTTTGGACTTTTGTCACAGCACGGACTCCACCTCAATAGATTGTCATGGACAACTACTTCTTTTTGCCCAGCCATACAAAATCATTTTTCCTCCTGCTGTGATCATTCAAAGTTCAAGTTGCTTATACGAAAAGAAAGCCTATGCTCAGAAAGAACCATGACATTTCTTTCCCATAGGTTGAAACTTCTCCCAATACTAGGAGGGTGAAAAGAAATTGTGTGATGACTTTACAGACTGCAACACCAAGCATCTATAGGCATTACACTTCAATAACAAGAGACCAGGAAGTAAGCCCGAAGCTGAACATACATTCTCAGAGGAGTTCAAGTCATACAAACACAGCTCTAGTTCACTACCTGGTTACACCCAACAAATACATATCTACCTGCAGAAATAAGTAAGATGTAATTTTATTTAGTTTCAAACTAACCTACATTATTAAGATTTTTCATCAATCTGCTTTTCAAAAAATGTAATATTCTCAACATATTTTCTCCCACTACTGTTACTGACTTCTCCATTTATACCATTTAAATTTTAACACATACTTCTACATAGAGACAGCATAAACCTGAATTTTCAAATCCAAATGGCAGAAAGAGAGATGGTGTCATACTGATAGCCCCACAATGTGCTCTAAATTCAATTTACAGCTTTTGTAAATAGCCATAATGGCTAACCATGGAAGATGTCCAGTTTCTGTGAATCACCTATTTTATTCTTGTGAGGTTCCAGTTCTATATTCTTAATCGTCAAGACATTTCCACTAGAGACAATAATAGCTACATTCAATCTGTCAGCAAAAGATAAAGCTATATTTCATTACACCCTGTGTGATGATTGAAGTTTCTGGACAGTCAAAGCATTTACCATATCTGAATGATCAATACTGACAGAAATTGTTAACATAACTGTATTCATCAGCTATAGTTTCACATTGTTACTGTTAAATTGGAGCAACCCTCTCACAACACTTCCATCTTTCCATTCTCTCTAATTCTTTGTCGCCAAGAAACACTTTTTTCTGTACCTTGCTGTTTCTTGGCACTATTGTATCATCTGTTTAGTTTTGCTTTACATATTTGCAAGTCACAATGTATACTGGGGTTGATTTTAAGCAAGTAATAAAATGGACGAGTCAGCTAAGGGAGTACGTTCCCAAGCCACACATCTGCCATTCTTTCCACTGAAGCACAGACCTGAGTCCTTCTGCCCTGACACTCTTTCATGAACTCATACAATTTCCTTTAAAACATCCACGCCACTGTCAAATTCAGCTGAACTAGTTAATGAGTTCAAAAATGATCACAGGTGATGTCAAAAGACTGTGCACCAGGATAATCACATGCCATAACAATAACAAAACAAAATTAACTTCAGGTGGTATTTGGAGGTAGGATGGTGCACAATCACGAAGCACAGAATTGCATCATTATAAAAAGCCAGGCAGTCAAATATTTACTCTAATAGTTTGAGATTAGGAACCACAAGTGCAAATTATTTAGCTGAAAAATTCAGGACTAATCAAAGGTAGTCTTAAATAGTAGAAAACTGAGCAAATATCAGGCCCCCTTTTATGGATTCTCTCTGAGCACACAAAGCAAGACATTAGTAGTTTGAAATTCACCTGATTCATTTGACTTTAAGGCCTCTTTGATTTGCTGTTTAATTTTCATTGCTTCTTCTGCGGTCAAGTCCCCTTTTTTGAGCGTTACCACTTGAGGCTGCTCATCTTCCTTGTCACTGCCGTTGTCACTGTCATCATCCGCAAGGGGAAGCTGCTCTCTCTAGACAAGAAAGAAATAGAAGCCATTCTGATCATCACTCCAGTTGTGGGCCAGTTCTCTTTGGTTTCACTTTTGCAGAAAGGTTATTGAGGAGACTCAGCAGAGCTGCCAGTGCCAAGCCCTCCCAACACACGTTGTCCAAAGGACACTCCAAGTCTCTGACCGAGATAGAGCCCCCCATTGAAAATACCAGCATGGGAGTATGGGCTCCTTCAATCAGAGACCAAAACAGTAGGAACCTAGAACAGAAGGAATTAATTCCTTTTGTTCACTATCTTCACTGTACAAGCACTGTGCCATGCAACACTAAGAAAAACCTTCAGTGCATGGGTCCAAACTTGAAGCTTTTAAGCTGTACTCAAAACAGCAAAAAGAGAAATGCAGGTCCATGGTGGCTGGGTCACGGCCTAAACAAATCACTCTAAGTAGCACTGACATGAGGAAGATCGTGCTCCTGTTTCCACACTCTCAAACTTGTGCTCTGAGACAGGAGAAACATTTGGGATAATTTTTTTCTTTTTAAATAAACCCTCTGGTATGGAAACCTCAGTGCAGCAACCCAAAGTTCGGCATTATTATACTTCACACAAGTATAGACAGTATGACTGTAATCTACTGAATTTACCAAGAGATAAACAAAATGCAACTTTTCTTGTGAAGTGAAACAGTTTGTATTAAATTTATTAAAGGCACACTTTCATCTGAAATTGCAACTCATGAAGTTGGGTTTTTTTTAACAAGTCATAGTGACTATCACTTTACTAACCACCCTGGAGAGGGTAGGTGATAATGGCCTCTTCAGCCCAAGATCCACAACATACTTGAATTGAACTTTAAAAGGCAATACAGGTGAATGGAGCCAGTGGTGAAAGTCAATACATTGTTTGTTTGCAAGAAGATATTTTCACAAGTAACTCGTATATCCACAGTGGCACAAGTACAACTCAAACGCAGGCTGTAACAACAGGCCACTTGGAGAGGGGGGCTTTTTTCAATAGGTTAGTTTTTAGCAACATATAGGTCAGGGTGGGATCATCCAAACATTTGTGCAAGTACAACTAGGTAACAACATAACTGCCCAAACAGCACTATCACACCTTAAGTTTTCTTAGTCATGAAAAACAAACAACAACTTTACACGTGCTATACTACAACAATAATGGGCTCATTTAAGGAACGCTGTAAAACCTTACTTAGAGGGAAACACGTGCAAAAGCATACTGGAAGCAAAAAAACTGTGTCTCCAGAAAGGCTGCCTTTTAAGCTGGCTCAGACCCTACTGCCTCTGCCCTGGCTTCTGGCCATCACACCACAGTTCGTGACTACTGATCTACAGCAAGATGGTTTGGGTTGGGAGGGACCTTAAAGATCATCCAGTTCCAACTCCCCACCGCGGGCAGGGACACCACCCACTAAACCAGGTTGCTCAGAGCTCATCCAGCCTAGCCTTGAACAATTCCAAGGATGGGGCATCCGCAATTTCCGTGGGCAACCTGTTTCACCAACCTCACAGTCCAGAATTTTTTTCCATATATCTAATCCAAATTTCCCCTCTTTCAATTTGAACCTATGTTCATGAACGTCTTTCCAAAAAATTTTTTTCCTGTAATTTCAGAACATTTTTTTCCACACCGCCTCCCTCCTGTTGGGGCTTTTTAAGGGCCAGTTCAACTTCGGATATCACCGTTGCTTCCCCCACTGTCCCCACAGACCCCTCGGACACTGACAGGCTGAAGTGGCTGCTCCGGAAGGACACCACAGCAGCCACGGGCAGGGAGGCACTGMGACTCGTCACTGTTCTTTCGAACCGCCAACACAGAAGCAAAAACAAGTCACAAAGACAACTTCGGTCAATTTTAAGGGAGTAACCACTGCTCCCCCTTGCCTTACAAAGCCCTGGGATGCTGCTTCCCCACCGCCCGCGACGGGAGAAGGAAAGGAGCAGCGCTGGGGGGGGCATCAAGACTCGGGAAGCACCATGAAGCGGGCGCTGCCCCTCCCAACCCCCAGGCCAGGGCGTTACCTTGGTGTCCACCGTGGGGCCCTCCCGATACCCGACCTGCCGCTTGAAGCGGCTGAGGAAGGCGGGCTCGGCCGGCCGCACGTAGGAGACCTGGTTCCTCTTGCTCATGGCCGCCGCCGCGCGCCCCTCACCGCGCGCGCTTCCGGGAGGCACGCAACCCACGGTCCCGCACTTCCGGAACGCTCCCGTCACATGACAGAGGCGGGGCGCCCTTGGCCAATGGCGRGGGAGAAGGGCGTGGGAGAAAATGGCGGCACCCGCGCTAGCCTGGGGAGGGGGCGGGGTCGCGCCGCTGAGCGCCAAATTCAAAGGCGCCGCCATTTTGGAGCGCCGGGCGGGCGGGAGGCGCCGGGGCTGGAGGGACTATGGCTCCTGGCGTGAAAGGTAAGCGCGGCCGACCGGGAAGGGGCTCAGGGATGTGCTCGCGGTTTGGGGGGCAGTCGGGGACCGAGGGACCGCTCTGCCCGCTGAGGCCGCCCCTTCCTCCGGCGGGGCATTACCCGCGTGTGAGAACCAATGGGGCCGAGTGCGACCGTGCTGGGAGGGCTTGGCGCCCCACGGGCGGGCGATGCCCTGGGGTGTTCCAACCTGCAGTGCCTCTGGGACAGAGCGCTGCCCTTGGCGGTGTCGGAGTACCTGGGAGCCGGCCCTTTCCCAGAATCACAGAATAAACTCAGTTGGAAGGTACCCACAGGGATCATCGAGTTCAACTTCTGACACAGGACACCCCGAGAATCACACCATGTGCCTGAGAACATTGTCCAAACGCTTCATGAACTCTGCCACGCATGGTGCTGTGACCACTTCCCTTGGGAGCCTGTTCTAGTGCCCAATCACCCTCTGGGGGAAGAACCTTTTTCTAATATCTAATCTACACCTCCCCTGACACAAATTCAGGCCGGTCTTAGGGCTGTGCAAGTACCTTTCGGTCTTTTTAAGTTTTAAAATGCCCTCCTTTCCTTGATAGCTTGTGCAATTGAAGAATAAGCTGAATTAGAAGCTAAAACATTTCTCAGATGTTGTGTGASTCAAAGCAGGTATAGGCTCATGTAGCAGCAGCAGCAGGATATTTAAGTAGTATAAATGTCAAAGAGAAGGTTAGCACCTTTGCACATCTTTATTCATCCTACTTTTAAAGGGGATCTTCCTAGTATAAAACCTATGTGCCTTAAAGATTTTATAAAGTCTTTATTATTGGAGTATTTTGAGGAATTATCTTCCATTGTMATTTTACTTATTTTCTGAATGCAGTTATGTTGCTTAGTTGATATTTTGACTATATTATGTACTTGTATGTCAGATTGACTTAGGTAAAAAATAACTCGCTGTATCTACCTATGTGGTAATATGTGCCATTGCCTTGAAATCTGAAGCTGTGCAAAATAAGGTTCATATCACAGAATCAGTAAGGTTGGAAAAGACCTCTGAGATCATTGAGTTCAGTCTATGACTGATCAACACCTTGTCAACCAGGCCATGGCACTGAGTGCCACTCCGAACACCTCCAGGCATGGTGACTCCACCACCTCCCTGGGCAGCCCATTGTGAAGCCTAATCACCCTTGCAGTGAAGACATTCCTCCTAATGTCCAGCCTGAACCTCCCCTGGCACAGCTTGAGGCTATGTCCTCTTCTCCTGTCGTGAGTTGCCTGGCAGAAGAGACCGACCCCAACCTCGCTCCAACCTCCTCTCAGGGAATTGTAGAGAGTGATAAGGTCTCCCCTGAGCCTCCTCTTCTCTAGGCTAAACATCCCTAACTCCCTCAGCTGTTTCTCATAAGTCTTGTGCTCCAGATATGTGCAGGACAGCTTTATGCATTACAGAATTATCAATATAACTTTAAAAAAGTGAAAGTAATACAGCTACTCTGTTGTGCAGATTCAGGATGTTGAGGTTTTGCAGTTACATCAGTAAAGCTAAGTCATTCTGTAATAGTTTTTTTGCGTTAAGTTGCAATTTTTAAAGTATGGCATATATAATACTATCAACATTTATGTTGCTAGCTCTCCAAAACCTTATATACATTAAGAGCTTATTCATTGCACACATACTGACAAGCGTGTGCGTGTTCACATCACAGGACTGGCACTTTCTCTACCTCTGTTGCAAACTGCAATTTTTCTGCCAAAGCAAGATGATTACCAAATATTTTTGTGCAGTTCTGATTCATACACGACACAAATATTTATATGGCTCTCCATTTATCTCCCTCTGTATTGCTTACAGTATTTTCTTTTTAAGTGGGAATTTTGAGCAGTAGCTTAATTTTTGTGTGTTTCACTTTTCTTTTATAGGAGATTTGCGTGACTCTGCAACATCTTTGTTGAACTCACCTAGGTAAAGTACTATTGGCCAGTTCCTATATATGAATAATCACATTGCACAAAAAGTGCAAACAAAACCTGGCATAATTTTGTGAGAGAATTTAAACTTTTTTCTTTCAAACTTTTCCTGCCCAAGATTGTTGCCTTTCTCTCCTATCTTTCTTATAGTTTAAAAAAAAAATGTTCTCATAATAAAACTGTTGCTCTTATGTGTTGGATTCCTCTTAAAATGCTGCCATGCAGTAAATTCTCATTTGTCCACTAACTCTGCAGCTGGACTCTAGAATTTACCTGACGAAATATTCCACTAAGAACTTCAATTCTACAAGAAAGTCCTAAACTAAAACAAAAGCCAAAATGCCCTCCCTCCAAATGTAGACTGTTCATGCCGCAACTCAGAATACTGTCATCCAATGAAAACATGCTCAAGAAGTTAACTTGGTGCGTCTTAAATCCAGTATAACATCTTCCCTTTCTCAGCTGCTGCTGTTTGTGTTTGTAGCCCTTTCCTCTGCCGCTACCCAACTGCACATTTCATTCATGAAGACCCTTCCCCACTTTTAAAACTCTTCTATTCCTTGTTCTTGTATACCAAAAGTAAAAACAGCAGTTACAACACCCTGCTGCTATAACTGCCTTTTGGGAAAGAATGAAGTAAAGTAAATCTAAGATTGCTACCACTTCATGTAAGAATTTACATATTTATTATTTTATGGGTGTATAGGTATTTATAGTAGAACTCTGCCATATGTTTTTTCACTGATAAATGTGCTGAAATAGGTTGGGGATGTTTTAGACGCAGGCACTTGCTATGCTTTATTTGATTCATTGATCAATAATTGATTCTTCTTTCTCTTCTTGTGAACAGCAAAGAAAATGCTAATAACTTTTTTGCTGGACTGTAGCATTATCTGCTCTGTTTGTCTATTAAAACTTCCAGGAGTAAGAAGGGCTCTTAAAGCCCATAGTCTTAGATCCTACAGAAGCCTCTAATACAACACTGGATTTATATATCTCAAGTTCACTGTGAAATGTGTTCTTCTAGAGCTATGCAACAGCAATAAATTCCAGTAACTGCGTGTTCTTTGTTTTTTAAATCTACCACACGTTTACATGTTTAATCTTATTGCAAATTGATGTTCATCTACAAGTAATATGATTTCAGGACAGACCTTTGTAAGACTTCACATGCTTAATATGATTGTTATGAGTTAATTTTATCAGACAGTTGATAGATCTATTTGGAACTAATCTAATGCATAACTATTTATTTAGTGTTGAAGGTGATGCTATCAAAGTTTTTGTAAGGGTACGCCCCCCTTCAGACAGAACTGCCTTAACTGATGGAGATCAAGGCCTGTGTTTATCTGTTCTTTCACCAAATACCATCCGCCTGCATTCGAAGCCTGAGCCAAAGATCTTCACTTTTGATTATGTTGCAAATATGGAAACAACACAGGTAATTATTTCCAGAATCTCATAACTATTGCAATTTTTGCCCAAATTTTGGCAACTACTATGCTAGGCTTTTCTAAGGATCTAGTGCCTTACGTCTAATTTTTTGCCATAGTCAGATTGGTGGTATGTAGTTATAGTACATAAATGCTGCACAAAATTCTGCTCTCTAATAGTTTTGATGTATTTTTTTTTAGCTGTTAATTTCTTTAATTGAAGTTTGAATTAAAATTGAAGTTTTTGTTTGTAAACGTTATGGTAACACCATAGGCAGAAAATAAATCTGCCTATTGAGACAAACATATAAAAATAACTGGCAATCAGTATCTGATATTAAGATGTGATTTCACAGAATCACAGATTATGCTGAGTTGGAAGGGGCTCACAAGGATCATCAAGTTTAATTCCAGATACTGCACATTTGTATTCAAGGCACTTAGGAGTTTATATGCTATTTACTGCATTTCCTTCTTATATTTTTGCCTTTCAAATGGATGCATTGCTCATTTGGGACAGGTAATACTGGAAAGAAAATGTTGGTATTTTGTTTCTCCTTTTGACATATTGAGAGTTCTTTGCTCTGAGTTTGGAATGAAACGCAGGAGGCGCTGAGATATTCTTCTTATCAGGTTGTTTATTAAGTTCTTATCTATTGCATAGTAGCACAGAGTGTTCTCTAAGTTAGCAAGGTGGAAAATGGCCTCGAACCGTGAGTTCCAAGGTTATTTAAAGCTTAATTTACCCAATTATAGACTGCCAACTAACATGTTTTTACTTATAATCCAGTCACTGTCCATTTAGCATCCGCAATGCGGGCTTTTTTGCACCAATGGTTAAACTACCTAGGTTTGTGAAGAAGAAGGAAGAAAGAAGAAGTATAAACCCACACCCAAAATCCTCCATCTTGCTACCAATACATTACTAATAACTCATAAACTGAATCTTCTACATTTCTACATATTGCACCCAGTGACATAACAAATTGCTTTTTAATTACAACAATGAAAGACTGAAATTTAGGGTTCCGACAAGAAAATCCTTCAATTTAATTTCTATAATATTGTGTTTAACATTCTGAACATAATTTTAATTCTGTTAAGACTTCAATTCCCTTTAATTTC
Source organism: Amblyornis subalaris (assembly GCA_018881555.1). Classification (NCBI taxonomy): domain Eukaryota; kingdom Metazoa; phylum Chordata; class Aves; order Passeriformes; family Ptilonorhynchidae; genus Amblyornis; species Amblyornis subalaris. The sequence continues at coordinate 667,118 of JACAXG010000180.1, read as the reverse complement.
TGTTGGACAAAAAAAGAAAAAAAAACCAAACCCAAAACCTCCCAAAATCYCACCTGCAGTAGGCTGTTATTTGTAGCTACATCTGCTCTTCTTGCAGATCTCAGAAAAATGTGAAAATAAATAAGACTAAGTTGTGCAGGTTTGTTGAATGTGCCATTGTGCGGTGGCGAATGTTGAAAGTTAACTAGATTTGACACTATAAGTGTCACAGGCACCTGACATACTAATGGTATGTACGTAATCAAAATCACTGCATCAAAATTAATATATATTTGAAAGCTGTACTATGATGCTGAATTTTATTATTTTTCTTCCAGTTTATCAAGCAATACAATTCTTTCAGAGGGAGTGATTTATGTCACAAAGACATAGGATGTATTGTTTTGCTGTGAGAACTCCAGGGGTCATGGTACATGTCTAACCTTAAGGAATGCATCTGCTATATACACTATAAAGTTATGGCATAGGAAACACTGAGATAAAAGATACTTAAACAAGCGGTGCCAAGTGCATTTTCTTTCCTTTGTCCCCAGGAGTCTGTGTTCTCAAGTGTGGCTAAAAACATTGTTGAATCTTGTATGAACGGCTACAATGGAACCATCTTTGCATAGTAAGTCATTTCATAGCAATTACAGTTATTCCATAGCAACTGCAACATCTGAGGAGATTGTGCTAATCAGTAGTTGTGGTTTTAAGAGCCAGAGCCTGCCTAATGGTACAGTAAACTTTTAAAGTGCTTCCTTACTGCAGCACTGCCTAAGTAATGTTCTTGCAATGTTGGATGGTACTCCTTGGTCCTCTTTTGGAGGAATCTCGTTGTAGGTGTTATGCTTCTAACACTCAAGGCTAATAATGTGGATGTAAACTCATTTCAATCTTACTATTATTTGCTTAAAAAGTAGAAGTTTCATTGTACTGTTAAGGAAAAAGCTAGTGGTTTTCAGTATGTCCATAGTAAAATGGAATGAAAATTGCTTTAACTTGATATTTGGCTAGCTCAACTCTTCAATGACTCTTAGCTGCCTGTGGGAAGACTCATGAATGACAATTTTAAATCTTTGAACGTTTTCAAGGCAGAAATATATCCATGACTACTAGTATGAATATTGTTATATTAACTCAGTATTTTTTCATTTTGAAAACTAAGGAACCACTTTGGTCAGAAAATGCTGACTTTAAAGGGCTAATCTAATCAAAACCTTACTGGGGTATTTTTAGCATAGCATAGCTTTTGCAAAACTATGAAGTCCACTTTATTACAATGTACAAATGTGGAAAAATGAAATCAAATTGCCCTGAAGTTTCTCTAGCATGATTAATAACTACATTAGAAAAAAAAACTTAAAAAGAAAAAAATACTTTAAAGTAGAATATATCCTTATGTGCACTACTGAGAGACATAAAACTCAAAAGATGGACCCAAAAATTAGTTTTATGTATATATTTGAAAGCCTTCATTTTAATCCTAACTTCCCTTACCAACAGAAATAAGGAAGAAAATGGTGGGTAGTAGGGGAGACAAAAGATGATTTATCTAATGGAATTTCTCGATGGAATTTGCTGTTCTATTTTTATACCTTTTTAGCTGTCTGACTTCTCAGATTGCTTCTGTCTCTCTTTATCTTCAGTTTAGAAGATTTTTGTTTGTTTGTTTTAAGCTTTGACTTCTCCTTAAAAGATGCAGATTACTGAAAAATTCAGAGCCACAATAAAGCTTTATCTGACTTTTCTTTTTTCTTTTTGTTAGTGGCCAGACTGGGTCAGGAAAAACCTTTACTATGATGGGTAAGTGCACAAGAGGGATTTAATCTTTCAGTGGTTTCTTATTTTTTTTCTTGTCTTGAGATTTATTCCACATGTCAACCACTACTCTTGAGTACTACTAATTAGTTTTTTTAATTTAAAAAATCTCTTTAGGACCATCTGATTCTGATAATTTCACTCACAGTCTGAGAGGTGTAATTCCACGGAGCTTTGAATACTTATTTTTTCTAATTGAGCGGGAAAAGGAAAAGGTACATTTATTTTATACTTACTGCAGTAAAAGTAATGTCTCACAGTAAAGATTAGGCTGGTACACTGGGTATGCAGCCATTAAGTTACCAAGATTATTGCCATCTTGCATCAAATTTATTAATGAGAAATGCTTGCATTTAGCACTCTACCAAATTATAGTACAATTTCTTCAGACACAAGTGTGCTTATATTCTGAGTCTAAAAATGCATCTAGTTTTCTGGATGTCACCTGGGCATCAGAAATGTATAGTATGCAGGATATATATGCAAACTAGTAGCTTTAGATATGTGTGAAAAGAGACTTGCTGCCATACAATGCCAGACTTAATAAAACCAATCTGTTTATAGTGTAAATTACTGTGTTTTTCAGGCTGGCAGTGGAAAGAGTTTTCTCTGCAAATGCTCATTTATTGAAATCTACAATGAACAGATATTTGACTTGCTAGATTCTGCTTCAGCTGGACTCTTTCTCAGAGAACACATCAAGAAGGGAGTCTTTGTTGATGGTGCTGTTGAACAGGTGTTGTCATCTGCTGCTGAAGCATACCAGGTATTTTTTTGTCACTATTTAATGTTTGGACTACTTTTCTTGATGCTTATTTGGTAAATATTCCTCTTTGATTAAAGACAAATGTTATTTGTGTCTATGACACCTTCTTCCCTATCTCCATGTTCCAAAAGGCAGTGTAAAAAAGGTTGGTTTAAGGCAATGCTTCCTGACTATCCCATACCTGTCAGAAATCAAAAAAGTTCTGGAGTTTGGAATATATGAATGGCAATTACAGTAATCTTTCCTTAATGTTTGCCCTACATGTCTCTGAAATAGCAACAGAAAACTACATTTCCTACTAAGTGGGCAGCGTGTGTTCCAGAACTGTCAGGTTTATTTCTCCGTGAGTGATACACATAGTACTTGTGTGACTTTAAATATTTTTTTCTTATTTTGTGTACTGCTAACATACCAGTATTGGATATGTTACGCTTTCAAGCAGCAATGGCACTTTTGGAGAAAAGAAGTGAACATTATAATTAGTTCTGCCATTAAGCTCAACTGTAGCTATATTTTTTTCACTTTTAAAATACATCTATTGGAAAACAGTAAAAAGAGTCCTTTCCCTTGAGATTTTTAAATGCTGTTGCATGGAATTGTGCCTGCTGCTGCTTATGTCACCTGTATGTGAAGTACAGTCTGAGATACTTGAAATTGTGGTGTCTTTTTCATGCTTAGGTATTAACTACAGGCTGGAGAAACCGTCGTGTAGCATCGACCTCAATGAACAGAGAATCCTCCAGATCACATGCAGTTTTCACTATCACGGTGGAATCCATGGAGAAAAACAATGAGGTTGTTAACATTCGGTCTTCCCTGCTCAACCTGGTAGACTTGGCAGGATCTGAGAGACAGAAAGACACCCATACTGAAGGACTGAGGTTAAAGGTTAGTTCTGTAACATCTGTGGCATCTTTCTCCTTTCAGGTGTAGTGCCCTGTTCCATCCATCAAATCCATTCACTTTTGCTCTCTCCTCATTTTTAGGAAGCAGGTAACATAAATCGATCACTAAGCTGCCTGGGCCAAGTAATCACAGCACTTGTTGATGTGGGCAATGGCAAACAGAGACACATCTGTTACCGGGATTCCAAGCTCACTTTTCTGCTACGGGTAATATATATCCTCTGGATTTTATATGCTACTTGGAATGTAGAAAAATATATTTGGTTGGGGTTTTTTACTGTGAAAAGCTGAACTCAAGTACATTAAAGTTGTTTCAATATTGGGCAAGCAGAAGAAAGCTTGAAAAGTAGCTTTTTGACCTAAACGGACTTCTAGTCAATTTATTGCCGTTAACTGAAGACAAATTTATTTATGCTCATAAGCTGCTATTACATATTTGGAAGTTTTAAAGAAAAAGAAGCACAAATTTTCATCCTTATAATTTGGGAAATAATGTGTATCAAAGTGTAATATTTAGAGACATGTTGAAACTTTTCACATGCTTTCCAGAATTAGCCTACATGTGCTGAGTGTTGCTTTGATGTTAAGTTAGATAAATTTAGTCTCCTACCTGAGAGCTTATAGGCTCTTTTCAAGATGAACAGAAAACAAAGACAAAAGCAGTCAAAGATTTGTTGGATGCCAGCACTCACAAAAATCCTGTGAAAAATAATGAATATCTGTAATATGTTTTTGTATTATAATGTAGTATTTGTATGCAATACAGTATTTCTATTACAACACAGTATTGTGATCACAGAAAATTTCTTAATTGTTCCATCCCAGTTTCATGTAGAATTTAGATTCATGAAACTTGGAAGAATTATGTCCTTCCAATGGAACCCAGAATATGTAGAAATTGGAAAATAATTACAACTGTATCAGCTGTGACTTTAAGTGGGGTTTTTTTAGGTGTCTGTGCTGCAAAGAAGTTCACAAATATGACGTTTGCTACGAGAGAGAGAATGCTATTCCAGCTGATGGACTATTTTGCAGTACTAGACTTTTAGTCTTTAGGTATAACTGCTGCCTTCTCCAGAGATTTGAGAACTACTTGTTTAACAGCACAGAAATACATTAAGATATGCATGTAAAAGGGAGATCTCACTTTTATATCCTTGGTCAAGAATCCGTTGGTTTGTGATTTTTGTTTGGCAGTTGCCACCAGAAGGAAGATAGTTTGGAACAATCAACAGGCTAGATGATGTTGAAAGTAGTTTGGCTATTGATCTGCTAATTACCAAGATTATTTTTGGATTTGTTTGGATTTTTTTCCTTTCCCTGCTGTTCAGGTGAAACAAGTATCTCAAACTCTTGTTAAGTAATATAGTCAGGGTTTTGAAACCCCAAATAAAGTCTTTACTTACAGTCACATCCTTTATACCCACACTTGAAATAAAATTTGAGAAAATTACCTAGCATGGATATTTGTTAAACAAATTTCTTTCTGCAGTTTGTTCAAAATGATACATAGTATCATACATAGTAGCTCTTAGGTGATGGCTTCCTATTGTCACCAAAAACGTGCAAATAAGACTACATTCCATGTTTTTAAATAGGACTCCCTTGGTGGTAATGCAAAAACATGTATAATTGCAAATGTTCATCCAGGATCCAAGTGTTTTGGAGAAACACTGTCCACTCTTAATTTTGCTCAGCGAGCAAAATTGATTAAGAACAAGGTAAGAGAGTTACTCAATGTCTTTATTGTAGAATTTCTTGTCATTTAATGTTCATATCTGCAAGCAAGGTAGTTTCATCAAAGTACTCCTGTGCTTTCACTAATTTAACTTCATTTAGCTTATTTGGAAACACTAAATTTGCTTTCCTTGTGTTTTTTAATGACGAATTACTTTTGAAAAGGGCTTGTTTGCTCTTGGTTAGGATAGAGAACAACAGCTGGGGACTAAGTAATGGCTGATAATACTATGTATTCATTGCTTCTTCTCAGAGCACTTCCTTACAAAAGTAAAAAGGAAGTAAATCTATACTAAAAATTAAAATTATCATAAAAATTTCTGATCTAATGTTATTTCTGTTAACTAGTTCTATATATGCTAGTGCCAAAAATGTTATTTTTCATGAGTGGGTTTTGAAAGCATGTTGGCATTTGATGAAACTGTCTCTGATGTATACTGCTTTGTTGGTCAAAAAGCTCCAAACAAAATTCTGCAGATAACATTAAATTTTTTGACCTCTAATTCCATCTGAAGTGCAACTTGCTGGTTTCTCAGTGAATGGGACTCTGCTTTTCCCATGAGTTCTTCGTTTCCTAAGATGGAAAGAGTTCTCAGTAGTTTTACTGCTTTGCATTCTTTGAGTTTTTTCTTATTCTAGAAGATTTTTATTTGTACYTTCTCTTAATTTTCTTATATTTATGAAAGGCTGTAGTAAATGAAGACACACAAGGAAATGTGAGCCAGCTGCAAGCTGAGGTCAAGAAGTTGAAAGAGCAGCTTGCTCAACTTACATCAGTGCCATCTATGCACAATATTTCTGTATCACAAGGTAAGAGTTGGGAGTGAGGGAAAGAGAATTTGCTACTTCTCTGCCTAGAAGGTTGGGGCCTTTATTAAGTTTCTGAACAATTAATATTTTTGTGGRCACTGAGCTACAGGGGTCGCATTTTCCTTATGGATCCCATTGCCTGTATTTGGATCTAATACTTTGCAGAAATTCTTAATATGGTTTTATTTTCCTCTTCATAAGTTTGAGTACTGGACTGTGGTTTTATTATCTAATACCTAGATATTCCTCCACATCATAAGAGATGTGCTGCCTAATCCTCTAAGCAACCAAAAGTTTGCATGTGATTCCTTATACATTTAGGTCAGAGGGAAGGCACAAAGGTGCTAATAATGTTGCATTCTTTTTAAGCTCAGGGCTGGATTTTTTTCCCCCACTCTTCCCTTTTTTGCCCCTTCCAGAAGACTCTAAGAGGGATGTTTACTTTCAATAAAGGTTCAATTTCAATGTAGGATGAATTTATGTAATCTTCCATAAGATTCTCTCTAGGCCATTTTATCTACAATACAAATCCCAGCAGAGCTTCCTAGTATGTATGTTTCTCACTGAAATGTGGTAGTTTATAATGTTTGATTGCAAGGTAGTAAACTTTGTCTTGTAACTCTTGCTGTGTTTCTGAGTCAACCCTTTCCTGACCTTGCACAAAATGGAAGACACAGCAATAGAAGTTACTACAGAAGTTAGAAAGTCTTGTCTAGTATAAAGCGTAGCTGAGTTTTCCTAAGGAAAAAGTACTTCTCTAACACACATGTTTAACCAGTAAAAACAAGAGAGTGATGAGGTAGGACACTGAATCATACTTCATAAATACACGAATGTTGACAGAGGGCTCAGTGTTTAGACCCGTGAAAGCGTTCTGAGGGAAAGCAAGTGATGATGCTTAAACACTGAGGAGGAGTTTTTAGTAGAACCTAATATATCAGAGCTGTGTTTGTTTTGTGCAGTTAAATTATGTTTGTAATACTCCATCACACAAGCATAAAATCTGCTTTCTAGCTACTTCAAAAATATGATGGTATTTTAAAATATATTAAATTACAATAATGTACTTTTCATGCACCTAGATATTCTGGTGATTAGTATTCCATAAATAACTAGACTTGTCTGTGTGAGGATGTTGTTCTCGGGTTCGAATAAACACACGGAGACAGCTGTCAGGGTTCACCCACAGGCAGAGGCCAAAAGGGAGGAAAAAGAGAGCCGGCCTCTGCCCTCATTTTATTTATATGTTTTCAAAACCCACTGTGGATTGGAGGATGGGAATACCACCTCCTGCTRTCCACTGGTCAGCAATATTGTCTATCACATAGGTTAGGAATTCATAACAATCTTTGCCGTTAGGTCAACAATTCATGTTTACACAAAAGTGTGTGAGAAACTATTTCGCTGAACCAAAAACACTGCACATCTGAAGAACTGCAAAATGCAGGGCCACATGAGAATATTCAGAAAAGCTATTTTGAATTAATTTCTAAGTGGATTGTTAAACCCTTTTAATCCCTTGTGTGGACACTTTCCTTCCAGATTAAGCCACTAATTGTCTTATTTTCCTAAATTTCCTTCTCATAAACCAGTCAGTCCACTTTTAATATGTACAAACTGTACTAACAATGGTTTAGTGTTATCAAATTAATTTTAGAGGGATTTTGCATTTTATAGATATGCTTAGCTGAACAGACTGATTCTTGTATTTTAATGAAAGGCTGTTTATTGCAAGGCTGTTTAATGCTTGAACAACTTTGTTAATTATATAATTATGTATATTAGCTCTGTTCTTTATCAGCACTTGCAGGTGACTAGGAATTACTGTCTAAACAGTGTGCTCTGGGTATGGCACATGATCTTTGTGGAAGAATTACACTGTCCAAAGAATTTATTTAAATTTTCTTTACACAATTGTCATGTTATATATGTAGAAAAACTTAAGTGGTATTTTAATAAATGGCATTTGTTTCTTTGACTTCCCCTACAGATGCTGTTGAAAAAGGGAAGAACAACATAAATTACATGAACAACTTTCTTGAAGCAATGTTGTTCTGGGAGAAATCAGAAAGTGAAAAAAAGGTAAGAAAGCACTGATATTTCTAAGTGCATTCTGGTGAGAGACCAGTGAGCATATTGAAACTGACTCTCTTAATGATTTTCCTTGGTTTTGAATAAAAATACTCTGTCCAAAGATAACAAGGTCTGGTAACAAGGGAACTTTGTCAAATGACATTTAAGATAAAATCTATGGTGCTCAGGAGGACTACAAGAAAACTAGCAGGGCCAAAGCCTAAGTCGAACTTAATCTGGCCACTGCTATAAAATGTTTCTGTAAATACATTAGCAACAAAAGGAGGACTAAAGAGAAACTCCATCCTTAATTGGATGCAGGCGAAAAAGCATAGTGACAAAGGATGAGAAAAAGGCTGAGGTACTTTATGCTGCCCTTGCCTTAGTCCTTAATAGAATAAGAACAGTTCTCATAGTACCCAGCCCCCTAAGCTATAAGACAGGGATGGGGAGCAGAATGAATGGTGGGTCAGTGTTCTGCTACACCACTTAGATATGTAAGTCTGGAAATTATGGAAAAATTCTTCACTGAAAGGGTTGTCAAGCATTGGAACAGGCTGCCAGGGAAGTGGTTTAATCCCTGAAGGTATTGAAAAAACATGTAGATGTGGCACTTAAGGACATGGCTTAGTGATGGACTTGGCAGTGCTGGGTTAATGGTTGGACTTGATGATCGTAAAAGTCTTTTCCAACCAAAATAATTCTATGCTTCTATTCTGTCTTTCAAACTCCCAAGCCATAGGATTGCTTTCATAGTATGTTTAATTTTAGGGGGTGGAGTTTTTATTGATGTTTTCTAATAACAAAAGATCAAACAGAACAGCAAACTTCTGTTTTACTTAATTTTGAGTGTCCTTTTGAGTGTTTGGATCAACAGTGTGTTTTTTGAAGCAAACCTCCCAGTCGTTCTCATTTTATTGTTCTTCAATCATGGCATAGTACTTAAATAGCCAAAATGGATTTTTATTTTTTCTAAAGAAAATTAATTGAAACAGGCACTCTAGTGGTGTACGTCTGAGGTGCTTAACTGAATACTTAGTCCACCAGATCATATTGGAGTTTTTAAGTACAATATGTTGTGTAATTTGCGTTCTTGGTATGAGCTGTTCTCTCTACAGATCTGCTGCAAATGATATTCTGTGTATTCATAAAATTACTGTTAACTGAGTTTTGCATTATTTGTCTGCCTGTGCCTGTGTATGTGATATGTGCACCTTAAAAATTCATCACATGTAACTGTTGTTTTCCCACTAATCTGTATACATGCTTTCTAAGAATTTACTAGAAAAAGTTGCTCAGCTAGAAGAACTGTGTGCCAAGAAGGAGAAATTTGTTCAGTCCAATAAAATGATAGTTAAATTCCGGGAAGACCATATTGCTCGCTTGGAGAGATTACATAAAGAGGCTGGTGGAATTTTATTGCCAAAAGAGCAAGATGATCTCCTCAGTGACTTGAGGGAGGAAGTGCAGATACTCAGAGAACAGGTAAGGTCTTTGGTTTTTCGTTTCTAGAACAGTTTCTTTTTGTGAGAATAGCTCATGTGATGCAGCTCTGTGGTGGCTGAATACAGGCTTTTTAGGAAAGACAGGCAGAAAAGAAGAGGATGGGTGGTGGGTTCCTTTATAGAAGCATCTCATCTGAATTTCCCTACAAAAAGGACAATAGGTGGCTTTAGAGCTTGTGAGTTTGCATGAGAGGAGAGTTTAGTAAGGGTGATGTCATGGTGGGAGCTTGCCACAGGCCACCTGATCTGGGTTAGGTAGAGGACTAAGTCTCTCACAAATCCTCATTCATATGGCAGACTTCAAGCTCTATGACATCTGTTGAAAGGGAAAGACAGGATGCAAATTATGCAGCAGGTTTCTGAAGGATAATAACACAGGTGTCTGATGGACCAGTAAGGGATGATGTGGTCCTGGAGCTGTTTGAAGAAGGCAAATAGCAAAGTACATACCTAAGGCTTCAGAAGAGGAGGCTTTGGGTTATTATTCAGGTGTCTGGTAGGTGTAGTATCATTTGTGAGGCAATTCTGAAGAACAAAGAAGCTCAAGAGAGAAGGCAAATTCTTGAAAAACAATTTTCTCCAAGCACGAGTAGGAAAAAGGAGTAAATGTCTTGGCAGAGTGGCATGAATTTGTAGTTCGGCTTTGTAATTGAGCTTCGGAGCAGAGGGATGGAGAGAGGAAATGCGGGAGTCAGTACAGTCCTTTATTGACTACGGAAGCATTACTATGGCATGCAAGGGCAGTGTTAAGAAAGCCAAAGGTCAAAAGTTGAAACTGAAAAGGGATGTCAAGAGCAGCAAGAAAAGCAACTACTGCTTTATTACCAGTACAAGAGGAAACACGTAAGATGTAAACTTGCTGTCTCGTTTTGAGAGTAGATTCCAAAGCAGTAAGAAAATTAACCAAAAAAAATTTGAGCAGTTTTAACCACTGTAGGGAACACCTCTTTTCCATTACAATTTAATGCTTGTTAAAGGTAGTAAAGTAACAGCTAGATCAGTATAGCATTGTCTGGAAAATAAAATCTGTTGAATAAAATTTTGCTTGCCACAGATGGAACAACACCCACGAATCGCAAAGTATGCCATGGAGAACCATAATCTCAGAGAGGAGAATAAAAAACTTCGTTCTTTACAGTCAGTTAAAAAGGCCCAAGAAATTGATGCTCAGACCATTGCAGAGCTAGAAAAAGCTTTTTTGGAAGCTTCAGCCACAGAGAAAAATACTGGAGGTAAAAATATGCTAACGTTTTTCAGCTAAATGTGCTTACTTTATTTCTGTTTTGTGCAGCATAGTGTTGAAAAATCTGTCTTGATGTATTTTTGCTTTCTTCAAAGTGATACCTGAAGACTGATAAAACAAGTTTACTTAATTTTATTCATGTTGGCCTTCAAGCAATAGGGAATTTGGATTTGCATCTTGTGAAACCCATCTGTAATCTCATTTTGTGGACCTTAGTTACCATGAAGACTGCAGTAATATTAATTATTTTACTGGTCTTCACGTGGACTGTTGCTAATACCTATTTTTGTCAATCTCAATTGCTGCTATGCTGTTTAAAAGCCCACAGATGCTTTCATTTTAGTAAAACTTCAGGTATGTAAGCTAGTGTGTGATTTCAGAGGGTCTATGTTTGTTCTTTAGGTCACCGCCTATATTCCACCACCATGTCAGCTGAAGGCAACTCGCTGGCATCTGTCGAAAGGCTGAAAGCTCGTCTGCTACAGACCCAAACTGAGCTGGCAACTTCAAAGCAAGAATACGAAGAATTTAAAGAGCTAACCAAGTGAGACAAAACAGTATAGAAATGTCTATAATTAAATGTCTTTAAGTCACTACTTATATTGATTTTGGAAAGACTCAGATCCTGATTATACAGACTAGGCTTGTTCTTTGCATCTCAGAGAGGGCCAGGTTCAGATCAATGGCATGCCCACAGAATATGTTCCTGTTGAACTCTTATTCCCACACTAGGGAACAACCGTGATTTAATCAGAAGGCACGTCTGCACTGTTGCAGATTTCTTTGTCTTTTCCAAAGCCACTCTTGATAGTAAGATGCAAAAAAATGCTTCACAACATGCAGGAGATGGACATACCCTTTAATTCTGGTAGTCACCTGCTTAACAGCACTGGGAGGGTTTGGCTTAATTTCCATGTTAAGCAAGTGTTTTTCAGTAACTGAAATATTACATATGGAAGCACTGATAGGAACAAAGAGTTGATGGGGTTGGGGGAGAATGAGAGAGGTATTTGGGGGGTTGTTTTTGTGCAACAGTGGTTTTTAATATTATCACTTAAAGTTTGTAAGTTTCAGTCACCATAAATGTAGAATCCAAGCACCCCAGAAAGCTCTGGCTAACCTGTTGGTTAATTTTTTATCTCCATTTCAAAGATTTTTAAGAAGGCAGTAATACTGCTATCTTGAGACTTGTTATTGGAACAAAGATTTAATTCAAATCAGGGCAAAGACATGGTGTCAGTAGTATATTCATGTCCATTTGCTTTGGTATCTAAACATGAGATAAGGGTCTACTCTGCCCTTGTTAATGTAGTAAAGAATTTACTGTCATTGTTCTCCTGGAGGGCAGCACAAGATAATATGAAAGGCCTGACTAATACCTTCAGTGTTCATATGCACCTGAATAATACATGACTTCACTTGATTAACCCCATTTCTGAAAAATTCTGAACTTGTTGTTACTGCAGATACAAGAAAAAGAGCATTTCCAGCAAATGTAATGCAAACCTGGAAGGCAAAAGGGACCTGATTTTTTTTTTTTAATTTATTTTAATTTTTAGCTCGTATCTAACATTGTTGCTTTCTATTGATTTCAGTGAATTTAGAGTGTAATTCTAAAAGCATCAGGCACAAGATAACTCCATTTTTTGCCTCCCCACTTCTATTTTTTCAAAGTAGCTTTTCATGTCCTTTTTGCTTCTTCAGGCAATTGTACAAATCTGTATTTTTATTAGATTTCTCTGTAGCAAATTCTATGAACTTTAGTGTTACAATCTACTGAGGCTATCAATTCAGCAATTCATCAATTGTCCCTTATCATTAATTGCAACAGTCTATTTATATTGTCATATATTGATTACTTTATTTTTCTGCCCATTAAATATATTTCTATTTTATGTATTCCATGTTTTGTGCATATCTTGCTTTCCTGATAGTATGTATGCATGTTATTATCAATTATTGACATTTTCTTAGTGGAGTGCAGTCAAACAGAAGTGTGCTTTTCAGCCTCTGGAGTCACTAAATTTTAAACTTGTTTCCAGTTTCAGAGTAATTGGATGCTTAATTTTACATACAGGTGTAACTATATGCTGTAACTGAACAAGTAGAGTAAAATAACAATTTCCCAAAAACAGTGTGTGCTAATTTTTCTGCTGTCCATTCACATGCAGAACTTAAGTTCTAGTCTGTTCAATGAGTTTTGTTGCAGATGCCAAGAGCATGAGGGAAAATGATTGCATTAAACTGCCAAAAGATGAAATACTGTGTTTCCATTTGTCTGTAGACTTTGACCCTACCATTATGTCAGTAATGCCAACTACCACAGTAACAGCATGTAGCTGTGCAAAATACCTAGTGAAAATTATTCCTAAATTTCTGCTCAACTGTGGGATTTCAGTTAAAGTACTCTTAGAGGGCAAAATAATCTTAACAGAGCAGCACTTTCCAAAAAAAAAAAAAAAAAGTCTTTAAAGGATTTTCTTTAATCCTGGCAAGCTCCAGTTCAGACTTCTTGTATAAACGGATAACATTTTTAAAGCTTAAAACCATATTGGTATGGATGAGATCACTTTCTCATAAAAGGAACTGCAGAGCTCTCAGCTTATTTCTTACCATGTAATGGATTTTTTTTTTTCTGACATGTTTAGTTATCCATCTGCTTGCTTCATTATGCAAGCACAAATAAGCTTCTTAGCTTTTTAATTTTTTAAATGTTATTTTTACTTTTTAATACAGCAGTGGTGGCTTTCTTCTCAAAATAATGCGTTTCAGTGTTTGGGTAAGAGTTCAGCTGCAGATTGCTCATTGGCAACACTGCAGTGTATTCTTACTGATGGGAAGGCGTACTCATGGAGTCGTTCTGACAGTAGTAAAATACTTCCTAAACAGGAAAAAACAGATGGAACTGGAATCAGAGCTTCAATCCCTTCAGAAAGCAAACCAACATCTTGAAAACATTCTGGAGGCAACCAAAGCACACAAACGCCGAGAAGTCTCTCAGCTACAAAAGCTACGCAGAGAAAGCCTTAAGGTATGAGAAGAAGTTTGTTTAAGGCCACACATACTTAGTCCTGAGTTGTACAAGAGTACAGACTGTCATTTGTGTGATCCCTTAACCGAACTAGTTTTGTCCTGGAATGTTCTCCATATGTGATAAACCAGATAGGCTAYGCTTTGTTCTGGAGTGTTAACTGAATGACTGCTACTGTCATCAGATGACACATCTGAAAAAGTGGTAGTGGTTTAGAACTACCACTTTGAGCATTTTATTTCATTACTCTGCTTCTAGAATTGAGAAATACAAAACCAGACAAAATCTTAATTTCATTTTACAGTTAAAATAAAGACTGCTTTGTAATCTTTATAACAGAACATAACCACTCCAACTAAAGCTTACCAGCTGAGGTCTCGCCTCGTGCCACGAATAAGCCCAGATTATAATTTTGAAGATTTTCAGCATTCTGAAGAGATGATGGATGACATTCTGAAAGAGCCGGTTCCCCCGGAGATGAGTGAACAAGCATGTGAAGCCATTGCTGAGGAGCTCAAATTGGCACAGGTGAATGTTCTGAATAAAAACTGAAGTGTATGTGTAACTTAATAATAAAGTGGGCTGTGCCATGCAATACTTCCCCCTCACCAAATGCATTTTAATTTGCATGGGAAACTGAAACTTCATGAATACTTAACACTAAACTGAAACTTCATGAATACTTAACACTAAACAGTTCTCTATACATTGTACTTGAAAGAGGATTTACAACAAAAATACTCAAAACGATTTGAGAGTTGGATATCATAAGGAGTTTAAGATATGCAGGGCATTGGTACTTTTTTCCGTTTTAACCTGATGACTCGTCTCTGAGGAGTCCTCTTTATAAGTTGACAGCTACATTTGGAACAATACTCAAGCTTAATATATAATATTGCATTATTTGAAGAAACCTACCAAATAATGCTTGTCCCCCATTATGCATTGTCTTGTATCTTTTCCAATGGGCAGGGGTCTTTTGTCACATAGAAGAGCACTACAAACTTAACTGAACTACTCTCTAGAAGCTGGAACTAACTTCAGTGCATGTAAAACCCTGGCACAACAGCCAAAACCCCTCTTTGATGCTTACCATAGTGCAGAGATCCTGTAAGGAATTAAGCTAGTGTATGTTTTGAATAATTTCTTTTTAGAGCCTTATTTCTCCAAGATAAACGTGTCTGAAAACTGTTTATTGTGTTCAGTCCTTGTATTCACTGATGGATTTTCTTGTGTTTTGGCAGTTTATTTAGAAATAGGAGAAATCAGCTACTTAAGATACCGGTTTATTTTTGAGTGTTCTGTTTTCTGTTGGTTCAGGTCATAAAAATAGAAACTTGTTGACGTTTTTATATTTAATATGCACAGACTGCCATATGGCATGTGAGAATAACTGGAAGATGGGTGCTCTAATTTTGAGTGTCTGTTGTGTCACAGGAGCAAGTGAGCACAATGCAGACAAAGCTGGATGAAGAGGAAAACAAGAATATAAAACTCCAGCAGCATATTAATAAACTGGAGCATCATTCTGCACAAATACAGGAGGTGAGAGAACAGTATAATACAGGGCTCATGTAACTAATACAGTCACACTGCTGTGTTGTCTGGTGAGGTCTTGCAATGTTACTTGCATTTTGACTTTTGAAAAATTTACATGGCATCATAACTCAGGGCTGTGCAGGAAAACAAGAACTTAGAATCATGGAATAGTTTGGTTTAAAAGTCATCTAATCCAACCCCCCTGGAGCTGGAGAGAGCAGAGAAGATTTGTTTAACATAACATTGCAGTTTTGAGTTTGGTTTTGTTGTTTTAAATATCGTGATTCTGAGCCTGCTTGATCTTAAATATAAGCAAATAAACAAATAAATAACACTATTGTGGTTGGGTTTGGCCAACTTCATGATTTCTAGAAAACAACAATAGTATCAGGGAAATTTTAAACTTTGGAATGCTGAAAATACTAGTCTCAGTTGGAACTATCAAATATTTACAAGTCTTGCTTAATTGCTAGAGTTGATTCATTATAGGAAAGGAAATAAGGCCTTTCCAGGTATTCTTTCCACATCAGTCTCACTTCTGGTATCTGTGATATCAGCGCCTAAGCTACAGGTTCCTTTTAAATGAACTTTTTAGATAAGGTAATATCTTCAGTTATATGAATTATTTTTTCCCTTGGACTTGTAGGAATTTCAGTGTCATTTCATCTTGAATTTAAAGAAAAGTGTGCCCTGTATTTCTAATCAATAGATAAAATCCTTTAATACAGCATTATTTTATTGTTATAGCTCTGTGACTTAGCCATTGCAACACTTCCTTCTATTTAAAAAACTTTACTTTTCTTTTCAAGCTTCTTTCTTCTGAAAGGAATGACTGGAGTAAAGAGCGCCAGGAGCTCCTTGAACACATAAAATCACTTGAAAAGCAACTCCAAGACAGTCAAAGCAAGGCTGATAGTAAGTGTGTAATACTGAAATTTCATAAAAAGTTTGAGGTGTCTTACTGTTTTAAATCAACAATAGCACGTGCTGAGTAACTGTTTGGGTTATTTGGCATACTGGTTTGATCTTCTTTTTTTTTTTTTTAAAATAAAGCAGTCATTAATACTTGCAGATTATCTTTGCCTAGTCTTGCACAGTATGCAGTATTCAAAATGGTTGTGTGTTTACTCTGAATGCGAAGGAGCTACAGGATATAGTATTTAAAAAGAAACTATTAAATAAAAATAAAGGATAAAACTTCTATTGGTCTATGGAAATTATTGTCTGGAATGTTTTTGATTCACCTTTACTTCTTAAAGTCAATGTTTCATTGACCTTTTCCATTCACAAAGCCTTTTTGTGTATAACTTTTGAGTTTAATTCCACTGAAAATGGGAAGAGGCTTGTGCAGAGGTTTCTAAGACTTTTCCAGCTGGTTCTGTACCATTATGTGTCCTGTATCTTGCACAGTTAATATATAACATGTACATTATTTGGGTTTTTTTTGACAGTATTAAAAAGTGAAGTCCATGACTTGCGCATTGTCCTGCAGTCTGCAGACAAGGAGCTGTCTGCTGTAAAATTGGAATATAATGCCTTTAGGGAAAAGCAAGAGAACGAAATAAGTCAGCTTTCTGGTAGACATATGGATGTACAGTTTCAGCTGGACAGTGTCAGGTATGTTGTCAGTTCGGTACAATGCCTAATCATCCCCTCTGGATGCATCCAGTGATTGTTGTCCTTATGTGAATTTACACTTTGCATGTTTTACATGGATTTTTTCCAAGTTGTTGGTTTGTGTTTGTCCTTTGTTTTGTTCTTTTTTTTTTTTTTGCTCAGTACTTCTATGCCTATTTCAGGCAACATGGTGAAATTATTAGAAAGAAAATAAAATGTGGCTGCCTTAATTTTGCTTTGCAATATCATTTTCCCATTAAATAGGATATATTTACAAACTTACTGCTCTCCAAAAGTTAAGTGGCTGAACAGACACTTTGTCAGTCTAGTCACATGAAGTAGGTGACATAATGATGCTGCTCTAAAAATATAAGAAAGAAATACAGAAAGAAATCATAAAAAATAACTGAAGTTTGAGTATCAAAACCAGAAAAACTCATTACCTTGTCTGCATTAATTGCCATTATTATCAGGATATGACAATCAGTAAAGTTTTTAATTATTAATGGGATTTAGTTATGTTGGGTTTTGTTGTTGTTTTTATTAGTTTGTTTTGTTGTGCTTTGGTTTTATGTTTTGGGTTTGTTTTTTGTTCCTGGAAAACTTAACTACATTTTGCATTATAGCAGCTCATGTCTTAGCTGAAGTAATTTTTTGAGTGAGGCATTGTAAGACTGAGAACCTTGAACTGAAATTAAATGCTGTGGTTTCATTGGTGCATTCTGTGTTAGCAGCAATACTATTTGGAGAGTATTCTTTCTATAGGCCCTCCTTTAATAAGAGGATTCATAATACTTGTGTAGCAGCTCTTTTACCCCTCTGTTTTTCCCTTTTGTAAAAAATTAAATGAAATTAATTTTCAGTGCTACAATTTAGAGGAGACTAAGCCAAACTTGTCCAGACTATATAAAGATTTTATACGGGATAAATAACCTAAATATCAACTAGGCAGATGTAGGTACTGAGGATCCTTTTAGCAGTCTTTTGTCCAACAGCTGGCTAAAAACCAAATTTTTTTAATGACAAACTCCATTATCAGGACATAAGGAGTGAAATTTTAGTAGAATTTTGTAGGAAGTAAATTATTTCTAGGGATCAGAAAAAGTACTCTGCCTTCTCTGCCAATGCCACTTTAATTTCCCATGCACTTCATAAATTTGGTGTCTCTGTTTTTWAAAAAAAAATTAACATTTGTCAGTCACTTCTTTCTGTAATAACTGTACTCTGTATATTATTTGAGTGTTTTAAAAATACAGTTGATTGGAGTATTTTTATAATGACACAAACCCTTACCCAGAGTATTTGTTTTGGGTTTTTTTACAAAGGCTAGAACATGAGAAGATTCTTGAAGAAAAGGCAAGCCTGCAGGATGACTATGATAACTTGCAGGAGGTAGCAAAGTTTGAGACAGACCAACTGAAGCAACAACTCGAGGACAGGAAGCAAGAAGCAGAAGCAATGAAAACTGAGCTTTGTGTAAGACAGTCAAGGATTTTAAAGGACTTGATTATACAGTATCCAAATTGTTTAATTTCTATTATTGTATCACTGATAATAGATTCCACAGTAATAATAGGCTTCTTGGTGATTTTGTTTGGAAGATGTACCCAAAATCTTTTTCCAAACTTAATGCAAGATTTTTGCAACCACAAGCTGGAAGAAATATCCAATAGCATAATGAAGTTTTTAGGCTGAAGAAATTGCTCTGGAAATGTTGAGGGAGATGGGTTAATTAATAAAGGTATAAGAAACTTCTTTGGAAAAGAATCCTGACATTGAAATGCTGAGATGACCTTTTATCTCAGGCTTAGCCAAGACTAGCCTAATTATTCTATCTTTACAAAGCAGTTTCTTAAAAAATTTCATAGTGGATGTAATCTTGTTAAAATAATCTATGGCTTGTGGTGGATCACTGTCCTGCAATTTAGTTGATGCTGTCCTTGAAAGCCTGTCAGACTGCAGTGACTGCAAAACAGCAGTAAGGTTGCTCAAGGGCTTTTGCAAATGATTTCACCTGCTTTTCTGCAGGGTACACTGTGCCTGCTCCGGAAGTTTGAAATAAGTTTTCCTTATTAGTGTTTAAAAGAATACTGACAGATTGAATATTATTGGTTTAAATTTCTTCTATTTTAATATTTTGAACAAATATAGAATTGAAAAATGTCCCCAAATTAATCTACAATTGAAAATTCTAATTTCTCCTTTCACAGCCTTGGATACTGAGGAGCATCAAAGGCTATAGAAGATTAATTATCAATGGCACGTGAAAAGAGCTGATTACTTAATATGAATAAGAGTTTGCTTTTCAACTTGTTCAGGACAAAACTAAAGATGTTTCTGTTTCTAATTAAGGGTTTGTGGGGTGGTTGGTTTTTTTCAGTTGTCTTAAGAATTTGTTTAGATTTTTGGTTTTAGATTATTCTAGAGACCTTATAATATAACTTCTTATAGCAAACATAATTTTGATATTCTAGAACCTTTTGCAACTTCTGAAAACAGAAAAAGAACATAATGAAAAACTAACATTACAATTACAAGAAGACAAAGAAAACAATTCAAAGTAAGTTTTAATTAGTAGTGGAGTTTATTTTCATCTGACCTCATTGGTTTTGCTCTGTGCTATGTTTTGTATTCAGATAGGGATTCTGTTTGCAGATATGTTTTTCCCCAGATAGGTTTTTTATTTTATCCAAATCAGAACAGCACTTCATTTTAATGTAAAGTAATTTCATTTGTAAGTATAGTTCTTCATCTCAAAGATAAAATTCTGCCACTGATAGCAGTGTAAGGCTAGTAACTAAACTATTAGTCTTCTGTATAGCACTGAGAAGGTGATAACTGAAGAACACTTAAAAAATTAAGTGCAAGTAGAATGAACTCGTATGACTTGGTTCTTGTTAAAGTTCTCTTATGTTCTCTTATATTTCTCACTATAAATGTTTTCTTCTCCAGGGAGCTCTTGAAAGTACTTGAAAAAGCACAGGTGGAGAAGCCATTCTCTGAAATGGTGACACAGTGTGAGCAGCAGGTACAACAGCAGATTTGAATATTTAAGTTGTGTGTTCACGGATTTGTTTGAGCATTAATAGCAATTTTATTGGTGTACTGACTGTTAGGTTGATTACCAGCAAAATAAATGTAGAGCGCTCAGGCTACATATTGTTTTGTTAAGCTACTGCTTAATTTTTTAGGGGAGGTTAACAACTTCCTTTTTTTTTTTTCATGACTTGGTCCTTTAAAAAACACACTTCAAAGGTAGTGAATACTCCTTCACAAGTATTATTTCCTCTAGGAAGCAAAACTGAGGACATTGGAACAGGAGCTGGCTGCTGCTGAAGAGACTATTGCTTCTTTGAAGAAGACAAATGACACAGATAAGGTTTGGCTTTATTTCTGTTACTGATACACAGTCTTGTAAGTAACTGTTTCTGTAGTATAGTTGAAAGCTCAGAGCCTTCCTGTGCTGCTTGGTAATTTTGTGCTTTTAGGCAATGCTGGCTATGGATCTAGGTAAAATAAATCCCACCTTTTCCTAGTATGGAGTTTGTAGGGAGGTAGGAAACTGGTATGCATTCAGAGAAAACACAAGTTAACTGAATGTTAAACAAAAAAGTTGAAGGTAAAGCTGTCTACTGGACAAAATATTCGATGCCTAAATGATGCATAATTCCTCAGATCAATAGAGCCTTCCACTCAGTGCTATGTTGTAATGGGCAAATAGAAAAGGTAAGAAAGGTGGTGTAACAATGTGACTGTGTGTATCTTTATTAATAATATCAAAGCATATTTTTACGTAAAGACTGTTGCAGTATGAAAGCTTAAATATCCAGAGTTCCCCTAGTGCAAGTTATATATGCTGTCTGTATAACAGGCATAAGAAATCCCATAGTGCATTTACCTACCCAGCATGATGCAATGGTAAGTCTTGCTTTTTTCCATAATAAGCCCAAAAATTTGTCATGCATAAGGTCAGAATAATCTGGTATTGTCAATGCAGTGGTGCTTCTTGAATGTGCCTTTTTTCATTACAAACAAATGTACCCTTAAATTATAGTAATTCTGTTCTCCTATTAGAAACCCATTACAGCCTAAGACTAAATCAGCAGGCCAGTCTTCTCTTCTAATGAACACTGCAGTTTATTTAATTCTTTATTTAAGTGCTTAGAACAAAAGCCAGTGATTTAGCAACAAATTTTCTGGTTTTTCTTTACATATGTAATTTGAGGACTCATTTTCACATGATTGATTTAAATTTGGTATTGACAAATTATATACCCAAAAAGTCCAGTAATACATTATATAGATTTTTCATGTATTTTATCAGGATTAACTTTTTTTATGTTACAGGAAGTTGTAACTGACTTGATGAGACAGATCCAGGAGCTGAGGTCTTCAATTAATCATAAAACTGAGTCCATAGATGGGCTGACAAGAGAGCTCGAGGATATAAATGTATGTTCTGTCATTTTGAAGGACATGGTATCGTTCTTTAGAAATGGGAGGCAATGACATGTCTTATCATGGGTCTGAAACAGTATAACTTGCTGTAGTGTTTTAGAGGGAAACTTCTTTGTTTTGACATCTTGAAATCTTCTGAACATTTTATGCCTAAGGCTGTCTTGAAAACTGAACCCTCTCCACGTGGTGGGTAAAAAGCTGTGTCTCTGAAGGGACCTATTCACATCCTGTAAACTACACTCAGCTGACAGTAAAATTTAGATTTTCTCGGAAATCGGCAATTTAAGACCTCAACAATTGAAGCTGAATTGTAAATTCGTTTTTGATGGAGTGACTTTTTATGTTGCTGGTATTACTATGTTCTACATCTGAAAACAAGTATAAAGAACTAAAACTGTGTATTTCAATAACTATGAATAAATATGATGCCTCTCTGCTTTACTAAAATAAGTCTGGTTTGCAAACTGATAGAGCAATCCACAGAATGCTTCAGATAATATATTATGTGTGAACTATGAATTCAGAAGGTTCTACAGACAAAACGTTGATGAGACAGATTTCTATATATGTTTATCTCTTTCTTTAATAATGGTTTTAGTAGGTAATGTGTTGTGGTGGCGAATGCACATTAATCTTTTTGTACCATTCTGACAACTAATTTTTAAAAACATAGTTTGTATAATTTAGCAAGTACAATATATCATTCTGGTTTTAGTCATTGACACTAATTTCTAAATGTAGTTATCATAAGGTTTGTGATGTACATTTATTTGTCTTACGTTTGCCAACTTTACTTGATAACGTTGTTTTTCTAAAATATTTTAAAATTTAATGCTTTTTTGTAGTACAAGTATAATATTGTTCTGGCTGCAAAAGAAGAAAGCAAAGGAATCATAGAGGATCAGGAAAAGAAGATTGAAGAACTGAAGGAAGCCTTGGAAGGAAGAGAAATAGCTGATAACATTGAGGTAAAAACATTAATGTTGGTGTATTATGATTATTTGTTCAACCAGACCAATTGGATATGGTTTTGCTTAAAATACTCATGTAAAACTTAACCTCGTTTTAGTTCAAACTATAGCTAGTTAATCTGTTCTTAAAAGAATTTTTCATGAGATACCTGACAAATTCTGTTAAATTATCATGTTACTTGACACAAATATTTTATAAGCTACTTCATATAAGCCTATGCTAAGAGCCTGGTTTAATTTTGTTAAGGCCACTAAGGAATCATCAGTTGAATTTAATGGCAGCTTTAGAAGATGCAGCTGAGAAATGAAAATAGGTAGAAGAATATATTATGTTTTACATTCTCTTCCCCCGCTGCACTATATTCAGTAATATCTCTACTCATAATTTTAACTAAAAGCTCCACCTGCTGGAAACAGATTTATGGCACACTTTTGATTCAGCTGTGGTTTTGCTTTTTAATATTGTATCTTTCTTTAGCTTTGTCTTTTCTGTTACTGCTGTCACYATAATTTTGGTGAACATGTCCATCAGTCAAAACCATTAGCACCTCCTTACATGTAATTTCTACAAAGTCATCTGTGATTAGATTTGCCAGTCCAATCATATAGCACCAATAAAGTCTTCCAGGGAAGTGTGTGTTTCTCAAAGCACATAAAACAGTGGAAATCTCTTTAAGAATAAACAGACTACATTCATTAATAATCATATCTAAAAGTGACATTCTGGAACCCAAAACTGAATTGTCTGGCAAATGGATCACTTTGGGATTTTGTTTTGGTTTTTTTTTTCCTTTCTTAACTGAAGTGCTGGTTCCTACTTCAATGTTATCCTTAGGTATATCTGGCTCCTGATAAAATTATAGTAATTCTCCTTGACTTTATACTTCAGTTACTAATTTCTCCATGCTTACTTGACTGGACAAGAACTAATTTGAGGTGGCATTTACAGTTTCTCCTTGTGTGTTAACACACCTTGTGTAGGTATGATGCCCCATCAGATAGGGTGGGAGTATAGATTCTAGAATAAATCCAGAGGTATCTGCACAATACGAGTGCACTAAAAAAGCTGTAACCACTCCAGCATGGATTAAAATCTCTACATTCTTTTCTGGTTTCTTACTTAGAGAACTGTATTGCTTTTTAAGTACACATTATACTTTGAAATGGTGGTTGATTCCAAAGATCTTCCACAAGAATCTTAACTGTCATTAGACTGCAGAAAAGTTCTCATTTTTGTTCTGCATACCAAGACCAAGGATATGAAAACGTGCTCAAATAAGAAATTTATAGATGAATGCTTGCTACAATTCATGATGAAAAAGGAAAAGGGAGATGCTTGAAGCTGTTAGCAGTCTTGGCACCAATGACAAAACATCTTGAAAGAAGTGACTTAGAGCAAAAACTTTAACACTTCTTTCTTTACTTATCCAATGACTTAAAATAGAGGGACCTCCTGTGTGAAGACTTGCGTCATACCACTGATCAGCTGATTAGTCTGACAGAGGCCTCTAAGAAACATGATGCATTGCTCCAGTGTGCACAGGAAGACATAGCAAAGAAAGAAGCTGTAATCCAGGAACTCAGGGAACAGGTAAAACAAAGACATTTTTGTACTTAGCTCATTGAGAGGCAGCTGTGGTTAATTGTATCTTCTGAAAAAGCTTTTACTTGTAATTTTAGAGCATCTTGTACATAGTACTCTTGGTGAAGAGCAATGTTCCTTCTTGTAAAAGCAAAGTGGTGTAGTAGTTCAAAAACTTCTGAACAAAGGTTAGGTAACTTTTAATGTTTTGGAAGTGTTGTCTAGAGACCACAAAAATGTTTATTCTGATAGCAGAGTAAAATTATCAGTACTTATATGAACAGAGCAACCTGAGGTTATCAGCAGTCTAACCTAGGGGATTACTTTTTCCTCTGCTTAACACTTATCCACAAATGATATCATTATGCAGTAGAGATAACTGTTGAGCTCTATAAATTATGCAGTGGTTTTGAGCTTCTGCAGACTAAATAGCTATGTTAAGCTTTTGTCCAAATTTTAGCTCTAGTTGTCACAACTGTCATAGTGCTAAGTAATATATTTGTGTTGGCAAAAACTCTAGTAAGTTCTTTTTTGAAAGAGGAGGGGTTTTGTCAAGTTAGCATGTTTTCTTTTGGGAAACCGATCAAATCTATACCACTAAAATCTTTGTATCAAATCATGTTTTGACCAGTGATGTTTGCCAGCAAAGTTCATAATAGTTTTTTTCTGTGCTAGCAAGTCCTTTGAAAAGGTAGATCGTGTTAGCAAGGCCAGAAAATCAAATGCCAACAAGAACAAAATTCAGATTAACTACATAGTAGTTAGTTAGATGTATAGCTGCTTTCAAAAATGCTTGTTTCATACAACTATTGAAAGTTTAACAGTGATTGGCTAAATATAAAAGAGAGTTATGAAAGTGAAGTCTAAGTTAACATAAAATAACTGGTGGTGTACTTAAGCTTGCTCAAAATAGAAATTTGGGTGCCATTTTGTTTCCTATTTTATGTGTATTATGAGCTACTTTAATTCTTACTGGTGTTCCTAATAGTTGGACAAAATGACAGAAGAACTGGAGAACAGGAAGAATGAATATGAACTGAAAATGAAGCAAATAGATTGCTTTGTGGATGCATCATCAGTAATGTTTCCCCAGGTATGATATCTGTGAGAGAAACATTTTCATATAGTTTGCAATGATTGATTATTTGTCTGCCAGGAATTTATTAATATGTCTCCAATTAAATATTAAAATATGTAACCAATACATAGGGGAAATAGTCCTTTACTAACAGTTTGTATGGTTTCTTTCTTTTAACTTGCCAGTGTCCAAAAACTCCCCCTAATTTTGATGTGAATTTGGCCAAGCTTTTGGAAACTCATGAACAAGAAATAGCTGATCGAAGGGCTTCTGCAATAAACCTGGAGCATCTTGTACATGAACTGAATGAAGAACGAAGAGCAAAAAATGATGAAATTCTCAGGCTGAAGGTACTATGAGTTAATCTCTGCTGGCAATTTGTAAGGTTAAATTAAGACAGATTGCAGAGTTCAGATTTTTATTGAGCTCTGCTTAGTAGTACGTCCATTAAAGCAGGAAGGCAGTTTTTGGTCTTTCCTATACCTAGGTGGGTAATAAATGGTTACAACTTGCTTGAGATGTCCACAAATCTCATTTTCCGGAGGACTGTGCTGGTTTGTGTTCCTGACTGTCAAATGGTAGCATCGTTTTTGCTGCTGAAACAGTTCCAAGGTATTATCAACAAAGTTTCTAATGCAACTATAAATGGAAGGGTGATGCAGCTTTTTGCCAGAGAACTGTGTTTGCTTTCTGATAAATAGTTTTGTCTTCTGTTTCACCCAGAAACATGTTTAACTGGGAATGAAAACAGGAGTTTCAATTTTGTCTTCAAATAAAATGTCGTGTTTTTTTTTTTTAATTTCACTTGCTTAGGAGCAATTAAATGAATTGGAGAACTTGCGTCTGGAAATGCAGATATTGGTGGAGAACAACAGGAGTTTACAGAGCCTTGTAGAAGCTCAAAGACCAAGCAAGAACAGGTAAAGTAAAATAAAACACAAAAAATCTGTCATAAAAACTGTAAATTTTATCTTAATTGTTTCAAGTTATTTGAAATAGGTTCTTATATATTGTTTGTATACTTAGAGACTGACTCAAACTTTTCTATGAAAATTGTTTACTGGCTTGTAAACTTCATGGCCCTTAATCACAAGTGCTTAAATGCAACAAAGTTTTATAAAGGGAATGGAAACAGAATGTAAAATAATTATATGCATAGCCATTCCTGCTTATTACATATTGCCATATCACTTGTGCAGTTATGGATCCAGCAGACAGGAAATGTCCAAATGAATTCGACAGAAGTTTTAACATAGACATAAATGAACTTTTAAAGTCTCCAATATACTACTAACTACTGTACTACTACTATTTGGTCTACTCAAACTATCCTTTCAATTAACAGGAGCAGGGAATTCTTAATGCATATCCAAATTATAACCCAAAGTCCCAAGTCAGGAATCCARCAAGTGAGGAATATAAAAGAAATGGTTTTTTCTGGGGAAAAATTCTGTCTAGGAAACCTGTTCCATAAAACTCCTACTCTTTGTGTGAAAAACAAAGCCACAGAATGCCATGTTTTGTGGCAACATAACTATTCTCGTTTTCCTGTGATTCCCATTTCAATTCACAACGCACTTTCCAATGTCTGTTGCAAACTAAGCAGAAAGCCTTAGAAACAACATCATCGTTCAGTAACCTACTTGATCTGTTTACAAAGATTTTCAGTTACTGAAAATAGTGGTTTTATTGTAATTTGATGCAATTATAAAACTCTTCACCAACTAAGTTCTTCCCCTATGGCACACTACAAGGATGAAGTGGTCCCACTTGTGTGTTGATTTGTGAGTTATTTTAATTATATGGTATTTGCTTACTTCTATCCAATGTCATGTTGATTAACAACTAACAAAATAAAAAGTATTGAAGTCTTCTGAATACAAGAATCTTTTACCTTCTTAACTTGGCAAGACCACTGAGCAGTGATCTTGTAGGAAGTCTTTCTGCAGTCCACATACACGTGAACGTCGTGAACTAATAAAGCATGTACCTCCATCCCAAAGCTGTCATTTTGGTTTAACCCCAGCCAGCAGCCCAGCCCCAGGCCACTCACTCACTCCCACACCAGCAGGATTGGGGAGAGAATCAGGAGAGCAAAAGCCAGGAAACTCATGGGTTGAGATAAAGGCAGTTTAATAGGGAAACCAAAAGCTGTGCACACAAGCAAAGCACAACAAGGGATTAATTCACTACTTCCCATGGGCAGGCAGGTGTTCAGCCATCTCCAGGAAAGCAGGGCCCCATCATGCACAATGGTGACTTGGGAAGACAAACACCATCGCTCCAAATGTCCCACCTTTCCTCCTTCTGCCCACTTTATATACTGAGTATGATGTCATATGATCTGGAATATCCCTTTGGTCAGTTTGGGTCACCTGTTCTGGCTGTATCTCCTCCCAACCTCCCAAGCACTCCCGAGTTCCTCACCAGCCTGGCAGTACGAAAAGCAGAAAAGGCCTTGCCTTGGCTCTGTGCAAGCCCTGCTCAGCAATAACAAAAACATCTCTATATTATCAACTCTGTGTTCAGCACAAATCCAAAACACAGCCTCATAATAGCTGCTGTGAAGACGATTAATTCTACCCCATCAAAACCCTCACTGCTGGCTAACAAATGGTTGTGTATTTATTACATTTGTAATTGTTTCCATTAAAACATTAATTTCTCTATACTCGAAGGAAAGACAATGTGGTGTTCTTGGTATGCAGAAGTTTAAACCCTTTGACTATGAACACGTGTGAAGACAACTGCACACATTTACTGGTTTAATCTAGATAACATGCTTTTACAACTGGTTTCCTCTGTTTGTGAGAAACTTTTCTCATTCCTGAATTTCCTAGTGATCAGGAACATCCTGATGTTCAGTACCTCAAAGCGAAAGAGGAGGAGATTGCTGAAGAGCGACTTGCCAAGGTATATTATCCTTCTCATGTTAGTTGCTGTTGACCTTCTGTGAAGTATTAATGTGGCGTTTTTTGGTTTTCATGGCAGCAAAATAAACACTGGTTTCTAGTGAATTCTAACAGGCACAGCCTGATACTCAGCTCTTAGGATTGCTATCTTGGCCTAACACCAGTTAACTGAATGTCAGATTGCACAACTGGCAAAAACAGATTGAGATTGCTAAATCTGACTCATCTCCAGAGTTGGAAAGTGAAGATTGTGTCACTTGCTAGTGTCGGGGCTCTGTCAGAGGGTAGTTAATGTCACAGCAGAGGTTGCTGTGGATGTCCCAGACAGAAGAACCTCCTGATAGAGCTCTGCTGTGTGTGAGTGGGCAGGGAGATACTGCTGTGTGTCAGTTGTGCTGGCATGAAATGGGAAATAAGTGCCTGTAGGAAAGAGATGAACTTACAGTGAATATTGGAGATGTGAGCTACTGGGCAGTAGGATGATCTGGAATGAGATATGTAGCATCAACTTAGTGACAAATAATTTTAAATATATATACATATATATGTATGTTACCATTAAGACTATCTAATGCTTTTGCACTTTTACAGAATAAAGTAATGGAAGAAATGCTGAAAATCAAAGCAGAGTAAGTCTAACTGTTGTTCCTTAAACTGGAAACTTGTATTAAGCTAATTAATGACAACAAAAGATATATTTAAGCATTAGAAGTCCAAGATCTGAAAGAATAAAAGACATAATGTGGAAATGTTTGCACTTCTGCAAGATACCTTGAGTTCTTACTCTTTCTCATCAGTAGGTGGTAGTAGCACCTATTATACATAGCGTTAGATCAGGAAAATACTCTGTAATAGGTAGAACCATAAAAACTTAAATTAGAAGGGATGTTTTTAATTGTTTAAAGTTATTTATATGCAGTGAATTCTAAGCAGGTTTCTTTTTGAATTAAATAGATATACTGTTCATTTCTTTATTAATATTGTAAATGTTTTGTGATTTTAAACATAATCTAATTATTTGCTTTTTATGCTATTTGTTTAAGTTTTTGCAGTTCAGCTTGAATAATGAAAAATTTTTATTATTAGAGGATTCCTAAATTGTTTTTGCACTACTAGGCCAGTAGTCCTCAAAATTCAAGTGTTTTGTACCTTGCATGGATAAGAGTGGAGAAAGAAAATACTGAATTAGTAGATAAAAATTAGTTTGAAAATGTTGGTCCTGCTGTTATTTTCCTAATCTGTATTGCTTCAGGATTCATAGTGGCTGAATCTCCTATCATTTGAGTTATTTACATTTGATGAAATGTTTTCTATGTAAGTAACTTTTTTAAGGATGAAGATTAGGTTTTTATGCACACGGGCATTTCAAAAGTAATTTACATTAAATTTTCCAGAAACCCTAATCTGGAAATTAGGGATTATTTTGCTATTTGATGCATTGATTTTTCATACCTGTCTGGTCTCTGAAACACTGCTACAATGCCTCATACAAGCAAATAAGGCACAAAGAGGGAAAAGATTCTTATCTCATTGAGAAAATGTCTTGACAAATGCAGCAAAAGAATACTGATTTCATAGAGCAGGTCTTAAACACCTTAGAGGCTTCAGTAAAACAAAACTGATGACAAAAATCTAATTTATGCAATATTTGAATTGACTTGCAAAATTATTCAAGTTCATATAAACAATAGACAGGCTGCTAAGTTTCATGGCACAGTTTAATCTCCTGTGAGTCTCATCAGCTGAAAATGTTTTAATTCTATCCAAATTGGTGGTCCTTCTATTACCAGGCCAAACAAGCTCAGACCATCTAAGCTGCTTAGAGATGTTTCTGAGCAACAAGGATATTGGGGGAAAAAGCCACAGACAAACAAGCAATTCAGGGGAAATGTGAAGAGCAGCTGATTTTAGCTGGACAATTTACATTCGTTAGGTGAATTAATTCAAAGTGGTCTTGTAGGTGAAGCTTCTTTTGTCAATCATGACTGGAGTTGTATATCCTGGATTGCAAACAGCACAGTTCCCAAAGAGAAGAGCAACACCAAAACATTGCCTAGTTGATAGTATCAAATACAAGAGCTGTGAAGCAGAATGAAATTTTTCCTTCCCTCAGAACTAAGGAAAAGATCTCAAAAGAATGCTTTTAAAGGAGCCTCCCTCCATGTCCAAGAGAGACTTAGTAATTCAGTTGTGTGACATTTATGTTGCTTTTAACATTTTATGATTCTTTTATATTGGCAGATTAGAAGAGACCAAAAATATCCTCAGAATCCAAGAGAATACCTGTCACAAAATGACTCTGGAGATAGAACGAACAAGAACTTTAGAGCTCAAAGCCTTTAATGAGAAAGAAGAAATTAGATCAAAACTGGAGGAAGCATATGAAGAAAGAGACAGGATTGAAAAGGTTACACATATATAATTTTTTTGTCATCTTCCAGTAGAATCTTATTTAGCAGAGGTACAGCTGTTTTATTTTGCAGTTTGGTTGTATTGGTAATGTTCTCTGCACTAGTGAAAATCTGGGTACAGATATCAGTGTTGCAATTTGTAGTACAAATCAAATGGTGCTCTTTTTTGCCCTTTAGAGGGATCTAACATATTAAGTATCTAAGGACACGTAAGACAAATACCTAGTTCCTGAATGAACCAACTCTTGCATCATATGTTACAACAAACTTAAATGTTAGTATGTTAATAGCTCTAAGAAGCTATTGCTTCTGAAAAGAGAAGGAGAAGCTACTGCTAAGAGGTATGCAATGTATTTATTGTTACAGGAAATAGAATTGCTGAGGAAGCAAGTTGACTCGCTTGCTGAGGAGAATGGGAAATTACTTGGTCATCAAAACCTAAACCAGAAGATTCAGTATCTTGTGAAACTGAAAAAAGATAATGCTAAACTTACCGAGGTAAGTTGCAGAGTAGAATACAGATGAAGTAATGGCCTGACATAGAAAAGAGCTAAGCTTTGAGAATGAAAACTAAGATTCCTGCTCTTCTGTTGGGGAGTAATAGAGATACCTCTGATTTTATGCAGTTGAGTAGGTCATGGCTGGTCTGTCTCCTCACAGGCCCCAGGCAAGGATCACCATTTTATTTCCTCGAGGGTATAGTGTACRAAACACTTGTTCAAGCATAGATACTGCTTATGTAAAAATACAAAAAAGTGAGGGTAACTTCCTTAATGTACCTATGTTTTTTTCTGTTTTACAGGAGACTGAAAAGCTACGAGTTGAAAATGCTTTTTTGAAAGAATCAAAAAAATGTGACATTTGTAGACATTACGATCWGCTGTAATGACCCAAATAAAACTGCAGAGCCAGATTTTTAAAGTGTACAGAATAAGCAAAAGCCAGTTGTCAAACTTGACTTTTGCTGTGGTCCTGGAATAATCAAGTATTTTAGTTCATAGATTTTTTTTTTTCCCCCCGGTAATAACTCTAAGTGAAGATTGTTATTCCAGCTATGCGGGCAGCTTTCAATGACATTTTAACACTTTTCTGTAATTTTTCAATTTCAAAAACTGATTTTGTATAGGTGCTGGAAGATACTTCCTTGAAACTTTTGTACTTTGCCAAGGAAAACCTTTTTCACTGGGAACACACCTGGATTTTCATCTCCTTTTGTACTTTTATTCAGGTTCCTACTTCTTCTGAAATGCTACATTTCCACCAGAGCCAAAATTGAAAAAGCACAATTTCTTTGTGATTATTTTTTTTAGCTAAACATAGGATGATTTTCCTGGCTTGCTTAAAAATAATTTTCATATTGAACTTTGTTCTGCAAAGCATAAATGTGAATTTAGTAATAGACTTGTAAATATTCCTATAAATATATTTTGACTTTCTCTTCTTTCTCTATTTGAAATTAAAATGCTTTTCAAAGCTTTTTTCTGCTAGTATAGATATACAGTAGAGTTCTATATTAGCATTGTAGGAAATTCTAAGTATTTTGCAACCATTTTCTTATCAAAGAAATTAAGAATGTTAGGAAAGCTGATGTGAAAATATGCGGAACATTTTAGGAGTACATCATAAGTTCATTTAATCGCACTTAAGATTTATTGCAAATAACTGAAATTTTTATTAGTGGAACACAAAATGTTCATTTATATAACAATATCAAAATAGCTTTTTTTTTACTGTCTGTAATCCTATCATTCTGTACTTCATGCAGTACTCCTTTTGCCCGCATGCACTGGGGCTAAAGACAACAAAGAGACAAGATATGTCTGGTAAAGGACAGGATCTACCTAGTGAATTTCTACATTATTTGCAGATTTGTTCCCACTTGAGATTTGATGTGACATATAGAAGTAAAAGGGTGGTGGATAGTTGTTGGGCCTTTTTCTGTAAACAAGTACGAGTAGAGGTTGGAACAACCCCGGTATGGGAGCACTCTGGATCAGATCAGACCGAGGACGATTCATTACGGGCGCTTTATTTGTGACTGCCACGTTCTAGGTTTACATCTGTTCCTTTCCTGTCTGTTTCTGTATTATTTCCATGGAGGCAGAGGTTTCTGCCCTTTTTCTGTGTTGTATGTGGCTACAGCAGGCGCTGCGTTGTTCTCCTACTCCATCCTTTTCTGTTTGTTTCAATAAAGCCTTTGTACATAAGCGAACACGGCCCACGTACCCTTTCCTTTCCTCTCTTCCCGCCCGCTCCGTGGGCGCGGGTCCGCCCGTGCGCGGGGGGGCGCTGGTGGGGCGCGGAGGCGGCGGCGGGCGGTGCCGGCCGTGAGGGCCGGGCTGGGCCGTGCGGGCCATGCGGGCGGGCGGCGGGGCGGCGGCGGCTGCCGCGGGGGTCCTGGGGGCGGCGGCGGCGGCCGCGGCGAAGCTGGCGCTGGGGCCGGGCGGGGAAGCGGCCGGCGGCCCGGTAAGGAAGGAGGAAGGCGGTGCTAGGTGCCCCTAGTCCCCGTGTGGCCGCCCCGCAGGTGCCATGGCGCCAGGAATTGCGGCGGTGGGGAAGGAGCGTGCCGGTTCTTCCTTGTGCCGCTCCCAGGCGCTGCCCTGGATTTGCAGGGAATCCGGGACGGCCTCGGAGAGTGGAGGCGTGACTCAGCGCGGGGGGAGCCCAGCCTTGCAGGGCTGACTAATGCGCGGTGCCGACGTAAACAGCGGGGAAAGCGCAGCGAGGCTGCCGGGGTGAAAAGGGGATGAGCGTGGTACGGAATGCCCCGAACCAAACCCAGCTCTGGGAGCCCATTTGCAGTGGTTCTACGTCAGTGTTACTTTAAAGGCAGGATCTACGACTGAGCATCAAACGCTTGTTCTTAGCCCAGCGTTTGGGTAAAAGCGATGTGCTCCCTCATACTCGTGTCTCTGCGCTGTCCTGACCAGAGCAGAGAGGTGAAGCCCTGGATTTCCACTGTGCTGCTCAGCTGATCCTGGGGTGTTCGTTGGTGATGATCTTTATCTCGGTCGTGTTTCTCAAACCTCCTTTTGCTTGAGGTTACATGGGACTGCTGGCCCTTCACCTCSGTGTCCTTGCCTACAGGAGTGAACTCTGGCACAAGCACGGCAGAGGGGAGATGTGCACGAGGTTGTGCTGAGGGGGGCCGTGAGGCAGGCAGCGTACGTGTATCCTGAAAACGCATTGGGGAGGTTCATTTAGGTATAGGTTGTTACTCGCTTGGCAAATGTACATTCGGATTTCAAGTCCAAAGCAGAACACACAAGGGAAGCTAGATCTGAAAAAAATCTAGCCTTGCACCAGGAAAAAAAAAAGTCAACCCGTGTGATCGTTAGAGAGGATTAAAAAGGCAAAAACTCAGTACCTGCTAATCCTGTTAATCCTTTCTGATATCTCAGAAAGGATGGTAGAAAGGAGAATAAAAAAAAAAATTCGTGATACTCTTCCCTCTGCCCAAAAAAACCTCAAATTGTGCTCTGCACTGACAGAATGGCAGAGCATGGAATTACTGATATGTTGACAGCATCTTTTCTGAGTATTTTTCTGTGTTGAACTTAATAAAAATACTCCTCATTTGTTTAGGGGGGCTGCTTTTTTTTTTTTTTTTTTGAAGTGCTACGACAAAGTGTCGTGTCATTGATCTGGAGTGTTGTCAGAAGGTCAAGGGAGATGATCCTTCCCCTCTACTCAGCCSTAGTGAGGCCACAGATGGAGTTTTGGGTCCCGTTCTGAGCTTTCCATTGCAGAAAAGAGATGGAGCTACTGGCCAGCAAAGGGTAATAAAGATGATAAAGGGGCTAGAGCATCTTTTTTGTGAGGAGAGGCTGAGAGAGTTGGGACTGTTCATCCTGGAGAAGATAAGGTTCCGGGGAATCATATCGATGTGTAGAAATACCTACAGGGAGGGCACACACAGGATGGAGCATGGCTCATTCTGGTGGCAGTGACAGGACCAGAGGCAATGGGCACACACTGAAACAAGGGGTGGTTCCGTATGAACATCCAGAAACTCTTTTTCACTGTGAGAGTGAACAGGCACTGGCGCAGATTGCCCAGGGATGTGGTGGAGATATTCAGACGCTGTCTGGACATGGACCTGGGCAATCTGATGGAGCGATGGGATTGGACCAGATGAACTCCAGAGGTCCCTTTCAAACTCAGCCATGCTGTAGTTCTGTGACTGTTTCTTTTTTCTGGGCAGACTTGTTTCCTTCAATTTTCAGGTCCATTCTAGGTGGCGGTTATTAATTAAATTAATCACTTTAGCTGTAATGCTAGCTAAGTTTTATGTAAATGCCATAATCTGCCTAGTACCTTAAATTGTATGGGACTGTAGGTGCTCAAGTGCTTCAGAGGGCTCCTTTTGAATTGTGCGCACATGTGGCGAAAGCATTTCTGCAGAGCAGCCACGAGGTGACAGAGATTCAAGAAGTTTTGTGTTGGAGGAAGAGGTTCAGAAATCCCAAAATAAGTGTAAGAGCAACCATCACTTGTGCAGCATGGAATGTGGTAAAAAGTGTATTGACGCTCCTAAGAGCTGATGATGCAGGATACTCCACGGCAGCACAGGGATGGATTTCCGGGCCAGAAGGATGTGTTGTGGTAGCCCAGCCTGAGAGAGACCTGACCAGGAGGGGTCATTGCACTTGAACAAAAGGTTTTCTTTGCTTTCTCCGCTCCCCTGCCAATCTTCATCTAAAATTACTTCTGCCACTTCAGGAGTGATTCTGGATTATCTGAAATGTACACTGAAATTAATCTCTGCTCAGAAGAGCAATCAGAACAGTAATCCTTGACTCATTCGGGTGGCTCAGCTGAGCCCTTAGCAGGGGAGGAATTTATATGTCCTTCCTTCCTTCTGGGGAGCACATGGGGATGTTCCTATCTCTCTGTCTGCGTACCATTGCAATGACCACTCCACCCGCCTGGGCACAGAGAAACTTGACCTTTCTCTGATAAACCTTTCTTCTGGGCATGTGCCACTTGCAGCTGATTTCCCTGGCTCTGCATTAGTAGAAGATCAGAAGAACCTGTGGGTTCAGAGTCACTGTTGAAAGTGGCCTAGTTGCTGGGATGGTGGGAGCTGGCTTTGTTTCACCACTGGTAGTCAAGTTAGGCAAGACCTCTGGAGGTCTCTAGTCCAACCTCTGCTTACCCATGACCTTCTCCAGTTAAGTTTTAAATATTTAAAAGGTTGTAGAACCCATAACCTCTCTTCCGGTGCTTGATCACCTTTGTTTTTCCTTGTATCACATCAAAATTTCACTTGTTCCAAACTTTACTTGTTGTCTTTTGTCATATCCAAGTGCACCTTGGAGAAGAGCCTGGACTCCAATCCCACTACACCCTCAGGCTAGTAGTTGAAGACAGTAGACTTCTTTTTCTTAAGGCTTTTTTTTTCCCCCAGCAGCTTCGTCTCTTTCTGATCAAGAAATATACTGAATTCAGGTGAAACACAGAGAATTGTTTGCCCTTCTCATCTCTTTACTCCCAAATCTGCGTACTCACTGGAAGTGTGTGGATGTACATAACTGCCTGAGGAAGGTAGAACTGCCTGGTCATACAGACAGAGGGTGAAACTGAGAGGCATACCCCATCCTGTGGTGAGCCATAACAGAGGAGAAGTTTTCTTCCTCAGAGGAGTGGCAGTAGCTGGGCATGGTTGTCGCTCTTACCCATCCCCACAGAGTTTGCCAGGACTTCAGTGGGAAAACAAAGTGCTTCTCTGGTGGGAATCATTCTGGATCTTTACTGTTGCCCTGATCAAGTTGAAGACCTTTGCCAAGTGGGGAAAAATGAGGCCACACACCTGCACCGTCCCTTACTAGAGTGGGATTAGCCTTGGAGAGTTTGAGCCAGCCGTTGAGCATGGATTTGCCTTGCATTCTTTTCTTTTTTCCTTTGTACTTGCTACATCAACTGCTTCAGAAAACTGTGGCATCCCGTCCTGCTTGGATTTAGTAATTTCTTCTGAGTGGGAGCAAACACAGTTGTGGCCCCCATTGATTTGGGCAGCTGGCGAGAGGATGCAGTGCAGCCGTTCCCGCAGGGCAGGTGCCACCTCTCAGCTGTGTTTGTTCACACCTGCATTTCTGTCTGCTTCAAGATGGATCTCACCATGGACTGAGAGGTGACAGGCTATGAAGCTGTGATTGCTACAGGCTTAGACAAAGCTTTGCATTCACTTGTCACTGTGTTTGTGAAAGTTGTGATCTGTCCTTGGTGTCTTGTCATCAACTACATGGTACCCAGGGGCTAGGGAAATGGTCTCAGCTGCTTATATTAGGAATGGTTGGGGGAGACTGTGATTGGTGAAGTCTTCTTAGATGCAGCTGTGTCCATTTTTCGGATTGAGGCTGTTACACATCTGGTCAGGTTGTCTAAGGAGGGAGATCTTTCTCAAGGCCCTTGAATTTGGAGGTGGTTTTGTTGCTGCTGAGTGTTAGAACAGAGACCTCTCAGTAAATCTGCTCTCCAGTGAGTGTCCAAAACAAGGCATGAAGCCTCTCAGCTCTTCCTTTCCTCACAGAGACCCTGCTCTACCCTCACTGCAGCAGTAAGGCAGGCCAGGTCCTCGGAGCTGGTGAGGACCAGTGCTTTGGGACCACCCAGGTCTCAGCTCGGATTCACAACAGTTGGGTCCTGGACCACATGCGATGCCAGCATGTACATCTCTGGTGTTTGCGAGACTGGATTTGACCTTTTTCCGTACATCAAGTGATAAGTGAAGGGCATTTACATACATTGCATGTGCACCACACTGAGCTGGAGAGCTTTCTGCAGTTTGGCTTCTGGCATGGCAGCTGCTGCACATTATCCCAGCATTTCTCAGCCTGTAGTATGAGGCTGGACTCGCAGCAGGACATGGCAGGCTCACACTCTATCCAGGGCTGTTTCCTCGTTTCCATTTCCTTCTGTGATTTAATATACTCATCTTCATGTAATACTAGCTATTAGTCAAGTTCAAAAGCCCACGCTGTTGGGCTTGGCTCCAAAGTGTCCATGAATTATTGAGGGTGAATGAGTGGTGGGTGAAAATACAGAGTTTTCTGTTTTGTCCTGCAGCTGCCAGTGCTGCTTCGCCTCAGCTGTGTCGGCCTGGTGTTTGTGTGCAATGCAGTGATGTGGACAGTCTTTACAAAAGCCTTACGGCTCTCCTCCTCCTCAGCTGCTGCCTCTGTGACAACAACAGCCTCCAACTTCATCTCTTCGGTGAGTAGACCCCTTCCCCAGGCACTGAACCCTGAGGAGCACAGCAAGGTGGGAATGCCCACACTGGATGTGACTGGTCGTAGCTCATCTCCCAGTGCAACCATCTCTGGTTGTTACGGGAGAGTTACAGGCATACGTGAAATGATTGTGCCGGCCCTCAGCTGCTCTGGTAGTTGTTCACAGCACAGGCAGTGGAACTTTTGTGAGTGGTGCAGGAAGAAGGGTGCTGCTGCCCAGCACAGTGCCTTGCAGCAGCAACACAGTTTATTGAACTTTACTGATTGTCAGTGAGAGATGAAGCTAGGACTTGCTTTGTTTTGCTTTTCCTTTGCAGCACCTCAGCTGTGACAAGCCAGAGTCACTCTAGCTGGGTGTGAAGATGCATCACCTCTAGTGACAGCAAGAGCATCTTTGATCCGCGGGCTTTTTCTGGTCGCTTTTCCCTCTCAGCAGCAGTGCGCCTTGTGTCTGTGTTCCAGCTGGCAGACAGCTCGTGGTGGTGTCCAATAATCAGCTGGAGTTGCCCAGTCAGTGGGAGATTTGGCTCCTGAGAAGTGCTGGGAAGGCAGCAAAGCACACGCACATCTGCCAAAATCCTGCTTTGGGACCACAATATGGCTGTGCTTCCAGGCTGGATGGTAGAGTCAGTTATCTCCAGCATCACCTGCAGCAGCCTTTCCTGTTCATCATCCTGCTAGGACTTTCCTCAAGCAGGTTTTTTCCAGGGCCATCTCTCCCAGCACAAGTCCTCACAGCTCTGGCAGTGCAGAAGACTTTGGGGCAGCTTGACCCAGCAAAGCTTTGTGTCTCTCTTTTCCTTCAGGCTATCCTGGGAAAACTGCTCTTCGGGGAGACGTGGACAGCTCTGTGGTGGGTCGGCSTTGCCATGACACTCTGTGGGCTCGTGCTGCTGCACACGGCTGCACCCCAGCTGGTGCAGGTCCCAGCGGAGAAGAAGGAATGATAGCTGCTGGAGGGGGCACAATGCCATGCTGTCCTCTCCAGCCTGTCTCATGACGGCGTCCCCAGTCCCCACTGGCCCCTGAACACATCAGCCACGGACCTGCTAACCCCTGCTCACTGCTGATCTGCTGACTCGCAAAGTCGCGTTGGTTGCATCTTTCCTGACAGGTTGCTGGTGGTGTGGTGGCAGTGACAGCCTCGGAGAGAGCTGGTCAACTCTGAGTCAGTATTGTGAAAATCAGGGCCAGAGGTTTATCGGCCGCTCCTCCTCTTCACACCCTGTGGCTGTGGAGCTTTCCCAGTTAGGGGAATGCTGAAAGTAAATATGGTGGCTGTGGAAGGTGCCTGTGCATCAGTACTTTTCCATAAAAGGACCTATCCCAAAATAGAAAAGCGATCAGAATTAGATGCTGAAGGCAGCTGACATTTCTGCTCTGCTGTTCCTGACTTTCCTTTCTGTCTCTTGAAATGACTTTTTGCCTACTGCTACCTGGAAGGCTGTGGAGCCTTTCATTAATTCCTTCAGCTGCCTCTACCAGTCACATACACCTATTAACTTGCCATTTGTATCTGACATCTTTAATTTTCACTTACCCATTCCTGACATATTACTCACTGTAAGGTTGCTGCTCTTTCCTTTAAACCCTTACCCGGAATAGGGTTTTGATCACCATTCCTGCTTTGTGTGGGTCAAACTAATTTTGGAACTATACAACAAGGCAGCATGTGAGCAGTCAGCTGCTTTCGCTTGGAGTGCCCATTTTCAACACATCCCCCATCCCCACTCAAGTTGACAATTGCTTTAATGTTTGGTAAAATGGAGTTTCTCAAGCCATGGTTTTTTTACACCCCTGGATGATGCTTATTTCCATTCATGTGATGTGATCAAGCAGATCACTGGTATCCAGATATTTGCTAAATTTTGCATCAGTGATTACTCCGTGTTCAGGTGTCAATTTGGTGAATGTGTCACGAATCATCATTTGTAAAGTATCGGCTTCATTCCCCTTCCCACATCGTTTTTTTTCTTCGAAATTCTTTAGTTGGAATCCTAATTGAGAAATGTAATGATGCCTATAAATGTATGCATCATGCTGGTGATATCACTTGTTTGCTCTGGGCTTGCCAGGTTGTCTCTGTCATCTTGTAATGACAGAAGGTGAGTCATGGTTGTGGCATGTGCAGAAAACCTAAGGACACATTTCTGTGAGCGTCTGTATCAGAACCTGTCAGGTCTGCCAGGAAGATCTGCGCCGTGTCAAGCAGGAGTGTAAAATAGACTTGTGGATGGAAATGCCACTGGATTTGAGTTCGTGCCTTTTTCTTCTTTGCATCAGAAAGAAGAAAAGTCATTGTCCCCCAGAAGAGGCGAAGAGCTGTTTATTCCAAGTCGCTGCCATCCTAGCTCACACATCTGGCAGCTGTGTCCCAGGGGGGGAAAAGCCTTTGCCTTTCCTCTCAGTGTGCTCTCAAGTCTTCCTCACAAAGAGGGGAGCTGCATAAGTGGTGGGGAAGAGGGCAGAGTGCTCTGAGTGCCTTTGCTCCTTGCCAGCATGGGTCTTTGCACCTGGAGAGCTCTCTGGGTAGCAGCAGTGACAGAGCAGGATGCATCCAGTTGCCTGGGAAGCTGGGACTTGACAGAGTGAGCCAGCGTCCCTCATAGATCTGCAGACATGGCAGCAGATATGCATTTCTAAGTACATCAGTTCTCCTTAGGTCTTCCTACGTGATGGAAAGTTAATGAATCCTGATTTATTTGCCCTTGTTATTAACCCTCAGCCACCTGTAAGCCAAGGCTGCCTTCATTCAAACCACATTAGAAGGGCCAGACTCTGGTTAATTTGCCTGCTGCCCTATTTCCTAAGAAACCATTTGGAAAGTTTTTTGACCTGGACTATCTCAAAACTGACATTTATTATCGTCATTGTTGGAGGTCAAGGTTTAGGAGGTGTTTGCTCATGTGCAGAAGGTGGGAGCGGCACTTTACTTGGTGATGCTCACTTATAAGTGGATGAATATAAACTAGGGCTGTAAATTCTGTCATAAATACGTGAAGGTGGGAATGGAAGCAAGTTTTCTTTTAATTCCCATGGGAAGAAAAGATTGCCAAGCAGAGTTCGTTTTGTGGCAGAATTCCACTCCTCTTTGTGTACGCAGGGTTTGGCCCATGTCTGCCAGTGGGGCCATGGCTGCAAAGAAGGCTGCAGCACTGCATGGCAGAGCAGTGCACTTCTGGTAAGCAGTT
Source organism: Amblyornis subalaris (assembly GCA_018881555.1). Taxonomy (NCBI): domain Eukaryota; kingdom Metazoa; phylum Chordata; class Aves; order Passeriformes; family Ptilonorhynchidae; genus Amblyornis; species Amblyornis subalaris. The sequence continues at coordinate 626,257 of JACAXG010000180.1, read as the reverse complement.
CATAGGTGATCATCCAAAATCTGGCTGAAGGTAATTTAAAAAAAAAAAAAAAGGGATGCTAGCATTTCCAAAATAAAACTGTCCAAAGCTCAATGGCTGAAATTTTTTATTTACAGGTATTTTAGCACACACACACAGAAAAAAAGCAGTGTGTGTGAGACTAATGAGTGAGCTGTGTTTGATGAGTCAGTGGTTTGCATGGTGGTGGACCTCATAAGGTGGCTGAAGATCATAGCCAACTCCAAAACCTTGGTTTATGGGTGCAGAAGGTGGGTTACCTTTATCTGGGAACTACATCAGTGTGCTTGCTTGGGGTTTTTGCCCAGTTGAGGTGAGGTATTTTTAGTGAAGAGTCTTAGACACGTTTCCACTCAAATTCCAGCAAAATACACTTCTATATGTGCATCTCACAAAAACATGTTTTTGTTTATAGTGCTGTATTGACAGCATTGGTGGATAGGGGCAAAGACATGGACATTGTCCACCTGGGCATTTGCAAAGTGTTAGACTCTGTCCTGCACGACATCTTTGTCTCTAAATTGGAGAGACCTGGATTTGACCCCAGGCACACCTACAAGTTGGGCAGAGAAGTGATTGACGGCAGTGGCGAAGGACTTCTGAGTGATGGCTGACCAGAAACTCAACATGAGCCGACAGTGTGGGCTTGCAACCCAGAAAGCCAAACAAATCCTGGACTGCATCAAAAGGAGCATGGCCAGCAGGCTGAGGGAGGTGATTCTGTCAGTCTACTCTGTTCTCGTGAGACCCCACCTGGAGTGCTGCATCCACCTCTGGTGGCCCCAATACAGGAAAGACATGGAACTGTTAAAGCAAGTCCAGAGGAGGCCACAAAGTTGATGAGGGGATTGAAGCACCTCACCTATGAAGACAAGCTGAGAAAGTTGGGACTGTTCAGCCTGGAGAAAAGAAGGTTGTGTGAAGACCTCATAGCAACCTTCTAGTATCTGAAGGGGGCCAACAGGGAAGCCAGAGAGTGACTCTTCATCAGGAGCTGCAGTGATAGGACAAGGAATAATAGGTACAAACTGAAAGGAGGGGAAATTCAGGTTAGATAGACAGAAAAAATTCTTTACTGTGACAGTGGTGAGGCACTGGAACAGGTTGCCCAGAGAAGCTGTGGATGCCCCATCCCTGGCACTGTTCAAGGCCAGGTTGGATGGAGCTCTGAGCAACCTGGTCTAGTGGGAGGTGTCCCTGCTCCTGGCACCAGAACTAGATGATCTTTAAGGTCCCTTTCAACACAAACCATTCCATGATTCATCTCCCGGGTGCTGGCTCTAATGAGTCTTTCCTGCACTTTCCTCTCATTCTCAAACACAATACTAATTTGTCAGCATCTTGTTCATCATCAAGCAGGGCCATACCATGTCATGCTTTAAAGAGTAGAAGAAGCAGGTGCATGGTTAACAGGAGGCCTGACGATGACACTCAGGAAGATTCAAATAAATATACTTGAATTAATGGTGGGAAGCATTAGAAAAATCTGTTGTATAAACAAGGTCCAAGAGTATTGTATTCTAAGGCAAACAATGTCTTGTATACATTTACAAGGAACAAAGCCCAATGAAATTATAGTTTCAGTTGAACCTTAAACCATAATTTGACTGATTAGATAAGGAAATACACATAAAACCTTTAAAATGTCACTGTTGTCATTGACAAGGAGTTACTGGAACTTGAAAGTTTGTACAGCATCTCAGTCACAGCATATATTGAAATAACTTGAAGGACGGTATGTTTGCCCAGGTGATAAATATTTGAAGTAGATGTGATAAATAAGATTGGTAGATTATTCTGCTGAGTTTGGTGTATTTACTATTTTCAAGGAATTTGATTCAGTGCCCTCTGTTGACCCTTCAGAGACTTTAAATGATCACATTGCAAGAGTGTCACACATAATTCCACGATCTTGCAAGCAGCGGGGTGTTTTTGAAGAAGGAAGTCCTGTGGCGCAACATGCCAGAAGAGTGGTGCCATGGCTCTGACCTTGTCTGGCACAGAAAAAATATGAAGTTAGGAATAAATGGGTACTAATCCTGACATGTTCGGGGTACCGGGTGCTCTGCTCACCTTCTGCAGAAGAGCAGCAGCAAATTTTCATTTTGGGGATCTGAGAGGTGCAGAGGAAAGTCACACAGGATGGGCACTTATCCACAGCAAGTGGTGGTGTGGTGCCTGCAGCTCACTTGGCCWTGGAGAAAAATCTGAGGTGAGCTCAGATCAGTGGTAAAAGCCTTCCTAGGAGAACTAGGGCTTTGCCCCTAAAACTCAAGTGTGTGAGGTGTTGTACCACAGCAGTTTGTAACTGAAAGGATTGAAGAAGACAACATTCTTGAAAATGTTGTCCTTCCTGAAGTAGGAAYAAAGTATTTTGGACTGTAAAACTACACCTTCTAGCTTCAGGCAGATGGTCATTTGGCTGGGTGTTTCAATGCCCTTTCTAAGGCAAGTCTGTTTCTAGATACTTTAACACCAAAAAACAAAGATCAGCAACTTGCTTGTAAAATCTGAAACAGGGTCCTGGGCCATGGGCAGGGTGGAGGAGGAAGCCCTGGGAGTTGGGCGGGGGCAGCCAGTCCCAGTGGTGCTCTCAGAGCCCTGACACAGTCAGTGGTTCTACCTGAAGTGTTTTTTCCAGTGCTGGACCTCCAAGTTCAAGAGGGGTGTAGGAAACTGTTCTGGCTCAAGGATTCCAAGATGGCAGGGGCCTATGAGGAGAGGCTGAGAGATGTGAGCTGGTCAGAGACAGGGAGGCTCGGGCTGACCCTATCAGCATCTGACATGCTTGGAAAAGAGTTACAGAGGCAGTGTAGAAATGGCCAGTACTAAACAAGGCAGCAAGCACAGGTTCTGTCTTGGGACTTTGAAGCTGGCTGCCAGGGGAAAAAATGTCCCTAGGAGATTAGTTGCCAATACAGGGAGCAGAGTCTCCACCTATGGAGGTTTTCAAGACTCAGCTAGACAAGACCTCAACTGACTCAATCTATTGTTGGTGATCATCCCATCTGGGCAGACAGTTGGATTTCCTGTGACCTAGGGACCAATTTCGTGATCAACACCATCTATAACTGGAAACTGGTTTGACCTTCTGCCTCCGTGTTTAGCAGTTCCCATTAAATCCTGCTATGCCACAGAAAGGAGGTTCCTCCTTGGGGCACCATGAAGACCAACACTGCCAGAGGCTTGTAGTCTAACCACAGAAACCATAATGGACAGATGTGCATTCATAGCCTGAAAACAAATTTATTGAAAGAGAAGGACCCCAATGTACTCAGCCACTGATAGTTAAGTGCTTGTGAATTTGAGCCTTTGCTGGTTGAGGGGACAGCCAGGTGGGTGCAATGCTAGCGATGGCTCCCAGGGCTGGGCAGGGTTGACCAGCTGCAGCAGCCCAGCATGGAGTGCCCGGAGGGGTGACTGGGAAGCCTGGACCTCGTGGTACTCTGTCCTGTAGCTGCGTGCAGCACCACAGTGACCCATGTCCAGTAGCAGCACTTGGCACCATCCTTGGCACAGGATGGTGTTTGCCCTGAGAGCAGCCAACCAGCCATGGTGTTCACTCTTCAAGGAAGTTTTTTGGCTTCTGACTGTTTAATAACGCTTTTAGTTGTTTCATTTTTCCCTTGAGGTTTAAGGAAAGGTGTCTGTGAGTGGCTGTACTAATTGCCAAGACTTCCTAAGCAGCTCCCTTCACACCCTTGAAGTCCTGAGGGATTGCTGGTGCTGGGTTAAAGCCTGGGGAGCTCCTGGGTGGGGCCTCCCACTCCCATTTTTCTGGGGGGAGATGATGCATGCCCTGCTCAGCCCTGCACAGGTCTTGCACGACACAGAGGCTCCACTGCACCCTGCAGGGATAAATCCATGACAATGGAAGTAAGTGAGAGGGAAGGGCTGCAAAGAGTGGTAGTAAGTGGGGCGTGGTAGATGGTACCACCACTTTTTGTACATTTTGAACTTGTTGCTCAGTCTCACTTGGCTCAGAGGTCACTACGAACTGTGGTTTCATCCTGCCTGTGAGAGTTGGGGCTGGGGCTTGGCCGTGTGAGCAGCTCAAGTCCTCCCTTGGCACAAGCAGAGCATCTGTGGTTTTGCAGCGAGCAGGGAGAGTTGGACAGCTCTGCTTGACACTGTGACCTGCAGTGTGCAATGTCTGAACAGCAGCCAGGGCTTCGACCCTAATTGCTTTCAGTAAGTTAAGGCAACACTTAGGGAGAAATGAACAGTGCCCCAGGGAAGGATGAGGCATTACAAATACCACATTTTCCACTGCCAGTCAACTGTTTCCTCATCCAAAGAGGAGTTATTTTGAATGACTCGTTCCTTTCAGGATACTCTAGAGTTAGGCAATCACAAGCATGATTCTGCCAGGAACCGATGTTGCATGAAAATGCTTCCTAAAAAACCCTGGTGGGCACAGAGTGAGAGCATCGTGAGCTGCTGTGAAGGACAACAGTCTGGATGCTGTGATAAGGGGTGGGTGTGAGTATGCTGGCTTGGTTGTTTTTCAGGGCAAATAGCCACAGATTCCTGGCCTCGGTCAGTCCCACTATACCTGGAGACTGCCACATGTTGGCCACATATCCAGAGGTGAAACAAAACCTTTGCACCTGCCGTGCTTTTGATCTGCTCTGCTACAGCACATGAACCAGATCCCCAGCAGGAGCTGTGGGATCAGCTCCTCCCTGCAAACCTTGGTCTAGGAAGTTTCTCCCTTCCCACCATGTGACAATTTCAGTTGCAGTGCTGGCTGGTGGGAGTGCGGCATGGCATAATGTGACCTGTAGTCTGTAGACCGTGTACATCTAGGTGTATATAGACATATTTATACACACCCACACAGACAGATGGGAGAAGCTGTTACCTCCCCTGCAGAAAGAAATGTTACTCGAAGACACTGGCATGCAAGTTTCTGTTTTCTCACTTAGACATTTGCAACCAAACACATATCCTGTAGGTGGGAAGGTATTCTTTCAGTATTTTCCTTTTTCACTGGAACTGTTTTTAAAACATGGATAAACTATTTTATCCCTGATTCAATATTTGCGCTGTTGATTTCCTTGCCCTTACCATTTATTTTTTGCAGCCCTCTTTTGCTTTATTTTTCCTCGTACCTTTTCATATTGTTTGCTTTAGGTGTAGGCTGTGGATATGTGTTCACACTGCAATCAGTCAGCATGGTCATACATGCAAGCAAGTTCATGGGTCAGTGGCAGTAGGGTGGATACAGCCCTGGAGTAACTACACCCACCCTGTTGGACCCTTTCCAAACACACACTGCGGGTTATGGGATGGCATGGTGAGGGGGGTCCTTCTCCCTACCTCAGGTCTCTTGATGGAGTGGGACGAAGGTGTGAGGAGGAAGTTAGCAGTCTAGGGCCATTCAGAGCAGAAAAGAGACTGTGGTGGTTTGTAATATGGGCTGAGAAGACCATGAGTTGCATGGAGAAAGTAAGGTGGAGTAGCTGTCCATTGTCTCCTGTGCCAAGGATGGGGGACGCAAGGGAAGCCAGCAAGCATCAAAGCCAGAGGAACTTCCTCTTCTTGTAGTGTGTCATTCGGCCGAGGAACTCCTGCCCACAGGAAGCAGCAGAGGCTAACTGTCTCATCAGGTTCAAAAAGTGGGCAATTATTTTTAAAAAAGCTACTGTCTGGAAAAAGTGACATGATTGAGATCTTTCTTTGTAATTTATTGCACAAAATTCTAAAGTGTTTTGCTGAGAAGCAGAAGTACCTTATCCCAAGTCATTTTAGTCTAATACATAATATCTCAGCACTGGAGCCTGCGTATTTCAGTGTTTCCAGTGCAATAGTTGTACTAGAATTGAGGGTCAAGCAGACATAGTGCTGAAACTCTAAGTTCAACCTTCACACATTTTTGCTCTATGTATCTAGACTGATATTATGATTTTGCCTTTAGCACGTCAGCTGGGAAAGGGATCTTAAAAAATATTTTAACATCGTAGCATTTTGGCTTTCTCTCGAAGCATTTCTCTATTTTTTCAGAGCCCTAACCCACAGAACTTCTCTTTTGGGGCACAGAGAGCACTACACCAGAGTGTTTTGCCTGAGCAGCCATAAGTCTATGTTTGATATATGTGTAGGTATGGTCTCTGATCTTTGTCTTTGCCTTCTTCAGAAGCAGAGCCCTTGGGTGGTGCTGGGTTTGGCATAGAGTGATACGTTTTTAATTCCTTCTGTAGGTAAATGACCAAAGCCAGTCACCTATATCCCTAACTTTAGGTCCAAAAACCCTCTTCCAATGTTCGGTGAGAAGAAAGGAGTTGGACTTCAATGACCCTTGTGTGTCCCTTCCAACTCAGGATATTCTATGATTTTAAAATTCTGTGAAACAATGGAATTTCCTTAATAATTATATTGTCATCAATCACTTCTCTGGTATTTGCCTGTGAGAAACTCATTACCAGGTAACTGGGGCCAAATGACTTGGAATCAGTTAAGATCTGGGCTTGGCCATCTTGCATCAACCCCTGACGTCCAAATGCCTGCCACAAGTTGGCTCATGTTAGATGAGAAGAGAATCTGCCTGCTGGGTACATGGGATGCCCTGTGGGCACAGGCCACTGTCATGGCCCATGGTCGGTGTATGTGAGTGAGAAGTGATCAAATCAATGCTGCTTTCAGAGTAACAGCAGCACCGGCATGTCAGGATCATTATGTGGATGTGATGTCTCAGTACTAGGACATTCCTAAAGACTGAGGTAGAGCTTAATGAAATTGTGAGAACAGGACCGATGTAGCACCTCAAATCCAGCTCAAAAGAGATGGACCAGATCCTCAGCTGTTCTCTATCTGTGCTTTTTTTGTCTTTTTATCCCCTCAAGACTTCTTATTCCTTATCCTTCCCTAGGCTGTGATTCAGGAAGGACTGAACACATACTAGGTGGTACATGTGAGGAGCAGTCCTGCTGTGCTCAGCGAAAGACATCTTCTCACCATGGTGCCCCTCGGGACCCAAACAGAGGCTGTGTCTGTGCGTACCATGCCGGATGCACTGCTCACCCTCTGACACCTCAGAGCAAGTCTGTGGGAAGGCTGAGAGGATGAGTTCACCTTTATAGAGTGCCAAAAAGGAAACCTGTACTGCTTTTGATGTTATTTATTTTGAGTGTTTCTCTGACTGGAGTTAGAAAAAAACCCCGACAAAACAAAAGCAACTTGAAGCCTCAGGTGTTTATAAAAAATGTAGCTCTGTAAACTGCTGTTATAAAAGGCAACTTCTCATGGGGCTGCAAATGAATGAAAGTGTAAAGCTAAGGATTTCTCTTTCCTACTTGGCATCAATACCTGTGGTCATGCTCTGGAAGTTTGACTTGTTTTGTCATTTTTGATACACAAAATAAACAAAACCTGAGACAAAGGGCAAGCTTGTAAATAGGGGAGCAGCCACTGGGGAATTCTATTTTATTTGTTTGCATTTTATTACCTTCCTATGCCAGCTAATAAGGTGACCTTTCAAGAGGTAGATGCAGATATGGCTGACCACCTCTGTTGTCTGATTTTGCAAGCTGGGAAGTGAGTTTCTGAAGTAATTGGTGATAGGGAAATTGCCTGGGAAAAAAAAATAATCTCCTGCTTCTGTTAATTAAAAGACTATACTTTTGTGAGACAAATTAAAGTGATTAACTGTTATAACTGTTTGGGGGAGGGGGGGGGGGGAGAAATTAAAATGGGCTGGTATTTTTCATCACTTCACCAGGAAGAAAAAAGCCACTGTGGTGAACCATAGCCAGCCACTCTGACCAGCAAAGACCAAAGGAGGTTTGCCTATAAGAAGACAGAGATCACCTGCTGACAACATGAAAGAATTTGAAACCATGTCTTTTAAAAGCATTCCTGTAGTTTAAGCTGAAATTCATTCTCTCGGACCTTGCCAACAACTCTCTTGGAGAGTATTAGAGTTCAATGGCCTTTCCTGGCGGGGCAAGCTTGTGCAAGCCAGGGGCAGAAGGTTGTGTGGGAGCATGGTACCATATGCCAAGTTTAGTTTTGCTGAGTTGAGATACTACTGGTGCATAGAAAAAGGTAATGGGAATGGGCAACACCAGCAGCTGCACAAAGCAAAAGGAGAACTGAAACCATGCTCTGATGGCCAAAAAACCCCCCAAAAAAGGTCAGCCACCTTCCAAGATGGAGTAGGTTCATGGCGGGGCACAACCCACACCCATGTAATTTTCACAATCTTTCCTCGAACTCTGAGGTTTAAAGTGAGGGTCAGAACATGCACACTGTTGAAATCAACCTTTTGCAAAATCCCACAGGACTGGAAGTATGACTGTCCCTGGTGAATACATGTCCTGCCTCCCCTGCTCACCCTCCAACACACATCTAGAAAAATTTTTTCGGAGGCAAAGTGTTACCAACATCAATGTCTTCCTGGTTTCAGAAATCTGTAATTTTGCTGCAGGACTATTGTGTCAACACAATTTAAGATGCCTCCAACCAAGCACAGAATGATATATAAAACAGGTCAAGACTGGATTAGGAAGCTACTGTCAGTGACTTCAGATGAAGTGGATTACTCTGTTGCTGCAATTAAGTGGAAACCAGTAAGATACATCATAAATGTTCAGATTACATGCATTACTGGTTATGTTATTGTACTGACATTCCRTGTATACTTTACTTCATCCCATACTGCTTCTAAACAAAAATGTCTTTCACCAGGAGGAAGGAAATGCAGAATAAAAGCAACATGGAAAGATAAATCAGGATTGCAGTGTTTTTGTCAATAGTGAAATATGTAGTTGCCAGCACATTGTCTGGTGCTGAAGGGTGAGTGATGCTCCATCTGCTAAGAACATTGGTGGTTCAGATGTTCTTGCAGATGTCCTGTGAGATTATAGAGGTGTGCTGAACCCTCAGTGCCCTGTGATGCCCTAGTCATGCTCTCAAGTAAGGACACCCAACATACACCTGCCAGCAAGCAGTGACATGCTCAGAGGGTGGCATCTGCTAACTCAGCTCCTTGCTTGCACCAAGTGAAACAGTCCTCCTAAAGTAAATACCCAGTTACCTAAATCAATGGAGAAAAGTCGGTGCCTTTGAAGGCTTCCACAGGGAGGTCCTGTTTAGGGAGATTCTACATTTAGATGTGGCAGCCTTGCAAACACAATTCTACCTTGATGGGTCCTGGGCTGCTGCCATTGAGGGAGGCATCGGGGGGCTGAGGTTGCTCTCACAGCTGAGCCACCTCTACACTTTTGGGTGTCTGGGGACGTTTGTATCTCTTTCTGAACACTGTGCCCATGTCACTGGTGGCCTGTATACCAGCAGCTCTCCCCTCTGTGTGGTAGACTCATCTCTCTGTCGTTGGTCACCCCGAGGACCAGGGTGGCAGTGGAGCATGTGGGGTCCAACCACCTCCTGGGCAGAGACCTTTGGTAGGGCTGTCAGGAAAGAACAGCCAGCAAACAGGTTCCGTTCCACCACTTTTCTTTCTCCTCCTGGACATAGCCTGTTTCTCCTCTTTCCCACTCAGTGCTCCCACTGGGCTGTCTCCCTTGACATCCACCTCACCCCGTGGGAAGGGGTCCCGTGCTAGGATCCTTCAGCTCTCCAACCCACATGTGTAAATGCTAGATTTTAGCCCACAGCTTCAAGTCCTTCTGTCCCAAATGTGATGACAAAAATCTCATTAACTTCTAAGAAAGTTAGACTGATCCTAATGGGAAACTGTTCTCCTAAGGATTAAATGTTTGTGGACTTCCTTGAAAAGTTAGCTCTGGAGTTGCAGTCCTGGTGACCTGGATATTAGGGCATAGGTGAATTCTTGTTACTCACCTAGCCCGTGATTTTACTGTTTATCAGTGAAGGGTCTGTCCACTTGTCATCTGATTGTGCAAATTCATCTTCCATGTGAGTCGGGATTTAAGTTTCGCTGTTTTTCAGGGTCTGACTATGTGCAGAGGGAGTTGTAGTCATTTTTTTTTTCCACGGGAACTTCCTTTCTCTAAACACCACCCCTTGGCAGTGGACCTGCTGACACCTCAGAGCAAGACACAGATAAAAAGGGCAGCCTGTCTTCCTTCTCCACACTCAGAAGCAAGCGACAGAGACTACTCAGGAGCTTGGAAGCTGCTGGCATCACAGGCATCTCGTGTAGAAACTCTGACAAGAACCATGAGCAGCAACACTGGTGAGTTTCTAATGCTTGATATATGTTAGATGTGAAGTTTGGCAGTTCTCCTGCAGGGAAGATGACAGCTCCAGGGGTTCTCACCCCTCTAATTGCCATGGGTGACACCTTGGGAAATGAAGTTTTGGTGCCACCGCTGCTCACAGGGGATCAGTTTGCTCTGGCTGTGCAAATTCTGCTTTTGACAGATTGGTAAACTAACTGCAATATGCAACTCATTTTTCATCACTTTTCATCAGCCTGTAGACATCTGGTTCTGTCAGTGATAATGGGAAAGAAATACAGCTCTTTTAAACTTGTTCCATGTCAATGTCAAAAGAATTTCATTCTTCCAGGCTACTTAATCGTATAGACTATTGCTCTTTAGTGATGGCGGATAGCATCTGATGGAAGTTTCAAAATAACTGAAAAGAGGATTTATTTGGGCTTAAGCTCCGTCCCATGGCTGTCCTGCCTGCTCTGTTGTCAGGAGATCCTGCACCTACCTAGAAAGGGGCCTGGGTCACTCCTGTAGCAGCTGCTGAACCACCACCACTGGCGAGCCCAGCCCCAGGGTGCCCAAAACCCGTGGGCTTTGGGATGTAGCTGAGCAGGTGCATGTGTGGGCTGAGTGGTGCCTGCAGCAGAGTAGGGAGCAGGTCTCCATGGCCTTCAGGAGGGGAAGGGTGTCCTGATACTGCTGCGAGTCCCTCAATTTCATACCTCTCTACTCTGAGTGTGGATGAACTGAAATTTTCCAGGAAGTCTTGGACAGCAGCATCTTTGGGATGTGATCTCACATCTCTGCAATGTACGACAGTGCTTGCCTGGAGGCTGGGCAAGGATCAGGAGTAACTGCTAGTATCCAAATTATGTTCTCTCTTGAAAAGCTATGGTTCTCATCCCACTTCCCTTCTTGTCCTTCTGAGCAGCCCTTGTTCCCAGTGAAGCCAGACGTACTATAAATACTCTGCTCTGTATTAATAGGTTTTTTTAAACACCATCACCTCATCATCATCAGGGAAAAAAGGCCACAGATACTTACCAGTGCCAAACCCTCACATGCCCATTTTTGATTTGGGTGATCACTGTGTTCTTGAAGCTCTGAAGATCCCTCCAGGCAGATAGCAATGCAATGGGGCTAGCAGGTTAGCGTAGGAAGGAACTCTGCAAGTGAAAAATCATGGAACTAGGAGATAAAATCCTGCCTTGAAATTTTCTCTATTTAAAAAAGGAAAAGAAATCTGACAGCATTTGAGGTTTGGGTTTGCTTCTGGCCTGCCCCAGGAGTGAGCACAAACAGGACTGCCTCCCTCAGCCTGAGCCTCTGTCCYGTGAGTGGGCACGTTCTTGGCATGCTCAGCTCTTCTATAAATCATTAATTTCCGTGTTGGCAAACCGAGGTGCCTGCAGGCAGCCGGACACAGGGTGTGCGGGGGCCCAGCTCTGCGCCCGGGGCAGGAGGCACAGCAGGAAGTCGAGAACAGCAGGTGAGGGTTGCCCAGGGAAGAGAGGCTGTGGCCAAGCCCCTTCAGATGTAGTGATGGGCGTGCCACTGGCTCGCTCTGTGGCATTTCTTGGCACAGGACACCGTGCCAGTTGGATCACAGAGGATCACAGCTGTATTTGGACAAGGATAAATACAGTGCGATTGACAGGCAGCGCTGAGTGGAGAGAGGTCTTTGGCACCATGCTCAGCACTGTCAGGCCATATTCCAGGGCAGCTGTTGTCTGTGGATTTTCCCTGTGCATCCTCTACAGAGGTCAACAACACTGGTGATGTCCAGAAATGGGATGGATATGCAGTCCCCAAGTTAAGAAATGCTGGAAGGATGGATTTCCCAGGGTCCTTTCCCACAGCCATCCTATGCGTTCAACTTCCATGTCCCTTTGCAGTCCTCTCCCAGCACCAGGGCTCTTTTCTGGTGTCTTCTCAGCCCAGCACCAGGGTTTCCATAAAGAACAAGGTTGAGCAGCTTTAGTGTTTGGAGATTTCTTAATGCTGAGGAAGATGCACTTCCTCTTCGTCCTCAAGAGGGTTAAGCAGCTAGTTCCAGCTGAAATTTTTTGACATAAATGCACACACACCCCGTTGCGCAAAACATCAGCCTGAGGTTGTCAACTGGCATGCAGCAAGCAAACAAAAAGCACTCGAAGATTAAATTGGTTAAGAAAAGGTGCTGGTCAAGTTTATTTGCTGTGCCACTTATATCTGTTATGTAATTAAGATAAATATGGTTTATATAGTTACTAAGAAGAAATACACAGAGGTAGTGGTCTGGTGGGGATCCATGGATGGTCAGTTCAGTTTACTCAAGGCTGCACTCACTGCCCGGCACAGGTTGCAGTAGGAAGTGTGCCACTGATTTCAGCCTGCCCTGGGACCAGCCCTGTATGTGGCATCTCTCACGCCACAGCAGCTACCAGCAGATTTCAGCCTCTTCAGTGTTAGGGATGGCTCTTGTTGATACTCAAACTAACRTGGTTGCCTGGTACCATGCAAATCTGTCAAGACATTTGGTGAATTAATCTCTTCAACCATTATGCTTTTGACTTGCTAATTTCAAAGTTACCGTAACCCGTTTTTGCCTCTCCCATGTCTTCATCTGAATCACTCATGAGAAAAGTGCTTATGAGGTATTGTTACTCCCTACTGTTCACACGAAATTCATCCTTTGAGGATATTTAATGGGCAGGTACAAGACATAAAACGCTCCCAAAGAAATACAGCTCAGCCACATTCCAGCATGCTCTGGCTTTTCGTGTCACAACTGGGCAGCCTGCCAAAGCCTGATGCAGTGACCCCCCAAATCCCCATCATCATTCAACACCAAGGGCTTTCTTTCTGCTCAAATGTATCACTGGGTTGTGCCTCTCTGAGCTCCACTCCTACGCCACAGCCCTGAGGCACGAGCCACYGGGCACAGAGATGCTGAGGCTTTTCCCAGCCCTGCTCCCATCCAGAGTTGCAGGAGTAAAGGGCAGTTCAGGAAACACTAATTTTAAATGCTGTGTCTTAAAAATCAGCTGCTGTGTTGGGAATGAATGGGAGCAAGGCACTTGCAAGGGATTCTTGCTGGAGACTGCATCCCTGCTGAAGCCAAATGGGAAAAGCAACACTTGGCATGAAGTGGGGCAGTGCTCTGTGGTGACCGTGCTACAGCAATCCACCCACAGTAGGGACAAGCTCTTGCCTTGCCCTCTGACTATTTGGGCCTGGGCTGCTCTGGCATAATTCTGCCTCTGCCTCTCTCCCTCCTTGACCAGGGAGCCTGAGGTTGACCTCTGGGTATTTATATTATTTTGTATTGTCTTATGTTGTTTATCTTATATTATTTTATATTACAGTAGAATCATAGAATGGCTTGGTTTGGAAGGGACTTAAAAGGTCATCGGGTTCCAATGCCCCTGCCATAAGCAGGGACTCCTTTCACTGGACCAGGTTGCTCAGAGCTCYATCCAATCTGGCCTTGAACACTTTCGGGGATGGGGCACCCACAACTTCTCTGGGGAACCTGTTCCAGTGCCTCACCACCCTCACAGTAAAGAATATTAATATATTTTATATATTTGATGTTATATTATATTATATTATATTATATTATATTATATTATATTATACTATACATTACTTTATGATACTATACCATCATTTATAGTGCTTTGCACCCCACATTTAGCATCCCCCCAGGCAGGCAACATCTCTGCAGCACAGATAGATGCCTTCTGAACTTCCTATGGTTCCTTGGGTTGTAGAAGAAACTAAGTACTTGGAAAAAGAAAACAAACCCTACAAATATGCAGACTTCCATAAGAGGTTGAGTGATGACTGTTGTGATATCATTTGGGACAAATCAGCTTCAGTGTCCTGAAGACCCCCATTTCCCAGGCTCTTGGAATCCCTGAGACACTGGGGATCTCAGCAATCGACAGGAGGTGAATTTTGGTGTATTTGGTTTACTCCCAGCTTAACTGTGTGTGCTGTGTTTTGTGAGGAGCAATAAAAGCTACTGTTAATTACTATTTGATTGTATTTAATCCATTAGCTGTGGTGATAGTGTGATTGCTTGTGCTGGATCACTGGACACTCTAGATATTTTGATGTCTCACAGGGTTGCATTGAGAAGAAGAAAACTGTCTTTATCAATCTCTTCTTTTTCCTTTCTTCTCTTCTGCTAATGTCTTTCCAGAGACCAGTCTGAAGGTCACTGGGGTAGACTTTCTCAAGAGCCAGAACACCCGGCAGCACCACACGGATGGGTACAACATCAAGAACCTGGTGGTGCGGCGTGGGCTGGCCTTCCAGGTGCAGGTCAACCTCAACAGGGAGCTGAGGGCTGCCGACAAACTGTCCCTGCACTTTGGCATCGGTAAGCAGCATCCCCTCTGTGGCCACCAGGCAAAGCTGGAGAGCCCCGGAAGCATCCAGCTGCCTCTTCCTGGCACTGTACAGGCATCGCAGACCTGTGCAACCCTCCCACATATTGTCTTGGGTTTGTTTCCAGGTGAAAATCCAGTGAAAATCAGGGGGAGCCTGTTGTCGCTGAAACCAGAGCGGGAGGATCAAAATGGGTGGAAAATCTCCATTGTCAAGAAGAGTGGCAAAGAGGTAGAGCCTTTGGGCAAGGGGCCCAATGCTCAGCACCAAGTCCATCAGAAGCTACTGAGCAAATTATCCTCATACCCCTGTCCTGCTTTCCCTTAGTCCTATAGTTTTAGGTAGGCAGCAGCCTTGCCCTGCTTAGTTCGTTGCTCCCCCCATGCGCAGGCAGGATTCACCCCATCCCACTGCCTTCCCCTCTTTCCCTGCAGGGACGTCCATGGCCCCCAGCTTTGCCACTCGTGCCAGTCTTGTGGCGCCATGTTTGTGCCATGCCTGTGGCCATGGTGGAGTGTCCCTCATGCTGTCTCCCCTTGTTGCCTCCTCAGTGCCTGCTGTCTGTCACCAGCTCGCCCAATGCCCCTGTGGGAAAGTACAACCTGAACGTAAAGACTGCCGCTGATATTTACAAGCCTGAAAATGGTGTCATCTACCTTTTGTTCAATCCTTGGTGTGAAGGTGAGTGGTCCTGCCACTAGGAGTGATAATTACTGCTGCTGGGGATTGTCTCTGGTGGAATTTTGCCTCATATTTTCCCTCCTCTCTTTCTTAATACATTACTTTTTCCCCGTAAAACACTGCAAGCAGCAGCCTCGTGGAGCCAGTGGGAAGCTGGGCAATAGCAATAAGCCAGCAGGCTCCTCATTGAGCATTGTTCAGTGCCAGGACATAGAGGGATATCGCTCTGTCACATCTGTTTGTACCTCTGTGTCACTCCTCTCTGTTTCCCTGAGCCAGCAGAAAGGTTAACTGAGAGGATTGGGTTGTCTTAAAATCCAGATAAAAAATAACCAGACTAAAAAGCTGTGTTGTTGGTTGGTATCAGTTCCCCAGTTCTCTCTGCTGTCTAGCTACTACACTACAGTGTTCAGAAATAAGTTTTTGCTATGATAAAAGAGTGGTCATGTAGCAATGGATCTACTGGGGAAAATAAAGATTAGTCTTATAGGAAATTCTTTCATGATAGGAGCAAAAAAATGGGAGTACTACATGGTCATCAGTTGGTGTGAATGTTGCAGACCACTGATTACGCCAGTTTAGCTTTCCACGGAAAACTTCTTACAGTGTGTGCAAAGCACCTGACCTCTGAGGGTTTGGGGTTTTTTCTCCAGATGATGCCGTGTACATGGCCAATGAGGCGCAGAGAAAGGAGTATGTGCTCAACGACACTGGCAACATCTACGTTGGGTCTGCGTACAACATATATGACAGGCCCTGGAATTATGGGCAGGTAAAACACTTGCAGTCCTATTACCCTTATTCATCCCTTCGGCATTAAGCCCTTGAGTAGCTCAAAGTGCTGGAATGATTCTGCCAGCTTCACTGGGAGCACTCACCTGCTTAGAGTAATCTATGTGCCTACGTGTTTTCCCCACCCACAGCTGGAGAACAGGGTTTAATGGCACATCTGTAGTCAGATCATGTGAACCCTGGCAAAGGATGTGGAAACTCCTTTGGGACAGGGTATTTCTGGTTGAAAAAATTCTCATAAGGGAATTCCTGCTCTCATGCAACTGCAGGTGTTGGTAACTAGCTAATGAGATATGGAGAGCGCATCATGTTCAGGAATAAAAGGCGTAAAATTACTGGCAGAAGTTATCACCTTTCAAGTGGTGCCTTCACTAACGGCTGTGCAGGACATAATCAGCCACTTTCTCAGGAAGGGTGTTCCTGCATGCTGCCTCTGAGATAACTCCAGAGGAGTGGAATTTCAAATTGGCTAGGGCTAGAGATAAGAGGTGGATGCCAGATTTATTTGCACCCTGTGAGAAAGCACACAGGCACCCAAGCGAAGCATCCTGCACCCTATCCAGACAGAATTCCCCACCAAAAAATGTTCAAATATGGGGGAGTTTCTGATTTTTTGTTTTGTTTTGTTTTGTTTTGTAAGTCTGCAATTTCTGCAGGATATCTGCAGAAAATAGCCCAACAAAGGTGCTCGCACTGATGCCTTTACACAAAAGGGGCCAAAGGGCGTTATCTGTGGGGCTGTTCCTATCCTAATATTTATTCTGCTGTTAAGCAATGAAAATTCATATTGATATTCTGACCAGCTTTGTTGGATTGGATGTTTGACATCTCTCTGCACTGGACCTCAGGGACCTTTATCAGCAATTGCTAATTAGGAATCTTTGCTGTAATAATTAGTATTTATGTACCTTTCCTTTTTTTCAAGGTTCATTTTGTTCCTATGTCAATAGACTGAATACCTGTAGAGATCTTAAATTTTCATTACTCTTGTGAGTAATTTGCAGGGTTGCAGGGAGATGACATCAGTGACTTTGTGCTAGTCACAGGAGTAAAGATTGCTGGGTCAGGTTCCAACTGTGTTTGCGAGACACGTGACACAAGTTTTGTCCTTTAAAGCTGGGTTTCATTTTAGCCCTTCTTTGGAGAGAACAGCTTTGGGAAGCTCCATAGCCTTGAAAATTCAATATCATAAAGGAAGTTCAGAAGTTAGAGCTAGTCAGACAGTTTCCTCCAAGTCCATGCTTTACCGTGACAAGCAAATTCTGGTTTAGACTGGCAGATAAGAATGTCTCAATTTTCTCCCCAAAACAGTTTGAGGAATTCGTCTTGGATGCCTGCATGTATCTGCTGGAAAAAAGCAAACTCAGTCTGACCGAAAGAAGGGATCCTGCACATGTGTCCAGAGCCATGTCTGCTTTGGTAAGCCCCTCAGCAAAGTGCTCTGCCCCTCCAGCACTCCCTCCTCCTTCTTACTTGCTCTTCTTTCCCTGGGACCATGAACACCATTTCAGGATGCATCTGAAATGGATTCCTTTGGGAAACTGTAAGGAAAGAGACGGAGGCATTTTGGGTGGAGGGAAGAGGTGAATGAAATACGTCATGTCTGCATCTCCAAAGCTTGCAGCTGCCCCAGTGGTTGTCCTTCCTCATCAGTTCTGTTCGGGGGGGTAACTTCTCTCTGTGATGGGACCCTTCTTGGAGCCCTGTGGTTTAAGATACAAGATGCAGAGTTAATTTTGACTGCCCCGAGCAATGGTGCCATCTCCCTCTAGATATCCAGGTGAAGGGATTCCAACCAAGGGAGCCTCCAGCCAGCACCAGCAGCCTTGATGGGTCCCACATGGCTGTGGAGCACCTGAGAAGCCATGGGGTAGGCAGAGACCCTGGGGTTTAAGCCTCATTCAGCCTCATCCCTTTATTTTTCTGCTTTGTGTGTGTGTGTGTGTGTGTGTGTGTGTGGCCACAGGTTAATGCCAACGATGACAGTGGTGTCCTGCTGGGGAACTGGTCAGGGAATTACGTTAATGGAACAGCCCCTATGGATTGGATTGGGAGTGTCACGATTTTGCAGCAGTACTACAAAACAAAGAAGTCGGTCCGTTATGGCCAATGCTGGGTCTTTGCAGGAGTCCTCAATACAGGTAAACAGTGAACCACCTCCCTTCTCTGACACCTGATTGCTGTGCTAGTAAGCCAAATTACTGTGCCTCTGAGCAGCAGAGATGGCAGGGTCTGTCATGTAAGGAGAGGCTGAGGGAGCCAGGACTGCTCAGCCAGGAGAAGAGAAGGCTTTGGGGGTCTTATCGTTGTGTATAAATACCTGACGGGAAGGAGTGGGGCACAGATAGGCTCTTCTCAGTGCCTTGTGACAAGGCCGGAGGTGATAGGCACAGCCTGAAACATGGGAGGTTCTGTCTGAACATGGGAAAACAGCTTTTTTCACTGTGAGAGTGACCAAGCTGACAGGTTGCCCAGAGAGGTTATGGAGTCTACATCCTTGGAGATGTTCAAAAGGCATCTGGACACAGTCCAGCCCTGCTCTAGAGGACCCTGGGTGGGCAGTGGGATCAGAAGACATGGTCCCCAGAGATACCCACCAATCTGAGTGATTTTGTGACCCTGTGTTTTGTCTGTCTGTGCTGCAGTCATGCGTTGCTTGGGAGTCCCATCCCGCTGCGTGAGCACCTTCAACGCAGCGCACG
This sequence comes from Amblyornis subalaris, assembly GCA_018881555.1. NCBI lineage: Eukaryota > Metazoa > Chordata > Aves > Passeriformes > Ptilonorhynchidae > Amblyornis > Amblyornis subalaris. The sequence continues at coordinate 607,548 of JACAXG010000180.1, read as the reverse complement.
ATACGGAGGAGAACCTGAGAGTTGATATTTACCTGAACGAAAGAGGAGAAAAGCTGAACTCKTTGTCCTTTGACTCTGTCTGGTACTGCCAAATGGGGCTAATGCTTCCTATTCCCTGTGATGCCTTGCAGTGCCCCATTTCCCAGCCCCAGCAATTCCCTTGAGAATTTCCCTACTGGTTGGGGTTTGTGGCCTAGGAGAGAGACAGAAAGCCTGGGATTTCACAGGGTTACATGCAAATACTCATTAAATCTGCCCTTACTAAAGGATTAAGGGAGGAGATCATGACTCTTCAGGCTATAACAGCTCACTCTTTTTCTTTCCAACCCAAATGCATGCAGGAACTTCCATGTGTGGAATGATGTCTGGATGAAGCGAACAGATGTGCCAGATGGGTTTAGTGGCTGGCAGGCAATTGATTCAACCCCTCAGGAGCAAAGTCAAGGTAGGATTTGCCTAGAAAGGCTCTTCTGCAACTCCTGAGAGAGGCAGGGACATTTTCTATGAAAAAGATGCTTCCCAGTCAGCAAAGCAGGTACTCCCCACGCACATCTTCATGTGCTGGGGCAGTGACACCCTAGAACAGGTCTCACTCCTGCCATTTCAGCCCAGGATGGAAGGCACAGCATTTCTTGGCAGGCAGAAAACCAACCTTGTGTGGATATGAATGTCATTTCAGAGGTCAGAGCACATCTAAGTCATGGAGGTCATGAGCCTGTTCATTGGTAGGTGAGAGGATTGACCACCAAAATTGGCAACTACTCTCCCTGCACAGATTCAGGGAATTTGAAGGTGGAAAAAACCAAAATGTTAATCCTCAAGGAAGTGCAAGAAGTGGAATATTGCACGGAGATCAAACACAGGTGTCTGGACTTGGTTTTCCGTAACCTGATAGCAAAATCAGCTAGGGAAGAAACTTTCTAACACAATTTTGAAGCATTAGAAGGCAGGCATTCCTTATTGCAGTACACTGAACACCCACACAGGATATTTCCTCTAACTGGGTGTATCTTGAAACTTTACAACAAAGTACTTATTCCATCATGATAATACATATTAATTACAGCGAACTTCCTGGCTAATACATAAAAATCACTTCTCCTAGAATTAATTTGCTTGCATCCGCCTCTTACTGGAAGTCCCTTTACGGTCCAGAGGGTYGTACTTACAGAGTGCCCCCAATGTTACAGGTGGCCTTGCCTTGAACTTCCCTTAGGGCATGTGCTGTTGCTTCTTGTTACATAACTTTGCCACAAAAGCCACTCTGTTCCTCACTATCTGTTTATCCACTAGTTCCAACTACTTCTAGTATCCTGTGTGGCTGCTTTTACATTCTTTTATCTACTTCTTTAAAACACATTGTTCCCTTTTTCTGAGAAGTAAGGCATCGTTATGTTCCATTCCTTTTATCAAACTAAGCTGTGGCTTTCTAACGTTAAAATTATTTAAGTGAGGGGAAACATATAAAAGCTCTTACCAGACCCATTCCCAAGCTGTGAGATAAATGAAAGGGTTTGGAGTTCGTTTACTGAGTCGGAAGACTATTTACTGCTAAGTGTCAACTACTGAGAGTGGAGCAAAATTTGGAGTCACTGCTCATGTTTGGAAAATCAGCTGGTATTGAATGCACTTTCTAGGTCGTTTTCAGTGTGGTCCATGCTCGGTGAAGGCTGTCCGAGAAGGAGATGTTTACTTGCCCTATGACAGCAAGTTTGTGTATGCGGAAGTGAATGCTGACAAGGTCTACTGGATGGTCAAGAAGGTGAACGGCAAGGACAAGTACATCAAGGTTGGCACAGAGACCCAAGACATTGGGAAGAACATCAGCACAAAAGCTGTGGGGCAGAACAGGCGGGAAGACATCACCCTGGAGTACAAGTACCCCGAAGGTAACTGCCCCCATCCTCTAACGTAGTGCCAAAGAGGAGACTCCTGACTATGCAGGTCACCCCACTGCACGTGCTGTTTCCAGGAGAAAACTGCAGGAGTGGCTGCAGTGGCAAACCCGGTGTAAGGCCTGGGGACCCTTGGGAGGACGCACTGCTGCCGGGAATCCTCATGCCCGCAGTGACACCTATAGGCTGCTCCTCAGGGACAGGAGCAAGCTTGCAGACAGTGAAAGAAATGGGCTGAGTGATGAACCTAGTGGTCAAACTGACCTTTGCTTTATTTCTTCATTCTTTTTCATTTTGGTTTTCCATTCCCCAAACTATATTGGAAAAAAAAAACCAACAGATTTCCTCCCCACAGTTCTCAAATCCAGCCATATTGTCCTAGACTGTTAAACCCTTCTCAGTGAGGAGGGTGAAAAAATCAGGCTGAAAAATTTAAGAGCATCTGTCCTCTAAAGTATTTCTTCCAGGAAATTATTCCAGTCCAGAATGTTACAGTTAGATTTGGTGGTAGCATAAACCAAGAAGTTGTCCTGAGCAGAGGCTGGAGGTGCTCTGACATCCCCTGTGCTTATCAGCAAAGGCATAAATAAAGGGAAGATGGCTCTGGGTGAGGAGACTGAGATACAGCTGTCACCCATATTTTTCTTCACGCAGGCTCCAAGGAGGAAAGGAAGTCTATGGAAAGAGCTATTACCTTCTTACGCCCTTCAGGAATGGGGCCTCGTACAGCCTATGCTACAACTGTGTCTGCACATAGCATGGTCATGAGACCTTTGGTCCTGAATGAGCCAGTCACCAAGAGTGGGCTCCACCTTGAGATAACCAATACAGAACCTTTGCATCCTGGCAATCCTCTTGAAATGGCCATCACAGTGAAGACCTCTACTCCTGGGAGCTGGACCATTGACCTTGCTGGCTCCTGCCAGCTGCAGTACTATACTGGAAAAGTTCAGGCCAATCTTGGAACTATCAAGGAGACCATCAAGCTTGAAGGCAAATCTGGTAAGCACAGAAAGCTTGCTGTGTCCTGTGGACTAATTTACTGTGGCAGTCTGGGGTTTGTAATGGCTCCACTATAGACCAGTGTATGGCTCTGTACTTTGTGATGAGCAGAAATTGCCTGCCTGCAACTTACCTCCCTCATTACTGTATTTGGAAGTCTCAGTTACAGACTGGGATCCCTCTGTAGCAGGGACCAAAACATGGAGGCCCTGCTGCAGCTTCAGTGAGGTGGTTAGAAATACCCCAGTGTGGGCAGACAGAGGTTTACATGGCGTAGAGAGGTGTGCTGGAGCATGTCCCTCCTGACCTCACTGTGTAAACATCAAAGATGTCACCACAGGCTTTGTGTGTGCCCATATGGATCAGATCCCTCACAGGATTCAGATGTCTGGAAATTTCAGTCTTTTTTTGTTCTTGTGTTTGCCACTCTGATCTGGGTGGTGGTGATGCTGGTGAGTGTTATTTTCTGAATTCTTCACCCAAGCAAATTCCCAATTCACGATTGCCTGCCTGGCCGATCCCCAGAGCTATTTGCTGCTGTGCTTTGTATATCTTTGAGTAACCTGGGTTGCGTTCTGATCCCCAGCAAGGTAACTGAAATTTGCTAAACAAGAGACTAACGAGTGATGAATAATTAACAACCCTTGCTGATTTCAAACGAGTCACTCACAAAAAAAAGAAAAAAAGAGGAAAAAAAAGGAAAAAGGAAAGGAAAGGAAAGGAAAGGAAAGGAAAGGAAAGGAAAGGAAAGGAAAGGAAAGGAAAGGAAAGGAAAGGAAAGGAAAGGAAANGAAAGGAAAGGAAAGGAAAGGAAAGGAAAGGAAAGGAAAGGAAAGGAAAGGAAAGGAAAGGAAAGGAAAGGAAAGGAAAGGAAAGGAAAGAAAAAAGAAAAGAAAAGATCTTTGCAGTTGATGAGTGCTGAGTGTTGTCACTCATACCATTGCTGTCAAAATGAAGCAGGGTAGGACACAAAGACAGCCACATATATACATGCATGCATATATGCATACATACACTTGGGGAAAAGGACAGGTATGTTTGTTTTTATTCCTAGAAGCCAGGAAAATTTGCAGCTAATGCAATGCTCAAGCACCAGCACTGCTGACTTCGGGGCTTTTCTGAGCCACTGGAAGGTTGTCCAGGCAATTAAAGATAAAATCTGAAGTGGAAGGAAAGCCAGCAATTTTATAGCAGGCAGAGAAACCTCAGGGGATGCAGGCTTAGACATACCCAACCTTCTGCTTCTCTGCCCCCTCCTGTGTGCTTGGGCAGCCAGGGACGAGGGCTGCTGAGGTGCTGGATGTGAGACCAAGCCAGTGCTTGTCTGAGCAGAGATGGTGGGACTCAGCCACCATTCCCATGGGCTGCATGTCCCAGGTACCACCCACCCAGCCAGGGCTTCTCCCAGCAGGGACTAGGCTCGGAGGGAAAGCAGGATGGTTTCAGCAAATATGGCTCATCCCACTTCCTGGGACACCAGCCACCAGAGCTGACTTTGCCACCCGATTCCTGGGCATGTGATGAAGCATCAAGTTGTGTTTTCTTTCCTGCAGAGATGCAGATCCCTCTGAAAATAGCACCTGATGCGTACCTGAAGACTTTGGCCTCCCTCGAAGATGAAGTGCTCATCCTTGTCACTGCCATTGCCGAGGTCAAGGAAACAGGCGACAAACTCACCAAGGAGACGTCAATGAGATTTGAGTACCCCCCCATCACTGTCCAGGTGAGGCAGCCACCAGCTGGGCTCCTGGAGGACAAGGGTTAAAGCCCTGCTCGCTGCAGCACCATGGTGGTGTCAGCATTCCCAAGGGGACCTCCCAAATAGCTGCCCCCTGGGATGCTCAGTCCTTGGCATCTTATTTGATTATTCAATCTTTATTTGAAGGTTGAAAGCAGCCACGAAATGAAATTTTTTGTATTGCCAATCTAAAATGGGAAGGCAGGAGCTGCTGGAGGGAAGGGGATGGAAGAGGACAGTTTGTACAGGGTCCATCTCCAATCCCACAGCTCTCCCTCCTGAAGGAAAAACTTGTTGAGAAAACAGCTGGGAAAACACAGTGCTTCGGGAGGGTGGAAAGGGTATGAAGGGGTTGTCCCCCACCACGCTGGCAGTGAAGAGCAAACCTGCAGCAGCTCTGGCATCTTTATTACCCCTCTCATCCCCAGTCTTTGAGTTTGTTTCTCTTTTTCCTCCTGTTCTAGATGCCAGAAACAGCCAAACTGCACAATGACTTCACCTGTGCATTCGTGTTCAAGAACAAGCTGAACTTGACCCTGGAAAACTGCAAGCTGCTGGTGGAGGGCTTGGGCATATTTAAGATGACAACCTTTGATCAGGGGTAAGGAGATGAGCCAATGAAATGACCATGGCAGAACTCTGCTCTGTTTTTTTTTTTTCATTTCCTTGAAGAAGAGGGTAGGGGGTTTCGAGTAAGAGGAACCTTTGCCAGCTGTGTTTGAAACTGCATCACATTTGGCCAGAAAGACCTACATAGCATTCGATGGGCTCAGGGCAGATGGGTAYGACAGGGGCTCCCCCCGTGCTCCTGCTGTGCTGCCTAACAAGTGTAAATATAGCTGCTTCCTTCAGAGCTGAATTTAGTGTTTCAGCAGTATGGGGACCTCTGGGGAAGGTCCCCAGGATCACCAGGACCACCAGGCAGTACCACCATGCCAGGCCCCACTGGCTGCATGTTGGTCGTGGGAGAAGGGAAACCCCCACCCTAAACGACACGCAGCGACTATTTCTTTGAGTGAAATTATTCAGAAGTGGCAAATAACCCTAATTCATGCTGGAACTATTTGTTTTTTTCTTTGTCCATAGGGATATAATGCCTGGCAGGATCATGAAGTCTGAAATAATATGCACTCCAACAAGACTAGGAGAGAAGAAAATGGTCGCCAAGCTGGTCTCAAACCAGATCAAAGGGATCTCTACAGAGAAGGCCATTACCATCATCGAGTAGGATCAGTGCTTCATCAGGGTGCAAATGCTGACCTTGCTAAATGTATCGCATCACTGGGCACTTCTTGTCTCCTTGATTGCTGCATAGTACCTTTAAAGTAAAGAGCAAAAATGCCATAAAGCTAAGGGAATTAAGCTGACTTAAAAGGCACAGTTGCATTGATTGCAGTTAATTGTGATTCAATAAAGATTGTTAAAATTGACTGTGTGATTGGGTTTGATGATATCATCACATTGGGATGGCTCCGAATCCACAAGGGGATGTTCCTGTCTCAGACTAGGGATCGGAGCTTGTGCTGGCGCCAGCTTCAGCCAGCAATTGGTGTGAGCCTGGGAGGGGCCAGCAGTGCTGTGGTCCTACATGGAAGGACACACAGGGACCTCACTGCACCAAGGGCTGCTGCACAGCTCGAGGAACATTTCAAACAAATCCCTCCTGGGCGATTCCCTCTTCCTCCCATCTCACCATCAGGGGAATGTACTGGCATGTGCCTTTCCTTGTCTTTAGAGCACAGAAAAAGCRAACCCAGCACAGTCTCCCCAAACACCATTTTTTGTACATCTTCCTATCCCACTTCTTTTGGAGATTTTCAGGCATTTTTGGAAGAAGTAGCATCTCAAGCAGCATTACCAGTGCTTCTCTAGAAATGTACAACCTCTATTCTTCCCCTTCCACCCTGAACGCTTCTGGACCACAGGTAGAACTTTGATGGCAGGGTACAGCTGGAGCTCTTCCAGCCATAGTCACATTGGAGAAGACAACAGCTCGGCACAGCTGGACCCCACTGCTGCACTGCACACCCCAGCAATTCCTGAGCCGACCTTTAGCAAGGGATTGCTCTGCCCCACAGCATCACCGCAGCATGGCCAGCAGCAGTCTGGCACTGGGGTTTCCAGCGTTTCCATGAGTAAAGAGGAAATTAAGTCACACAGTGGTATAGGGGGTGATTTATTTGTTTATTTAAAAGGCAAATGCTCAGGCATGAAGGCAGTAAAGTGGAAAAAAGAAATGGTGACTACAGCTGGTTATGTGCCAGCCCATAAAAAGGGAGGAGGGAAGAAAAAAAGGAAGGACAAAAAGGACAAAAAAAGGCAAAAATATTTTAACCACTCTCTTGTATTTCAAAGATTTGGGGAACTCCCAGAGGAGCACACAGGTGGCTTCCGGGCCACAGAAGTGGCTCAGGCTGCCCTGACCCCTTCTGCCCCTCTGCCCACAGTGTTCTGTTGCTCCACAGCAGCACTAGGTCCCTGAAAGGCCACTTCCTGTGGTGGCACAGCAGGGAGTGGGAGCTCCTCCCTGCAGGCAGAGCAGGCGCAGGGTGCATGTACATCATGTCCACAGGGTAGGGAGGAGCAGGTGGTCCTTGGCAGATGAARTATTAGTTCTTTAGTAAGTTCAACAGTGACTGAAGGCACAAAATAGAGTTACAAACAGCAAAAAATAAATTTTTTCAAGAGATGTAAATTCTCTACTTGCATAGAAAACCTGCTGTAGAAGACACCAGGTAGGAAGTACAAGAACACTTTCCACGTCTGCCACAACCCTGTCCCATATTAACACCTCATGTCAGAGCAGTGATGGGATCTTCAGGCAATCATGTTCCCCTGAGCAGTGCAGGGGACCATCCTCCCCAGCCCCACACATTTAGGGCACCACAAGTATGCTTTCCAGGACGTCTTCCCTGGGACCTGGCGACCCAGCCAGGACCATAGCAGCGTGGCCTGAAGATGAAGGCATGCTCTAACAAGGGGCAAGTGAGTGGAGGGAAGGGAAGGTAAACAGTGAATTTGCTTTCAATTCCATGAAAATCATGTTTGGTATCAAGCCACCAGGTAATCATTAAAGAAGGAGGTTTATACTAAAGCTGTGGATAAAACAGATTTTTCCAACATGTGAAGACTTCTGTGATTTCTGACAGTTGTCACGCTACTTTGAGAGAGAAAGGAGATACACCAAGGGGTACTGGGACTTTGGAAGGGGATGAGGGAGACTGACCGCCGAGAAACACCAAAACTGATGTGCTGGACATAGGAAGTCACCCTACCAGGCCTTGGGAGCACCAGAGCTGGAGCTGGCTGTCTGTGTAAGGCACAGGGATACATCCCTGTCTCTCTCAGACTGTAACTGGAGGAGGGGAGATGAGACTGTTCTGGCTCTCACGCTCCTCTTCACACTACTTTTCTGTTTCACCTGTTAAAAAAACCAAACCCAGAAATGCCAGCACCTGAGGAACAATAGGAGAGGTGGGAAACAGAAGCAAAGGACAACTATTGTCATGATGAAGTGAACCAGGTTTGAGAACCTGGAGGAGAAACTAGACTGCCTCCCTCCATGCCTACCCAAAGCCATGTCCGTGGGGTCCATGTCCTGAGAAGCATCACTGGAAYGCAGCGCAGAGGGGTCTCTCCCAAATTGACATCCCTATACGCCTGCCTCAAGGTGATTTTCAGCCATGAACTAGTTTCTCCCTGTAGGACCATTCCCACTGCAGACACAGCACCAGAGGAGGGATGTTAACTGGATGCAGAGGTGGAGCAGCAAGCCAAAATTAGAAAACGTGAGCTAAAAAGGGCACTTCTTATTCTTCCTCCTTCAACAGCCCCATTGCTCCCTACAAGAAATCCCTTATAGATCTGCATATGTCCCTGACATCCCTTTCCTATGGGATGCTGACAGAGAGGAAGGTAGGCTAGTGCAGAAGTAGGAGAGCTTCTTCCCTCAACACCACACTGCTGCACAGGGTAAAGACATTCAAGACCTCATGTCTAAATGACATGAGAGGATACCTCATCTCCCCTCAAATGTAGGATGTTTCCCTTTATCCCAAAGGTTATAAATACACAATTCCTAATGATGTTTTCTAGATCTATTTTTCATTTACAAAAAGGAGAGACATCCAGAGGGAAAAGGGGATAGGACAACTATTCAGAAATACCCCCTGGATTTTAGCCAAGCTGTGCCCCTAACAGTCACGGCACTCTGTTCCCAGTACCTTTGCCAGAAAAAGGGACTGCTGTGACAGAGGACAAGTCCAGGAGAGAATCTCATCCCTCCACAGAAGCCCTGAATGTCACACCATTAAGGCATACTAAGATGCTGAAGGTTAAAAAAAATGAAAAAAGATCTTACACAAATGCCATTTGATATTACTCCCATAAATAATAAAAACTTCATATAGGTCTTTCACAATACTATGCTTTCATTACAAAAACTCCTTTGTCTTACTTTTGAGAGGAAGCAGTTATCTTTGGTCCATGTTACAGGGGAAGGGGAGATAAAATCAAGCATGTTCTGTCGGGGGGAAACCAGGAACGCATCCCTAGTATCCTGCAAATTTAATGACAATTAATCTAAGGGATATGACAGAAGAAAAAAGAAAAAACAAATGAAAAGCAGTCTTAATTAAAAGTACCCTGACATCTGGAGGATGCCAAGTGTTTGCAGTGCATCTGAATGCAGTGCCTGGCAACACCTCTGCATGACTTTGCTGCAACTACTGCCACCTGCAGTGATGCCTTCTTCGAGGGACGGGTGTTCCTGCTACAGGTTCACCTGCAATCACCAGGAGCTGGCTGCAAAATTAGCGTTAGGAAACCCTGTGTGATGGCATGTACGAGTAGGACAGTGTTAAACCCCAGTAAGACTAAGGCACTACTCATTCTTTACTAACTGTAGCTATCAAGAAAAGAAAAAAAGAGAGACATCTAAATTAGACAAGTCAAATGGAGAGAGGCAGTGCCTCCACCAGCAGGGTGTTCACATCGCCCTCTCTTTGACTGCAGAAATAGCCCTGGTACCTGGCGTAGACCACTTCCCTGCTCCCTGGGCTGCAGAGATCAGCCAGGTACACATCTTACAAATGAACTGCAGCCCCGGGGTAAAAGCTTCCCCGCACCAGCACCAGCAGCTCGACAACCTGGCCAACATTTGCCCATTCGTGGCTGCGCTGGCAATGGGTGAATGCTCCTGCCAGCCTGGCACCACCACAAGCCCACCAGCTCCAACAAGCACCACCAGTCCCGGGCAGTCCCACAAGCACAGAGGGTAAAAATTTACCCCTGGAGGTATTTCAAAGCCCAAAGGAATTACACCCAGGGCGAGCTCATCCATTTGCTGCATCCATAGCCTTGTATCCCACCTCTGCTAAGACCTGTGCACCAGCAACTTTCTTAACCCAGAGCCAGCATCCATGGGATGAAATGGGGTAAAGAGGATGTGTTTTTCACAAAAACCTCCAGAGCTGGGCTAATCTTGCCATCACACATTTAGTCCTGAAAGGGCTATAAGAACAAAAGATTAACCAGACTCCCTAGGATGGCACATTTCTGGGAACTGGAACCAATCTATCTGACAATTATAAACTGTCCTTAAAGGCCATGTAAGAAAAGCTCAGTAAAGCAGTTGACACAGGTCTGAAAAGGAGTTTATGACCCCCATCACTTATAAAGCTCTCTCTGGAGACTTGCATTGCTTCTGCTAGTGCTGTAGTGTCTGCTCCAGACTAAAACTCCTGAATTTTTTAATGCACTGAAAGTATGTTAAAAAACAACCCTTAGATCTCCAGCACAAGTAGTTATTAAAAAAAACACCTGAAAGCTTCTCCCGGCATTGTGGAGGATGCTTTGCTTATTCATGCAACATTTGGATGGCAACATCTCGAGCGAGAAACTGCTCGATTTCTTCTTGGGTCATTATTTCAGACGCAGGAGCTGCTGCCACCGCTTCAGCCGGCGCTGGGCTCTCGCAGTTCAGGTTTGAGAAAGGGTTGAACCAACCCAAGGAGAAGGCACCGCCAAATGCCAGCTTCATTCCTTCCCAGCCACTGATCTTCTCCCAGGTTGGCTTCTGGTTTTTAAGTCGCTCAATACCCTGCAAGAAGAGAAGAGTTTATGGTCGTCTCACGTTTACAGCAGCCATCTGGGCACCAGGCACTGTAGCACATGCAGAACTGCCTATCTGTAGCCAGGCTGATGCTATTCAAGTTTGAATTAAACAATGAAGACAGACGCCCTGCATTACTGAGAGTTTCATCTCCAAATTTAACAGCAAAACCCTCACACAAGATCAAATTAATGGACAATCTGAATCTTGTTGATGTATTTTGGCATAGGTTGCTATTGATTTTTATGGTACAGAGATGGCTCTTGAAAAGCCAGCCTTTTCAGAAACATGGAACTCTTCTCACATGGCTTTTTGAATCCCTCCAAGGAGTGACAAAATATAGATACAACTTCAGAGTTTCACCTTGTTTGGGCGTTTTTTGCAATAGTTCAGGTACAGGCAAAATACTGCACCTTTTTCCAGCAATCAGGAATTTACCACTGCCACAAATAGGCTTGTCACTAGGAGCTCACTCTGTGCCAGTTAAGAGTACATATTTAAGAACACAATTTCCATTTACCAAATTGTCAAAGACAAATCACAATGCAAGCCAGATAACCTGCTGGGAGGTGAGAAAATCTGTACAGGTGAAAGCGGAGGCTTCAAAATGGGACTGGAGCCTTGGTCAGTCAATATTGTGATTCATTCTCCCTCCGAGAACATCACTTTTAGTAAAGCAAATATTTTGATTGTATTTAAAGAACAGATCCATCRAATTTGGGCAGTGACATTTTTTCCCTAGTAGTCTTCTCCATGTAGAAATAAGGAACTAAAATTAATTTTCTTAATAATTTTTTTAAAGGCTACCACTGTGTGAAATAGGGCACAGTTTTTTATGCCCACCTTCTGTATCATGTAAGAGAGGTGTCAGATCTGCAGCTGCATATGATATGCTCGTGATGATATACAAGTGACCACACAGAAAGTCTCTTCTTAGAGAAGCAAAAATACTGGATCCAAGTTTTGAAAAACTCAAGGAAAGGAAAAAAATGAGCAAATTCAGTTAAAACTATAAGAAAGAACAGTTTTAAAAGAGCTGGATGAACAATACATTTGTCATGTTCTAATTCTACAGATTTTTCTTGACAACACACAAAACACTCAAAGCTTTGCAGTGAGGGGAAAGGAATACATGGAGCAGCTCAACAGCACCACAGCTGCACTCACAGTCAGCCTTACAAATAACACAACAGCAGCAGCTCAGTTCTGCAATAACATTGAGTCAGCACGAGCAGCACCAGGAGAAAAAGCACCCTAAACTGAAGCACTACGTGCAAAGCTTTTGTGAGCTTCATTCATGCCGTTTCTCGTGCTGACTTAGGAGAAACCCAGCAGTGAATGTGCAGAAAGAATGACACAATACCAAATCGGAACTCCTCAGGGTTGCAATTTGGGAAAAATTCAAGCCCTGAAGGACTTAGAATGCTAAGCACAGGCCTGAGGCACCTCACTCTGCTCCCAAGCTTGCAAATGTATGCTCCAGGGAAAATCCCTTGCAGCCTCTGGTCCCTTGGGATGCCACACTTGGTGCTGCCACAGCCAGGGCCCGACCTTACCTCCCTGCCGGGCAAGCTGGGAGAGGAGCAGGGTTCATGCACAGCAGACCCTTGGCAAAGCGTTTTAGAACTACCATGAGCTTTTCCTCCAGGATACTGCATTTCCAGCACCCAGTGGCTGTGCACCCAGGAGGCAGAGGCTTTGGCATCTTAAAGCAGGAGACCACCTTTGGTTGTTGGCCGTTCCTTAGTGAACTGCAGAGGTTTCCCATGCGTTAGTAACAAACTGGCTGGAGCACGGCTGGAGCACTTACTGTTTGAGTATCTAGAGAGAAGGGAAACAAGTAGCACAGAGCAGGAGGAGACACCAAGCATTTAAACCTTTCCCTGACAGCACAAGCTTCAACCCTGCCCTCAGTCATGTGTGTAAACTGTTTCAATCCCTGCTGCCATCTAGACTGGGAATACAGATTTGGAACACTTTTGGGCAGCAATCCCTCCTTTCCTCTCCAAAAAAACATCACTCACCTGCTCCGAACAGCATCTGCTAACCAAGGCAATAACCAAGGTCAGGCTGAGGTTGTGCTAATGCCAATTAGGAAGCAGTTCATCAGAGCAGCCGGGGCATACTTTCTCCCTCCCGACCTGACCTCACTAATCCCTTCACAGCATGTATTCAAAATAAGCAGAAGTTTTGTAATTATTTTGGCTGCTGGCCACATGGTCAGTAGGGCATGAGGTTATGCCTTAAAAAGAATCTAAGGCAGATGGAATTCACAGCTGTTGAAGACATTTCATTACTGTTTAATGAAACTTTTTTAAAAAAAATATACTTACATAAAATCTCCTGCATTATTTTAGAAAGTAAGAGTTTTGTGTATCAAATTAAACCAACACCTGTTTCTCCTTCCCATCATGCAGCTATTCCACATTAAAAAAAAAAGGTGCTCAGAAAGCATCACCTTACCCTATTTCAAGTTAGATAATTTTGAACCAATATTGAAAAGAGAAGACATACACTGAGAAATATAAAATACTGGACACTCCCATTTAATTAAGAGGCACAACATCGCAAACATGGGGACGGTAAGACAAGGTTGACCTGTGAACACCGCAGTGCTGTAGGATATACCCTGTTTCTTCCACTACTGCCCTCGGTACCTGCTCCTGCCCAGTGCCAGAGGAGGATGGTGGGCTGCACGGTCTGACCCAGAAGCAATCTGCAGGACAGCTCTTGCATGTTAGAAGAAATGCATTAATTTCTTTCAATGCACTTTTGAGATATGAAAGAGCAAACCAAAAAGACAAGCATTGTGACAATTTGATGGTTAAGGAGAAGACACAGGGAGCATTGCCATTGGAAATTATGATTAAGGCAGACTTTTCTTACAGCTGGTTCTTGCTGTCATTTCTGTTCGGAGCACCACTTGGCTTTCCAAAACAGAAGTGCTCTGATTCAGTTTGTCCTTCAATTTCTCTTGGCTAAAACAGAACCAGCACCTGAAGTCATGTAGTCCTGACTGAGGAAATACTTTCCATCAGCAAACCACTATGTCTGCCTTTCTCATATTAATACTGACCCACATTTAGTACCATTCAAATGGCATCAGATTGCACCACCAAGTCGTACAGTGCAAGTAAATCTGAAGGCCCCGGTTACCGCCACACACACACGACAGGCACCGATGGCATTTCTGTGATGGTGCCTCATTTAAAAAGAAAACAAACAGTTTGACTGAAAATATTACTACTATATAATGATGTTTAACACTTTGCATTTGCTTGAAACAAGAAAAACTTAGTAGTTACACATTTTTCCACAATGGTCAAAATACCACAACAATGTAACCAATCTTCCTCCAAAACACATCGCTAATAAGGGTAATTAAAATAAACCCCACTGGAGTGTATACCAGTAGAATTTATAATTGAAACCATTTTTGAAGCAGTGAACTATAGAGATGCATTCATTAGTTAATTGCCTAGGTGGCTAAAGGCTCTCCCCTCAATATATCTGATTTTGCATCCAGGCAGCTTTAGGGCCAGACTCTGTACCAGTTCAAGTTACCACCTGCACGTGTCTCACTGGCTGAACTGACCGTGGCCCAATATCCAGCTTAACTATTAAGCTGGGAGAGTTCTCTGAGAAACACCATCACATACTAAAACCAGTTACAACCTCTCCCAAGTGGTGAAATAAAACCACTGATTAACAGATCAGTATATTAACCAATTAACTCACTTTTAAACTTTAAAGTTGTACACTCAGTTAATTAACCTTTATATGCTTCTGCCTGCTTGCATACGGAAGTGAAAGTTCAGAAAACCATTACAGATTTTTCCCAAGATTTGAAGTGAAGAAAGAAAGAACAGCAAACAAGTTTTTGGAAAAGTTTTATTGCATTTGTTTTCCATATGGAAGCATTAACAGATTGAAAAGATGCAGCATTCACATTACTTCCAAAATGAGACATCCATTAAATTTCTCCTTCCCTGATTTCCCTCCCTAGCCCCGTGGCTTTGAAACAGTCTAAACAGGTCAGTTTCCAAAAAAATACCATTTTATTTTAAACCAAGGAAAGAAAAGATTCCCTGGAAGTCATAGACACAGCTGATTTGTATATTTCCTTTGTTTGCAATTCCTTTGATGAGCCCATGGGAGTTGTGATTCAAAAAGATAATAAAATTCCTGCCTGAACACAAGATGTCAGTTGTAGTTATGAATAGTTTAGCTCTACCCGTTTTTGGAATGCCTTCTGTCCCTCCCACTTTCATCAYCACACAGTTCATAACAGCATGCATGCTCCTTACCATAAGTATTTCCCAATTTAAAACACTTACACATGTATGTGCGTGTGTTTACACACATACACATGTATGCATGAATAGGAGAAAAGATTTACAAAGCTCTAAACCAGGGCAATGCTAACAATATAGAATCCATCACCCTGGAACACTTACACATCCCATCAATATTAGTCTTTATAGTAATCTGGGCATTCATGTCAGTTTTTCACGTTAACACYGTTTAGCAGGCATTGCTCTAACAAGTCATTTACCAAGACAAACACACACAAAAARACATGACTCTGCTATTCTAAACGCTTGAAAATTAGCTTGCTTTCTTTCCTGGAAGTGTAAGGCATTTAATAATCCAAAGAGTCTTCTAAATCTGCCACAGTTATCCTAAAAGGGCAACAATTTCCTGCAGACATGGGAGGGAACAGACAAAATAATGCCAGAAAGATGGAATCACTTCTGTGGCTGGAAGGGAAAAGGAAGGTGGGGTGGGAACTGGTGTTGGCAATATTTAAGCACTTTAACTGTATGTGATCACCAGGTCAACTGGCTCTCTTGCTGTGTTGCCTTCTGGTCTTGCACCTTTTGGTACATGAAGTATCTCCTTCCCCGTTCAAGTTCACTTATGAAAGAGCAATGTGCTCCTTCAGGAAGTTGAAAGGTGTCTGTGTAGGGCTGTTGGCACTCACATGTCATCCACAGAGCTCATCACAGTCAGGAGACAGCATGAGAATTTACTCAGAAGAGGTGGGTCATAACAGAGAAGAGAGGATCCCCTTCACATTAGTTATGCCATACCAAATGCAGAGAGAAACAAATGCCAGTAAAGTTAACGTGATAAAAAAAAAAGAAAAGAAAAAAAAGAAAAGAAAAAAAAAGAAGAAAAGCAGCAGCAGTTTCAGCCAGAGAGATAGAATTATCTAAAATGGTGGAATACAGGGCTTTTTTTTCCTCTGCAATTATCAGCCATTTAATAGACATAAAAAAGTTTGTTTTGCTTTTTGTTTTAAACATTCATGGAAAATTTGTAACAGTAGTGCTGTAATATGTTCCTATTTTAGTGGAAATGCTGGTCAGGAATTCCTCAGACCACATACTGGTAGGGGTCTGCCTTTCCTTGGTCTGGTGTTGCGAATGGGCTAAGCCATGCTATAGAGAACGGATGGCCAAATACTGCTTTCATGTTCATCCATTTTGTTTTTTTAGCCCATCTTCTCTCTTCCTTTTTCAACTGTTCTATTCCCTGAAAACAGAAATAYCACATTTTCAGTCAAATACTCAGATTTTGTAGTTCTGGATTCGGGGAAAGGTCTACTCTCAGTTACCCCTTATCCAAAGGACAGAGTAAGAAAAYACAAATGCATCTGCCTTTCCTTTTCTTCTTACTGTTTTATATTAAAAAATACTAAGGCTAGAAAGTGTTCCTTGGAAATAAAATTGCTTTCATTTTGTTCAGACCTAGATACTTCAGAAACATTTTAAGACCTGCCATCCAATTGCCTCTGATGTCAATAAAACCCACCACTTAAAACCAAACAAAAAGTGTGTGCTTTAATGGCTGAATGGTATATGTGCTAACCAGATGGAAAAGTTTTAGAAGAAACCATTACAAGCTTGCAGACAAAAAAAAAAAATAAAAAAGAACCAAAAAAACCCACAAACCCAAAGATAATCTCTAGAATGCTCCCAGATTCACCAAGCAAGTTCAGGAAGTGCCCATGGCTCAGTGTAGCTGAGTCTACCTGGTGCCTCTTCAYGTCTCATTAGAATCACTGCTAAAACATGCATGGGCTGACAGCAGRGAGAAAGGGTTAAGTCACATACTGATTTGAAGAAATCATTGGCATTGTTTAGTAAAGGTTAGAGGCAGAACAAAAACAAGCCATCAAGCAATCAGCTGAAACATTCACTAGTTAAACATTAAAAAAAAAATCCATATTGTCTCTAAAACCCACAAGGTGAATTTGGTCTTTCAGGAAAGCCATATATGCCTCTGATGCCACAGAAGCACAATGAGTAAGTGCAGTCTCTGGAGAGCATTACTCTCCCACGGGCAGCAGCAGCAGCTGGCAGATCACTCTGTTCTTTGACTCTACATCTTTTGCAAGGTAAGGTTTCTCCTGACCTACATGTGTCTCCCACGCTACACGTTAATGCACTGCAATACATCTTTGTGTCTCAAATTACGGATGCTGGGAGCTCTGATCAACACAACATGGGTCAGCTGCAGGAGTTGTGCTGGTCCCTGGTAAATGTCACCTCTAGAAACAACAGGAAAATACCAGGGTTCTGGGTCCTTTCAGGCAGAAAGGAACCATCTTGGTGGGACAGTGTACTCAAGATCAGGAATGAAGTCTCCCAGTGACTGGAACAGAAAGGTGAAAAAAGGGCAAGACACAGCCCCACCTCTAAAATGTGAAGTAAAACACTGCAAGAGAGCACACCAAGAAGCATTTCAGCTGGTAATATTCCTCTGCTCAAAACAGATTGCTTGCCAGACACAGCTAGCTCAATGCTAGCAAATCAACAATGAGACATTCCATGAAGCAAAATCCTTACTGGTACATATTCAAAGAAGAAAACAAAAATAAAACCCCACAACCTAACATGGGGAGACCATATTTCATTTTTTTATTTCAGAATGTGGCATTGTTCCTTTAACATCTATGAGTCCCCAGAATAAGCTGGGAAGGGAAAATGTGGGGACTTATTTGGGTGCCCAGCTGTAGGAAGCAGTTTCTAAAAATTCTTGACAGGTTTCAAAGATAGAGAAATTCCAATGATGATTTCACCAGCAGCATTGCCAATTTACACACTTATTGATAAACTCAAGCTTAGCAGGATCTGTACCACACTGTATTTCTTCCTGGGGCTCTCCCCATCAGAAAGAACAGTGAAGTCTTCCTCTGAACACAGAAAAGCCACAGGTGGAACATCAGCCTCTTTGCAGAAGCTAAGCATTAAAAATAGCACTGCAAAAAACGGCTCAGAGCAACAGGCCCTTACAGCATATTATGCCAGTCACAGCTCTCCAACAGCAGCAAATATACCTATTCTAGCTTCCACTGGCCATGGGCAAACAAAGGGAAAGAAACCTAAGGGAGGCACGGGAGGAAAGAAGAGTTGTCACTCTTTTAAGGCTATCACTTCTCTCCAACCTCTCCAGTTAATTCTATTGTCTGAGTGTGCTTGGTGAAGACCGGAAGTATTCACAAGCGTGGGAACACCCCCAGGAGTCACCAGCTCCATCTTTACAGTAGTGAAAAATTGCACGGATACAGGGCTGCAGTAGTACTACAGAACCTCTACTATGCCACCTTTGAATTCAGGATTACTTGGTGGCTTTGCAGCACATTGCAACCAGCAGGCTTCCATGACCCTACTCCACTCCCTTTTCTTTTTCCCTCTGGCAAGAGTTTTTGAACTGTTGAACAGGTAGCTAAGACTGGGAAATCTTCTAGGCTAAAAGAAGTCTCTGTGTGTGTGTCTGTTTGTGTGTGTGTGTTGGTGTGTGTGTATTCCTCCCCGACCTACTCATCTTGGCTTTCCAGCACATAAAGTGTAAGTAGTGACAGCCAGGACACACAGCTGAATTTCAGACAATACCAATGTAAAAGCACTCCATTAAAGGTTCTCTAATCCACACGGACAAATACTCTCTACAGAGTAATCTCTCAGTTACCTACGCCTACCTTATGAGAGGCATTGTCAGCACAGCATCCCACCCAATACACAGGTGTATCCTACTTCCCCAGTAACCTTCAGAGAACACCACCCAGCACTGTGCTAGCTCAGCTGATTACACTGGATCTTTCCTCAAAGGGCACACGAACTCCCTGTGCCATGAGGTAAAACCCTGCAGCCCATCACTGTTTCTACAAATGGTGAGAGACAGGGTACAGGAGAGAGCGTGTGAGACACCCACCGTTTCATCAGTGCAGATGGAGTGTACTTGGGTCCCAAACATAACTGAGGTGAAGATGAGAAACAGGAGAGCCTCAAAACACAAGAGGATGAGAAGAATCACTGTAGTTGGTGGAGAGAAGGAACTGCATTCTGTGAAGACAAAACAATGGAGTTGGAAGAGTAGACATCAAGTAAGGCAGCAGCTGCAAAACACGTGCTAAACCATGAGTTTTCCATACTCAAACTATCAAATAAATTATATAGTCACCATTCCCAGAAAGATACAAGGAAGCTCTGACATTCTTGAGGATATTCAACCATAAAATGATCGCTCCCACCAATTTCAAAAAAAGCAAAAAAACCCACCAAAACCCCTGCAGCACTTCAAGAATGTAACTTTGGTTTCTATTTCGATGTTTCCCAGCACACTGGCTAAGACTCCATTCTATTCCATGTCACCTGGAGCTTCTCTCTTAAACCTTAGTCTTAATAGATTTTCCACAGTGATAAGTCCATTAGAAATCTCAAGCTGGCAGTCAGGACATGAGGACGTGTAGCACCAATATAAAACCAGAGTGTGCTTCCTTTCATAACTGCTCTGAGCCACAACTTAAAGGTCGGATTAAGCCAAATTCTTATTTTTCCTCATACTCAATAGTGCAAACTCAAGCAAGAGCTGAAAAAAAAACCCCAAGAAGGTAATTACAAAAGAGCAGTAGAAGAAAGGAAGAGGAGGGAAAATGTTACAGGGCCAAAGTCATAGTGTTGAGTGCTATAAATGTCAGAACATCTCCAGATTTTTCCAAAATCTAAGGCTCTCACCAAAAGCCTGTATTTTTCTCATGCAGTGTTAAGCTTTAAGAGATACACCATAATCAGGGACTAACACAATCTGCACAAACACAAGGCAGCTGGGAGAACATATCCATCTCTCCAAACAACTCTGTTCTGCCACCTAAACTTGGGACAGGTAGGAAAGTGCTTTCCCCACAGAAACAGGCTCTGAGAAAGGGCATAAAGGAAACTACCTTTTGATGCATTCTTCCCTTATGGCCCTGGTCACTGTAGTCAAATGCAGATGTTCTCAGTGACAGCTGGCAGCTGTTTTACAAAGTTTTGAAGTGCAGAACAACCTTGTCAAATTCAATTCACATGTGTATCCTCTGCAGCATTAAAAACTAAACCCAGTCATATACTGAATAACACAACTGAATTCCAAGGAAAAAAAAAATCCTTTTCCAAAAAAAGTCACCACCAGTATATACATCTGCATACACATTGTTTGACAGCTTGCTCTTAGACTCAGCATTACCTTGAGGATTTCCTGTATGCATTTGTGGTTTTAAGAACATACATAGACCCGCTTTGTGAAAATTTACTCATTGGCTGCTTCAGAGTGAGTGCTGGGGTTTTTGGTTTGGCTTTTTGAGCTGCTTGGGCTCTGGTTTTGGTTTGTCGGACTTTTTTTTTTGTGGAAAGGAATTGTTTGTTCTCGTGAGGGTGGATTTTTGGATCTGAGTTAGCATGTTTTCCTGGAAGTCCTCCAAGAATGATTCACATTACCCTTTTAAAAAAGCATACACATTTTTCTTATCTTGTGTTGGCATTCAGGAAATTAGTGCTGTGTTCATGCCAACAGTARGTTATTGCACACATACTCCTTAGGTGTCTTTACATCTCAGCTTTTTCTAGGCACTATCAGGTGTAAGTTAAAACACGGCTTTTCAGGACAGAAAGGTCAAAAAGAATTATGATGTTCCAGGACTGATCATTAAAAAAAAAAAATAGAGATAGCATAGCAGAACCCTGATAGCATTCTTCTGAAACAAGCAAACTGCATAATAAGCTCTTATTCAAAGGGTAATCTGTTATTTTAATGAGGTATTTTGTTTATACTCACTTGTCCAGTCTTCTTCAAAGCAATATAAGAAGTGAAATCCCACCATGATTAGGGCATGCAGGGAAATCAGTGCTATATACATCTGAAAAACAAAGAATGTAATACAGGTACCAAGTGAGTTTAGAGACCAAAATGCTAAATCTTCCCAACACTTTAAATAAAGCATAGTGCTAAGATTTCAAAATAAAACCAAACCACAAACAACTCCAAAACCCATCTAGCTCCCCCATCTCCCGTAAAAAAGCATCATGAAGCTGGCAAATGCCAAGACTACACAAGCTCATTCTCTTCTTACTAACAGCTCTGAGCAAACACGAGGGAGACTGCTGAATTCAACACCACCTGGATCCAAACCCCAGGCTCCCATGTCCCAGAGTAGCCTTCCACACAGCCTACTGTCCTCACCTCTGCCAAGCACTGCACAACTTTCAGAGAACAGTAACAGTGCCCAAGGTATCATGTTGTCAAAGCTTACATCCTTGCTCTCAAGAGCACTACAGTTTCCCAGAGAAACAACAGTTAATTTGCTTTAACTAGAAAATGCACTTTATCTGTTTTCCAGCATGAGGTTCAGAAAAATGACGTATTTTTTTAACAAGTACTTTTCCCTGAGGGAGACACTGGCCTGGAAAGTCTCTCTCAGGATTTAATACTTCCTACTTGATCATTTCTGTTTTAAACTAGGTCTTAGCTTTGTAACAAAAAGTGTATGTAACAAAAAGTTATAATAAAAACTATATGCAATGCTAAACATACATTACACTTCACTAAGATGGGACTAAAGAATTTACCATCTTGAGCCTACAAATGACAAAGATCAACAGATACTAGAAGTGAGAGATTTTTGTTACAAGAAACCCCTTTGAAAGCAGTAAAAGGCAACAGGGGAGTATTTTGGTTTTCCTTGCAAGTTGAGCAAGTTGCCATTCTTTCACTTCCCCACGTGTCAAAAAGAATACCCAAGAACAAAACCAGCAATCCTTATTTTGTTTCTCTCAACTACATTAAGTGTTTAATACAGTCTGCTTGAAAGTAAATATCAAGTTTTAATAGAAACTGAAATCCTTTTGATAGGACTAAAACACCCAGCTCACTCCTAAAGATAAAAAAATCCCTTGCTCGTAGGAAAGAAATGGGATTCATCTTGTTCTGTAATCCACATCCTTGCAAACCACACCATAGAACACTCAGCCTTTCCATTTAACTGAAAATCTCCCCCTTCCTACTTGGAAATATGAGAACATACTTCCTCAAACCTACAGATGTCTGAAAAGATTTATTAATAAAACAGAGCATCACTGAAACTCAGCCATGTAATGTTCACACTACTCCCACGGGATATTTGCAGTTCACTTTGATGAAACACATTTCAAACCTTCCAGAAATATGCAGTATTCAAGTTCGTACACTCCTGCTTTCTTACTCATGATGCTACAGATATAGTACAAAAAGTCAAACAGCTCCTTGGTTATCAAGTACAAAAATGAACCACTTGCAATTAAAAGGTGGATAATTCTTACCAAAGGGGGATACAGACTTCCCACTCCTTCTTTAAGATGTGGCAACAGCTCTTATTACATGATCCCACTCAGGTACTCATACAACTACAATGTTTAGGAACACTGCATATGGCCTGGGACCCTACCAGCCACAGTATGGTGGAAAAGGATGGCCCCTGCCTCAAAGAGCTCAGCGCCACAATAAACTACTCGCTTTACAAAATAGGTGCTGAACAACCATCAATACAAACCTCAAAAAACCCTGGCAAATGCGTCCTGTGATGCCTTTTCCCATAGCTGTGGATGGATGTGTGTGTGTGCRCATGTGTGTTCCCTAATTAGTGAAACAGAAGCCTGCAGCAGTTCCCCATAAAGTTCTTCCAAAACATGAAGGAAGAGAATGGCAGCCTTGGGAGCTGCTTCACAGACTACACACTGCATTTCAGCACTTCCCACTGGACAGCCYCAAGCATCACCTGCAAAATACTTACTGTAAACAGTACAAAGTACTTCTGGTTATTCTCTCCTACACAGTTATTGACCCACGGGCAGTGATGGTCCATTTTCCGAATACACCTCTTGCAAACACTGAAAGAATACAGGTCTTTATTAACAGCACCTTTCATTCYGGGAACACAAGATTTCACAGGGGCTTGGGGGGACAAAGAAATTAAAGAAAAGAATCAGAAGTGAAATCTGAATCAAAAAAAATTTATTTGTCACCACATTTACATTTGTGGTTTGCTTACTTGACTAAGCTTGTTCAAAATGAACCATACAATACCAAACCACCCTTGCAAAAATTAATGCCGCACATCAGCAGTTCTTTCAAAAATATGGTTTGAACAAAATATTCAGGTAGATGGAAAAAAATCTGTTATTTTGTTTTGTTTTAATCTATTTAGTCTGTGAAAATGTCCAGAGATTAAAACCAAACAGAAACCACAAAGATATAAAAAGCAGTAATGAATAAAAATACTTTTCAGAGTTGCTAATTACAGATTAAGGTTTATATGCCAACATTTGCYGGTAGGAGGAACTTGCAAAAAAAGAAAATTAAATAAGGCATTAGAAAAGATTCTTGCCATCAAAGTAAGCCACATACTAGCATAAAATAGCTGTGGCAGTCAGTCAGGAAGATGGTACCACAACATACATTCAAGGTGAAATTAGATATTAAACCACTTCACAAAACCAGACTAATAAAATCAAAATTCAAATTCTTGCCAGCGTGCACATTGTGGCTAGAAGTCAAATAATTAAAACATTATTACTTTGTCTGAACATCATTCTCTTGCTTAGTCAGTAACTGCTTCAACTCACATAATAAAGGAAGTCTTTTTCTCTGCTGCTTTCTCATATGATAGGAGACGAAAAGCAGTCTCCTGATACCACATTGCACAAACAAGCACAGAAATCAAATATGAAAAAACACAAAACCCCAAAGCAAACAAACAATAGACCCAGAAAGGAAACAGCCACTCCAGAACAATTCTGGCAGCAATGAAACAGGATTGAGCACTCATTTTTTGTCTTGTAACAAAAAAGTATTTTGACCTTACTATAAATAATAAACTTCAACACTCAAACACTTAAGGGAAACTCAAAAAAACCCATAAACACGTTCTTATCAGCATGTATGAATAAATAATAGAAAACCTCCCTGTCAGAACAGCCTTTCACTCACTCTACATGGTGAGAGGGAGTAATCCCCAAGGATATGTGCTATGCCTGAAAATCAAATGAGTGGCTATAGGTCTGATCCTAAATGAAAGTCCAGGCAGGTGGACCCTGGCCTCCAAACATGGAGCCAGATCTCCTCAGGCAAGCCTAGGTGCCCTACTACCTGTCAGCCCCAAGTGCAGTGGGAAACAAGGAAAACCTCATTTATCCAGAACAAGCAGCTTAAAATTATTTTGAGCTACATGGGGTCTAAGATCATCTAGCACAGAAAAAAAAATATATCTGCCAGATAATGTACTTTGTATGACAAGTATCTACCATTGTTATAAAAAAAAGGGAGGGGGTAAGGTGAGGCAGGTGGTGTACAGGAGCAGGATGCCTCCCTGTGTGCAGATGTGCACATACTTCCCTTGTGTTCTGAGAGAGGGGAGTACCCAAGCAAACCTTCAACTGCTCCTAGGTCCTACTTTCCCAGAGGGACAGCCTGAAGCAGCCAAGCCACAGATGTGAAAGAGGTAAGAGAGGAGGCTGAGAGGAGAGGTTTTATTCCATATACACATACCAAAAGCAGCTGGATGACAGGCAGAACAGGAAACTAGCTGGAGGAAAAGGAAACATGGAAACCTTAACTAAACACTACAGGCAGCACGGATTGCCCATACTCAAGACACTTCCTCCACTCAACCACCCAGCTTTCAAATGCTGGCAGGACAAGTTTACTGGGCATGGAAGACTCACTAAATAGCATATTAATCAAAAAACACTCTGGTCCCTCTGGCATACAGCTAGCTGTATCTCGTGCTGATGCATACGCACAACCTTGATGTGTTACACTCTAATAAACCTCCCTAGGCCACAAAAAAATGTTTGACTGAAGATTCTCGGCAGCATCAGTGCTCAGTGGATCACCTTCCCAAATCTTAATGTCTAAAAACTTATCTTAAAGCACAGAAAAAAGGACCACGGTGACGAGGTTTTGTGTCTAGCCAGAGTCTCTTTCATTTACCTACACTGTGAGTCATCATCAAGACAGCATTTTAGATGTGAAGTTTCATTCATAATTGAAAAGCTGTCAGAGGGGATTTTACAGGAGCATTAATAAGTGATAGGCATGATCACATTGCTCCTGCTGAAGAACCAACTCCTGATTTTGATTAAAATAAAAAAAAAAACCAACAAAAAAGAAAAAACATTTGCAAACTAAAGCTCTGTAAATAAATATGAAAAATGCAAATAGCAGAACAAGTTTGCTCAGCTCATTACCATGTATTTCCCTCCCCACTGCATGAATCAGCAGTAACACTGGTACAAGCTCTCTCTGCATGTATTGGTTTTTGAGTAGGTAAGGAAGTGACACCAGTGCAAACTCATTAACTACTTACTGGAAAGCAGGTTCGCTTGCTTTAAAGGCAGAAGAGAATTTTAGGAAGTAGTTATTTTTTTGCTCACTGCCTTTAGTACTAAAAAGCTCACTACCAGTTACTCTCTTCCAGGAAGTTTATCCTACCAGAAAAAGAAAGGACATGACAGATCAGTAGGCATACTGATCTATCACACAGCACAAAACAAAGTCACAGTACTTGATGGAAATGTGGAAGTCTGAACTCTTAAAAATATATGTACAGTTACCTGCACTTTAGTTTTAACTTAAATAACACTTCTAAACAGAATACACAGTTAGACAAATGGGTTTGTGAATAAAAACAAAAATGGGAAAGACARTGACCCTGTGGGAGACATTATGTTCTATGGATTTCTATGCATTCTGGTACATAATGTCTCTTCTCAAGTCATGTTTACATGAAAATTTATGGAATGTCAATTACAAGTCTGGAGCCAAAGGAGCACTCAAAAATTTAAAGTGTTTCTCACTTTGCAGGAAGTGGCCCCAGCCTCCTATATATACAAATTTGTCAGAAAAGGTATGAGATTTCTTTCTGAGAAGTTTAAATGTGTCTGGCACTATTGGAACCAGAATTTGTAAGCCAATCTCTCAATTTACCCACTCCAGTCTCAGACTCCAATAATAATTTAGATCAAGGCACACTAATGAGTAATTCTTGAGGTCTTGATAAAACAGCCATCCTCAGGAAAGACTTTACCTGCAGTGATGTGCTCTGTCAGGTTTGATGCTACAACACTTTGGGCACTTGTAAACCACCTGTCCTGGCTTTAGCTGTAAACTCTCAATGAACTCTTTTGTGGCATTACCTTTGGGTACAGCACCCTGTAGGAAAAAAAAACAAACAAGGAGATTAACCTGTGGACATTACAGCTGCTAAGAACAACAGGATGACTTAAAACTATGGGAGGGGAAAGAAGAAAAAGAAATAAAAACTTCCCTAAGATTAACAGAGTTTCAAGAAGAGCAAGAAGATTCAGAAAAGAAATTTAAATGGGGTCTTGAAATATGGAACCACATACTTAAACATAATTTTGGTTGGTTTTTTTTAAACATCAATAAACCCTCACTTAAGCAATTAGTCTTTTGTAATCCTATAGTAGCCTTAAAATATTTAAGAATCCTCRTCCCTCTTTTTACATCAACAAATTTATCATGTCACTGTTTCGTATCACAAACTGGAAACCACAGATGTTTTATTCCAGTAGAAGCAGCTATTCTGAAGTATCATTGTGTACATTAAGAGTTGCTGGTAAACAACTCATGTATTTATAGTTATGCTTCCATTGTGCATTTGTTATCTAAATTAGGGTTTAACATTCAAACAGTGAACACTAAGAATCCTCACGCCTGAATAAGACTAGGTAAAACATTCTTAACTGTGCAATTTCCACTCTAAAATATATCTTTAAATAGGTAACATATTGCTGCTGCAGGACCCCAAGTTCATGAGTTTCCAGTCTTTATAGAGACATAAATTTGCTCAAAAATAACCAAACCAAAGAAACTCCTTCCACTTAAAAAAAAGGCCATGAAACATGCTGTATGAAATCACTGCTGGTACACTGGCACAATTCACCTCTGTGAATATAAGTGGTTTTTTATTGAAATAAAAACAGAGATGCAGTATTTTGACAGATTTCTGATGGAACAGTTTCCTTTTAACACATCTATACAACCTCCTAACAGCAGTAAACAGGAATGATACGCATCAGTGAGAGAACCGCACATTAAACCAGTACCATAAGGCTTTTTTAATCCGTCTTTGGGGGGGGGGAGGTTTCCACAAAAACTCCCAACAGGCCTGACTAATTTAAAAATTACCGAAACCAATGTCCACAACTCTACACGAGTTTCTACAACTCGTGTTCTTTTCAGTATGCAGCAAAGCTCATACTTGAGCATATAAAGCTCAAAACCTTAAGAATGTTTTCAGCAAGAACCCACTGGAAGCAGTTCCTGAAATGCAGGACACACACTATCAGTTCTGAAGAATTCAGGTGTTCATTTACTTATAATAAGAATTCCGCTTGTTTGCCTCAGCAGTGCTTTCTGTTTCATTCTGATCTTAGACGTGTCCCAGGTTTCCCATGTCCTTTCCTTAATCCCTGACTCAACACTGTCTGCCAAATGTTACTGCATCCCCTCTCTATATCTTCCCTCCTGCATTTTATTTAGCTGAATTCCTCATTAAAAAAATGAAACAAAATCCCACTGTCTCTTGCCATCCACATAATAAATCTCACCTCACACTAGGAATTAACATATCTTTTCCCAATTACTCTCAATAGAGATTGTATCTACTTCTCCAACACTGCTTGCCCAGCCTGTTTCAAAATACAGCTTTTGTTTCAGAAGAGCTTCTGCTAACTCTGCAAAATAATTCCAGCAACCTGAAGGTCCCTAGGCGTAAAAGTCACACAACACACAATAATTAACAACCACCCTTAGGACACAAACTACCTAACAAAATGCTGCAACCCTCTATTCCCGAGTGCAATGACCAGAAGTTTCAGAGCCCAAACTACTGCTTACGGTTCTGCCCAGCAGCAGTAGCTTGCAATTCAACAGTCTGTACCACAAATTGTGAGATTACCCCAAATCAAGCCATTTCTGCAGTGCTGTGGCTTCTGGAAGAGCTGGAACCTAAGAAACAAAGATTATACTGAAGTCTTAACAGCACCCAACAAGGTTTCAAGTGGGAAATAACATTTGGAAGGAACAGAATATCAGGCACACCGCCACTCCCAACAATAACAAAAACAGAAGTGGACAGGAGAAGTCTAAGCTTGTCCTTCCTTCCACTGACTAGTGGAGATGGGGTCTTGAATTGAGTCTACTGTCCAGAGGTTATTAACCAAAATAAACCATCACAGGCCATTCAGAAATAGCATCATGGTGCTAAACTTTATCTTCTCACAAGCTGAAAGACGAGAAGGCAGCAGATCCAATCTCTCAAAGCAATGTCCTAAGGATACATACAAGAGGACCTTGCAACTCTGATGCTTCCCAACTTGCCCAAGAACTGTCAGCTCTTAGCATGCTCACACAGTATTTATTTCAGCATTGTCCAATACACTCAACAAAATCAATAGAATGAGAGATGGTAACACGGCTTTTCAAAACAACACACGTTCTGCTCCATTCTGCTGAAGCAATACTTGCCAAGGCAGACAACCAAAACCAGCTTTTCCAGCTTTCCTGTTTGTCAAGACAGAACAAGCCACAAACATGAGATCTGCCATTGGGAGAAACATTCTCCTTCCCAGTGCAAAAAGAGGAGCTGCTCACACATCAGGAATCTAATGCTGGGTCCTTGACTTTGCATCCGATTTGAGTGGGATGAAAAATTAGCATACCACATCAGCAGCCTCACTCAGCAGGCTGACACACAAAAGTTATTTAAATCTGCCAGTCACTTGGCAGGTGAGTTCCCCAACATCTAGCAGACAAGAAAAACACCGCCTGTTTCTTTCTGAGACACACAGAGAGAGGTGTATACTTACTGGATCTGTCAGCATAGCACGAAAATGTGAAGCCAAAGCGAGGAAAGCCAAGGTGTTGAACAGTGTGCCATTGATGACACTATAAACATAATCTCTCGATGGAACTAGCATGACAAGAAGGACTACAAAGTCGGCATAGAACACCAGCATCCAGGTAACGACAGCACATGCAATACCACAGCCATCTCGAATAAACCACATTGTTCCCAGGGAAGTGTGGCTAGGAGGTGGAACACACTTTTCCGGCTGGAGGTATTCAGGTGTCCTTTCAATATCTCTGAAGCGATGGACTGGAGTAATCATCATAGGCTATTATGTCCATACTTGCATCTGAAAGAGAGTCAGAAACAGTGCTCACTGCTCTGCCAGACATCCAGACCTCTGTTCGCGTAATGGCGTGGTCATCACGTGGGAAAATTGCAGAAAGTGAGTTGAAAAAAAGCAAAAAAGGCAAATAAATCAAACACAAAATAATGGATTTGGAAACCACACTCTTGCGTTTATTGGAACACTCCTTACTCAGAAGACTCTAAGTGCTTTTAAGAGTTCTTAATTACACACTAGGTACACCTGTGTGCCACCTCTACCTCCCCAAGTGCAAAGACAACAAGCATTTTAATGAAGAAAAAAGTCATCAGGTAGGAGCCAACAGGAGCTGCCACAACAGGAACTGAAGCAAGAACTCAACATTGTCATGTGAGGGAAAAAAAAAAAAGTCCTGGCACAGCTGGCAGGGTCCCTTTTTGCTGCTTCAGATCTGGGGAAGGGAAGGGTCTTTCCTACACATACTGGGAAATTTAACAAGTGGAAGAGGTTTCCTTTCTCCTTATCCATTGACCCATCTTTGGGGTAAAAGTGCAAAACCAAACAGCTGTAAAGTTAGAGTTGCAGGAAATGATTAAGAAGCAACCCAGGCAAAGATCTTGACAGGAACTTCTAGTCTGGGCTGGAGGATGTCATTCCCCAAGAACAGCTGTTTCCCACTTTCACCTCCTCCTTTGGCCTTGGAAGTTTTCTGCTTTGCCATGCCTCCTCTCCCACCGCCTTTGCTCCATCTCTCAACAGCATTTGTTTTGCCGCCTCCCCTTTAGCACTTCCACTTAACTCCATTCCACTGCAGCAAGAGCACTAACACTGACATTGCCCTGTCCTCTCCTCTCCATCTCTGCAGATGCAAACACCTTGTCTACCCAGAGGGTAAGGTCCACCTTGGAACCAGAAAGAGTAATGCTCCAGGTATGCACGGCACTTGCTCTAGTTTCAATGTAACTCCCACCAAATGCAGACATTTGAGAAAACAGAAAAGGTGCTCCTAATTCTTTGGCAAGGGATCAATGCATGGTAAACGTACACCACTCGATGTTGGAGCACACCTGGAATGCTACACTTTGAAAGCGGCACTTTATATACCCAGCAACCTTTTCCAAAGACACTTCTTCACAAGAGTATTTGCTCAGTGCCCTAAACACTTCATAACACTACACCCTCAAGACCCACCTTCTACAAAAATGGCTACAATAATTTCAGTACCAAATACAGCTAATTGCATACAGCTGAATGGAAGGGATCAGCTTCCTGCTATTTCAACATGTAAGGCTTCTTCTCATGACTTTGCAAAAAAGAGCGTGCACTATGCCATTTTCATTCAAAGAAAATGTTCACCATTAATTATGTTTTCTGCCAAAAAAGTTCATACTGAAGCTATTTTTTCTTTAATTGTTTAAAGTTACACTGTTGCCTATACAAAATGGATATATTTTACAGAAAACATAGTGAGAGAATTGCAGAAGTACCTAAGACCTCAAACTTTTCTCCAAATTTTATGGCTAAGTTCTGCCAAGTACAAGGAGAAAGCTCCACTCTGCATAACGCCAACCTAAAGAGATGTTGTTGCCCCTACCTAGATGGGGAAGGAGATGATAGTTTACTTTTCAGTTGTTATTTTAAGAAGACCAAAATCATAAGAGGACAATTAGTCTTTCATGGCCAAAGAATAAGGTTTTTAATGAGCAGGATGATTAATTACATCCAAGCACAGAAATGATGAGCTTTGTGCACCTGAGTGCAAGTGACACAGGAGAGAGGTCCTGGAACTGCTATGGCCACAGTGAGAGGCAAAAGCCTGGAAGCACCAGTTTCTAGCACAGAAGCARATGAACTAGACCATTTAAAATATTTGTTTTCTAACATAACTGGTATAAATAAACCAGGAGAATTAGTTATTTTCTTATCTTTCTGCTTTGAGCATTTAGTATGCTGCCAAGTGAGTTTAAGATGGTTTATGAATCCGAAGAAAGTCACATGGATTAATGTTAAAGCATATCAGTCTTTTATTTATACACACATCACACAGAACAGAAAAATCAATATGAAAATGTCCTTCTAAGGATGTCATTTACTTTGGGGAGAAAAAAGCCCACAACAAAAAATCCTCTCCTCATTCACAAAATTCACATAACACATTGTAATTACTCTGTATTTTAACCACTGCTATAATTTAGCCTCACAATTCCTGATATTTAGGAAGACAAGCTATATAATTTTCGTAACCAGTCATTACCCAAACAAGTGGCAGTCTAAGTTCAGATAAATCTATACCTACTAGTAAATCCATACCTTTTCTCCAGTTTTTCACAATTTCTGTAAGGACAATTATGTATTCATACATTCACACAGACTTAACAAGTACTTCTAAGACTCAATCCTTACACTCCCTCAAAGAAACAGGTCAACCTTCACTGCATTAATAATCTTACTAGAATTGTTATGCTTGTTTGCCAGCTCAAAATAATGCTGACATAATTGAAGACTCACGCCTGACAACAGTGTTTAGTTGACAATAACATCATATTACATTAGAAAGTAAGAAAGAAAACTCTAATTTAGGTGTTCAATTTTCAGTCGAAAGTTTAAACTGGACACACCAGGTGCAGTAACAAGCTGGGATAGCCCTGAACACAGACTCTCAGGATTTTTTGCTTACACTCTGAGTCTTTTTTCCACCCTAAGGTTTTGTATCCCAAAGCAAAGGAATGAAACAGTCACAGGAAAAGCAAACTCCTATTTAACAGAGGAATTACTTTGACAAGTCACCTTAAAGTCTAGCAAAGTATCAGTATTAGCAAAGACTGACTGAAAGCTAAACAAATACAAAGTGATTAAACCTGTAGGTTTAGTCCTGAACAGCACACTTGAGCAGTGAAATAAATCTCTCTTGCAAGTGCAGGAAGTGGTTTCACTCCAAGAAAGTTCTACAGCTCTCTCTCAGAAATACTATTGAGCTAAACTGGGGAGAAAAAATAAGAAAAATCTATTGCTGTGTAACTGTCTAAGGAGAAACTGGAACGAGCCTTGAGGGCCCCTCAGTCAAAGTCTGGAGACTCGTTTCTGCAGTGCAGAGTTAAGAGGACAGAGCACAGGCCCCTGATCCTGGCTGGAGGACAATTTTGTTATTTAATGTACTCTGCTATTTAATGTTTGATTTAGAGGCCTCATTAGGTAACAAAATAAAAAATCAGAAATCAGTACATAAACACCGTACGTAATTTGAGAAATACATGTGTGTTTTGGTGTTCATTATCTTAAGAGCCAAGCTGTAACAGCTTAGAGTCTCAGCTTCTCTCCTACATGACCCGGTCAGTGGGGTTTTTTAAATGCCTTGTTCTTACATACACCAACATCTGTTTTGGTTTATGTTGTCCAACTTGGTATTTTCATATAAATAATACAACAACAACGAAAAAAAAGGTTGTAGCGGGGAGGAAGTGGAACTTGCCCAAACTGGTTTGCGCTTCAATCATGCTGCATATGAACTTAATTTATAACACAGATGGAATATGTCAGCTCCTCCTGCTCCAGAGCAAACAATACGTAAACAATGTAGGCAAAGGGCTTAAGGACTTAATCTTGGTATCAGGCTACAAGAGAGGTCAGTAGGTAAGTGTGAGATATAATGACAACACACACATCAATTCATCTTAATGACACGACAGAGCAAAGACCTTTTTTTTTGTCTGGAAGGCATTTGGCATTAAGGGAACAATCAAAAAACATGTAATACATAAATTAGAAGTGTAAACAAAGCAAAGGAAAATCCACTTCCTGCTACAAAGAACACCTAAAATATGTTATTACACCCTATACAAACTGTCTTTTTACGTGCCATAAGCCATGTCAAAAAAATCTGGTTTTTAATGGCTTGTGATGGCCAAAGAATGTTCCGAGAATGACCAAACAAATTATATGGGCCTTCACCCAATAAATACCTGAAAGCTACCTAAGGTTCTGCTGTAAAACTTACACCAAGCTTACAACCAACACCATCGTGAACCTGCTGATTTTCCTGTAATTACTCATGCTAGTGAAGGCAAGCGCATGGGCATGACTTGCAGAACTACAGTCCTACTTTGTACATTGCAACCATTTCCTCTATTACAAGTCCATTAACACCGAACTTTGGGAAGAGGTTACATTTTCATTTAGTCATATGAAGTCAGTGAATTTCAAGCTCTGCCAATTACATGAAAACAATATGGAGGGGAAAAAAAGAAAAAAAAAAGAGAGACCAGGGCAGATCGTGAACATTTTTTTAGGTTTTTAGTTTGGTTTTTTATTTACTTTAAAGAAATACTTCCAAACAGCTTTTATGACACATAAGAGTATCCTTGAGGGCTGACAAACAACAGTGAAGTTAACTTTTTATCACCAAAAGGAAGCAAACATATATAACTAGTCATACTATATTCATGACAGCTACAGTAGGCAATTTAGACCCACAGGACAGGTGTCCTTTTAAATAAAGCCAACAAACTCCAGATAGATAGACAGAAACTGCAGGAGAATTTGTTTTTAAGATTATTTAATTTTTCTGTATGTAAAACTGCATTGAGTAAAACACTGCATATTTAATGTTCCTTTGCAACAGACATGAGAGAAGGTGTGTTTCCTAACTAACAGGATATTTACCTGTGCTTCTCCTGCCACACTTCCTTACAGCCGAAATCTAACAACAAGCTTGTCAAAACTTGCCAAAGCAAGTTCTAGCAGGGACAATAAGAAAATATCAGTATTTATGTATTTTTTCCTAATGGCTCCTGCAAGGCCTAAAAAGCTTTATCTGATCAGCAGGAGTGGAATGAAACAGGCCAGCTATGCTGAGAATTTTTATCAGTCTCCTACAGATTCATCCAGATATCCATCAGCATGGCAGTTTCCAACCCCTGGTTTACAAAACCCTGGAGGGTCAGTGGGACATTTCTAACAGGTCTGTGAAAGGCAGCTAAAAAAAGCAAGCCTATTATTAGCAGGCTCAAATTTGCTATAGAGAGCTATACTTCCATTAGAATATTTTCGGGACTCCACACATGGTTAAAGAAACAAAACAAACAGCAAACGAAACAAACCCCACTCCAACTCGGGATAAAACCCCAAACGGGTAAAAACCTACTCTTGGGTTAAAATGGCAAAAGCAATAGGGAAGAACCGGTCACGGAAGTTAACGCTGCGCTTACAGGACACCCAATCACTCAGATCACGTTATCACAGGGCAAAGTCAGCGCTGCCAGCCCTACTCCAGTCACCCTACGAGCAGGGAACAGGCTTGGGCCTACCACAGATAATTTTTCATTTTTCTCCTGGAAAGTCAGGCCACATTAAGAAGTATAGGTGCAGCCTAAGTACTGCATTATCGGGTACACATTTGCTTTTAGCAAAAGGTTCACAAACATCTCAAGATTCTCCTGAATCCTTTGGCTCCTGAAGTCAGGCAATTTCAACACTTTCAGTTCCATACTGAAGAAAAATGGCATAGATAAAAGAGAATGTCAATTATATTAAATCCATTGAAAATAAACTTTAAAAAATTACAAGGCTTAAAATAAATTTGTGTTTCCTGAGGGTAAATGCACAGGCTTGGATTATCACCCTTGGAAAGGGGAATAAAGAGCACATGAAACCAGATGGTAACTATTTTATAACATTTTTCTTATACATGAAGGGACTAAGTGGCTGTATTACAATGCTTTATAGTCAGTTTAGAAAACTGCTTATATCATTAACTATTTTTATGTTTTTTCTATTTTTAACTTATTTCTTACTTCAAAGAGGCCACACGTGAACAAGACCTTAGTAAAAACAGATCACACTAAAATCACACTTTTATTGTTTTTATTGGAAGCATCTTCTTAGAGGGGAAGATTTAATTGAAGTCATGCCTTTCTGAAGAACACATTTGAATAGGAGTACATATACGTAGAGGGAACTTCTCCCTACAGAGAGCAAGAAGAGGGGGAAATTACCTCAAAGACATCTGTCAGATCTAGAAACTCCATCCTGAGGGCCTGGATCAGGCTGAGAGTGACAGGCTCAAAAGAGATGCAGCCACATAAGGCACAAATCCCTCAGTCCTCCTCTAATTTACATCACTGGAGACAAGAAGCAACTTCAGCAGTGCCAGAGGAATTCCGTTAGTGGAGCTGTATGGAAAATAAGGCCATGTTTTCCAAATTACAGACACAGGGGTTTCCCTAACCTGACGTTTGTGGTATGCACTCTCTCAGGGCAGATGGTAACAGCTTCCTGGTTAATGTCTGTAACATTTCTGTTCAACTGATGGATATGTATTGTATAAATAAATTATAATGCAATAAAGACTGAACTAAGAGTCTGAGTTATCTGGTAAGTGACTGCACCCCCACAAAAAGGCCAGTCAGCTGCTGGCCTGAGCAAAGGAGAGCAAAGACAATGTAGTTACTGTCCAAGGTACAAAAACACTGGACCACTATGGACGACTGACAAAATTGGGGCAAAATGTAGGAACAGGGCACAAGTCACAAGGGCAACAGAGACTGAGGTCAGACTTGGATCCGACTTTGATCACAAAGTTAGTGATCTTAATAAGCCTTTCATCAGAGACAGAAGGTACTTTATAAAACTGCCACTAAGTAAAGAACCATTACAAAATAACTGATAACTTTTCAACTATAAGAGCTGCAAGGGGAACAGAGAAATTCTGCCACTTCAATCTTACAGTTTTCCAATAGACTAAATACACGCAAGTTCCTTAACTTACGTCAAAAGAGAAATATTAATCCTGAACATACCATTTTGTTGCACTGACACCTCTCTGGAGTTAAGCACAGGAAGGAAAGAGCAATCTTGCAGGAGAAACTGCACCAGGAAACAGAAAACAACAGATGGGCATGTCATGCTTTCCCACAGCATTGCAGTTATCCTGAATACACAGCCTTATGAGAGACAAAACAGGAGAAGCTGTCCTGGTCTTCTAGACAGCTTTGCAGTTTAGATGCTGACTCAGGACTTAAAACAGCTAGCCACTGGATTAAGGGAATGTAAATTCTCAATTTGTCCTGTTATCACCTTTTTTTTTTTAAAAAAGGAAGACAAAACTTAAAGGGGAAGGTTTATCTACAAAACTGGTATTATTTTTAGTATCTATTTTAAAAACTACACAACTTTCATGGCATAAGGAATATATTTTCCAGAGCAGGAAAAAGTTGCAGCTTTGAAGTTTTAACCATAATAAGAAGCTGGCAGGACCACTCTAGTCTAAGAAAAATATTCTAAATACTATCTTTCAAGGCAGAAAGAGCACTTTAACTATCAGACACATTTTCACTCAAGATGGTCTAACACAGGATTTGGCTCTCACCTGCTTCTGCTACAACCCCCTCTTCACAAGCATGAACAAGTCACTCAGTCTCTCTGATTTTATTCCCCCACTTGTAGTTTATTCTTCTTCCTTACCACATAGTGGTAGGCAAAAATATAGATATGAAGGCTGTAAGACATTTGGATTTTAAATTTACATACTATACCTAAGGAGATACCTAAGAAAACTACAGAAAATACACATGGCACACATTAAAATAGAACATTAGTAACACAGGGACCAAAAAATTACTTCTATCCTGCAAAGGCCTGAAGTTAAAATCACAACTAAAAGAAACATATGCTGCTACCTCAGAGAACTGGAAAAACCTGCAGGTTCAAAGTTGCAGTATGCTAAATCTTTTGAAATATAGCAAAGAACACCTGAGTTGGCAAACTAAGTATTTTTGCTTTGCTCACTTTTGCACTAGCAAGCAGAAGGGATCCTTGCTGCTGAAAAGAATACAGTTTCTGTGTGTAAACCTTAATTTTGTTATCCTCTGAAATACAGAGAGTTCAAGACAAAACCAGCTACAATATATAATATCTTGCTTACCTATTCTATGCTATATTAGACATCAGTAATTCAAGTAGTCGCTGCCAAGAACAAAGATGTGTATCACATTACTATCTTTATCATCTGCTGTAGCCCTGTCTGTATCTATGGTATGGTACTACTGCCTTCTCACTTGGCCTGTATAAGTATTTTCTTTGATCATTTTTTTTTAAATAATATAGTACTTTACACTATCTTTATTCACTCATACTGCTTCAGCTCCAGCCCATTTCTTTTAACTTCTGCATGCTGCACCACATTTAAGATTAGCAACCCCTGTCAGTTCTGCATTATTGCAAAACTCGCAGCTGAACTTCACAAACACACCATCCACCACTGGCCCAGCAGCAGAAACATCAACAAGGGCCTTGCATTTCCTCTCACGCAACATTCCTCCATTGTCCAAGGATATTAACAGTGAGCTTTCTGTGTCCTTGTTTTACTTGCTGTTCTACCTGCTCCTGGAACAGCACTTCCCAACATTTTTCTAGCTAAACTCTGGTGCTGTACCCTTCCCTCTCATTTCCTTACCTTCCCATCCCCACTCTCTGTTTCTTTTCTCCCCTCTTCTTGCACTCCTACTTCTTTTCCTGTAACAGCACCAGTTCTGTAAGGTCACCCTGTCACCTGGTGGTGCAAAGAGATATGGTGGCTATAAGCCTAGATAAATCTCTCACTCCAGTCTGCAGAAGCACTCCCAAGCTGGGGGCACAGCCAGAAGCAGGTGACAGGAGTTAACATGCCAGGGTTCCCGTGCAGTAAGAGCCAAGATCTAGTTGCACCTTGCCTGTAACACCTTGCACCTCACTAGCAGGGAACTGCTGCTGTATGGGGAGGCCTTTGGCACCCCCAGCCTGCAGACAAGCTGGCTCGCTCTTTTGGACTCCCTCTCAAAAGGACAATGTGTGAAGTGTTACTGGCAGACTTGCTGCACTGCAGCTCCAGTCAAGTTAAGAGCTATCTTCTTTCCTTAGTGTCTGCACAACCCAGGAAACACACAGCTCTAATCAGGAAAGCTTTAACTTCTCATTTTCTTGAACACAACCTGAAGCTTCAGATTAGTTACATGCACAGGTCAAATACGATGTTCCAGGTACAATCAGTCACATTCTGTTTGCTTCAACCAGCTAAGCACAGGATGGGGAAAATAAAAACTGACAACAAGCTATTCTATTGTGTCATATTTTACATTACCTGCTGTCTTCTGTCAGGAAGCCACAAAAACTGTATTTCAGAATATCGCCCTAAGAAAAAGATCATGTCTACACTGCAGAGGGATCACAGAAAAGCATAAGCTCAGCCAACTAACATCTGCAGAGACTGCATGAGCTACAGGCAAGCCATTTTCAGACTGACACCACTGTGGGTGCCCATCTCTCTCTAGCAGAGATGGGCCATTACAACTGGCTCCATGAGCAAGTTTTCCTGAAATAATGTAACTCACGGGTTTAAGCTGCATGGACTATGCAACACTCCTCACTCTTGTTCTTTTGGAGATGCACAGCTATCCACCCATTGAGAACAATAAATTCATATTAGATGAGAAAAAGAGATTCCCCAAAGCTGACTTACCATTGCCCAGGACACACACATGCTGCTAAAGACTGTCAGCTGTTCCCCTTTGCTGACACAAAGGAAACAGCCCAGAAAAGACACAACTATTTGGGCACAGCAGACCTGCATCTGCTGAGCACTTAAGCATTCATCTTCTTGCAACCTACTCCCAGTATTTGGATTCAATTACATTTGTGCATTTTTATCTACTACCAAACAAGCAACTTCAAACTGAAATACACACCCTTGCCTGTAACTACATCACCTCAAATGAAAAGTAAAAGGAAGCAGGAACATTCATGAAAATACCCAATAGGTGGTATTGTTATAGGTGCTGAATGTCAGAACAAATAATTTGGCTGTTAGGTAGACCTTACATTTGCCCTTTTATAAACCTATAACCGCAAAGAGCTTCTGGGTCGCACCTTCTAAATCTCAATGAACATTCAGTCAGTCACAACTTACTACCACCAGCAGGTCCCACTGGTATGACAAACACTATTGCATCAGTGAGGCAGCACCAAGAGCTATGCTGATAGAATCATAGCGTTTGAAGGACCGGATCCTTATTGCACATGAGGCTGCATTTTTAAAAGACATATGAATGGCGTGGCTCCCCTTATAATGGCTCTTATCACTGAAATACCTGTAACACTGCACAGAAGACTTATTTGTTGCTTTCATCATGGAAAGAAAAACATGGTACTCGCTAATGCCTTGCTATCTACACCACCAGACACCCGATGCAGTCACTCACTGTAATTCGCCAGTCCCTTCCTTCTCTGTGATTGCACTGTATCAGAACAACCATCCGAATTTGGGATCCTTTCCTACAGATCTGATACTGTACACGTTTGCTGTGTCAGGAGTCTGGCACAGGATCGCTCTGTTACACCTTGAAAAACACAGTTTATCTTTTCTGAATCAGGATCGAAGGAAAGAAATCTAAACGAGTTTTGCTGTCCATCCCGCATCCCCCAGTGGCACACAGGCAGTGTGAGAGCGCATCAGGGACCAGACTGCCGCCTCCTCCTCCCCAAGGCCTGTTTTCTTGATTGTTTCCTTCAAGACTATTTTCTAATGAGCCATCGTGAACTCTTGCTGCTTCTTAAAATCTACGTTACAGAACCACTCCAAGTAACACTTAAAAGCTGCCGTTCTAAACCAGTCCGGATCGCTTGCTATTGCTATGTAAAACTCGCCATCCATTTCAACTAAACCCGCCACGGTACAGCGCCACGGTTTCGACAAGGATTACTCCCGATGGTGCCATCGGACACAGCTGCAGCCACACGCCGGGTGACCAGGGCCACCTCGGAAGCGACAGGGTCAGCTCCACTCGCTGTCCAGCTGCTGGCGGGCGGGCACGTCCCACCGCTGCGAGGCGTTAGCAGATTACAGGACCACTGCAATCCACTCACAGGTCACAGGACCCGACCAAATTGCTGGAGGTTCCGACTKTAAATTTCCTGCCAAGGGGACTCAGCGCTGCTCCGAAAGGCCGCGGAGCAGACCTAAACCACGTATTTAGCCCGGTATTATTCAATGTGTTTAGCCTCGCGGTATTTAAAGCCCAGCGCTGGAAGGCGGCGAGCGGAGAGCGGGAGCCCTCCTCCCGTTTCCCGACCGATGCCGCCAGCTCCGGGAGACGCCGCTGCGGGA
Source organism: Amblyornis subalaris (assembly GCA_018881555.1). Classification (NCBI taxonomy): domain Eukaryota; kingdom Metazoa; phylum Chordata; class Aves; order Passeriformes; family Ptilonorhynchidae; genus Amblyornis; species Amblyornis subalaris. The sequence goes on along the minus strand of JACAXG010000180.1, from coordinate 567,170 downwards.
CACGACCCGCCGCCCAGCCCTTGCCCGGGGAAGGATGCGGGGCACCGCGCGGCCCTTGGGCGGCCGCACCATCCCCGGGCTCCCCCACGGCCGAGGGGCCGCGCGGGCCTGGGACACCGGGGACACCGGCGGGGCCGGGGGGCGGCTGGCGGCGCGGCGCAGGCGGCGGCGGGATGGCATCCGCCGGCGGCCCGCTCCCGGTTCCCAGCTCTCTGCTCCCAGTTCCCGCTCCCGCCCGGCTCCACCAGCGCACACACCTGCCCGCCCCCTACCACCCCCGCCCCGCGCTGTCAGTCGCACCCACCTACCCCAGTGGCCGCCGCCGCCGCCGCCGCGGGTCCGGCGCGCCCCGCCGCCCCCGCGCCGGCAGCGGCACGGCACGGCACGGCCCGGCCCCGCACCCCCTCTTCCGCCGGCCGCCCGCCCGCCCCTTACGCGGAGGTGGAGCGGCCGCCGGGGAGGAACCAGGAAGTGAACGGCGGCGGCGGCGGCGGCTGGAGGCAGCGCATCCCCTCCCCTGCCCTGCCCAGCCCTTCCCCGCCCCGCCGCGGGCTCCCCGGCTCACGGGCGGGCACCGGCGCCGGACGCCGTGTGGCTGCGGCCCGGCCGTGCGGGTGAATAAGGGAAAAATGCGGGTTTTGTGAGGAAAAAATCCCCACTCTTTTTTGTTCGGACGTGGGAACAGATGGTTCTGCCTCACAGRGCACCTCTGAGCTCCGCGCAGGTTCAGGGTGGTTTTGGTTTGCAGGTAGCCAAAATCCTTCGGCACCCAAGAAGGAGCAGTACAGCGCAGGGCAGTGAGGGTGATTGGGGGACTGGAGCATCTCTCTTATGAGGAAAGGCTTGTCCCCCAAGCAGTGGGACATGAGGCAATGGGCAGAAGCTGATGCACAGAAAGTTCCACCTGAACATGATGAAGAACTTCTTTACTTTGTGGGTGACTGTGCACTGGGACAGATTGTGCAGAGAGGTTGTGGAGTCACCCTCACAGGAGATATTCAAGAACAGTCTGGATGCAATCCTGTGCCATGTGCTCTAGGATGGCCCTGCTTGAGCAGGGAGGTTGGACCAGATGGCCCCACTGTCGTCCATTCTAACCATTCCCATTCGGTGACAGTGACTCTGTGATAGAGTGTTCCGCTACAGGTTTGGAGCCAGAGCAAAGGCTAAGTTTGCTTGACACTCTTCATGTCAAGCCGCTGCTTCCAGCCTTTGCAGCCTCACCAGGCATTAATCACACAGTGCAAATGACATTTCAGGGGGTTCCCTCACGCTGGCTTTATTTGGGCCAATGCCTGTCATTCATTTACCATATTGCTTTGCCTTTGTTAAAAAACAAAACCAAGAAACTGGCATCGTTTTTAGTATTATAACCTTTACTACTGCCTTGTGCTGGAATTTGAATGCCCTCAGAAGTGCTCTTCAGAGCAAGAGGGTGCCTTCTACCTCCCTGAGGAAAAATGAGCCAGACCTGGGTTCCTCGAGCCTTTGAAAAACTGTTGTTTGCATGTGAACAAGGTTTGCTAGCTGAGACTCTGGACTATGAAAGAATTTGACTAACATTAGGTAGACTCCAAGCTGGGATGGCAGAGGGGGGAAAAAATTAACAAATCCCTCTTCCCTGGCAATTGGAACTGTTGCTGGCTGTGGGCTAAGCTATGAGACAGGCAGGACTGAAAGCCAGAATGTCACATCCCCGTGCTCTCAGTGGAAATCATAAGAGCATCTGCATTAAAACTGTGTGTCAGATCAAGAATTCAGTTGCTTTTTCAGGGAGTTTCTGATTTCTTCTTCATTCTTGTTTGGTTCACACTGTGGAACGTGAGGACAAAATATCACTGTGGGTCAAACAAAGGGTCAGTCTGTACTGGACAGCAGCACTGGCAGCTGCTATTTAGAGAGAACATACAAGCCAGGGCCCTTTCATGCATGGGCATTCCCCTGGCCCAGGAAGCCTCGTTCAGGAAGGAGGCCTGGTCCTGCTTACTTCCCCAGGGTGAGCGGGGAGGACGAGCTACCCATGCCTCGGCTCCCAGCTCTGCCAGGCTCCACGGCTGGCTCTGACCACCAAGAAGCAGTAAGGAAACCCTATGCAACAACCCTAGTGTGCAGAAACCTGACTCCTTTTGAATGCAGGTAAGCCGTAGGAAGTGCCCCAGAAACACACGGCTCTGCTCCGACTGCTAACGGATAGGCAGCCTGCCAACAGGACCAGACCAAGCTAAAACTTCCAAAAACATCTCTCACTCTTGAAGTTTGCTCCCACTGCATCACACCACCTGCTTAAGTAGGCACAGCCAGGAATGCTCTGCACAGTTGACTGAACAAGGAGTCGTGGAGAGCTGGATAAACTCTGGCAGTGAGCTGTGTAATCCTTGTGAGCCATGGGTCATTTTTATCCAAGCAAGCATCGGCGTGAAGTCAGATAGCAACTCTTAAAATACTCTGAAAATTATACACAGGAGCTGTGCAAAAACGCTTGCAAACTTACATTAACGATTGTTATGAAACTTTCAATTAAGGCTGTCAAAAAAAAMCCACCCAACCCTTAATTATTGTTTTAATATATAATGCAAGATTTTAATTACATTTCCCACGCCACTTTCCCAGCAATATCTGGCACAGGACCAACAGAATCCCCTAAGGAGAGCATTTGGTTTCTTCCCTGCTCCTGCACCAGCCTTCCCCGCGCACCGCACCTCGCTTGGACACTTCTGAGATAACTCCGCAAGGAAAATGASGAAACGCAGAGGACTATCACTACGCCATCCGTTCCCGAGCACTGGGGCACTTCCACAGCCTCCTTCAGGAGCTTTTGGCAGAGCGCAGGCAGCGAGCCGATGCTTCGCTGTTACCACGAGGGTCAGCTTCCTGGCGGGGTTTTTCAGGTAAACCCTTTGGATGACCACAAGGGTCACCTTCTTGGAGGGGACGTTTTCCGGGATGCGGGGCGCCCAGTGGGTACGGCGTCAAGAGCGCTGCGCCTACTCCCTGTGAAAGCCTTCTGTGGCTTTCCGGCTGCGCCGCCCGCTTTGCCTGCAGGCAAGGGGAGCCCCCGCTCTGAGGTGGCGGTGTCGGCTGGGCGGGCGGAACACCAGCTCGGGATACCCGGCAGCGCTCCCGGCGCAGGCGGATGGAAGGCGAGGAGGAAGGACGGCAGGGAGGAAGGACAGCGGGGAGGAAGCGTGGCACTGCGCAGCTGCAGGCGGGAGGCGGCGGGAATGGCGTTCGTGGTGCTGAGCGAGGCGGAGAAGCTCTACATCATGCACGGAGTCCAGGTACCGGGGCGGGCGCCGGGGAGAGCAAATTACAGGGTAGGCTGGGGAGGAGGGAGGGAAGGAAGGAGCCCTCCACCGTTGTGTCTGGGTGGAGTGTCTCCCTGCACAATGAGCATCGGAACGGGAAGCAGGCTGAGAGCAGGACGTAGATTTGTTTTCACAGAATCACAGAATAAGCTGAGTTGGAAAGGACCCGCAAGGATCATCGAGTCCAACTCCCGGCCCTGCACAGGACCATCCCCAAGAATCCCACCATGTGCCCGACAGCATTGTCCAAACACTTCTTGAACTCTGTTAGGCTTCGTGCTGTGACCACTTCCTTGGGGAGCCTGTTCCAGTGCCCAGACACTCTCTGAGTGAAGAACCTTTTCCTGATATCCAACCTAAACCTCCCCAGACACAACTTCAGGCAATTCCCTTTGGTCCTGGCACTGGTCACCACAGAGAAGAGATCACTGTCTGCCTCTCCTCTTCCACTCATGGTGAAGCTGTAACTGCAATGAAGTCTCCCCTCACTGTCCTCTTCTCCGGGCTGAACAGACCAAGTGCCCTCAGCCACTCCTCATACGGCTTCCCCTCAAGGCCCTTCACCATCTTGTCATTGCCCTCCTTTGGATGCTCTCTAGTAGCTTAATCTCCTTCTTCTGTCCCCCTTTGCCCCTCTTTCCTTGCTGTTTCCTTGCTCTTTCCACCTCTTCCCTGGCTATTTCTCAAGTTACTGCCGTTGGGTAGAGTTTTAGCCTGTCCCGTAGCGAAGGAACCTGAGTAAACCATGGATGAAGAGTGAAAGGTGTCTGGGGAGAAGCCCCAAAGATAAAAGAACTGTATTTTTACTGAATTTTACTGAAAAGCAACCTGTTTTTATGGGGACGAGCTGTATAGTATCAGAGGATGCATAATACCCATTTTTGAAATAAAAATGGATGAAAGCATTTGAAAGGCAGGTGGATTACGTTTGTCTGCTGGGGTCCTAATTACTGATGTAAAAGTACAGAACTTGCCTATCCCAGGAAAGGGCTGGGTTGAGTTAGGTAAACTACCATTTAAAGCTGTGACCTTTATAGTTTTGGAATCTGAAGCTTTCTTTTGGGAGTTGGAAGGACTTAGTGCAGGAGTTCATGTCTGCCTGCAGATGGCTTGTTGCAAGCTCTACGTAAATGAGATATAAATGAAAAAGTGCAGTTGGTTCTTTTGTACACCATGATGAAACTATGAGCTGCTGCTTTTATACCCTTTTTACTGCTGTGTTTGGAGTAGGAGAAGGAAAGTTTAAAGTCACAGGTTTTTGGTTTTGTTTTTTTTAACCTTTCATTACTGTTTCCCTTAAGTGCAATATATTGATTGTCATACTTAGGAGGACCTTCGTGTAGATGGTCGAGGCTGTGAAGACTACAGATGCGCAGAAGTAGAAACAGATGTTGTATCAAACACAAGTGGATCTGCAAGAGTAAAGCTGGTAGGTAAATTTCTTAGGGACTGGGTACCTTGCTGATGAAATTTCTTGTTCATGTTAAGCTGATGCTATTTGTAGATGGCTTTGTGTGTGTGTGTATATATCAGTAACTGAAACTATAGGTTAAGGAAACAGTGACAGGATATATAATTAATTCAGGCTAGAAAATAATTAACATGCTAGACCTGGATTTACTGTGAAGTGCMTGGACAGCCTTCAGTCTGAACTAATATAACATTTAATCTTGAAAACTGAAATTGCTGTTGTGCCTAATATCTGGGGAGGAAAAAAATTTCTATTGCTTTGGAATGAAGYGAAACTACTTCTGGTATGTGTTGACTGTGAAGAAGATAAATATACCGTGTACCAGTATGAAGGTTCTGCAGAAAGAGCAGTTTACAGAACGAAAATGACAGAAGTAGTCCTGGATATTAAGATTTTTAACCTACGGAAAGCTAATATGAATGGTAATTATTTGAAGAATCTTCCTAGACACGATATTATCCTTCTAAAGCGCTTCCTTCTTTTAAAAAAAATATTATTTTGAGTTCACTCTGATAGAATGATMAGATAACTGAAAGGTAGAAATGTCATCTTACTATAGACATTTAAATTAAATAAGTAGTTCTGTGATTATAATTCCAGTTGTGTGATATGTTTTTGTTTTAACAGGGAGAAACTGATATCCTGGTAGGCATAAAAGCTGAAATGGGGACACCGAAGTTGGAGAAACCAGATGAAGGTTACCTGGAATTCTTTGTTGACTGGTTAGTATACTAGAAAAGAATGAAATAGATCTAATATTTGGAATAAATGACTAATGAGATCTTGCCATTCTTCAGAAGTTTGCACCTTCGTTCCACTAACGTCCTCTAGGGTTTTGAGTTATAGAAACAACTTAATTTGCTCTTTCAATAGCAGTGAAAGTTGAGAAACTTGCTGCTGGTCCTGCAAACCCAAAAGCAGCAAATCAATAGAAGTTAAAGAATGAAAAGAGGTTAAATAAAACAGTCCCAAATTGCACAGGATCACTGCATCTGGAAAAGAGTAATGGTTCAGTTACACATGCATGTAACCTGACTTCATGACTAAAATGTCAGTTGTTGTTTTTTCAATGATATAATAGAGAAAGTCTCTTTCAAGAAAAGTAAGTTGGAAGAAAAGAATTGACTGACACAGACTGCACTTTTAACTGTACGTAAAGGTTCGCTTACTTAGTGAAAGCAGTGGAAAAAGTTTGAAGTGTGTTTTGTACAAAACTTTTTTTTGTTAACAAAAGAAAAATCTCCAATGTAAACTTCAGATTCAAAAACTAATTAGAAAATTTAGTTATATATTTATCAGTGAATCCATGTTTCATTAACTAAAAGGGTGCTTGTTTTTAATCTTATTCCTTGTGTTTTGGTACAAATGGACTGTTGTTTATCCTTACAGTCTTCATAGTGTTTCAATTATGAAGGAAGCTAGAAGAAAACTGAGAAGTCTTGTTTTCAGGTTGCTCTGAGACAGTATAGTGGCATCTCAGTGTTAGTGTAGACTGTCTGCAGTCTGAGACTSCAGGTATCCATGTCTTGCAGACTTCCTAAAACTGTTCTTTATGACATCATGTGCTTTGAGAACCTCTCATAAAAGCCTTGGCAGTGTCAAGTTGGCTGTTTTGCATGTGACATTTCTTTTTATTTTTATTAAAAACAAAAAAATGTTGCTGTTCTGACATTTAACCAATATACCATTGGTAAAGCTAAGGTATGAGAGCTACTAAGTGAGAGCATACCTGATAATCTTTCTGACCTAACTGGCTATATCTGCCTTAACATTGGTATGTCACATTATACAGCCTTATCTGAGACTGCCTCTGTACATCACAATGTGCTAGTTAACTGTGGAAACTTATAGTTTGTAGAGAAAAGCACTCACCTGTGAATTAGTAGTTTGTTTGCGATTACTGTTCAAAAAATGTCAGATGGGAAGATGATGTTGAATATGGTCTTGCTGTTAGAACTCGTGTATGAAATATTGGTTGGGGTTTTTTTCTTGGTGGTTTCTGCATGAACAAAGTCCACTGACAGCAGGGACATTTCCTTTCTAAAAGAAGTGGTCTGTGGACATGTGGCAATTCTGTGACATTCTTGCGTATGTAAAGAAATGTTAGAGAAACTTCAACTCATTAGATTAATGTTAGGTTGTATTTTCTGTGAATCTCTGCTTTGTAAAATGGGAGAGAGATGTGCGTCAATATTGTGCAAGATGGATCTTGTCAGTTCAGGAAATTGGTACTCTTTAATTTCTGTGACAACACAGGCCAAAATCCTGAACTTCAGAGAAGTGTAGTCACTGATCACATGCTTGTGCTGCAGGGAAAGGTGTCCTTTAGCCTCCAGAAAGATCCAAAAGACAACAAGTGGAGGCAGCTTGTTCTCTGTCAAGGGGAATGAGCTGCTGTCAGTACCCTGATGCTTTTCCAGACTGCCACTGGGTGGTAGTAACTGAGCATAGTTTGATATCCTGGATCTTCTGGTGAAGTTCCTGTGTGTTCTACTTGGCTTTTACATTCTTGAAGCTAGTTATAAAAACTCTGGCTGCAGTGATTACTATCTTAAAATGCTTATTTCCCAAAACTTTAAGTGTTTCTTTTACTGATGAAAATAATCACTTGCTGGATCATGTATATAATTCTCTGCTCCAAACTTCTATTTCTCTTTATTCTGCTCTGAGTCTGTTACCTAAAATCTTAGCCCCATTTTGAGACAGACTGTAATGCAAGTCTCTGGAAGGGATGATTTTTGGGGCACTGATTTGTGATTCTGTAAAATAATCATAGAACAAGTCCATGTCCTATGTGCTGTCCTTTCTCCCACTGGAGAATATATTAATCCCTGGCCATTGATGCTGAAAGACTGCTATGTCTGCTTTTCTCACATTTGAGTTTTGTGGTTGATCTGAATTATCATTTTCGAACTGTAAGAAAGAAAAACAAGAAAAGCAGACATCTGAATTCCTTGAATGCATCAGATTTTGTTTGTGGAATTAGGGAAGCAAGGAATGTATTTGTCAAAGTCTAACCATCTTTAGATTACAGTATATTAATGGCCTGAGCAATAAGTGGGAGATGTTCAACTATTGTAAGAGAAAGATTTTGACTGGTAACAGGAAGAGTTTTGAAATTTAGTAGAGATCTGTTGTAGAAGCATCATTATGCTTTAAGGAGGAATCTTAGATTATTAGGCGATGTGACTCTGAAATTATTTTGATAGTCTTGAAAGTTACATACTGCTTGGGAGTAGAAATTCTGTACCACTGCTAAGTTTTTTCTATACTCCATAAGCCAAGTTTTTTGACATTTTCTCTTTCTAGTCTGTTAAGGCAACCCCTTTTCAAATTTTCCCAGTGTGAATTACTGCAATAGTCTGTAGGCATTAGGTGGCAGTATTTACCATATATTTATTATAATAATACCYTGCTAACCTCACTTCTTTATTTCACTTCGATTGCAAGGAACTGAAGTGTTAAAATAATAATGGAATTAAGATGCAGTGAAATGTACAGTGACATTTCAAATGAGTCTTAGGTTCTTCCTACTCACTGCCAAAGAAAGCATCCACTTTCAAATGGAAATAATCAAATATCAAAAAATGCAACATTTGATAAAACTTTGTGTTTAGAAATAATAATGAGGCATAGGTTGAAGTTCATATAATTCTTTTGAACTTATCACAGGGATCATAATGCTTGCATAACTATGCTTTAAACAGAGGGATCTAGTTGATTTGCATAAAAGCTGCTTACATGGATAAGTGCTTGTTTAATACAACCTGAAGACCTGACTCAGCACTGAGTTATACTTAGATATGATCCTATCTCGTAAAATTGGTGTCTAATAACGCTGAATAATATTGTGTGTCACACTTGCCGTGCTTATTCATGTGATACATGTAGTTTGGAAACATAGATCAGTGCTTAATTGGCAGCAATGTTTTTCTTTGTATTTTTAAGCRCGTATAGTGTTGTCTGTTTATAGTAGCAGCAAATGACTTCTGTAAAATCCAGTAGCTCTTCCTGGCATTCTGAGTTTTCATCAACTCTGCAAAACAACAAGTTGGGAGAATTACTGCGAGGTAATTCTTAAAATTAGGAGTAATAGAAGGTAATTATATGTAAGCTTATAGGTTCTGCAGTGCATTAATACAGCTCACTTGATGGTTTAAGTCATATGGATAATGTGAATCTTTAGTTGGGTTTTTTTAAAGATGAAGGGATTATATTCCAAGACTTAGTTTTCTGCTGTACTTTTGTATTCCTGGTGTGCCTGTTAGAAGAGCTAAGGTTTTGTATCATGAGACAGACACAGAACATGCATGAGAAATTTGCCCTGGGAGGTGCCCAGCCAGGAGAATACGGGGCTTTGCCATTACAGATATAAAACATGCCAAAACGACTTCTGTGCAACCACTTCCTTTGCTATGTTCTGCAATGAGAAATTAACTTGGGGGAGGTCTGACTGGTTTATTTTAAAACAAGTTTTGCAATGCTGCTACAGGTCCACTGCCTGAGATATTCTTGCCCTCTCATAAACCAGAGGTTGAGCATGGAATCTTGGCTTGTTACCTTGCCATATATGCATCTCTGTACATTTCTGCTCTATTTTATTGTTCTTTGGAGGCAAGGCATTTTTTGTTTGGCGTGGGGGTTTTTTTGTTTGGTTGGTTTGGCTTTTGTTTGTTTGGAGCTTTTTTGGTAGGCCTGTTTAATTTATTTGTTAGAACTTTGTTCTTAGCTGTGTTTCAGGCCCCAGCACCCAAGGACGTTCTTGCATGACTGCTCATAAATAAACTTTGTTGTGTTGGAATCAGGGGAGTGAAGACCACACACTTTGTCAGGTCCCTTCAGGAAAATACATTCTTTGGTTGCTGTTCTCCATAAGCTGCAGTTGCTGAGAGTAATGACCTGCTTTCTGTAAGGGGCTTTATAGCAGACGATACACTCAGTAAAGAAATTACCAATTAAGGTCAGGCAGTCATGTTACTTTAAAAGAAATGAGTATTCTACTTGTCATATCATCACATCTTTCTCTTCTTAGGCACTCTCTTAATAATTTAACATTCAACTCTTGCTAGACTGTCTTGTTAGCTGTTGTGAACTTAGTACACATATCTCTCACTCTTTTTTTAAAAAAGTTGAGGTGATAGAAGGTGACAGTGCTTAAGAAATAATCTCTCAGAGAATTCACCAACTTTAATTGTAACTTGGGAACTGAAAATAGTTATGGTACTTAGTATCAGTATTTGTAACCAAATGTGAGAATATTATCTGCATCAAGACCTTCTCTTATGCAAAATGGAAATAATTCCTTTTCAGATAGGATGCTTATTCTTGTACAAATAAATCTTTACATACATTTAATGCTTTATATTTAAGAAATGTTCTTTGGGTATTTGCTGCTTCAGAAGTGAAAGTATTTTTTTCTTTCTTTATCTAGTTCTTCAAATTCTCCTGAGTTGGAAGGCCGGGGAGGAGAAGAACTTGGCACAGATATAGCAAATACACTGTACAGAGTATTCAGCTGTGAGAACAGTGTAGACTTGAAATCCCTTTGTATTAATCCCAGAGAGCACTGCTGGGTTCTTTATGTGGATGTATTGGTAAGTACAGAAATGAAAACTGAGAATCAACGAGATTTTTTTAAGGAGGAGACTGACTTAGCATAACCTTGTGTATTTTCTTATTAAAAAAAAGCTTCTCATAATGTGATACAATATATCACAGCATGGATGGCCCTTTTCTTGTGAATCTACTTAAAATAGTTAATCAGTACTTTCAGCTTGCTCTTTTTCTACTCGTCTTGATGCTGCTGTTCCACTGCAGAACTAATAAAACATTGAATACTCCAAATCTGCCTCAGATAAAAATCAGTGATCTTATGCTTACAAGGAAATTGCCGCTAAAGAAGGGTAAATTTTTCTTCCAAGCTAGATGTAACAGCAAATGTATTGTTCTAATGAATGTAAGTTATCATGGGTGTATGTTAGCCCTAACRTAACTGTCCATCCTGTCTGCTTCTTTGCACTCTTACCAGTACTAATTCAGTAAAGTAAAATAGAAACTTTTCTGGCAAAAGCTAGGTTTGGCTTAGGTACTTTTTGATGAAAGCTGTATACATGTATTGAACATAGAAGATAACTGAATATTTGTTCCCATGAAAAAAATGGAAACTGAATTTTATGCATACAAATCTAATGCATGCAGCAGCTCAATTTCCAAAATATGCTGCATTTAAAGCATTCTGTCATGGGAATTTTAATAGAAGTCTGCAACTCATACTCTACTGAATGTTATTTCCAATTCTTACTGGTCCAAAGTTGAGTTTCTGTTTGTCAGATTTGGAAGTGAAAATATGTTAAGGGATCTTACTCACAGGAATCCATTAGTGTCTATGAAATAATGTGCAAAATGTTAAGCTGTATGGCCAGAAAATTAAATACAAGGTTTTGTTGAAAAAAACYGGAACATTTAGACTACGACCTAAATAAATGTGAAAATTAGTTCATTAGGTTCATAAAAAGCAATAGCATTAGCCCAGTTATAGTAGATATGGTACATGCCACGACAGTCCACATACAGAATGATGGAATATGTACCACTGCTGAGTGCTGTAACAGCCTGAGTCACTGGCTTATTGGAGCTTGGCATAGCTTAATGGAGAATGAAGTGTTAGTTCTGAGAAATCACACTGGGACCTTTAGTTACTAGGTAATTACAAGCAGAGGTACAGAATATTAAATGCTGTGCTTATTTAAGCAACATGCTGCTTAACATTGCATAAACACTGCATAAACAAAGACTTGCATAAAGCCGTCTGCTTCTGTGTGTGTATATATATATATACGTATGTATACTGTTCTGTATAGCTTTTGTCTGAGATATGGCTGGTCATTATTTGATTCTTCCTGGACAGATTTGTTGATTGTCCATAACTACAGAGAAAAACAGCCTTGGTATTTTCATGCTACTGGTTGTATCAGAGTTACAAACATCAAGGCCTATGTTTTTTGAGGAATTTTACACTTAGCTTTTTTTACAGTGCCAGTAAAGAATCTGTTGTAGATTCATAATTACAACTCTAAACTTGGTGAGTCTTTTTAATATTATGTTCTGCAGGGATTTTGTGTGTGAGCCATCCCCCCTTTTTTCCACCTCAGGCCTCTGTGTTTTCACATTTTTGATGTATTTGTAATATCTCCTTTTCTCAATAGTAGTCATGTGTATCACATGTGATAGTGTATACTTAATGTAGGTGCTTGACACCTACAGAGTTTCCTGAAGCTGCTGTTGCTGAATCATTCCTATAGAATTCTACTTTTAATAGTACATGGTGGAAGGATGACACTTGGGCTAAAATAAGGTGCAACTCATATTATTCATCATTTGAGGGAGACACATTCTAAGTATAAAAACAAAGCTCATAGTGAGTCCTTTGGGTGATATTTTCCTTCAGAATTCCTGGAAATTGATTACACTGGTGTTTGTGTTGCATAGTTAAATTGGAGAGAAAATAAGCTTTAAATCTGTCATAAGGCTGAAGATACTGGTACCTTCTGGTCAGGTGTGAAGGTACCTGTTTGGAAGTCTCTCGTTCAGAAAGACAAAAATCCAGAAAGGATGTTATGAAACTGGAAACACTCTATAGCTGTGCATTTTAGCTATGTGCACTTTGATTTAAACATCTATATTCAGCTCCTGTGTGTAAACAAAACTTGACATATGCAACCTCAAAAGAGAAAATAGTGTGTTTTGCAGAGTCATGCAGCAGCTTATCAATTAAAAACATCTCTCAAATATTTTCCAGTGGTCAATGCACTTGGGACATGCTGTAATTGTGTACAGTCAGACTGGAAAAAAAATAGCTTTAACCATGCACACCACAGAGATGCAGACATATGGACAAATTGAGATACGTGTCAAAGGTCAAGAATATATACCTTGACCTTTCAAAATATATGCATTCTTTCTTAATAATATAAGGCATTCCACTTCCAAATAGTAGCTTGTGAATGTGGAGTACCACAAAAGCCTGTTCTCACCCTCTCTGTGTTTCCCTCCATTTCTTTCCCTTCCTAAGCCATTGATGTCAGAAATAAGCTTTTAGGCATTTTTGAGTGGGTTTTGATATATATGTGTAGCCTTCTCCACATAATTTGCCCCAGCAGCCTGCTGTGCTGAGCAAGGAGAATCAAAGTGTGCAATCTCTTATTCCCTACCCAATCACAGTAGATTGTGTGTTGGGAGGACAGGGTGCATCAGGTTCGGTTGAATTTTTAGCAGTTCACCTTCCAGAATTTCCTAATGTTTTCTATTCCCCCCCAGTTTCATAAAAAAAGAAGTTGGAAATCTCTGCTTTTGGAGGAAAAGCTTCTCTGAATAAGGCGAGGTCTACAATGTATTATCTTTTCTTGCTGATAACTTTTTAATTTGCATATCCATAAATGAAAAGCAGTAAAGACTCCTTTGCTTCCCATAGCTCATGGTTATACAGACTTTCTTTGTCCTAAAAATAACTAACTAAATAAATAAATGGGGATGTCAGTACAGCTTCAAGTGAGAAAATTGTTCATTTCTTTGTGGAGGAATTGTTGCACCATGCTCTGTGCAGACTGTTCCTATCCTCTAGGAGCCACTGTAGTACAGATAAGGCTTCAGGATTGCAGCCTGAACACAAGCCTAGCAACAGTGTAGGCACATCCCATTGTTGTGTTTTAATAACAAAGATATTGTGGGGCTTTATTGTGTTATCCGGTAAAATCCAATAATGACTGAAAGGGGCAACTTAACCTCTCTGTATCCAGCAGCTGTTTGCAAAGAAATAATCTCATCACCTTTGTATTTAGCTTTCTATCCCAGCTTTTTGTCATTCTTTTTACACTATTCAGTCTGTCTTCATAAAAAGAAACTGTCTTTACAGAATATCTCATTTACGATTTGCTCCCAGTGCGGGAGTTTATCTCATTTTTAAATAGATTTTGAAGAACAATCAATGCAATCAGTATTGCAAAACTTGTTCTGCTCTCATCATAGAGCATAGATTGATGTCATCCATAAGAAGCATCCATATGTTCTTGCTAAAATAGTTTCAAATGCTTGCTCTGTTTGTGTGTGTTCTCAGGGAATAATACTGGCAGCTGAGAGCAGAGCTTGTAGGAGAACTGACAGTAAGCTATGGACAGACACATCTCTGAGTTGTCTGGCAGCCTGTACAAGGTCTTAGTGGTTATGGGAGCTCTGCCTTTTTACTTTCTGTGCAATGCTCCTTTTCTCTTTGGCTGTTGTTCTCCCCATCTTCATGGGAAGAAGCTGAGATAGACTCCCTCCACACTTGACTTGTTGATAAGACTGCATTTGAAATAGACTTTGACATCAGGATTTCCTTAGATCACTTTCAGCTATAAGACAAACCTGACGATGACTCTTTCCCATAAAGAGAATAAACTGCGATGTACCTTCGTAACTATACCTTACACAACCAGCTTTTCATGCCATGTTCTTGGTGACAATTTGTGTTTCTTTGAAAGCAGTTCTCCCAGTTGGTTTTGTCCAGCGGATACTTAAAAAAAGGCTTCTCTTTGAAATAAAGTATAGAAAATTGGTTGACTTGATTTAACATTAAAGAATGAATGTGAAGAGTATTCTGGTTGTAGACTAGTTCAGAATCTTAGCACAACAAGATTAAGAACTGTGGTGGTTTCATTTCAGCTTCTATTATTAAATTTTATCATTAATTTTATTATGAAGTGCATTAGCTCTTCTATTTTACATGTATAATACAGTTAGCTGAAATCTTAATTTCCTATCTGTTTCTTTTCATAGATAGGCTTTAAAGACAACTTTGTTTTTTGAAAACCTGTTCTGATTATTAATTTTCTTCCTTTTCAAGTAGGTTTAAATAAAATAAAAGCTTAATTTGAAGGCACTAGCCTGATTTTCTTTTAAAGAGATTCTTCTTTTCCTCTCCAGTTATTGGAATGTGGTGGGAACATCTTTGATGCGATCTCTATCGCAGTGAAGGCAGCTCTCTTTAACACAAGGTAAAGCACAGATCTCATTTCATGGGGGTGGAAGTGGCATGGGAAGCGGAAGAGAAGTGTTCTCTGTGAATAAAGCATTTTTAATGCTTAATTATTTAAATAAGAAATACCCAAGACAGTTTGCATTCAGATACAAGGCAGTTATTTGTATGCAAGTAATATGAACTAATGTTATTTTAATTCAGTTTCTAAGAATCAGGTGTCATATTGCATATTATGCACAATCATGCTCACAGTATAACTTTTGTCTGTAGCCAGATCCAGAAAAAGTAGTCTTAACCATATGGTTTTGTTGCAAGTAGTTGGAGGCCTTGGTGTTGATGCCTTGTGGGTTTAAAATAAGAAATATTTACTGGTACATGATGTTCCTGAATAAGAAGCCCTCTGTCAATGTGACTACTGATTTGTAACTAGCCCTGATTTCCCACTTTGAATTTCACTCTCATTAACTGTTAGTCCAGAGTTCTTTTTAAAACTAAGAGGAAAAAAGTAGTAGTCAGTGATTGTGGGGAGGGAGAAACAATGTGTCTTTAAAAGAACTTTGCCTAATGCATTTTAATTCAAAGAATGGAAAAACAAAATCTAGTAGAATGGATGATGCAAGTCTTCTGTGTGTTTTTTGAAGTAAGATTCACTAGTATTTTTTTGTATTGTTTTTATCTTCTTTATATTAAGTGAAAGGGAATACAGAGTTTGGTGGCAGCCTTGAGAAAAAAACCTTAGTGAATGGCTTTGCTAAGAAACTTACGTGGCAAAAATAGCTGGAAGAGCTGCAAAACTTGGACTCCTAGAAGCATAAATGTTTTAAAAGTGGATCTCCAATTGTTCTTCATCATTAAATCAGAGATCTGCTAAAGTCACTAGTGTAGTTCTGTCTTATTTATCAGGGAATCAATGCACAGTACTAGATCTGGAARAGTACACACATGACGAAGAGGAAAATATGCTTTTGAAGACAGGCAGTATATCAGGTTATAAACCCTTTAACAGGGATAAGGGTAGAATCCATCCGAGACCAGCCCATGTTAATCAAGCTCTCAGCAGTAACTTAACAGCAGATTCTTTTTATAACATTAAGAAATACTGTCACAAATGCAATGGCTCACAAAGGAGTTGGCAGTACACTAAAGAGAAGAAATGCCTGTGTTTCTGTGTGTGAGCTGCCAGGATGCAAAAGTCAGATAGTTCAAACAGGTACTACCATGTGAGTTGTTCTGCAGATCCAAGGCTCATACTTTATTTATAAGATAACTAGGTCTTTTTTCTTACTTTAACTGAATAAAGAGAAAAGATCATATAAAAAGTAATGAATTAAATAAGTGAATAAAATAAAATCTGTTGCTCTGGGAACATGGGCAACATAGCGGGTATAATTATTTTAATATTTCTGCTTTATTTTTATTCTTCTGACAGCAGTGTCCTTTATATCATCTTTAATCTGTGGGCAAACATCAAGGGTCTTGTTGAAGTTGAGTATCATATCAAAACGTAGTACAGTATGACACAATGCAGAGCCTCTTGATTTTTTACCTGTGAAAACCCTATCTTACTGATTTGTGCAGGAAATGCTAGTACATCTCATCCCCTACAAGCTCAGAAAGTCAAGAGGTGAAATTCAAAGTGAGAATCTGTTGTCCTCATTCACTATTGCTCTCCCTTTCCCTTGGTAGCTACTAAGTTTTCTTTGGATTGACACAAGATTGTGTAAGAGTAGCTGCCTGTTCTCCATAAAATATTATTCTCCAAACAAGACAAGATGTCAGTTTGAAGATTGCTTCAGATTAAGTGTTCTGAACTGTGCTTGACATGTGTCCCTCTTTGACTCTTACTTGCTTTTCCTACTTTGTTTACAACCAGGTTTTTGTTCTAAGTGTTTTCAGATCTTTGCCAGCCTTGACTGCAGCCTTGGAACAAAGAGCAGGGAGCTCAAGCTGCTGTTTTTTCTTTGAAGCTACAGAATTTTAGATATTCAGATAGGCATTTGAAAACTTCAGCTTCAATTTAAAATCTTGCTCTAAGCAATTTTTATAATATCTACGGACACATTTTGCTTTAGAGCTAAGCAAGTCCAAAATCATGACTTAAGGAATTTTGCGCAAGACTTACGGGATTTAAATCCTTTGAATGCCTGACCTGACTCATTCTCTCCCCTTCAGGCATGGAACAATGACAATATGACTGTTTCAGGGGGAACATTTACACCTTGCAGTTTTGTATTGTTCATTGAGTTCTAAAAACTGTATCAAGATCATGTGCAAAAGACAGCAGATATCAAACTTCTTACCCATGTCTTCAAGATGTTTAAGGATGGAAGTAGATATTGCAAAATATGAAGTTAGCTACTGTGTCAGGACATTAAACGTGGTCCTTTGGAATGTGCCTACTTGCAACTGAGGCTGCAGAAACAAGGCAAGTTACAAAAACTACAGAGTTTATAACACAACAGCCTTGCAGGTACCGAGGATTTTGCTGGACAGCATGGTAAGGGCAGAACTGATGCCTGCTTGCAAGGGTGGGACTGGTTTTGCATTTGTGAAATCTGGATCTGCACACAGAAAAGAGCATTGTTTGTTAAATGACTGAGTCTTGCTGTACAGATTTCTGCCCTGATTAGTTGCAGGAATCAAAACAGAAAAATAAAAGTTGCAAAGTAAACATGTACAGCTAGTTCTTATGTTAAATCTTCACAAGCTGGGAGAGGAAATGTCCAGTGTTCTGAAAAAGCTTTTTGCCACATTCGTTTTGCATAGTTTTTGTGTCCCTATACCCCCTTTTTATGCAACTATGATGCTTGTGTCTGACCTTTTTGCCTTTGCAATAGTTCTGATTTACACCTCTCTCTTCTGCTCTTGGCCAAAAAAGCTTCTTGCAGGCATTTTTCAGATATTAATTCTGGCAGCTTTTTCTTGCAGACCAAGCACTGGTCTGGTTTCAAAGCTGTTTTGGGTTGGAGTTAAAAATTGCTTAATCTCACAGATTTTCTTGAAATCTTACTTTGTTTTTTAAACACTGCTCTGACACTTCTTGACTAGGCTGTTCTCTAGTGTTGTCCATTGTCCTGTGTAGCATGAGGGTTAGTCACCCTGTGACTTTATTCTATCAACTTTTAATGGTATATTTTAAACTAGAAAATAGGCTTCAGTGCATTTCTGATGAGCTGGAAAACATTTGGAGTTTCGTTTCGGGAAAAAGTGCACATCCACAATTGTTCTGCTTTCTCACAGTCTTTGTTTTGGCTTGGCTCAGGCCAATGTGCTTGCAGGGAATTTGTTGTCACTGGAGCAGGGTTAGCTGTTTTGAACTACTTGCCACTAGGACATTTAGCCACAAATATCTAAAATACTCTTCCAAGGAACAATAAAAATCACTTTGTGTTAGTGGGGGGAAATATTCATTAAATCAGTCCCTATCTCCTGCACTTTTAAAAGAAGAGATTTGTTACAGATGGCATAAAAGAATGTAACCTCCAGAGTCTAGTTATAAAACACAGTGCTACTGTAAAAGTACTAACATAAAACCAGATTGTGGTTACTGAAGTTAGCTGTCTAGGGATGTCTTGAAATACCTTGTTTTCAAGTGCAAATGTGTAAAAGAGAGAGCAGTGTGGGTGAGCTCTCTGTGTGTTTTACTGGCCAGTAATGCAGTCTCTCAGTCAGTACTCCATCCTAGTGGGCACCTGGATAAATGAGGGTGTATAGGATGCTGACATTCTTGGCAGCTTGAGATACCATCTTCTACTAAATTGTTTTAAATTACTTTATTCATTACGCTAAGAAAACTGCCTTAAATCATCCTGTAGAACTTCCATTAGATGGCTATCACAAATACAATGTATGTACGACTGATAAGGAGCCTGTCTAGCTCATTTGTGAGAGAGCTCATAATTCACAACTGAAAAGAAAGCATTTCTTGGATTTCTGCCTGGGTTTTCCTTACTGCTCTGTCCTTATGTGTTATATATCCCTTGTATGTCTGTCCTTAGAACAGTAGCATATCTTGTCAATCTTCTTATCTTGCTAGAGAAAGGATTTTGTTAGTGTCATCTTTTCTCTTTACCCCAAATCTCCGTAGTTGGTGCTATTCTTTCCTGAACAACTTTACTACTTGTGTTTGCTACTGATGTCACAGCTTTGCCAAGCAATGCAACTGATGTAATTCTGACAGCTTTGCTGTTGTCTCTAAGGTTGGGAACCATGGTACGAAAGGATTCAGTCTTGGTAGTTTGTCTCCTATACACCCAGTCAGATATACAAAGAATTGTTCAGAAATTATTTGTGCACATTCCAAAAGAATTTCTCCCTGTGTAATAGTGTAAAAAACAACTCAAATTCTAATGGTTTTAATGATGTAAATACGATGACCTTATCCTAAATATCTTCCCACTTACAGTGTTTTCTTCATAGTCTCAGGGAGCCAGTGGTTAATACTTTGATCACATTCTGGACTGTTCTTCTAAAAATTTTGCCTCATTTAGAAGAAAAGGCACTTCCTGGAGTTGTGACTGTATAATAGCTGTATTCGTTACATGTTCTGGCAATGATTTTGCACCTTTTGTTTCCACAGAATACCCAAAGTGCGTGTTCTGGAGGATGAAGAAGGCACCAAAGAGATTGAGCTGTCTGATGACCCTTATGATTGTATTCGACTCAACGTAGATGAGGTGCCCTGTATTGTCACACTGAGCAAAGTAAGCCTGACAATTTTCTGACCTTCTACTGAGAGACTTCAGTTTCTGTTAATTTCACCTGCCATTTATTTTTTCCTTAGAGATAAAGTTAGTGTTACAGAAATGGTCAGTGTCCACTATGTATATATTTGTTTGTCTTTGGCCTGCTAATTAAGAACTTTTACTGAATAAGGAGGTTTTTTGCACCTCCAACTTGTAGGTTTCTACTTGATGCATTTTTAAAATGCATCTTCTTGCATGCAGAGAAGTTGTTTATTATTTTTTATCTATTCTTGCTTATCATCCAGAGCAGCAGATACTTCAGTATGTTAGAACAACTGACCATTGTGTTCAGGCACAGAGATCGTGTGATCTGCCTAGAGTTACATGACAAGTATTTGTTGCTGAGGACAGAATTCCATTTTCATGGATGCAATACCATCCTTTTCCTTTCAAACAGGTTTTTGTTTTCCATATATAGCACACAGCTGACACAGTTGATTTTATGGGTGCTGCATTTTCCATTGCAAATGTTAGTGATTTACTTAGCTACCTGGAAGATTGCTTGGCTTTTCTTTTAAGCAAGTTGCATAAATAGTAGAGAGGCCATTGCTGAAGTAAGGGATCACCGGAGTCTTGGGATGTGTAATTTTCATGTAGAGGGGAGCAAAGTTCATGCTTGGAGTGGCAGGGAAAGGAGAATATGGAGTTTCATACAGAGTGGAAAACAGTATGAAATAGTGAGATGTTTATGTTGCCTATGTTGTGTATGTACACACGATTTGGGGTCAGAGGCTGTTTAAATCCTGTGCTATCAAGCCAGTATCTGACCACTTCCAAAGGCCACGTGATTTTAGGATGGGAGCCTGTAGATAACTAACAAAGCCACTACTCACAGTTTAACTTCTTAATAGAGGAGCTTTGAAAACTGCAAACTAATACATCATTTCGTCACTAACTTACAGATTGGATATAGGCATGTGGTGGATGCTACCCTTCAGGAAGAAGCCTGTTCTTTGGCAAGCCTGCTTATTTCTGTGACCAGTAAAGGTGCCATCACTTCTATGAAGAAAGTGGGGAAAGGTAGCCTGGATCCTGAGAGTATTTTTGAAATGATGGAGGTAAGGAGTTGTGAGCAGTTGACTGTCTTGGATGCTGGATTAACTGGAACATGGGTGTATGGAAAGCTGCGGTAATGGCTTTTAGAGCAGAGATCTTGGTGCTTTGATTAGGTGCACAAGGGACTTTGTAAAGGTCACAGGCAGTTTCTTGAAACAGATTCTAATGTGACTGGATGCTGTCTAAAACTTTCACATGCCTGAAATGTATGGTACTCGCATTTGTTTCAGGCAAGTATTTCACAGCTGTAAGACAATAAATCTTAAAGTGATAAACTTTGAGAGTATTTTTAAAGAACATTTTCCTTCTTTTATTGTTTCTTTTAAAGACTGACAGAGCAAAACTTCTAACATGGTAAAGTCCCTATAAAAGTAGAGATGGTGTTTTGAATTGCTAGTGCATGGTGTTCTCTTCTAGCACAACTCATTTGTTTTATGGTAAGCATACTGTTCTCATTTTACTGTTGTTTTTCCTTGCTTCTTTATTGAGTTTATAATCTGTCCCTGCTTCATAAAAATACTAGTATCTGGTTAGTGTCCACATCCATGTAAGATTTTAAACCCTTTTCCAGACTCTTCTTAAAGGTGTTCTCCAGTGTAAATTCTCACGCCTGAGTTTGGCTTTGAGCATGAGACAGAAATGGGTTTTGAACTTGAAAGACAGAATGAAAATTAGATACTTTAAGCTGGCTCTGTTTCCTAGAGACAGAGGGCTAATTTCTGCATAGCTCTAGTGAGGAATGCTGAAGTTGGAGCCAGTTTTGACAACAGTTGGTCTCAAGTGGGAATTACATTCTGATTATATGGCATTTGACTGTGTCATGATGTCAATCCAGAGTGCTAAACCCGGTGGTACCAGTGGCCTTTTTATTTGCCTTCAGAGATGTCACTTATCCCAGTTACCTGCGTAAAGAGGTGTTATCTCTAACCTGTTATCCTAAAGAAACCGAACTTCCTGTGGGCATCTGATTTGTCATCCTTAATGGACTTTAAGTCCAATGCTAGCTAAATGTCATAGAATATTTGAAGTTTTGGGTCTAGGGCTGTTAAAGAGATCAGTGCTTAAGTCAGATACAGATTCATGGAGAAGCTGGCCTCTGTGCAAATTACCTGCACCAACCTTTGATCAGAGCCTCTATTTTGATCACCAGTTTCACTCTACATTGAGCCCTATGCAGGAAGTTAATATATAGCTAAGAGCTATACAAAAGCCATGCATAGTTGTCATTCACTTCGACCTGGTGTGAGTGATGTTGTCTTGCATTTGAGGAGAAGAAAGTGGATCACCCCTTGGGGCTCTGGACTGCTGCAGTGATCTTTGTCCCAGTGCAGAGCTGTAACAGTTCTTGTGTGCTGCCTTTATTTAGCATGATTCTTAATGTCTAGGATTGTCAGCTACCCTGCTGCACCAAAGCTCTTCCCAAATTTCCTTTGGTACCATGGGCCATATTCTGTCACCTGGTTCTCCAGTTAAAACCCCATGGTTTCAGTAATTGTTACCAACAGGTGAAAGAGAGTTTTCTGTCAGCTGTCATTGCATAGATCAGGAGCCAAAAACCTCATTTTAATATAATCTGCCTTTGGCTCTTTGGTGGGGATGGGGGTGGGGGTCTCTTAATCTCTGTTTGGAATCAGTATTCCAGGTCCTAGAGAGACCCTGGTAAAGCTCTAATGGGCACCACTGCCTTAAGATCTTTATTTCACCATTGCCCAATATTTCTCTGCCCTGTTGCTTCCACAGTACAATTGGGTGTGTGGGAAGAGTAGAGGTCAGCATTGGAGCTAATCCTGATGGTTTTTCACTGAAAACTGAGTATTTCTGTAAAGAAAACATTCTGTTAACTCCTTTAAGGTCCTTGGACAGTACAGAATTGCACATCATGTGAAGGATCTGCCCACAGACAGATTTGGTGGTGCAGCCAGTATGCATTTTGGGCTTCTCTGGCCACAGGACAAGGTGTTGAGCTGGTGTAAATTCACTCTGCTGATTCTGAGCACATTCAGAAGAGTTTACTGAACTTTCTATTAGTAGGCTGATTTGCTGATCAAGTGTCCCTTGTCCTCTGGCAGCTAAAATGTTGCTTCATGCTGCGTGTGCTGGCTAATTTGAATGTGTGCTTGTGCCTGATGTGAATTTAATTTGTATTCCTGGGTGATCCAGTGGTGCGCAGATCTGATATTAATGATCATGGAATGATTCTCTGATGAATGAGCGCACTGCCTTTGTGTGTACATTCTTCCAAAACTTAATCAAGTTAAAATGAAACTTTCACCACCATTATTTGTCTAAATTAAAAGCATATTTTTATGGTACCAGCTGGTGTATATGAATCATCAAAGGGAAAATATTTGTCAAAAGGAAGTGTTCCGTAAGAGTTGTCTTCCTGTTAATAAGCATATGTCTCAGATTTGTTTTGCTTTCTTTGCTTTGCAGACAGGACAAAGAGTGGGCAAGTCACTGCACATAGCCCTTCAGAAGATTCTGGATGAAGAAGAGAATTTGGGGACCTCACGACCAAAAGTTGGATTTCTAGGATGAGTTTTTATTAAATGTTCAAAACTGTTTTTAATGGATTGTGCAATCTTGTCAGTTTGTATATAAAGAAAAGGTTATTTTTTTGTTCCAGTACAATTATTCTCCTGGCTAAGAGGCTTTTAAAATGTTACTTAGTGTAAAGAAAGCTACAGTTAAATGCAAGTAAGCAAATTTGAGATACTTTCCGTACAGGTAACTGCTGGTAGCTAGGAAGTGCAGCAGCAGCAATTGATGCAGTTGCCTGGGAAGTGCTTGAGTCTGTTTTCCAGAGTGAATGGTGTACTTTCCACTTAATTCTGTTTGCCTGTGTTTCACTTCTGTAGACCAGCTGCTGTGTTCTAGAATGTATATGGGGTTGTCTTCAGCGCAGCACAAATGAGAACAGCACTAGGTGGAAATCTTCCTTCAAATTACCTTACTGTTCTTTGAATAAAATGTGGTTAGATTTTACTATAAATACAACATGATCCCAAGTTTCCAATTCATATTTTAAACCAAGATTTGTCCACAACTACCTCACAAGGGGAAGCAGAGGGACAGGCACTGATCTCTTCTCTCTGGTGTCCAGTGACAGGACTCGAGGGAACAATATGAAGCTGAGTCGGGCGACGTTTAGGTTGGATATCAGGAAAAAGTTCTTCACCCAGAGGATGGTTAGGCACTGGAACCAGGGAAGTGGTCACAGCCCTAAGCCTGACAGAGTTCAAGAAGTGTTTGGACTATGCTCTCAGGCACGTGGTGTGATTCTTGGGGTGTGCAGGGCCAGGAGTTGGACTTTGATGATCTTGGTGGGTTCCTTTCAGCTCAACATGTTCTATGATTTCTTTGCTCTACCTATCCCTTTTGCCAACAGGTGCAACAGTAACCCAGCCACAACTTCTCAAGGTGGCTAAGGAGAAGGGACATGGCTAAGGTAGATGGGGAAATAAGTTGGTCTTTAAGAGTTTGATAATTCAGCTGGAAAAGCGTAATGGCTCTCAGTAATGATCCTTCACAAGGAAAAGCAGAGGATGACAGATGAGGCATGGAAATAAGTTGTATCACCAGGTGTTGAAAAGCAGTGGATTCCCTCCCTGCATCAAGTGGTTGGCCCAGCAAAGAGTAAAAGCTGTTTATTTGGCATGATGGGAAGAGACAACAGATAGAAAAATTCAAAGGAAGAAGCTGATTTTTAAGAAGATTTTTCATCTGCAAGTGTTAAGAAGTGTTTTGAACAAACTTTATGGCAGAAGTTACTACAACAATTCAGGAGTCATTTAGCTCTTACTCAAGCAATGTTTTCTGAATTTTCTGTTTCAGTTTTATAATATCAGATTAAGAACACTCTCTTGACCATAACATGTTTGGTGGGGAAAAGAGAAGGAAAGCTTTTGCTGAAGGAGAGCTGTAGATACAGGACAGAACATATTACAGCTCAAACTAATAATCATAGTCACATTAAAATATTTGGAGTACTTAAGATCCCCAGATCTCTTCAGTCCTTTTGCTAGAGCTGATACACATAATTATTCAAGGTGACTGCAACAGCACTGTGTATTTCAGGTAGGTGTAGCCACTGCTCTAACAAGTAGGCAGGTTAAAAAAAAAAAGTTATCCCACAAAATTTGCCCCAGGTTTGTATTTTGAAGAGTTGGGATTTTTTCAGTACCTTAAGTAATGGGTTAGGTAGGTTGTAATAGTGCTGCGTAGTAATAGAGTGAAAAAGTGACAATGAGTGTATACATATTTAATCACTTCAAGAGAGTTACTCTGAATGAGGCAAACATTAACCTGACATCAGCTTTACAGTAGCTGTGATCCATTCTTTGCCATGCAAAGCTACTTGCAAAAACATAGAAAAAAGAAAACTGAAGGGAGAGAAAACCTTTGAAGTACCTTGGACTTATCACAGGCAATTTTTGTTTGATAATGTATTGTTTAATGTTTCAGAAAATGGTTAATCTAAATGAGATTGCAAGTCTTGAGCCTCAGCTGTTCTCTGAATAGCTGTTGCCTGTTTTATTGCAGATTTGTGGTTGGATACCAAAAGGCTGCYCGGAGTTACACTCAGGGTGAATTCTGTAACATAATATTAATAGTGTATTTCTACACAGCCTTCCAGCTGAAGGACCTCCAAGCGTTTTGCAAGTTACGTCACCTAAGATGCTTCTTGTCCCCTCTCCAGATCCTTTTAAATTTTATTTTTATGAGAGCTGGAGGTGGTGGTGGGAGAAACATCACTGTGTTTCAAGTGTGTGAACTGACACCTCTGTGGAGGTGAGTACATGTACATTCCCTCTCCACTTCTTAATAAGGATAGCAAATACTTAGCTCCCTGAGATCCAGACTATGTGCTCAAGATAACTAAAAAGCAAATTCTTGTTGCATGAGCATCTGTGTCTGATGCCAGCCCAAGGGAACCTGTGGGACAGCTGTGTGGACAAAAATGGACACCTTGGTCACTACAACTTGGTCACCCCTCTGAGAGAAACTTGGTGCCAAGCACTTCCTCAAAGCAACCTGTAAATTAACATGGTGCAAGTATCTGCAGTGCCTCCCTCAAGTGTGTGTGTGTCCTCCCCCACGTCTTCTGTAGCTGGGTAGGCAGGCACAGAATGAAGTGGGGGTCTCAAGGGGTCCTGTTCCTTCTATGTGACTGCTTCCCATCTCTTAGCATGGAAAAGCAGTGGGGTGGAGTGTGGCCCCAGTTCAGATGGGGTCTGCATCAACCCCTGAGATATAAATAATGAGCTTGGCCAAAAGTATTACAGAGCTGCTAGTTGGTCTCAGCTGCCCCTGGAGGTTTGCTGCTACCAGCCCATGTCCCAGATGGATAAACAAAGCTCTGACAGGGGTAAAAGGTCCTGCAGCTCTCCCGGTTGATACAGTATCTGCCAAGAAATCTATGAGACTGTGGTTCTCAGGCATGCTAAGCGCTATGCTGCCCATTTTTATTTTCTTAGCTCCCTTTAACCCCTCCCTTCTCTTCCAAACAAAAATAGCAGATTTTTAATAGAGACTTCAACTGAGAATGCTCCTGTTCCCATCTGGGCTGGTGGAAAGTTCCATGTGTTGCTGTGCAGATACTGCCACGTTTTCGTTGACTCGAGTCCAGTAGAACTAAGAGGAAACATCTGTGGAGTGGGATAGCTCTGTTTGTCCCAGAAATTAATTGCTTCTGCTGGGAGTGTCGAGAGGCTGAAAGCTGTGTACTAGAGATGAGGAGTCTAGCAGCTCCTGCTAGGCTTCTACTCATGTTGCCTAAAAAGCACACACCTGCAATTTACCTGTTTCACAGGGACAGTATTCCCCTCAAAACGGGAGAGGGCTAGGCTGTAGGTCAGTGGACCTGGCAGATTTACCAAGCCGAGGAATCCCGTCAGCCAATGTTTTGCAACTATAGTTCAACATTGCAATTGTGTATTTTGGGGAGGAGAGGGGAGCTCATTCTGCCTTGTGGGCAGGGGTGGAGGCAATGAGGAGGAGGCGGGCTATGCCACCTGCAGTCAGGCTTTAAACGAAACCTTGCTTCAGCACAGCCTGCTGTAAAGACAAGTTGGTGTGAGCCAGAGCTTGCTCACGGCTCCCATGATACGAGTGTGCAAGTCTCTCTTCARGGGACTCAACACCTTGATTTGATAAGAATCAAGATACAACACAGATAATAGGGCATTTCTGCATTTTCTTTGTAAACAGGAATTACCTGAGATTTACCCACTTCTGCTAGGACTGCCTCCATCTTTTCTTTTGAACTTCAGCAGCTGCCACTGCCCTCCTCAGCAGCGGGATGTTCCCCAGCCCTGCTGTGGCACTGGTTTACTTTGCCTGTGGTAAGCGGCCACTGGCACCCAGAGAGCGGAAGAAGCGAAGCTGTGACTGGTGAGACCTGAGCCCTCCAGTCCCTGCCCCAGAGCCTCGTTCCCTCCTTTCCTTTAACACACTGGAGCAAAGTGCAAGAGCAGGTCTGCGACTGGTACTGAATCTCTTCAGCCATCAGCCTCTGGTTGCTCCCCAACCTCTTGTCTCCTAGTACACTCCCGCCTGATTGCACTCCCTGCCCATGCGAGGCAGCTTTTCCTTCTAAGGCAAAATGTGCCTGCTCCTGTTAGCTGTGCCTCACTGAGGCTTCTTTTCCTTTGGTGAARTCCCAGACTCCCAGTGATAGTGCTCAGCCACAGCAGGGCACTTTGGTACAGGTCTCCGCACAGAAAAACTGCATTACCTTGGTTTTTCCTTGAATCAGCTGTATTTCTAGCTGTCCAGTAACAAAGATGTTTTTGCTGTTCCTGAAAAACAACATTAGAATCTCAAACATGCTGTTAATGAGTCCCTGGTGATGGTTTCAACCTCAATTTCATCAACTGGAACGCTTTTTAATAAAGCTGTGGTTATCCTTCTATGATAAAGAAAACCTCTGTGAACATCTCCGTCGCTATCCTGTTCTCAAGATTTGGGTAAGATCGGGAGCACAGGCACACTTAAGTTTTCATGTCACACCATTTGTTGATGAGATTTGATTTCCTTTTTTTAAACAAAGATCGTCATAGTTGCTGCAGCCCCTCAGCTTGTACCTTCAGAGGGATAAAAGGAAATGAAGTCTCAGTCCCTTTCTGATGTGCAGAGGTCTCCTCCACCCAGCTGGCTGTGGCAGGAACCATAGCCAAGCCAATTATTCTCAGGCATTGGAGATACTTGGAGCCACCGGCCTGCAGACCCTCCCTTCCAGGGGAGCTCTCTCACTGCCCCTTCTTGCTGTGTTTTGGCAAATGGAAAGTTTTTTGGTATTTCCACAGATGGAAACCTGTGGGTTGAAAAGTTGTGATTTAAATCCTACATCTCTTCTTTCCACCCAGAGACAGACCAACTTTAACCTGACGAGGCTTTTCAAGGCCATAGCTTGCTTTCTTCCTGCAAAATTTTCTCTAAATCTGAGAAATTAAGGAATTCACGAGGCTGAAGTTGAAATTCTCTCATAATCCCTAATTCAGCATCCACAGCAATATGACAGCAAACTAGTTGTTCAGAGGTGAGGACAACATGAAATAAAGAGCCTAAGCTGAACTTCTGTCTACTTGCCAGTCCTAAAATACTGACTTTAGGTTCAATGGTGACCTCACTTGAACTGGTGCTGTGACAGGCAGTTTCAGCAGTGAACCTACACAATTAGGAATTCCTCCAGAGTTTTGGTGTTAGATTTAGACACTTCACTACAGTTTTCCTTTGGCTGTTAGGACTTTGGGATCAGGATGATGGGCAAACACAAAGCAGTGGAGACAGACAGATTACTTCTAGCTTACAGAAGCTGCAGCCTCCAAACAGAAGGGAGCATGAGTGCTTTGGTGCAGCTCCTTTGCAAACAAAAGGATTTTGAACAGCTGATGCTACTTGAACTCAAGTTCTCCACAGTGGCGTCCAGTTTAAAGCCCAAGGATCTACTGTAGCATGGAACCTTCTGTTCTGTAACCCTTGGTGAACATGGGGTAGGGATGTGAGCTGTGCTTGCTATGAGATGTGATGGGAAGGTTCCCTCTAAGTTCGGAGCCAGCTTCCTAAAGTTGATAATGGGGATAACATTTTGGCAAAGTCCTTGGTTTTCCCCATCATTGTCCTTATGAAAACCGCCCTTTCCTGAGCTATTATTGCTTTTCTTCTCAATTGGTCTCAAAAACAATGATCCATAGATTTGGCTCTCTCTATTTTAACCTGTTCTGATGTTTATGCTGATGGAAATCGGGAATGCTGCCAGCACTAGTTCAGGCAGCGGCTAATGAATATCAGAGATTTTCTTCTGTTAGCCCCACTTCCCCGCAGCATGGTTTTTACTGTCCACTGTTTCTCTCCCATTCTCTTGGAGGTTACTGCAGTGCCACTGACACATAGATCCTACCCCTCCGGAGTGAATGTCAGAATCACAGAATATTCCAAGTTGGAAGGGACCCACGAGGATCATCAAGTCCAATTCTTAAGTGAACGGGCCACACAGGGRTTGAATTCGCAACTTGGCATTTTTAACAGCAGGCTCTAACCAACTGAGCTGATGTCAAGGGAGGAGAGGTGTGCCATCCAGTATGCTGCCCCAGCCATGGATCAGGCCACCAAGCTGCAGAGCCCTGCATGTAAGGATGCCTTGGGTCTCCCCTTTGCCCTCCTGTTGTCAGTGCCGACAAGGGAGGCGAAGAGCAAGCATCATTCAGCAAGCATCATTCAGCAAGCATCATACCTTTGAACTGCTGACTTAGCCCTGAAAGGCCAGGTCTGGTCATTGCTGATCTTGATAATAACCGTGTGAATATGGTTATCCAGTCCACCCTTGCTTTTTCCAGCCATTGTGCGGCGGCACTGCCTCACTTCTTGGCCATACCTGCACTTTTCCTAGGAGCCAAAGCAAAATAGCTTCTGATCTCGCTGCCCATTTCCTTGCCTAGCTGGGCACAAAATCACAGGTCCGCATCGCTGCCAGGAGCATCCAGCTTCCTTTCATGGGCTTATTCCAACTACTGTTTTGCTAACTGAAAGCCTTCCAAATTCAGCATCGCAGCCTTCTTACTGGGTTTCCCAAAGCCACATAAACTTTTCTGTCTGCTTCCCTGTGGCCCTGGGACGATTTCCATAAGCATAGGTTCTTCTGCCCTCTTTTTTTCATCTCAAAGCACTTCTCTTACAACTAACAGGAGCTACTCTCTCTCTAACCAGGAGACCGGGCTTGAAACCAGGGAGTAAAATGCTTTTACTGGGAAGTAAAATCCATAATTGCACAGATGTTAAAATTCATGGACAAAACCCTGGTTTCTTGGCATAATTTTAGTATTTTGCTGATGACTTCCAGTTCCATTAGTTGATGTAATAGAAAGGATTACCTCTACTCACCTCCCACACCTCTCTTACATAAAGAAGTATGAATCATCAGGATCTCAAAAGCATGGTGTCTGCCCCAAGAACCAATTTACAAAGGACCATTGATTGCCCCATTTTTTAACTGGAACCTCTGGCTTCAGCAGGAGTCTGGCAGGGGATKGTCTGGGTACAGGCTTTTAGATGGCTGTTCCCTGAAGCATCCTCATTCTGGACCCAATGCAGCAATACTTCAGCTTTTTCCCATCATCTATTCATCCCATTCATCCCCCCAGGTTTGTGGGGGCTTATGAGCTTTTATAATGTCAAGGGGGTTTTTTTCAGTCTACATTGGATACACTTGGGGCAAACCCCCTGTGGATAGGTGTTAACAGCTGAAAGTAAGTGTTTTGAGTCTAGTTATTTTAATTTTTCTTTTTCAAGAAAAATGAAAGTGGCGTCCAGCACAGGACCTACTGCCTGGTGCAGGCGAAAGTCCCCTTGGTTGCAGACCTGTCCTTCAGGGACTAATGGAAAGCCACCCTGTCCTTCTTGTTTCAACTGGGCAACACTCCAGTGGGTCCTAGCCACACGGAAATCTGTGGTTAGGGATTGCTAGACTCCACACCAGACCCATCCATTTCATGGGCAGCAGCAAAGGGAGGATTTTGGTTTTTTACCCAGCTTGGCAGCACATAAATCAAAGCAAAGGAAGGCAAGCATATCTGGAGCCAAGGAAAACTGGGAGTTACCAAAAGTACTTTCAAGTGTCAAAGAAAGGGAACATGTACGTGTATCTGGGTGTCTGGCATCTCTTGGGCTCCATCTCATTTTGGGATAGTCCAGGCAGGAGAACAGTAAATCCCTAAAATATATATTTTCTGGCTTAAATTTGAGTGAGGGTTGGTGCAGGTCATAAAGGGCAGTGAAATCAAACCCTTCCTCCTGGAAGCTTGGACTGCAAGGGAGTTCTGTGTTCAGGTAGGACATAAGGGCAGGATTTTCCTTATTCAGCAAAAGTGTGGGGCAGAGTAACACAGTGGTTTCCAAACTAACTCAATGGCACCTCTTTTTCCAGCCACATCCCTGTTTATCTCAGGCCTTTTATGCTCCTACGACTCCAGTGGTTCACGTTGTGCTGGGTGGCATCTTGCCTTAAATTATCAGAAAAGTTTTAAGGTTAATGATGTCTGGAGCACTTTGTTCTCCAAAATGCCCATCCCTCCCCTCTTCTCTCTTCATGAATTTCCTCCACTTGTTCAAACTGCTGTTGTTCCTCCTGCAGGAAAGATTGACCTGCTCGTGCTGCAGCTGCGGAACAACCACACCACCCCAAAAAACAGGCAGTGGTCTTGGTTTAGGCTGCAGAGATGCTCAGCACAGCAGAGCTGGCCCAAGAAGTCAAGCTGGGAACCTGCAAAGGGGAGAATGGCTTTTTGTGGGATATGTGTCCCTAATCCCAAGTCCCACTCATCCCATGGAGAAGCAATGATAGCAGGACAACCCTACCAAAGCCACAGTGGAACTGCTTTTTAGAGGGATAAGAGCTGTAAGAGCCACCCTACACTTCGAGCAAGGACTACTCCAGAAAAGAAAAAAACCAACCTCTGCCTGCCCACGGCTGCGCTCAGGCTGGGGGGCTCACAGCAGCCCCTTGCAGTGGGGCTAAACCAGAAATCTCCGTGCAGAGCCTGTGTCACACCACGGCAGGGCCCGGGGCGCTCAGTCCCCCACACGTGCTCCCTCCGCCTCTGTTGGTGCTGGCAGCATCCCATACGGGCATCCCTGCTCAGGGCTGGGGACAGGTGGCCCCTCTCTGTTCCCTCAGCCACCCAAGCGCTGTTTCACCCCTCATACTGCTCTTGCCATCGCTGACACACGAGATCAGACTCGTGGCATTTTGCTAAAAGCCACAGGAAATCGTTCCAGCTATACTCCCAGCCTTTCCTCATGTTTAGCTTAGCAGACTGTCGGTACATTCATTCCCTTTTTTTTTTTTTCTTTTTTTTTTTTCCTTTTTCTTTTTTAAACAAAAACAAGCAGCGTGCTAAGAACTGCAACCCCTCTGGGCTGTTTTCAGCCTTGGCCGGAGCCGCCTGATCCCCCCCGGGGCCGAGAGGCTGCCGCTGGCCCGGGCTCAGCGGGCGGCTTTCTGGGACAGTCATTCCYGACTCCAGCCTGTGTCCAGGAGGCTGTCTGAGGGCAGAGCGGAGCCACTGCAGCTCCGCTCGGACCGGACGGCAGCGGCATGGCGCTCCGGGGAGCCTGCCTCCTCCTCTGCCTYGTCTCCCTCGCCCTGGTCTCCGGCCAGCAGAACGGCAAAGTCCGGCAAAAACCGGCGGCTTCCAAGAAAGGTAAGAAGGGGCAGCGGCACCTTCCCTGCAGGGTAGGCTTGCAGGGCATGGGGGGATTGCAATCAGCCCACTCGTCTGGTCATTTAACAATGCTTTAATGAAACATACAAAGTATCTAAAAACCTAATACAGTGTCTTTCCCTCACCCCCCACCCACCCACCCCCGGTGGGAATGATTATGTAGCTCTTCTGTAAAATAGTGAGGGTGTTAAAATGGGTTTGGTGGGTTCCTACCTTGAATAAATTTGTTAGGACAGCTCGGTCAGAATTCCCGAGGGAATGCGTTGTCCGTGTTCTCTCTAAAGTTTGTCCCAAACATTCCCTCTGCTAAAATCCCCCTTTCTATAATCCCCCACCCCTTCTCATTCATTTTTCAGAAGCAAGTCAGTGGCAGATGACAGACAACTGATTTGGAGACAAGAGCAGGTAGAAAATATATAATCCATTAAGTATTAGCAGGGTTCTTCATTTAAAAGCACTGGCCTTGGGTGTCTGGTACAGGAGCTCTGGCTGCTCAGGCTTGCAGACGGCAATGCACACAAAAAGGTGCCTGAACTTTCTATTCCCTAGCAGGTTTTTTTCCTTTTCTTCTCCTGTTTTTCTCCTGTCCCGTCGTTTCTCCCTCTGACTCGATCCACATTAACTATAGAAGAAGGCAGGTAAGGAAGGGGCACGTGAGCCTGCCTGCCTGGTGTGTCCAACCGCAGTTGCATGGGCTTGGACCACTTCTGGCAGGCGCTTGCCTGCTTGGAATGAAGTGGGGAGCAAGGAAATAGCTTCCCTGGAATTAACTTGGCCAGGCTGCTCTCTATGCTCGCCCAGTGGCTATTTTTGTCAGATCCCATCCTTGAGAAATTTTTCCTTTTTCTCTCATTAGATCTTTCTATGAATTCACAACATAGCTGCTTATTCCACATATTATTCTGCAGGACATGGAATAACAGAGAAAACAGTCTGTGACTGTTTCCTAGAGTAAAAAATACTCCCTTGGGCTCGTATAGGGTACATACATGCACAGCACTCACTGGAGGTACCAGGAGAGAGACATTTCTTAGTGAAATCATATTTTTCTCTCTGTGTCACTGCAATTGTTGTTTGTAATCGATTGGTGACAACAAGGTGAGAGAAAAATCACCTTTTTGACAGGACAATTTGGGTCTGATTTAAAAACTTTTGGGGGGGATGACCTGAAAATCAAGCCACCTGGACCAGCTGGTGGCAGGTTTTACTCAATTTCTTTTCAAGGGAGAGGTCACATTTTCTGCAGGGAAAAGGGAGAAACCCAGCAACTGGGCGTTTTTTGATCAACTGCATCCAGCCCATAGTGGATTAGCTGCTCCACCTTTACTGGTAACTTCCGGCATTTCTTGGTTAATATTTTTCAKATTTTTACCAATGCCAGAGAGTGGGAAAAGAGGGAGGAAAGAGCTAAAAATCCCCCACAAGGTTCCTCTTTGCCTCCAGTCACTCTCCACATCCAAGCCTGCCTGCCCAGCCACCACAGGGGCCAGGGCTCAGCTGTTTATGCTCTGAACAGTGGCAGGATGGCCACATCCCATCCTCATCCAGGTCTCCAGTACCCCAATCCTGGTTCAACTCCTGCACTTTGACTGGGAGGGTCAGGCAGGGCAAAGCCACTGGAGAGTTGGGGTGTTTGGCTAGATTTGTTGTTTTTAATCTATGCAGCCAAACCATGAATGTTAGAAAAGAAAGCACTGATTTGAGCCAAGCTTTTTATCCTTCTTTTTGCTTTTTTTTTTTTTGTAATTATTGCTTATGTTTGGATCTGCTTCAGAATGAAAAATGGTGCTATTTCAACACGAAAAAGGCAAACCACAGTATTTAGAAAATGCTGAGACAGCATATTCGCTTTGCCTGCTGTTGTGTTTTTCCCCCTCAAATTACTCCCCAGTTATTGTTCCAAATGCAGTAGCTCAGCAAACTCCTCCTGAGCCCTGATGTCTTGGGGTACAGATGGGATTTGCCCAAAAGGATGCCCAGGAGAGGCAGGTACTGGCATCCCTTCCTGGGGGGCGATGACACTCCCTGGCTTGGGGGTGCAGGCTGGGGACTCGCCAGCCCTGAGGGGGCTCCGCTTGGTCACAGCTGGGGTGCTGGGAAGAGAGCAGCTCTGCCTAGCTCTCGTGTATTTCTAAGGCAACTGGAGACAGAAATTGGAGTCCAGATGCTTAAATCAGTGGATAGGGACTGATTTGGGCTCCACACCTAATGCTGCCCACTGCCCAAAATTTCTGTGTACCCTTGTCTGGGTGCTCTTCCCGGAAGATGCCTGTGGACCTTTACACTGATACAAATCCAGTGCAGGTGCATTCAGTCTCCTCCTCTGATTCAGGGACAGACTTCAATATGGGACCTGACTGTTCCACTTGGGACATTCGTGGAAATGCTGGGTGTCAGAAGAAATACTGATGGCCGGAGAGGTTTGATAACAGGCATGAATCAGAGCAATGCTTATTCCTCTGGTGGACAGAAACCTGTTTGGGTGTGCAGGAAAAGCTAAGCAACCCACATATAGATCCAAATTTCATATAGGAATAGTTAAATAATTAAAATTAAGTACAGAGGGATTTGTTTGTTATTCAGCTTATAATTAGAACAAAGAAAACCAGGTGAGAGTTCCCATTTGCAGCATTAAATACATGTCTGGCCAGGTTTTCAAACCAACAGACTATTGAGACCCACATCCTTCTGTGAGTTTCCTTTTGATCTTGCCTCTGCCCACACTTAATCCTGCTGCTCACAGTTAGCTGCACAAGGACCCACTCCAGCTCCCACGGGAGCATTGGCATCCTGCACACTGGCTTCCATCACAGAAAACCCAAACTGTAAATAGCCTTGATCCCAGGCTTCAGGAGGCAAGCCTTGGGGAATGACAGCACTGAGACAAAAACCCGTGGCAATAAAATAGAAAATACAATGTCTGTAGATGTAGCCACTTTATAGCTGAAGGGCAAGTTAACCAATCCTGATTCTCCACAAGATGCTCCCATGAATGCACTGCTGTAGGAACATCTTGTGGCCCAGGATTTGGAAATGAGGTAATGAAAAGGGACAGGGCGCTTAGGTAGTTATCGAGGAGATGTGTCTGTCACCTCTCACGGCAGTGACCCTTGAGGTGGAAACCCACCAGCAAACCCAGCTGGAACACCACAAGGAGCTGCCCCAGCAAGACTCATTGGCAGTGTCCTGCCATGGCCCTTGGATGTTACTTAAACCTTAGAACATTCTGCTGCAAGACAGGCTTGCATGGAAAAAAAGTCCAGGATTAATTAGCCGTTTCCCACAAAGTGTTTTCATCAAAGGCAGCAAAATAATAACTAGTGCCTCAGTGTTAAGKGAATCCATTAAAGTTAATTGAGCAATGAGTAAAGCAGCTCAATGCCCTCCTCCTGATGTGTCTGGCTTTTCATGTTCATGGCACCATATAATCTTTGGGCTGGCGGTTTTGATCCACATCCAAGCTGCTTCCCTACTGGCCCGGCTTGGTGCCTCGGGGCCCCTTCTCCTTGGCCCTCAGGGAAGCCCATCCTACTGCATTCGTGGACCAACTGTCCCCTTTCACCATGCTTACAACAGGTGAGGTAAAGCAACAGGAGCAGCAAAGGTGGCGCAGCAAAGGTGGCATAGCAAATACAAATGCCTCAGTGTCTGATCTCCCACCATCTTTAAGGTGTAATGGTCCTTTTGCTCCTTTTGGGAGCTTGACCGCGATGCAGCACCACCCCAGGAGACTGCTCTACGTAAGAGTGCCAGGGACAAGCCTGCACCTGGAATGCTCATGCATGTGACCTCCTCCCCAGCACTGCAGTGGCAACCCAAGGGGTGACGCCTGCAGCAGGAAGCCCCAGGGGRTGCACAACCCCAAAACCTGAAATGGGAAAACAAGGTTGATAATGGAACCAGGCTGGGAAGCAAACACTCATTCTGGTGGATGTGCAAGGGGATGCTGGTGTTGACTTTGTGGATTCCTGTTGTTTATCCTTCTCTAAGGGCAAAGAAACATGGAGTTTTGATGACATGAACAGATTTGGTTGCCTCCCCTGGGATGCAACCAATATTTGTGCTCTTTCTTTGATTTCTCCAACAGATGGTGTGAGCCTCAAAATGATTGAAGACCTGAAGGCCATGATTGACAACATCTCTCAGGAGGTTGCTCTCCTGAAGGAAAAGCAAGCACTCCAGACAGGTAAAGGGTTTGCTGAAGAACACCTGACTTTTGCTCTGAGAGAGGACCTGCTCGTAAAGCGGCTGCAATTGCTCCACATGTTTTGACGAGAGATGCCCAAGCGCCCCACAGCAACAAGCCCATCATGGGGGATGAAAGCAGAGTGTGGGCTCTTGGCAGTTCCTCCAGGCTGGTGAACCTCCTCAGGCAGTTAATGACAGGAGTGGTGCAGTGTGGGGCCCCCCTCTTTAACTGCTTCCCATCTGCACAGCTATGGATATTTCTATGACACTAAGCCAGATGTTTGTTTTCTTTTGTGAGGTGGAGGAATGGGGTTTGGATTAGTCTGTGCCTTAACTAAATGCAGCTTACTCTTTTGTCTGAACCCCAGTGAAATGGTGACCTGGTCTCTTACACATACCATGGTATTGCCCAGGGAACTGCACTGCAGGTCAGTCCTGCTTCATTAAACATACACAGAGGACMGTCCTAAAATGTCCATCTTCCAGACATGCTCCATAGTTATTCTGTGCAAACTCCACCAACATCAATAGGAGTAGGATTTTGCAGAACATGAAACAGAAATGAGATGAAAATGCAAATTGAGGAGCATTTTCTCCTTAAAAGAAAAGGAACACAAGGAAAATCAAGGCTTTAGTTCCAAGCTCACATTCATTGAGAAGTAATTGGATTGGATATTAATGTGTGGCTCTGATTAGGTATTGTTTGGCTACAGTACCCTGCACTCTCAAGGTTTAGAGCTTAAAGAAAAACAAAATAAATTGATATTCTTAACGCTTAAATCAGAGGCAAGTAGAAATTTCCTCTGAAGACCTCAAGCTATGCAAGCACAACGCTTCTGATCAAAGCTTATTAAAAAAGACTTTTTTTTTGCATCTTGCATAATTAAGATGATTTAATTGGCATGCAGGCTTTTTCCCAAAACACTCCAACACTCAGCAGTGCCGCTGACAAACCTTGTTTCCAACAAACTCATCACAGAAAGAGTACCATTGGCTGAGGAAGAACAAGGCTGGGGGAAAGGGCCGAAGGACCATCCTGTGTCTCTGCTGCAGCAGCAGCAGAGTCCAGAAGGGTGGCAGGGGCACCCCAAAAATCCATTTCTCTTGATGGTTTGCAGAGGGGGAAGTCATGTCCCCTTGACTCTGTCTTGCCCTGCATAGAAGGGAGAGGGCCCTTGGAATCCCATGCTGCCTAGGGTCGCTGTGCAGCCTAAGAAATGAAGTTTGTTGTTTGGCTGCTGGGTTTGCTGCTGCCGCATCTTCCTGGGCACTGTTTTAAAACCAAATTTCTCTTTCTGTCTTTTTATTCTGTTCACGTGGTAACCTCTCAGTTTGCCTGAAAGGCACCAAAATTCACCTAAAATGCTTTCTGGCATTTTCGGAGACCAAGACATACCACGAGGCCAGCGAAAACTGCATCTCTCAGGGCGGCACGCTCAGCACGCCCCAGAACGGGGAGGAGAACGATGCCCTCTACGACTACATGCGCAAGAGCATCGGCTCGGAGGCCGAGGTCTGGCTGGGCCTGAACGACATGGCTGCCGAGGGCAAGTGGGTCGACATGACGGGCAGCCCCATCCGCTACAAGAACTGGGAGACTGAAATCACCACCCAGCCCGACGGCGGCAAGCTGGAAAACTGCGCCGCTTTGTCAGGGGCCGCCATTGGCAAGTGGTTCGACAAGAGGTGCCGAGAGCAGCTGCCCTATGTCTGCCAGTTCATGATCGTGTAGAGGAGAGGCCTCCCACCTGCCCGCCCCCGGCCCGAATGTCCCCCTGGGCAGCAGGATTATGAAGCTGTAGCTGTGTGTACACATCCATGTACAAACCCACACCCGCATGCACACGTTCCAGTAGAGTCGCTGTTTGCAGAGAGTCTTCCCGGCTCGGTGTCGGATTATAGAGCGTTAGAGCATTTCCTCTGGCCACATCCAGCCCTGTTCGCAGCTGCACTGCTCTTTCTAAGGCATGATTTATAGATTTATTTTTTTATACAGGGAATTTATTAGGATGACTCGGTTGTTTCGGCAAAGAACCAGAGCAGCAGTCCAGCCTGGCATACAGCCGCCTCGGCTGCCTGGGCCTGTCACTCTGCAATGTCCTTTCCCATTTTGCTGAGCATTGTTGGGACACCAGCATAGCTAGTTTCTGCTTTCTTCTCTTGTTTTCTTTCCCCATGAGCCCTGGCAACGATCTGTAGGAGCTCCTTGTTCCTCACAGTGTCCTGAGGATCAAGGTCCTATATCAATGAGCTGAGGGAATTACTCCTGCTTTGCATTGAGAGATACAATTGGGCTTATTTGGCAGAGCACCAGCTGCTCGATGGGTTATCCAACTAGTTGAGTTACGTGGAATTAGCAAGTTACAGGCGTGTTTGGTCCTTTCCTCATCAGCCAGAAGCCAGTTTCACTGCCTTCAGTGGGAGAGCAAGACCCACTGCCAGATCCTTTGAAAAAAAATCCCGTCAGAAGCTTTATTTATGCTGCAGTATCAAGGGGAAAACAGAAATTACTTGGAGCATAGTTAGTCAGATATTTTTGGAAACAGAAGATGAACTTACTACGTAAATAACATAAATGTAATACTATTAGGGAATATGTTGAGATATAATAACAACTATGTATTTAAAACAAACCCTAGGACAACTCACTCCAGCAGCTTTAGGAATGAGCTGACCTGTTTATATGATGGGAACCCAGATGAACTAATCCAGTCTTTGCTGGTCCAGGTACAGTCATCGGCAAACATAAATCTGTTGAGCACTGTTTGTGCCAATATAGTTATGCCCAGCTGAAGGTCTGGCCTCAGTGATTTTCTACTGAGAAAAGGTCTAAAGGAAAAAAATTTAAATAAACAGCAACGATGGGAAAGAAGTGCAGGTCACCCTGGCAGCTTAACAAAGTTTGTTGGCCATTGGCTAAAAGGTATCGGTGGTTCTTTGCAGTCCAGTGCTTCACAATAACCCCTCCAGTTCAGGTCACATTCCCTGCACTTCCAGGTTGGGGGTATCAAGACATGATCCTGCCCGCGGGACAGATATTGCAATTTCCTGCTTTGTTTAAAAGAAGCATGGTGGTAGGTATTCCAAGACATCAGGTTTGGGCCAAGCTGGAAACACACACACACACACACAAATGCAGAGCGCACGCTTCTGAGGCTGCCACTATTGCCAAACTCTCTGCTCTTCAAATGACTATAAAATAAAAATATCTATATAGCTTGCTGAAGGAAGCTGGAGTTGTGTCAATTTGAGTGCTTTCTTCTCCTTGTCTTACTCTTCAGAGCAGCTTCAGGGATCTGTCTGAAGGTTGGCGATAACAAAGGCAGAGGAGAAAAGCAGAAAGCGAGAGCCTCCCACCCTGTAATACTCTTTACAGGATTCTCCCCCTCCTGCCCCGTTATCATCCCAGTCACATGCCATACACAGGATACAGGCAGGGAATCCTTTTATAGGAAAATAAGATTTCCTTCCTACCCTCCCCTTGCTGCTGGGAAATGTCATTCTGAGATACAAGACAATGCAGAAGGAAGGTCTCTCCCTCAGCCCTGTTTGGCAGCAGCAGTGGTGCTGGAGGAGGTGGCACCTCAGGTCCCAGCACGGAGCCCAGGCTGCCTCCCACCTCCTCTGCAACAAGCAGAGCTGCAGTGGTGCCAAGAACTCCTCTCCCTCACCCACTGAGGCTGTGGTGACTTCTCCCTCCTTCTCCTCCTTCTCCTCCTCTTCAGCATCCCTCATAGGAGAGAAGACCATCCATGAAGAAGACAGTGCTTCACACCAGTCCATGAAATTTTGGCTGCTGCAGGACTGCATGTGAAATTAGGTCACTTTTGCACAGAGGACAGTCCTTCAACAAGCATTACTTTGAACCCTGATCCTGGCATTTTCCAAGACTCTCTGCTGTAGGTCATGGTTACACCGTACAAGCCAGCTTCTCTCATGAATCCTCTAGTTCCTCTGGCAGATGTTCCCTCCATGTTTTGAGATACACGTGAAGGCAAAGCAGCAATGCTGGAAATGTCGCTGGCTTTAATCCTGACTGGTCATAAACCATATGGTCTCAAAACACAAATGTGTGGTCAGAGAAATAAACAGAGGGCTTTTACGGGACCCCAGGAATGAAAGAGGAACGATGTGAAAGCCATGGATTCTGGCAATGCTGAGCTTCGGGGAAGTTGTGGGTGCTGGAGCTTGACCATCTTTGTGTGGAGTGTGAATCTGAAAAACAGCCATGGAGATGGATGCCAAAGGATATTCCCAGAGAGGACATTAAGGAGTCAATCTGTCAAAATATAAAAAATAACAAGTCGCTCTCAGCAGATTTCTCGCTCTTAATCTCTCTTGCTGTCTATTTTCACATAGCTAAACTCCTGCCAGCACCATTCCTCATAGATGTTTTGCTCTTCTGAAACTGGGAGGAGCACAGAGAAGGGTGGTTTTCCCCCTGCTGTAGTTGTTGGATCCAGGATGACAAAACTGACCTTGTAGTTTCAGTGTTACATTTATAATTTTAATATTATTCTTGCAATCTTCTTATTGTACATTATGAACTATACATTTTCTTTGAAAAGCCAAAGAGACAGAATTTCTAGAAAATTCCTCATCCTTGCTTACCACAGCAATGGTTTTTTTGGTTTTTTGTGTCCAACCCTGTGGTTTGTGCTCACAGTGAATGCCAGGATGGAGGGGTTGGATGGGGGACACTGGCTGCCTCCATGTGTCCCCTGAGCACATGTGGTCCATCTGCTGAGGGCCAGGGCAAGCAGCACTTTTTTGATCTTCCATTAAATCCTTTGGCACTCAAGCGTGAGAGGAACATCTGCTGTCCATGAAGTGAGGTCTCAACCAAAGGCACGCAGACTAATGGAAAGAAACCTCAGCTCTTCTCCCAGGAAAAGGAAATGTGGAAGTGATCGCATTTGAACCAATATATTGTGATGCCTGCAATCCCTAATGAACCTCATGTTATTAAAAATGTGAGATGTTGTGTAAGATCTTGTGCCACCGATGGCACCGCTCGCCTGCTTGTAGCTCTGTGACATGGCAGAGGAAAGATGAAGCACGAAATGAGCATATGTTTATATAAACAAAAGAAGAAAAGTTACTGGATAAGCTCACAGAAGGAGTTCCCCCAGCACTACACCATCCACAGCTGACTTCAACAGAGCTGTGCTAACCCACCCCATTGATGGCCCCCACCCCAATTCACCCAGGTCTAGAAGTTCAGGACCTGGTCCAAGTCTTTGCCTGAAGGTCCAGGAAAAGAACTAAATGGTTCAGAGTGAAATGGCTAACCACAAAATGGGTAATACCTTTCTGAAGTCTCCCTCTGCACAAGGGCCAGAACAGCGCAGTATTCACATACCTCAGCAGCCAGGTTGCTTTTGGCTTCAGTCAGTAAAAGGGACAGGTAGGCAAAGGTGAGTAGGAGTTTGGGAGCTGCGAGCCAAAAGCTTGGTTTGAGCCTTGAACAAGAGACCCAATCCCATGCTACTGCTCCTTGTGACTGTCCACTCAGCCTGGGGGTTACTCAGACCGGAGGCTCCCTCCACATCACGTGCACCCTCTCCCTGTCGTCCTTTGCAAGGAACAGTACCCCAACAGCTCTGTTCCTGCCTGACACAGGGGGAACACACTTCCCACCTCTGTGGCTGTGCAATGACACCACTGGTAGAATGCACCTCAGAAAGGAAGGACCTCCTCCACCCTTGAACCACTGAGTCTTGTGATTCCTATTCAGGACCAGATTTGGTCCTACTCATAYGTAAGCACTGAACCCCACTTCAGTACCTGATCTGTCAGTCTCTCCTTTTACAAATAAAATAAAAGCTCAATTAAAGTTACATTTTTCCATCTCAGAAGCCACCACAGACAGGGAAGAAACACAGATCTATGGGACTCAGCAAACTCAGCAAAAACATCCCTGGGAGCATAAATATGAAGCAGTTGGAGGTCACTAAACTAATGGAGAGCATAAAAATAAACTCCTTGGGGATAGAAGATAGAGAGGATATCAGGCTATGGTGTACAAAACAAAAAAAAATGATGCTTTATTGCTTTTATATATAGAAGCACCCAGAAGGAGTCCAAAGGTAACAGCTGGGGACTGTTCCAAATACAGCTGAAAACAAATCACAACCATCTTAGCTGTGACTCACACCCGGCAGCCTCTCCACTCTGTCCTATGCTGTGCAGACAGGTCAGTGGCTGCACCACCTCCCTGTGACCCACCCCCACAGCAGCCACAAGGCAGCCCAGTGCCTGCAGCCTCCCTCCAGGAAGGAAAGAAAAACCCACAGATGCTGTGCTGCCGAGAGGTGAGGCCAGTCACAGAACATGCTTGCTCTCGCCTCAGCCCTGTTAGAAAGCTGGCCCTGAGCCCGTGGCAGAGAACACAACACGCAAACCACTTGCCAACCTGGCAATGGAGAACATGTCTCAAGAAGCTGTGTTTAGGAAACACTGTTTGGGAAGCACTGCAGCTTGTGAAAGAAAGTGCAGGAGGGGAAATGAAACCTACAACTCCTACTGCTTTGCAGAAATGCCCCAGGGCCAGCTTGGTTTCCCACTGCTGTATCAGTAACTTCTATCATGCCCGTCAACAGCAATCCCAAAAGCAAGGTCTCTGACATTCAATAGTTTACCCTGTTTCTATATTTCTCAGGGCCAGTGAAGCCACATATGGAGTGCCAGTTCTAGTTTTGGGCTCCTCAGTACAGGAGGGACACAGAATTACTGGAGTGAGYGCAGTGAAGTGGAAGGGATTTGGGGCAGTTGTTGTGTGAGGACAGAGCAAGAGCTGAGACTCCACAGCATGGAGAAGAGAAGGCTCAAGGCATCTTATCTTAAATGCCTGATAAGGGAGGGCACTGAAGACAGAGCCATGGACATAAACTGAAATACAAGAAATTCTGCACAGATTGCCCAGGGAGGCTGTGGAGTCTATACACTTGGATATACTGAAAACCTGACTGGATATGGCCCTGGACAAGGGGACCTTGCTCTGAGCAGGAGGTGTAACCAGGCAATCTCCCAGAGGTGTCCCTCAACTTTTCTGTGCAAACACAGCCACTGAGCAAGGGATGCTACCTACATAATTTATTCCTCTTTTACAGTCACAGGAGAAAAACAGGCATTTCAGGAGCAGACTGATGACCTCAGACACCTGATGGATGAGCTGTCATGTAAAAGTGTTCCTACAGAAAAAGGTTATCGAGAAAGCCAATAAAATAATCCCTTGTGGGATGTGATTTCTACACTGTAGTGCTGCCAGAGCTCTAGATACTGACTAGGTCTTGCTGCTCTGCCAAGTGGGATCAGAAGACAAGAGCTGAAATTTCATATAGCTATTCAACCAAAAGGAAACTGGAAAAAATCTCCACCAAATCACTAAAAAGCAAATTAAATGGGGAGGGTTATATTAAATGTTCAGTCCAAACACACAATTCATGAGTGCATAGATGCAGATGTGAATCAGCTCAATCACAGTGACAGATTTGCTTTAGAGTAGGACAGTCCAAGGGCAGCTTGAATTTCATCTGGATTCATGTGCAATGTGGACACTGCTCCATCACTGGGAAGGCTTTGATCCAAACCCCCTTGAGAGCCAAGCCATGCTGACATGGGGGATCCAAACCCCCGGARATGGGCAATGGCACAGGTCCCACCTGCCTGTGGATCAGCACAGAGTTGCTGCAACACAATTATCAAGGTAGGCTCTCACACTTTGTTCTATGATATGTCAGAGCAGAAAGCCAAACCTACAAGTGACCTTAAACCAGTTAAATTTTAGGAAGCACTCCAGAAATTGCACAGATTATAAACGGGATTAAACAATTGGGTCCATTGAAGAGTGAAGACTTGGAAGGAGCTGTGTGGGTAGGGTGCTGTATACCTACAGTGAGTGACTGACAAGTTTTCTACACAGCCTGGAAACTGAACTTGCTTTCAAAAAAGAAGCAGAACAACAATTAGTGGGGTTTACTCCTAAAGAAAAATGTATGCACCAGAAAAGGATGCAAATACAGCAAGCAGTTGTAGTGTATTCCTGGAGAAAGGTAAGCAATCCTGAAAGCATAGTACTGGGGGGAAAACACCTTACAGATAGAATATGGAAAGCTTGAACACAGACAAAAAGCATCATTGCTGA
The DNA here is from genome assembly GCA_018881555.1 of Amblyornis subalaris. Taxonomy (NCBI): domain Eukaryota; kingdom Metazoa; phylum Chordata; class Aves; order Passeriformes; family Ptilonorhynchidae; genus Amblyornis; species Amblyornis subalaris. Next base: position 522,524 of record JACAXG010000180.1, on the reverse strand, counting down.
GAATTTTTCCTTCTTTTAAAATTCACAGGACTAGCCTATTTTTAAGCCTGCTGGAACTATGGTCGTGGGTAGTGTCCACAGGCAGATATAAAACCACCTCATGATTTTGAGCAGGTGATAAATGTCCATTAAAAAAAGAGAGAAGACAGCCCAGAATGCCAAACTGCAGTGAGCAAAGCAAAGAGTCAGCCTTTGATTCATGTGCTAAGAGAGCTGGGATGACCCTGGAAGTCCCTAGAAAATCTTACTCTTGAGTCTCAGGAACTGCCATTAGGTGAGGCACACCTTGCAGTGGTGAGGTATTGCCTCTCCTTCCCTGTAAGGGCCAAGGACACCACTCCTTTCCTGCCGTCCTTCCCCTTTCCCAATGCCCTGACCTCACACTCCTTGGGGATTAAAGTTGATTTTTYCAGGCGTAGGGACTTGAAATTGCATTAAAATTATCTATTAAAAAAGTAAGAGACATCATAGCTGTAAAACTCTGGACCTTAAAATCAGGACAATAAGGAATACCAGAATGAGGTGGAATCATGCCAAACGGAAACATACAGGAAAGTCTTTACCCTGAGAATAAGCATTAAGTTTCACCGTAATGATTACAATTAATTTTGATATCTGAGCCTTCAACTGTGAAGGGATGCATTATTCTCCTTCATCTTTTTCAAGGTGGCAGGAAGTGGAAAAAGAAAAGGTCTCCTTTGTTTTGCTCCTTGGTGACAGAAAGCCACCAAGTCATCACCATGGCATCACCTAGAGCACAGTGCGAAATAGGAGATATTTTTACTATAGTCAATGTTTGTAAAGCAAGTACAGATTTTGCAAAGCATCTTGGAAAAAGGTTACTGGTAGAAATGTGATTCGTTGCACCCTTCATGGACCTGGGTTATTGTTCCACACCTTTCCACCTAATTTGGTGTATAATTAGGTATTACTTACACAAGAGGTCATTCATGTCAAGAGAAGCAATAGTTTCCAGAATAATTTAAGTTTTTCCTACACATTTTAATGTTTTCCCAAGTACCTCTCCAGCTACTTGAGATGTCAACAACTACTTCAAGTACTGCCACTTCATTCATTGCTGAAGCAGCTTTGTGGCTGCTCTGTGGAAAACCCTGGGGACCTTGCTGTAGCAAACTTCACCCAGCGGCTTTGCTGTATTCCAGGCAGGTTCAGGTGAGGCTAGAGTAAGAAATATTTTGTAGACAGAGGTTTATAAGAATTTCACCCCAACACTGAGAGAACATTCACCAAAAAAATCAGTTTCTGGAGACCTCTGTCTTGAATATTATTGATTGGGAGTGTTGAGAGAAAGGCAGACAAGGCACGAAAATACAACAGTAGGAAAAGAAAGAGGGCAATGACAAAAATCCACCCTTCAGTGGTGTTTGGAGTGCCTTCATCGGCATGTGGTTCAACCTCTTGAGGCAAAGTTGTCTTAGTTCCAGAAACACTGGAACTAAGCCATAACCTGGGCACATATTCCTTAAAGTCGTGCCCCACAAGCTGTATTGGGAAGCACTGTTACAGAAATTCACCCTCTCCTTTCAGCTGAAGCTGTCTGTATCTTGTCCTTTAACCCAAATGGGTGACCATTAAAACCTAAGGAAATGTGAGAGAGTTTGACCTGCAGAATACACACATGGACCCATATGCCTTGTTGGGCTGGTTTAAGATACTTAGAAATTTGATCTTCAATAACCCAAAGAAAAGAAATTGGAGAGGAAGATCTAATAGCATGCTGCTTGTTTTTTTTCTATTCCTCTGAAAGATTAACCCATGAAATATTCACCAAACAATCATACTAGAACACTTTATTAGGCCTTAGTTTACTTTTTAGGGTTTATCTCATGTTAAATAAACTCTCATTAACTTAAGGAAACTATGGGAAAACATATTAACCTTTTACAAGCTTTCRAATGGGTAAAGTATTAAGCTGTGAAAGGAATTAGCAAGTATCTAAACAGGTTTGATTTGGCATAAAGTAGAACAGTTTGAATTTACTATGTAAATGTGAAATCTACAAAGATTCAAGCTTTTGTGCTTGCATGTTACTAAAATGATAATTCTTATACAGAAACATTTATCACAGCATTTCTCTTTAAAGCCCTCATTTCTGATGATATCAGGAGAAGTGATGCTTTTCTGAGTAGCCCAACTCTGACAGTTTCTGCCTCACAAGAAGGTGCCAGTGGATGTGCAGGTCTTTGAAGTTGAAAGCTTTGGGCTGCCATGCCCCAAAGTGCAAATGCAGAGTTTAGTATGGGCAAAACTCTACTTAGCAGCTTAAGCAGTAGAGCAGTCTTTTTTTTTCCTTTGTAGTTAACCCTCTGTTACAAAACAACACCTCTTCTCATTTGTTTTTGGGTTACTTTTTCCAGAAGCCAGCAACTAAATAAAAGTAACATTTTGAGAGGAAAACTAGATTAACACACACGTAATTAGTAGCTGCTTTGCCACGATTAATCTCACGCATGAAGGCAGGTGTCCATATGGGCTCTGTCTGCCTTTTTTTGGCCCTTAAGGTAAAGATCAACATGGGATATTTTTCCCATCATGGCAAGTGGCAAAGGCTATATCACCTACAGGTTCCTGAGAAAGAGAAACACCCAAGCCTGTCCCTATTCAATTTAAGGAGGTAACCCTTGAAATGGAAGTGCTTCCTCACCTCTCTCCATATTTACCCAAACCAGCCCACTGAAAGACGCAGCCTCCAAAACAAATGGCAACCAACAATGAACCAACAACTACAAGTAAAATTAAATTTTAAATAAATTAATTAAATATTAAAGTAAAATAAATACTAAATGCATGCCATTTCAAATAATAAAAAGTTTTAAAATTTTATTAGAAATAAATAAATAAAAAGGAGAGCACATACTTTCCATGAAAGTTTTAGTTGCTTCTAAATAATACTTTCTCAAATCAAGTAATCTCCAGTTGGAAAAAAATAAAATAGTTTTGTCGCAAAGATGACAGGACATTGCCAAAACATTTTCTCTCATTTTCTTCTGAGAAAGCACTTTTCAGAAAGTGAGGTCATTTTTTCTAACCTCATGTCTAGTAAAGGTGCTGTGTGCTGAGAGGGTATTGCTCTGTTAGAGCATCTTTGACAGGATGCATCATGGCACTCTCTACAGCTGTGAGTGACTGCAGCAGTTGTACCAGGATAAATACACATATCTATATATAAAATGCACTCACAAACGCAGCAAGAAACAAAGCAGTTCCTTGGGTTTTTGAAGATTCATCTTGCCCAGAAGCATAAAGCTCAGTTCGTGTGCAGCAGTGCAGCAATTCTTTAAGACAAGAAATGGATGCAGCCCAAACCACAAAAAACACCTTTTATGTGTTAAGTGTTGCTAATTGAAACAATTAGCCATGCTTCATTTATGTTGATGAAACAACATGCCAGAAATTTCCAAGATCCTGTAAAAGGACTGTTCCTTCCTCCACTCCAGAATTCCTCAGTTTCAAAGAACATCACTAAGTTGGATGTAGAAAGCTATTTATACTCAAGGAATAAATCCTATAAATTTTTTTGGTTTCTTTCCAGCTTCAAAGTTTTTGGGAAGGCAGATTTGCTCCCACCTTTGTGTACATCATGGTCCACAGTTAGAGGCTGGCTGGTGAAGATGTGCAYGTGGATGAGTGATATTCAGTGTTTTGCTCTCTCCTTGCATCCCCCAAAAACAGTCCCACACTTAAATGTATTCTCTGTCACACTCACAGGTATCCCAGTAGTTTCTTCAGAGTAACTGGATTTTTTCCACTCCCACAGGGTCAAGGCATTGAAGTCTCACAGTGTCAACAACAAAAATTACTTTCTCATTTCCTACTGGTGCTCTACAAATTTTACTGCAATTCAGAAAACTAGTAGCTTGGCTTTTGATTTATCTGGAAATTGAACTAGACTATTGACAAGCATGCTTAAAAATAAAGCAATTATTGAGTAACTTGATAGCTCAAGATTGTCCACCCCTTACAAATTCAAGCCCAAGAAGCAAGAGGTATTTTTTCAGCTTTGCTGGTCTGGGCGACAAAACCCTGAGCTTCTCTTTGCCCTTCAAAAGCAAATTACATTTGGGCCAGGAGTTTCAGAACTGCTGTCCTCCTATGGACCCCATCTTTCAATTAATGGTTAAATAGACTTAGAAATTTTAATTTTTAGGTAAAGACCATTGCTGGGGAATTACTCCAGGATGGCACAATTGCAGCAAAGACACAAATTATAAGCATTGCATTTACATTCATTTCAACTGGAAGTTTTGGAGAGGGCCTAAGGGACTGGACAATCCTTGCTGAGTTTTCTATATAGATCTGATTAATTCAGCCTGGGATCCATTCCCAGCAATTACTGGGATCCTCAGTACCAAGGATTTCAAACATCATTTTCTATGTGCATTAAACTTGCCCCCAAATAAATAAATAATAATTAAAAAAAAACCCAAAACAACAACAACCAAAAAAACCAAACCAAACCAAAAAACCAAAACAACAAAGCAAAAGAGCAATCAGTATGCACTGATTCCATGAGCTTGTATTTAGAACAAAATGGGCTTCACACATTTTCATAAGGGTCACTGCTGGGCTGAAGGACTAGTCATAAAATGTACTATTATCCCTGAAAAGAAGTTGATTTTGAGTTCAACTGTATGTGTCAGTTGAGCATGAATAAATTACAAACATCTCGACCCTACCGAGAAGCCGTTGAACTATTTATTTTTATATGAAAGCTTCAAATATTTTACAACCCCTCTCCTCAATGATCTAAACACATGCCTTTAAAAACAGTAATTAACAGCACATCAGTGGCTACACAAGAAAAAGGATACACACAGACAGCAGGTTATTATCCCAGGAAACTGGATTCTCTAGAAACTCATTTCTATTGTCTAGGGTGATCGCATAGTACCCAACAGTCAGACATCAAATACTTCAGCCTGAGTTCACACACACACACACACACACACACACACACACACACGAGAAAAAGATACACTAGTTACTCCAGCTAGCAGTAGCATTATAATTTATTTCTTTATTAAAAAAAAATTAAGTCACAACTTTTTCTTAATGTAAAGCAAACTGAAATCTGTGCCTGAACTCTTTCTTTAAACATATAAAAATAAGCACAGTGAAAGTCAACCTTAGACTGGAGACATCTGTAAACTAAGGTTTATGTTGCCATAGCAAAAGCTGAGTTAAAATAGAACAAATAAAAGTATCAGTCAACAAGAATCATACTCTCAAAGATCAAGAGGTTGTGAACAAAAGCCTGACCTCCATTAAGTTTTCTTCAGTTGGTTAGAAGGAACACGAACTAAAAATTTCATCTAAGCAACTACAGAAATTGAGCTAGAGGGATGAGAAAGCCTTAAATTTCTCTTACAGATTTCTTATTATTTTCAATAAAACAGAAGTGAGGAACATTGACCAGACAAATGCACAACTGGACTACTCTGATAAAAAAATGTATTTTGGCAATTCAGTTACCTGAGAAAAACAAATACCAGTATTGCAGAAATCTTTTAAAGTTYTCAAATGACATTAAAATGATCGAGTACTGTTCACAATATGTGATCCCAGTGAGTAGCCAGAGAATCTAGGAATACATGTTTCTGTGTTAAAAGTAGTAAAAATGCACAGGAAGATACCTGAAACAATTAAAAGGCACTTTTAGCTGGCATGTGTTTTGATATATGCTACAGAATACTGCATCAGATATGACTTTATACTGAATCCTGCAGTGGTCCAAGCCGTATAATGGGACACACTGTTAAATACACACACTTGACCAAATAAAKAGTCAACAAGCAATGCCAGCATAGTTAACACAGGAAGAAATCCACATTTTTACTTAATGTAAACAGTAAGGTTTCTAATAAAGACACTTTAATTTTAAATACTATGTTTAACATTATTGCATGCAACACTTGTCTAAATGTTTTATGTCACCTCCGTGTATCACAAAGCACGGGAAACAGTCACGGTAAGATACGTGGAGAGAAATTCTCCAGTCGTTGAGTCTAGTGCCCCACACAAAGTTACAAACATCCTCAGTAAACCACACACCTGGACAAGACAGATGTTTGTATATAAAAGGCAACTTCGTTCATATACCCACAAAGATCTGGCCCTCACGTTGTAAAAGGCACAGAAACTGGGGGGCATGCTAACTACAGCACTTAAAATGAGACCTGTTATTTACCTGATTTCAAGAGGTGCCTTTCAGGGACAGCTAGACAACTGAAGTGTAAGTTCTGCCAGAAATCAAGAACTGTCCCCACCATCATTTCAACATGGTTGCTAAACCCGGACTGATATACAAAAAAAGGAATATAAAACATCTCAGCTTTTCTTATGGATTCACTCTCACTCTTTGCATTTCAGAGGAACCACCTGCTGAAAACAATTTTCTTTATCCTATTTTTTAATCTTTAGTAACAGGTGAAGTGAAAAGAACTAGTAAAYGGCTGAATGACCACATCATTATTTCTTCATTGAATCCTTACTCTCACTTGAACCAAAAGTGCAAGGCGTTAGTAAAATGTGAATGTTACACACACCTGAAGAGAAGCACAAATTGGTTTAGACTTTTGAAACTGTTTTTGTAAAAGAGCAAAGAAAATAGTCTTTGGTGTAAGCTCATGTGGTGCAATCCAAGTATAACAACATCAGTTGAAAATCAGAGAAAACCCATAACTTATCTTCTGAAGAAGAGCCCAAGCTCAAGTGATCACACCAATTTACAGGCACAGAGCTCTCCCAGGTGGCATATGCGATCTTTCGCTACATTTACATAGCCACCAGCATGCTAAATATGATGAATTTCCGAGCTGCAAGTGGTGGAAAGGACAGTGTTCCCACCTTTGCTCAGATATTAGCAGATTGCTTAGATGTGTGCAACCTAGAGCTGCCTTGAGACAGTGATGCTGCATCTTCTAGGAGTAACCAATCAACACTGAAACAAATGACTTGTGAGAGGAGGAAATACTGGACAGAACACTCTCCCCACGCTCAATGGCCACAGTTTTAAGCTGGTGGTTAGGAATTAACTCTCCTAATGCCTTTATAGTAAAAAGCAGAAGTGTACCTTTGGCACCTGTTTCACAACCAGTCCTGGACCGTCCTGACTGGGATTGAGTTTGCTAGGTATTTACTTTAAAAATTGAAAGCTATCAACATCTAAAGTTTAAAAAAAAAAGACAAAAAACAACTGAAAACACACACACAAAAGAAAACAACATCAAAACATATTTAAAAATAACACTCCTCTTCAGTACTCTTTTCTCCTAGGCCACTGTCCTTACACCTGTGTTTCCACAGGAAACTGCTATACCTGGCATAAAATTACTCCACTAAACCACCCTGTTCCTTATTTTCCAGCAAGGGCACGCTTGTATCTCCCTTATCCTTTTCATTCGCATCTCCATTGTCCTCCAATTGCCCTGATTTCTGATGAGCAAATGTGTAAGTGTCATGGTCTGTGTCCGTCAGGGGTGSAGGTTCCTCCTCGGTGTTAGAAGAGCGTTTAATGTCTTTTCTGAAGGAGAATGGAGGTGGGGAAGGTGGCAAGCTACCAATGGGTCCATCAAAAGGCCGGTACACATCAACTTCTGGAGTGACTGAGCCATTGGACTCCTTCAGCAAGTGCCCATAGACGACAGCATCATCAATAACTGCATAGACATGAGACTCATTGTTTTGCCTCCCTTTTCCAAATAAGCCCTTTTTTCGAGGCATCTGGGTATTCACGTTAGCATTGTACACTCCCACCATGGGATTCTGGGTTTTCTTCTTCCTGTTACAGAATGGAAATTGTCAACAGGTCAAAAACAACAAGTTTGGYGTGTTTGAACTCAATAACAACAGTTTCTGTTTACTCATCTCAGCCACAGTGTCAGGCAGCCTACCTGGATTAAAGGCTTTACTGCCAATTTTGGGAAAAATAACTCTTGAGACTAGACATGCTTTTTTAACAGAGCAGAAAATAACTTCACCCTGTTTGGTTACCCACTGCTGCTCTGCTGACCCTGAAGTTTGAAAGATTAACTCCAATGGCCTCCCAAGCATTGRGGTCCTGGCTGTGCAGTGTACCAAGTCCCACAACATCCATTGACATTAATAAGACCCAGAGACCATTAGATTCTCACAAAAACAAGGCTGAGTGTTACTGAAGACAAGACAGTGCATCAAAATGAAAGTCAAATGAACTTTTCTTGGTTATGCTTTTCTGAGCGACTGTCCCTAAATTGGAAAGAACAAAGGCTGAACTGAAGACTTTTAAGCCTGTATTTGTAAAGTCTTTCCTGTGTGGCAGGGAAATGAGCTCATAACCGCTCTAGTCACCATATTGCACAAATTCATTTCACCTCTACAGCTTCAGGACCCAACCACCTTGACAGCACTGAGCATATATGTATCAGAAAGCCCAAGCTGTCACTGACTTCAGACTCTGCTTGTATGAGTAATGCTATGCGTGTAAGCTTTGCACAACCCAGTTCTCTCCTCAAGGGTTCATCTCATAGAGAAATTCTCCCACTTGATGTGCAAGCTCCAGCAGAAGTTGCTGGAGGCTGTGTGGATGAAAGAATCTTAGCGTATCTGGGTGAGTTTTCAGCTTGTTTGAACAAAGACTTAAATAGAGTCATACATGGAACAGCCACGTTCATTGGGATTTCATGTAACAGGGACTGCTGATGAAGTCCAACCAACATCTTACAGTACAGCCAAAAACCTGTACTAAGGCCAACGTAAGCAGTGCTCTGCAGGCTGAAGTAATGTGACTCCAGGAATGATGCTCTGCTCTTGAAGTTGGTCAATTKAGAGTAAAGAAGCATTCCTGGGGTCACACAGCTTCCACCACCATTGCCTTCCTCATGCTTTAGACCCCACATCAACATGTGAAACAGAGGGCCCAGAAGCTCTCCCAAAATGCCTTCTTGAACTCCTAAGTTACACATGCTGAATTATGAACTTACTTTTTCTTAACACAGCACACAGTCAGTCCAATCGTCGTGAGAACTCCAGCCCCAGCTACCACAGCAAGAATGATTCCTAGGTCTGCAAACAGACAAGGAACAAGGACACTGAGCAAAACAAAGAACACCCAGCTTTCTCCTAAAATCTGCCTGGGTTTGAACACCCTCAAGAGTTTCTAAGCATACTAGCTGCCTGCAGAGCAGGAGTTTCCAAGCCATGCACGCCACAGGGCAACACAAGCCATTTCCAAGAAGTTGGAGGCCAAGCAACAACGAAGTCCTGCTGTTGGGAGTGGAGCACAACCAAAAAACCCAACCAACCCACCCACTCACCTCCAAGAGTTCAGTACAGCTCATGCACTGCTAAACTTACCCACAGCATCTCATGCGCCTCTGGCTGAACAGGCAAGGAAGAGATGAAAGCACAGAAAGAAACTGAGAAGGATTCAAAAGAAAACATAGTGACATTTCAACAGCTTCCCCTCACAACTATCCTTTCCTCTGAAAAACACAGGTGGTGTTGACCCGGGGTTTTCTAGGAATCATAAAATTGATTAGGGAAGTCCATGCATGAGCAAAGAAAAATGCCACATGTTTTAAAAGAAGTATACATTGCCAAAAAAAAGAGGAAAAAGATGAAAAAATTAGAAATCAATTTGATACTGTTTCAGTCCTGGTCTTTGTATCCAATACTTGTACAGACAGYAGTCACGCACAGGGAAAGAGAAAGTGCAAATGTGAAGCAAATTTACATATGTAAAGCCTACTCTAAAAATTCCCCCKCACCCTTTTTTTAAAAAACTGTTTATGTTTCAGGGAGATGAAAGAGAACAAGAATGCAGAATTTTCTGTTAGCAGTCATGGCCCACTCTCCATTAAATGGTCAGATCTGTCCTAGGGATGATTTCCTGCTCATGTGAACACTGAGACTAAGTGAACTGCTAACATGAAGTGAGGACTACTTGGATGAATAAGTTTGCATAATCAGATCCCAGGCTGTTCACCAGGTCTGTGACCTTGGAAGGGAAAAACATCATTTGACCTTATTATACATTCTGTCTGTTATCTCTAATTAAAAAAGCTAAATTAAAATTTAAAAAGAATGAAATCTAGTCTTGCYACCCCTGCTCCCTGCAATCCCCTGTTTCAATAAAAGAAAACCCAGAAACACCCCCCTGGCCCCCCCCAAAAGAAAAAAAACTCAGCATAAAAAACCCCTTCCTTCCTCCCCAGCTTCTAGAAGTACCCAGCTGAAACTCTTGGAAGTTTTTGAGGGACASACATTTTCAAAGGCAGGAATCTCATGAAGTGCCCACATCCAAGGAGAACCACCATCCATTCCTGTTAYCCCAAGGGAAGGCAAGAAAACAAGCAGAAGACAAACCACCACAACCTTACAGGACTCACCTATCTGCTTGTCAGCAACAGTCACCCAGAACTGCAGGGTCAGCTGCGTCTTATCCACAGGTTTGCAGTTGGAGACGTTCACCCAGAAGTTGTGGTACATATTTCGGGGCTGGGGCAGGAGCTCGTCCTCGCGGCGCACGGTCTCCTCCGCTCCCAGAGTCTCCTCCTTTATGTTGAGGTAGGCACGGCCTGTCTCACAAACAACGCCCATGCGGTCCTTGGAGAACCCGAGGCGGGCRGTTTGCTTGCTGGGCACAACAACCAACCAGGATATGGAAACATAAGGAGGTAAACCATAATGCCAGCTGGGAGTCTGCAAGTAAACTTTAGCTTTTGGATTTGGACTCACAGTGAAAGTGCACTCATCTGTAGTAAAGGAAAAGAATAAAAGAATGAAAACTTAGTTTTGATAATTATCATACCCTCCTACATCACAGTAATTAAGTAATTGTAACAATTAAGTAATTATCACAATAAACACAGTCATATCTGCAGAATTTCCCACTATCAACTATCCACTAGCTGGAATACTAAGCTCCTTCTTTCTTCCCACAATAAACCACATCACTGGTTCTGATTCTAGAGTCTAGTCCTGGAGYCATTGCTAAAGAATTGAACTCTTAATTTCTGTTTATCCACTAGTGCTTTAATAAGCATATTGAGAGATCTATCACTGTACAACAAAGTAGTATAAAACCCACCACCTTACCTTTAATATGTGGCACAAAAGACATTTTCAGATCCTGACGGATAGACTCATTGACGAATCCTTTACCAAATGTTTTTAAGGATATGGTGATATTATTCCTCATCTGAATCTTTTCAATGGATCCACCAGGACAGAATACACCAACATTCAGCTCCGTCTCTGGGGTGGCACTAACAATGCTGTAACTGTAGCTCGTGTTGCACCTCTGCTCTGGGACATGTTGCTGAAGTTTCGAGGACGGAGACGTAATTTCTACGTTGATCAGATCGGGAGCCAAGAGCTTCCAAATAAACTTATGGAGTCTAATCGGCAATTGGGTAATAGCCTTGGGCACTGAAAGGGAATAGATCTTCCTCTGACACCACCGAATATCGACACAGCCTGCAATCACAAAAACAAGTCCCAGGGGTTGGGTATTTCTTGCCAAGGAAATATTTGGGCACACACAGCATACTGTCAGTTTTGTGTTACAGATACGCATCTACCTGAGAAAATATCCTCTATTAGTAACCTTTACCCAAACATGTATTGTTTGTATTTAAAGAGCTTCCCTTAACTGGGTGCAGGACACCAAAGAAACAAACAGATGCAAATATATTCAAAATCCCTCACTCAAGACACTACTTTYGCTACATCACTTGCTGACTGGGACACTGTTGCAAACTAGTCAAGGTACAGATACAGAATTAAAAGTCTCTTTCTGTACCTGTAGTTGAAAGCATTTGGGAAAATCCTACACCAAAGGGACACACAAGCAGCACAAGATGCATTCCTGATGGCAACCTTGGTCCTGCATTTTCATGGGAAGATTTATGCCTCTCTGCCTCTGTTTCCATAATTCACAGTTTTCAGTTAGAAGATTCTTAGGTGACTTCTGTCCCTTCCCTTCTAGGAATAGCTACAGAGTTTCTATTCTTAAAGGCAGAATGATGTACAGAATGGTGTACAAGGTCACCTCCAGATTCATCGTACCCATCTCCCAGCTGGCCAATGCCCAGGTTTCGGACCTCAGCCATTTAAAGCCAAAGTGAGAGAGAAGGTTTGACCAACCCCCGGGGAAAAACATGCAGAAGCATTCCCTAGGAAACAACGTTAAGCCACTTTTGTCATACTTATGCTTTTTTCAGCCGTGATCCTCAGCCGGGACAAGTCCTTGCACAGAAAGGAGATCCTGTAGACAGCACCAGGGGCTAAAGTCAAGACGCGGTCGCAGGTGCGAGGATCTTTGCAGATCAGGCAGATGGGTTCAGACATGAGGGGGGTGTGGCTGGGCCACCCTTCCAAGTATATTGTCACAGTCATGTTCCMCTCCTTGCTCAGGTCGACCAAATGGGTGACATCTGCAATAAAAGCACCCAGAGCAATTACAGGCAAGAAGCACAGCCCAAAGTAGAACTTCCTTTGCCTCTTCTCATGCCATTATATGAGCAGCTGTTACAGCAAATACTTGGAACATCTGGAAGGAGGAAATACAAGGAAAGAGGAAAAAATGCAAGTGTAGTTCATAAAGATTGACTATCATGGGGAAACATAGATATTGGATCCACACAACATCCTGGTGCKGCTAACAAGGCATGTCTCTCTGATGTCAAATAAAGCAACCTGGTCTAGTGGAAGGTGACCCTACCCATAGCAGAGGGGTTTGGAACTCAATGATCTTCAAAGGCCCTTCCAACCCAAACCATTTGATGATTCTATAAAGGACAGGGGGAAAAAAGTGTGTATGTATACACACACACACACACACACATATACTCTATTACTACTCTTCATCTTCTGGTTTTAGTTTTAGCTACAGATCTCAAAGTCACACACAAAAGGCGAATAAARTAGCTTTCTCCTGTGTGGGAAATCAGGCGTAAAAAAAGGCAAGTGGTCATATGGAATTATCCAAATCATTGGCACGAACAAGCACAGAACCTAGGATTCCTACTGTAAAGTTACTCATTGTTCAGAATGTTTTTTCCTGCAGCAGCTAAACACAGGAAGAGTTACATCAAGAAGTTATTRTGACTGGAAAGAGCTGTATTTTCTTCTTATTTAATGACATGCACTACAGACAGCTGTGGAATACCCAAATGTTTGGGAAGCTTTGAGAATATGCAGATACAAATGCATTTTTAATAAGACCAATGTTGCAGATGGCAACCTGAGGGCTGAATTTGAATCTTTGATGGAACTTATATAACTACAAAATCAATCATGAAATCCTATAAAATCCCTAGAGAAACCACTGTTGTCTCTTAAATCCAAGTGGTTTATTACTTGCATTTCATTCACGAAATGACAACCTGTTTTTAATTTTTTAGGTGATTATTGTCTTGTCTACTGGCCATAAATATATTAAAATTCTTCTTCCTTTCCAAAGTAGAAGGGAGATAAAGCTGATTAACTGAATATAATGTTTTCATTCTGTCTAGCTTCCAAGATGCAACACACAATAAATGTAAGCAAACATGATTTTGTTAACAACAATTCCGTGAGGATTTGCTGTTCAAAAATGGAGCCAGGCTAGACAAAGAACAAAGAATTGTAATGGTGAGAYGCCACAGATCCTTTCTGGATAGGTGACTTCAGGGCACAAGCCATTCAAACTTTATTCTCTCTAAAATTACTTAGAAAGCCTCTGAGTAGTTCCTGACACAGTGGCAGCCAAGTGTGGACTTTCCTCCACCTGCTCTTCTGCAGTGAGTGCACCTTGATTATTAACCTCCACCTCGAACTGAGGTCAGAGCTAAGAAGTCAGAGGATAAATCACTAACTCCATAGCTCATTACCTAGCCAGGCCTTTTATTTCTGTTTTTAGATAAATGCTCTAGTATTAAAAGTTTGTTGTGCAATCTGAATTTCAGGCTAGAAAACAGAAAAAAAAACATTATTTTCTCAGTGTAGAGAAAGAAATGTGAAGAACACCCAAATATGTAGGGGATACTATTAGCGGAATATCTTACTAACAACTTTTGTGTCTAATGTGACTTCTTCACATTAGATGACGTTCAGGCTCCTCTAGGAAGCAAAATAAAACTCAAGGGAATGAAGAAAGAAAGGAAAGATATATATTGATGTCATTAGTAATACAGAGACAATTCTACATCTCTCATTTCACCAGTTTATGCCACAGATCTTGCTACCTACTGTGACAGTGGGTTTCACCTTGTTAAGTGCAACTGCCCACGTAGGGAGCAGAAAACAGGGCTCACATTTTAAGTATGACCTTTTAAATGTTGAATCTTATGCCTGAAAGTAAAACTGTTAAAGGCATTTTTCAATTACATGACTGAGGTGCTGGAAATGGAAAGGAGTCTCCATTTACAAGCTACAGTGTAAAATCTACAATGGGACTTAATATTCCATGGCAAATTTCARCATCACTGCTCGCCTTCCTGTAATGGTGGCTGGTGGTACCCAGGGCAGTAAAACAGGCCTCAGCGTTGCTTGGCAACCTCCTTAAACCCGTGGAGGGAGCAAAGTTCAAGGAAAACAACAAAACAAAGAGCATTTCTCTCTCTTGTGGTGCTCAGTCCAGATCTCTGTAAGCAAAAGCAACAAAAGAGGCAGGCAGGTACTTACTCTCATCAACCTGTGGGTGCTGAACAACAACTTGGAAGAGCAGGCGAAGGATGCCTGGGCTCTGGGCATCCTGATCACAGCCCTGCAGGGACATGTTGAAGCTGCCAGCAATATTGGCAGGCTGGCTGTCACTCAGCTTGAACACCTCTGGGTTGCTGGGGGAGCCGGGGATGTAGTACTCCACCCTCTCCTCTTTCCTTTCGCAGTTGGAGAGGCTGTAGTTGTGGAAGAACACGCTTGCTCTCATGTTGGAAGGAACCACAAACTGCCATGTCATGAGCTCATCTTCTGGAAAGCCCAGYGGGTAGTTAGGGGACATCAGGGTGATTGAAGACTCCCCCTTCAAAATGGATTCAATAATGCATAACCCTAAAACAGGGAGGGAACCAAAGCATACGAAACTAGTTCCAATTAATGAAGACACAATGGCATATCTAGCATCCCAGAAGCACAGTGTTCTTATTTGACAGTGAGATCACCCGCTTCAGCTACAGGTTAGGTTATTACAAAATGCTCAGACTAAAACATACACTTGAGTTGATTCTTTTGTCTTCAATTACACAAAAGATAAGGAATGTATTAATATGGCATTTTCAGKTTAGTGAATTAACCTTTCAAGCACATGGACAGACAAGCCTTTATTATTGGGGATAGGAAATATCCTAATTCCTGCTTTTACATCTGGGTTTGCAAGAGCAAACGCATGGTCTGATAACTGCTTCTGCTTCACTGGGTTTTGGGAAACAAAAGATGCAAGCTTTTATACCGGCACGTAGTTCGCTTCACAAAAACTTCCTAAATCTAACAAAAGCACACCAGCAAAGAGCCCCAAATAGTCACGATAAAACACAAATGTGAACTGTGCAGGCTGTGTAAGACACTTTATCCTTGGATGACTCTTGGCAGTGTGAAGTTGGGTACATGGAGATTATGGTCCCACTCTAGGACTCCAGTGATGATGTGCAACTGCAAGGAATGCCAGGAATTATAAAACACTCATGTTCTAGAAACTCGAACGTGGCCCAGGTTTCTTTTATTAACTGATAGCAACAACACTAGAATTCAAGTACAGAGCAAAATTTGTCATGAGATCACAAAGTAACCCACTGACTGCTATGTAATATTCCAGATATTTTAGGAAGATTATTACACAACATTTTATGTTACTGTGCAGGTTGAAACAGATGACAGTATTTAAGCAGCCTCATGTGCCTCCCAGGCACTGCTTCACCTTTTCCCACACTCCTCTCCTGAAGAGAGGCATTGGTTTGAGGCTCCAGATATTAAAGAAACTTTATTTTAAAATAAACATGCCCAACTACACACTGCAACCAGCAAAAAACACTCTGGCTCATTCTACTTATACTACCTAGTCTCACCTAGCTGAACATATAAAAACAAGAAAGCAGGAATGTTTAAGTTTTAGGAAGTTTAAAGAGATTTTAAATTATTAATGTGCACCAAAACCAGCAATAGAACARTTTTCATAATTAACAATCAACCAAACTAGGATATTTTGACCCCAAAAGAGCACCATCTAACCAAACTAAAAATCATGCAACAATAGTTTTCAGAAAAGATGAAGTGGAAGGGTGTTAGGGATAGCAGGACCAAAACTAGAAGGTTAGCTGAGAAGAAAGGCTGAAATAAATTCTGCTGCAACCTGCAGGAGGCATTTACACTACTCTGTACTCACGTTTTATGGAAGCCCTGTTAGCTATGTTGAAGCCTGAGGTGGTGAGAGGTGAGTGCCATGGGAAGTGCAGGGACATGACAACTCCTCCCAGCAACTTAACGCGAGACACGGAGCCATTCCTGCAGAAGGTGCCAATGTTGACCGTGGCCTTATCAATACAGCTGTTGATGTTGTAGCTGATGGAATCTGGGCATGTCTCTCCTGGTTCAATCTGTCTTAGCCACGGGGTAGAAAATTTTAGTTCAAGTCCAGCTTTTGTACTCGCCTTCACGTCCCAGATGTAAGTCCTGTTAAGGCGAGGCAGCCCTGGTGGGTAAAGATGAACATCTCCAAAGGGACATGGGCCTGACAGACAGTCTAAATGCAGAAAGAGAAGAGCTGTGATACACTCTGGAAAGCAATCAATTAAACGGGAAATTTGACACTTCCCCTTCCTTGCTATTATCACAATTTTTAGGTTGCACTTTTCTTCTATGTGCACCAAAAGACACTCCTGTAACACGGTCACATGCTGTCTCTAAACAGGATTCCTGGCCCATAGAATAGACAGGATAAACCTGCTTTAGTCAGGCTGACTAATAGAAGGGATTCATTGTCTCTAGTATTCCGCCTTGTTTGCTGAAGAATTTAGAAGGTATTTAGTGAATAGGGTAGAGTCTGAATGGGCAAAGGGGAGAAACACAGTGTCAAGAGAGCTGGAAATCACAGATCTAGAGAATTCATTTTATCCTATCTCCCTCAGAGTTCCTGGCAAATCATTCATCCTTAAATTTTTTACTGCTTGCCATGAACTGTATTTTTGTTCCCTTGGTGCCCGGATGGACAACGACAACTGCCACTGCAGGATTCCAGGGGGCGTCCAGAAAACTTATCTGAAAAATCCAAATACTTGATTGACACTCAAAATAAGCATACTTTAATCTAGGCTTCAGCTTAAGAGAAGAAATATCACAAGTGCATCTTGCAAATATATCACGAGATATTGTGACCGTTACTATTTGCATGAATCATACGAATAAAATTCCAAAACATGAGGAGAATTATCCTTGAATGTCACTCCAAAAATAATGAAGATGTTACTAAAGACTGAATGCCCAATGAAGTTTGGAATCTAGTTGAGAAGTAGCATGTGCTCATGCCAATAAAGACTACATACACCAGGGATAACGTTAAAAGCAAACGAAGCTTTAGCTACACTTCCAAATTCTCAGTTTCTTGACTTCAATAATATTCATTAAATATAAAGAAACACGTGCAGGTCTTCAATGTTTCTCTTGTCCTTATAGACACAATCAAGCTGTTCATCAAATACATAATGTATTATTATAAGTGTTCAGAGGCTTTTGACAGCAAAAAGAAATTCTTTGATGAGTTTATAAATTGTGGGAAAAGGAAAGACAGCAAGGAATTGATGCAACAAACTGTCATTTAGCTGTTTCCAACACAGCCACGTCAACATTAATTCTGTCAGCTGCAATACAGACTTCTTTAGCTTGCAGAGTTGCAGTAATTCGAGGTTATTTATCAGTGCTCAAAGATTTCTTCTTACCTAAGATTATGGCAGATACCTTAATACAGCAGAAGGAAAAAAAGTATGTAGTTTTACTGGAGGAAAATTACCATTGGGGAAAAATTAAAAATCTGTATCTTACCAATATTTTTCTGAATTTCTGTGATGAAATACTTCTCTGGAGTACTACAAGTGAAAGTGAAAGTCACATTCTCCCCGGGCTTTATCTTGAGTTCAGGCCTGATGACATTTTTAATGAGAATTCGACAGCTTGGTGGAACACCGGGTCTCAGTTTAATCATAACTGTGGTGTTGTCCATTTTACGAAGAGAGATTGTAAAGGAAGCTAAGAAAGAAAAAATATATAGAATAGAGGTGTTTTGTTACTAGTACATATGAGTATCTCTCACACACCCCCGCACACCCCACAGCTCTCCACACACCCCCACAGATGCCACAGCGTCCAAAGGAATATTAGCATCCACATTCTCAGGAGCCTCTGGTTTTGTACCAGTGGAAAATGCCTTGTCTCTGCCAGCACAGATACCATAGAAATACACTAGCTGCCCAGGAGAGGTATACAGGTAATTTGGTCAGAACTGCTTCAGTTTACCCTCACCAGTGTAATTTATTTCACATTTAAAAAGTAGCTCAGCTATTCCTTTCAAATTTTTTGTTCTCCTGATTTTTGTTTTCAGTCTGTTACTATGCAGCCTGCTTCATTTCTGAAGGCACCCATCAAGTCGTGACTCAATTCAGGAAGTTTATTCAGCAGCCAAACAAAAAAACGAGCTTCAGCTTTCATCACAGACAATGGTAACAGGTGAATCTCTGGGTATATCTCAACAATTACTGCAGGCCAGATGAAGTATTCCAGAGATACCAAAAGCAAATACCAACAGACATTTATACATGCAACCATGGCCCTCTCCCACCCTCCCCACCCTTTAGAATTCATTCCCTGAAGGTACAGGATGTCTGTGCAGTGCCCCTCACCAGCACAAAAGCCATCTGCGGCCTGAAAAAACAGGCTGTGTGTGCTTGGATACCTTCTCTCCGTCCCTGACATGACCATCACTGATTCACAGCTTATTTGGACATACTTCACAGATTTCAACCCATCCTCAAGTACTACCAGATGCAGGAGCAGCTCTCACAGGAAATACTGGAGCCACCAAAAAAACTGCTTGTTGAATAACCTTTTATTTTATGGATAGCAGTTTATCAAAAAATGGGTCAAACCTGACTGTCTTCTAAAAATATATATGCAGTACAAGACACCAAGGAGCACTGACTGGACATCCAAGATGACTATTATTATCAYCAGCTGGATGCTCAGCAAATACTGAGCCGAGCCCTGGCTGAATTAAGTAAAGTTTGTGATGATGTCAACCATTCCCCAGCCCCAGGTGAAAATCTGAGGACAGGTCAGCCAGGTCAGCCAGTACATCTTCTGCTGCTTGTTTTCACTGTTCTCCCTTCCTTATTTCAGGGTATGGAAGATAGAATCACAGTGTTTACAGCACTTGTGCTTTTAATGTATATGAAAAAAAATTTATGAATATAAAAAAATAGCAAGAGATCTAGAAATAAGGGTACTTCAAGCTCGGTTCAAAAACAACTCTTCCTTTAGTGGGACAAACAGGGACAAAACTCTGCCCACATGCCAGGATGGGAATCCTCTTGCTCATTAACCCCAAAGAAGAAAGATTTACGCTGGCAAACCAGCAGTCCAGCACCCTGAGGGAGCCCCTGAAGCCATTCCAATTACCAGGCAGCTTGTCAGGAAGGCGTAGGAGAACAGCTGTCTCACACGCATCTGCAGGATGCTCCAGGCTCTGTCCAACTGCTCAGCACCCCCTGAGCACCAGTACGGTCCATGCCAGCTGCTGGTGGTGCAGGGGTGGTCAGGATGCTGGTCAAAGCCCAGACATGCAGGGGCTCACCTGGTGGGGGTTGTGGGGAGTGGGGTTGAACACACCATGGGAACCCTTGATCAGCASAGCCCTCTAATGGCACACGAGCACACCAGAGACCCTCAACAAATGCACCCGCCTGACCTGAAACTTTAGCCATCACAGCTGCTGAAAGAAGCTTATGGCATTAGTGACTCAATTTCACACAAACTCCTCCTGTTCTACTTAAGAAACCTCCAGATTTTTACAAGAATCTTATGGTTTTGCAGGGCCTGACTTTCACTGCAATGCTTTGCAAAAGCCCTGGGGACAGAGCAGTTGGCATGGTCCGTCCCTGCCACTGGAAACATTGTGGTTCCAGGTTTGCCAATACCAGGCATCRAAAATCTCACTGCTGGGGCGGGTAAGGCAGAATAGAGTACTCAAAGACATACCCCATCATGTTTTGATTTGAGTTTTGTTGGTCTTAAGCCTTTTTGCAGCCTTTCTAGCTTYTCCACACAATCTTGGAGTCAAAAGACTTAGCAAGTCCTTGAAATTGTCTTACCTATTTGCCTCCAGGATAAAAGGCTTTAAATGAAAATCTCAAACACCATGAGGCTTGCCAAATTGCAGCACATATTTTCAACCACAAGTTTACCAATCCTCTAATACCATTAGTAAGAACCTGGTCACTGAGTAACTTTCCTACAGCTTTTAAGTGACCAGCTCTCTGACCTGAGAGCCTACACTTAATTCTCTTGCCTCTTCCAGTCACTGGCACACTTTATGTCTGGGTTTCTGCCTCAGAAATGCTTTTGCAGAAGTTTTCAATCTGCATTTTCCTGAGGAAATAAAAAAGATGATGGTGTAGCCTAGGAACTGCCTGTGCAATGACCTTCCAAGCAAACAGAGGACAAACGGAGGGACAATGTCCATGGGGTGGGGAAAAGAACAGAGTAACGCCAAGCAAGCAATCAGTGCTGCTCTTCCTCATTCTTCAGGAGGAAGCAGTCTCCAGGAAAGAAAGTGAAACAATTATTTCCAACCTAGCCCAGAGTTTTGTTTCCCATACCATATGGCCAACCTGGCAGGACAGAGACCAGAACCACTAATAGCCAGCATTCCTGCACCACATGCTGGCACAGGGCTCTAATTTTTAGTCATGAGGATTAAGTTTTAGCATAACCTTAAGCACGTGACTAGTTTTAAATCAAAACAAATACACACCCTGAGCTGAAACCAAGGAACAGAATTTTTCAGCATTTTGAAATAAGCAAAGCCTTCCTACAAGGGTCAAAATAAATATTGTCTTCCCCAGCCCTTGAAAGACCCAAATTCTGCTGCCTGGGCTTTTTTACCCCTCCTTCCCCCTCCTCTTGCTGACTTCATGACCACATCATTCTTCATTTGATCTCTCCATAAGAATATCAAATATTTGTCAGCTTAGTACTGCTTTCCAGCATGGATGTGTCCCATACCTCAGCTTTCCTAAACAGGACCTGCTCAAAATCACAGAAATGTTTTCAATGATCAATATATCATCACAGCAGTAGGCAACAAGGATGCAGATCTACACCAAATTASGCCAGCAAAGCTGCCTGCTAGAAGCCCACATGAGAACAGACACCTCTATTGCATAAACAAACAGCTTGCACAGATGAAAATCCACAGATAATAATTTTGGCCAAGAAGTAAGAGTATGATGCTGAAATGCCAACAGCAGGCAGCTGCTAGGGATGTGCTAAGCTACATTAGACTATCAAATCTAATAGGAAAAGGAGAATAAAAGAATCATGCAGAAAGTATCTCCAGTGATCCCAAAGTCACTAAAATAAATTATCAAATGGCTAAGACCCCCAAACTACAGCCACACACAAGCAGCATGACAGAGACTACTTAAAGAGCACCTTTATTGGAGAGCTTTTATAAACACRAGTGAGTATCCTCATGACTCACACTAATCTGTTTTTGTCTATGACTCCCACTGCATGCCTTTTTATTAGGATTACCAGTAACTGGACACGTTTCTTGAAAAGAAGCAATTTCCACGCCTTATTGCTGCTGCACAGGGATGACACACAGCATATCCAAACCAACAACAGGAAGCATTGCCAAGCTGGATCTCATCTCTGTCTATACAACAATGAAATCGTTCAGCTAGAAGATGTTAGAGGTAAAGCCTCTGGTCCTGAGCTGGTTCACAGCTGACGCAGGCATCTGATCTCACCCTATTCTTTTTTCCTCTAAGCAATTACAGTTTTGCAGCCTCCCTTTGATATTTCTTCAACTGCCCTAATCTCAGTCTGCACCCTCCCTTCCACAACTGGATTCTTCTACTGCTCATCCTCATTTCGGAATGCACTTTCAGTTGTCTGATCACAGCATCCCTCTCTCACTAGAGTAATGCCCCTCTCTGCACAAACACAGCTTTTTCTCAACAGTATGATATTACCAAACTTTTATGTTACTGCTCAGAGCTCTCCCACTGGGGTTGGAAACAAACTGCATAGTGTAAAACAAGTTCAACTACTCCAGAGAGTTTAGCCTAAATTTATTTACTGTGTTTGCACCTGACACCTGACAATCTCACAGTGATTTTAATATGTATATATAAATGTGAAAAGGACATTTTCCCTGTACAAGAGGGAGGTGCAATGTAGAAGACAGCTGGTGAGTAGTCAGGGCAGTGGGACTCAKAGAGAGTGTGTGTATGTATATACAAGCAAAGGACTTGGCAAAACAGCAGTTTTTATGGCTACGTAAAGCACCTTGCTAAACAGAACAGGAGCTAGAACAGAGTCCAACTAGTTCTGGCTACAGAGCCGCATTTTATTGCAGTAATTTATCCATAAGGATCTAYGGATTGTTTCACATGACTTGACTGGATGGATTAAAACAATCAAAAAAACCCTGGACAGACCAGAAAACAAAACCCATAAGAGCCACCACCAACAAAATCTCAGATGTTAATTTATCCCAAAATTATGCACAAAAGCTGTTGGTTTGCTCATCCTGGTTAAATCATGRGTTCGTTCCATTACAGCCATTTTTACCGAAAACCAGTCGGATGGGGCTGACTCAGACACCATTCACGAGCTGGAGGAGACGGGCTGCYGTGGAAGACGAGTAGCGGCAACACTCGCTCCGGATATGAAGTACCTGTATCCAAACCCCTGTTCTGCCCGAGGGGGATCTGAACCCACACAACCAACACACCTATCCAGAGAACAGACTCATTCCYTGCAGTGTATCATGCCACCAGCTCGGGACAAGGATAGCACTGGGATGCTGTTTGCCTCTACAGCTTGGCAGGCTCTCCTGCAAGGCTCACCTGCCTCTTCCAAGCCCTCGCAGGGATGTTGGCCCACAGGCACACTCAGARCCTGCTGAGATTATTCCACTACACATGATCTACTGTAAGAGTCATGGCAAGAGGGTGGGAAGCAAGGGGTACAACTCAATAACACAGTAACCCAGTCTGGTGGTGCATCACCTCCAACACAATTCACTGCACAGTTCGCTCAAATTTGCCAAAAACACGTCACACTGTATTTGAAAGAGTAAACACCTCTTTGCTTTGCCAACTCAATTATTTTGCACCTGTCTCATTAACTTCTTCTTTGACAATTTGGGTCCAACTCTTCACTGATTGCCCAAGCATCATCCACTCCTCCAGTCTCACATGCAATGTCCATCCAGGTAACAGCCTTCACATTCTTCAAGCCATTAGCAAAGTTAGTCAGGGACCCATACACTGCTTGGACTCCTCTCACCTACTAAGCAGTGCTGTGAGCAGCAAAAGAAACACCACAAGCACCATCATAAATTACAGCCAACCCTTGTTGCTGCAAGCTGCTGAAATCCTGTTTGACTTTATGTAGCAACCAGGTTTTCTGTTTACATTTAAAATGTTAACTACTCTCTACATTACATGATTATCTCCTCCATTTGGACCTGTCTTCCACCACCACATTTGTCTGGGATATGAGGTCCATATTTTGTGAAAGGATTGCTTTCAGGGAATCACCCAGAAAACTGAAGTGATAAAATCTGCAAAGCTTGTAAACTCTTACAGATAGATGCTGCTATTATGCCATGGTAACCACATCTCAGGAGAGGGCACCTGAGGGAGAATACCCATTCCTCAGCCATCACAGTACAGCCCCCTAATCTTCACTGACTGTTTAAACTGATAGCCAGGATGGGGATGCAAAGCAGGTGGGATGTCACACATTTCCCTCCTAATCAGGGAGGAAGGGTGGACACTACTGGCACAGTAATGCTACAAGCCATTTCAGCACAGTTCACCAGAGACGATCTGTCAGCACCCCAGGCCAACAAGGTTGCTCACTCAAAAGTGGTTAATTCATTAATTTGTAATGCCTAACAGGAATAAAGTACCTTCAGATTTTTAAAATAACTAAAACAAAAAAAACTAAACCAAAAGCCCCACAACTGTACATTTCAGTACTTCTACCCCTTTCTCTATAACCTTTTTGCAAGGTAATTAAGACACTCATATAACTCGTGTTAAAGAGATTTTTTAAAAGAAGCTTTTCGCCAAAAGTGGGAAAAAGAGAATGTTGACTCTGAGCTGCCTGTTCTTAGTTATTATTTTACAGATAGGAAATTTTGTTGCTTCTGCAGAAGTGAGATGGAGAGCTCAGCAAACACTGTCTGCAAGTTGACCACCAGCTCGCATACAACGTACAAAATGTACGACATTGTCTGCATAACTTGACAAGAAAATGTCGCACTGGCTCGAGGAACACTGACATCACACAAGTCCCTGCAGGAGCCTCCCTTGATCAAAGGGGTGTTTGCTTGCACAGTTTTTATCCCTACCTGTTTGTAAGCCAGCAAGAGGACAACCCCTTGGAGCATGTCTGAGCAGCTCATCGGTCTTGGCTCTGGTTAGCGAAGGTGTAAAAGCACATTTCACAATCAGGGGTCCCTCCCATGCCAAACATCCTGCCGTCAGCTCTTTGTCTCTCACTTCTGAGGAACTTCAAATTATCGCTTTCCACTCCTCAAAGGTTGCTCTCTCCTTATGCTAATGTCTCGTAGTAGCCAGGGACTCAGCAAAGCCAGGGACAACTCCAAAATGCCAGCGTTACTGTATCTCCCAAAATACGAGTTTGATCCGACATCAAGCAACCACACTCACTTTTTTCTCCTAGAAATAAAAAGGCACAGCTCAAAGCAGGCTGCCCCATGGCACCCTTGTGGATGGTTGTTAAAAGGTGTCCAAGTGGAGACTTTCTTCCCTGTAGAGGAGATAGATTAAAAAAATAATCACTTCTCCCATATTACTGGCAGCCCAGGCACACAGAGGCAGACTAGATCTTGCTAACATACATGAAATGCATATCTACTAGACATTATGGCACAATTCTGCAGCTGTCTCTTCCTGAAGGCCTTCCAGGAGGTCCCATCAAYACTATCCACATGAGGCAGGCTCAGCTGCAGGCAGCAAACCCTCACCTCTGTCACCAGCCAATACAGAAACACAAGATGCTGCTCTGACATAACAGCCAGCAGCCAACAATTTACCAAGCACAGCACAGCCCACGTCCTTTCCTTCACACCCTAGTGGCACAAGCAGATGTGAAGCAAGGAGAAACTGTATGGTCACACCTACAAGAGCTTAGAGAAGTTTTCGAGTCGAGGGATGGTGACCCGAATCTATTGGCTGAATCCTCCTAAGACAGCACCAAAAGTCAGCAGCTGCTCTACAGGAACTGGTTAATGGTTTGGTTCCAAAAAGCCAAACCCTGCTGTAGTGGGTGTATTGTCTGCTCCAGAGCCAAGGTTTGACAGAGACACCTGAGCAGCATCAGCGAGTTGGATAGTGTCCCAGAAACTGCTGGAAGTGCTTTGTTAAAGTGACATCTTTAGTCTTTCCCCCAGTTGGGCAAAGGTTTATGAAATTACAGAAATTACTAAAGGTGCAGATTTTAAGAAAAGTTTTAACAGAAGCTTACAAGAGAAGTCCAAAAAAGAGCCCATTTCGATCAAAACTGGTATCCAAAACCCATTTTCCCCACATCCCCCAGCCTAACACATGCTTTGCTGCAGCTGAGTCTTTCTAGGAGCTCTTGCGAGGAGACCAAGGCCAGAGAACATCCAAAGGGAGAGGTCCAAGGCACCCAGCAAACACCAGCAGGACCTTGCTGCAGTAAGAAAACTTCTGGTCAGCTCAGCAGCACAGCCTGCTTGTGGCAGTGGTGAGCACCAGCCAGCTTTCCCCACAGCCACAGGAATAACCCAGCACCACCAGCCATCCCGCCCTGGCCACACCATAAAGGGGTACAACTCCACAGACATTCACTGCTCTTGTGTAMCATTCATCTATCACTGCCCAGGACCTGCAGAAGGTCATGTTTTGCCATCAGCTAATACAAAAAGCAAATTAAAATGTAATCAGTATGGAGAAACCGGTGAAGAAAGAAAGGAGTTACTCAGCCATCATCTACGCTGATTTGCAAACAGGTTATATCCCTGTCACCCACAGCAGGCAACACAGGTAAAGCCAAAAACATCTTGACTTTGCTCTCAGTGAAGGTCAGTTCCTTGTGTTATTTCAAATATGAAATATTTCTGGMATGCACTAAGTGCAAAGTTGTTCAGCCTCTGCCTAAGACTGAGGGTTTGACAGCCGTGGATAACAAAGCTTTTCATTTAACATATGCCAGTATAAATAAGCTGGGTGATAAGGGCTACATCGACAAACAGAACTCCAGCAACATTTATTTGTGAAAATACTGCTCCTGCTGCTACATATTTCAAGAAGTCTGGTTTTTTTTCAGTAGTTTTTCTCCTGATTTCTTTTCCATTCCAATATTATTATAGAAAAGACAATTCATAAAAGCAATTAACAAGCCAAAGCACAACTGACCCAAATGACACCTGTTATCAGGTAGGGGAAAGGTTCTTTCCTTATTTCATACAGCAAGCCCTGACTTCTGTCTAGAAACTCTTGTTACAGTATAGCAAGACAATACACAGAAGTTGTAACAAAAACGAGAGGAGGACAATCTTCTAGCTAATAAATAATTTCCTCCATGTCACAGGTCCACGCTGGTACTCTGGACAGGAAATTCTGCAATCCTTCCACCTTGTTTCTCCCTTGACTAGTCCTTTGCCTTGAGCCAGTGCCAAAAAAAAATCCTTTTCAGCTTGCTTTCCCCTAATTATTTTTTGGCTGATGAGCCACCACAGCTCATCAAACGACAACCCCAGTTACAAAAAAGATACCAGCCACCTAAGGAGCCAGGCTCAGGAGCTGGCTCATCACATCACATTTCTTCTCTCCTGGGCCACTTTCTAGCCAGGTGGCGGGTATTTGTTGGCGTTTCCAGTTTTGTGCATGAGTATGCCCATGACCAAGAGTATGGCTCTCGGAGAAACTTCATTCACACGACTCCAGAGACCACAACCTTACTGAGCGTCTGTAGTGGGRGGACACTCAAATTGGTGGTCATTTGTGCTGGTATGGACAATGAGTTCAGCTCAGGGTATTAATCCTCGAGTTTTTTCATGTTCCCACCACCTTACACACCCACTCAGGCCTTCACGTTACTTCTACATCCCTTCAGATTTATAGACTAACAAAAAACACAGATGAGGCTCACCTCTTAAAAACAAACATCTCAAACATGCAAAAATCGGGAATTGCAAAAAGTAAAAAATTAAGGATACTTTCTGGTGGAGAATTTAGGGTAGTAGTATCAGAACTGAGACACACTATAAACATGTAATTTACTATAAACACATTAGTTTCAAGAGAGTAAAAAGTTAGCACTCCAGATTGATAATGGCATAAGGCAAGCAAAAAAAAAAAAGTTACAACCAAAAACTTATGCAGATTGGTTGTAGTCTTAAAAGGAGAGGTCTCAATCAAATGAACAAATGATGATTCAGAATGGAAATAATCCAATTTCCACTGACTTTCAGAGGAGAACAAACAGGGCAGTTATTTATATTCTGTGAGAACAGCAGAAAGACCCTGCTAACAGCCTGGAGGGTTTTTATCTTGAYAAATTAAGCAGCTTTAAATGTTAAGATTGACGTGTGACTCAAATCAGTCATTTGCCAAGGAAAAGATATCTTGAGGGTACAGCAAGAATCAACATAGCACTATCTATAAATTCACTTATTATAACAATTTTAAAGACAAAGCCCAGAATATATATGCAGATTTTATCTCATTTATAGGGATTCTTTGAATCTGATATATTTATTTATGTTTCATAGACAGCATAAAAGTCTGATTAGCTTCATTMTTAGAGCCTCAAAGAAACATATTTTTAGTTGGAAAACACATTTTTTTGTTAGATATGCAATGCTCCATTCACACTCCCACATCAATACACAGCTATCACACCAAATACTTCTTTCTGTAGTTTTCTAGCTATAAGTTAACCAATCTTTCATTTAATAATTTACTTTTTGCATAAAGTTGCATCTCAAGAAAACCCACAAGCTCCTCTGAGGACAATGTGACCAGCCACGCTTGACCTGCACCTTCCTACAGGATGGTAAGAACAACACTGTAATACTGTCCTTGCTGGAAAGGGGGGAGGGAGAGGGTGAGAGGAGAAAGAACTTCCTCAAGGATGACAAGAGACAGCTTCAGAGAGAGGCACACCAAAATTTGTCGCCGTCCCACCAGAGCATCCGCACTCCCCAGGAAGAGGCACGTGTGCCTCATACACACCCCATGTGCACACCCAGTCTAGTCCTGGCCTTGCTGAAAGGGAGGTAGCTGCAACTTGCAGCCAGAACTCAGCAGCAGCAGAGCCAGCACCAGGGAACGAGAACTCCTTAAACATTACAAACTACACAGGAGTGTAGGTGAAAATCTTAACCTGAGCTTTCTCGGGCTTTCAGGACAAACCTTTGCTCAGGGAAATGTTCCAACTACAGTTTTGGTTGTGCAATAACAAAAGGAGCTCCCGCTGGAATGAAGGACACATCAGACCTCACTTGCCAACAAACCTGGGAAGGCACCGTTCCCCTCTCCAGTCCTGCTCACACCATCACAACCTTCAGCCTGCCAACCCATGCTGCCAGTGTAGCTGAGACTGAGCCACCTCTTTTTTGGGGGACTGGAGGTTCACGAAGAGGAGGAAGGCAACAAGTCGGAGAGTTTGAGAGGATGACAGAGGACCTGGCACACAGGAATGGTGGTGCTTGTGCAGGAGACAGCAGGTAGAAGCATGCAGTTGGAAAGGATGAGGGGCCACCGTCAGCGGCAGCAAACAATTGGTTCCACCAGTGGTGTTTTGTGCAACTTCACTGTCACTAACTTTGTTTAAAGAGCAGTTTCAGGGTTTGCCAGAGGGCAAGGCCAGTGATTGAGGAGCTCTCTCTCCCAGGTTCCTCTAGATTAAGCTAAGATCCTTGGAAAGTCTACCTAAACATTAGTTTACCCGGAAAACAAAACACAATTAACTACAGCGCAATATTCTTTCTTTTTCCTTTGAAGAGGCTTAGAGAGGCAAATTGCTGTCATTCACTCAACTCAGAGGCAATACATTAAATGCAAATATTTTATTTAAAGACTACACAGCTTGAAACTTAAACCTCAAGGCTGCCCAGTCCCACAGGAAACAGTTAGAGTGTATTGTTTAAGATAATAATGGCCTGARCCCCACTTCAGCAGAACCAGCACAATTAAAGGTAATAGAAAGGTTAAAAAGGCACAAATTTCACATCAGACTCTTTACATTATTCATAGTCATTGCAAATAACTCACCAGTTATTTCATACGTATTCTCATACTTCAAGAGCCTTTAACAGAACTACTAATAGCAGTAAAACAGATCGTTTAGACTTGAGGAYGAGCATTTTGTGCAATCAAGCAGCTTTGGAAATTGAGGAAAACACCTCACACTGTCCCTGTGTTCATAACTGGAATTCTTTTGGGGTCGCAGACAGGGTTAGATATACGGGATTGCAACAAGCATCCAGGAATTTCAAGAGATGCAGAGCTGGTAGGGAGCAGCAGCTCCCATTAAACCATCTGACTSAGCTGGGCATACCGGGTATTCCATTTCCCCGCATCTACGGCTCACCCATTGCTTGTATAAATAATGTCGTTCTCTTTGCTGAAAAGCTCAGGCGACTGCACGATCCCACAAAGAACACAGTCCTAGGAGCTTCTGCTCTTTACAGAGAATTCAGCTGCCCCTTTGGAGTGAACTTTGTGAAGTTATTTGCATAATCAATACTCCCGCGAGCGAAGATGCAGAGACCAAATAATTTATCTTCTTAGCATTTTCAAAGAGAAAGAAAAGGGAACGTTCAGACGAGAAGTGCTGAAACTGAAACGTGCCGCCGCCCAAATATTACGGATGCGATTCTACCCCATCCCCACCACCCCTGTCCCCTTTAATAACTAATAGCTATTAAATCAGCAGCAGCACACGGGAATAAAGGCAGACTCATCAGTCTCTCGCCTACGATGCCGCCAACTAAAGCGAGTCCGGGCTCAGCCGCACACCGGGCGGGTCTCCCCGGCCCGGGCAGCCCCTCGGGGGTGATGGGGAGCCGAGCCGGGGGTGCTGGGGAGGGGACGGGCAGCTGAGCCGAGCGTGGGGGTGATGGGGAACCGAGCCGGGAGCGAGGGGAACCGAGCCGGGCGTGGGGGGAGCCGGCCCATGCGTGTCTGTGTCCCCGTCCCTACCTTCCCGCGGGAGGAGCTGCGCCGAGGCGGCCAGGAGCGCGGCCAGGAGCGCGGCCAGCGCCCGGCCCGCCGCCATCTCCCCGCATGGGCCCGGCGCCGAGGCGGGCGCGGGTCCCTCCGGCGACGCCGCCGCCGCTTCCTGCTCCACCTCGCACCTGGCGGGCCGGGCCGGGGCAGGTGAAAACCCTCCTCTTCCTCCCGGGCCGCAGGGGTGGCTTGTCCCCGCCCGGGCGCTGCCTCCGCCCCGGGCCCGCCGCAGCGGGGTGGAGCCGGCTCGGCGGGGCGCCGGGGTGCGGGTCGTTGTCAGAGARGTGTTATTCCTGCTGGGAACGCCGTTCCCTGCCCATTCCCGACATCATTAACACTTACCGAAAGGGGTTTGAGTTGCTGGTCACCAAGGTCCCCTCGCCCCCTCGCCCCCTCGCTGGGTGCCCGGCGTGTTACCGGGTAAATCGCCCCTTGCCTGCCGAAGCGTCTCTGAGCGTCAGCGCTCGAAAGGGAGCTTAAAGCTGGGGACAGACTTTTTGTAAGGCTTGTAGCAATAGGACAAGAGGTAATGGTTTTAAACCGCTAAGGCAGATTCAGACTAGATATAAGGAAGAAATGTTTTATGATGAGAGTGATGAAACCCCGGCACAGGTTGCCCGGAGAGGAGCTGGATGCCCCATCCCGGGGAACACTCGCGGTCAGGTTGGACAAGGCTCGGAGCAACCCGGTCTAGCTGGAGATGTCCCTGCTCATTGCAAGGAGTTTGGACTACATGGCCTTTAAAGGTCCCTTCCAATCCAAGCCATTCTGTGTGTGGAAGTGCCACGTTTCAGACAGAAGTAGGTTCCTCCCAGTGAACAGCAGTTTGTATCCTGCTTATTAAATATTTGGGAACTTTGCAAGGGAAAACTCTGAGGAGAAACTATCATGACGCAGTCCAGAGATGTTTGCCCAATGAGTAAATACCTTACCAACATCAGACAGCTCATCTTCTAGTAATCCCATGCAGTTTCTTCTGAGCATTTGTTTCTTTGGCAATATCATTACAAAACCCCAGCACATTTATATTAGCCCACAGCTGCAACTGACTATTATAGCAATGTATACAGGAATATTCATGTTCAAAGAAGGAAAAAAGTCAAAATAACGTCAGAAGTTCAAGGTCTGTTACAAATTTGAGACCAGGCTTTGGAGAAGACTGAAGACTCTTTGCTCTTGCTGATTTCAGCTGGCAGTGAGGACACTCAGCTCTCCTCTGAGTATCTTTACACCTCTTTTATAAATAAATCTACTTTCGGTGATCTTCTGTGTAGTACGGCTTTTTACTTAACAAAGAATATGCAATTAAAAGAAAATATGTTTAGCAAAAAAAATCAGTCTTTAGAAAAGGACAGTGTTAATAAGAAAGCAATTAAGTGGTTTTATGACTGGAGAAAAATGAACAGATAGGAGTTTTACAGTCATATGAGGAGGAACAGAAAGATTCTTGGGGGCTCAAATCAGATCTGATGCCACTTCATTAATCTAAGGAAATAGGGAAGGACAAAGGTTTTTATTTTCTCCTACTGGAGAAATAGAGAGGCTTTTAGTTTATGTTATTAGTGTCTTATCAGATTTCACATCTTCATAAAGTTCAGTACTCTCCCATTAAAAGTAATTACTATGTCAGCTTTATATTACCTTACAGTTCCTCTTTTCTTCTGTCCCTCCCCCACCTAAACATGGAAAAAGCATGTTAAACTTCCTAAAATGGTTGTGGCTTTATGTCCATTATAAATCTTAACACTACTCTGTCGTTTGTGATTCTGATGTAGGAACACAGAACCAGAAATAGCYCACCATCTGGTTGCTCTTGTGTTGTCCTCAGTCTTCCCAATGGTTTGCCACAATTTCCAAACAAGAACATCATCATCTAATCCCTTTGTAAGCTCTATAAACATTTGCTGGCCAGGCTAACATCACCTCTGTGAGACAGATAAGTTCTGTTCCCTCTGATTTGGAGCTGATGYGTTGAGGTACAGTCTGTACAACTTTCCTGGTGTGAGAAGAGAATAAGTGCTCCTCCTCCGTAGGGTCCAGAGGGCTGTGTAGTGATGGACTGGCTACTTGTGAGAGTCACTTCATAGCAGATTTGGACATTTACTGTTGCATAAACAGTGTAGATAGATGATTAAGATACTTAAAATACTTGGCATGGGAAAGCATGCAGAAACAACCACTTCAAGTCAAAAAACATTGCCTGTCTATACATATAATTTTATGGGGGAAAAATCACCAACACAAATTGAAGGCATTTTCCGTTGACTTCATTATGGATTGCACAGCTAATGCGCTTCCTTACAGTGGCAGCAAGCCTGGTGACTGTTGATGATCAGCTACAGTGAAGGAGTCAACTTCCATCAGCACATTTTGTCTAGACATGCCAGGATGCTATAGCAGAGCCTTGGGGGTTGGCAGAGTCAGCTAAAGAGTTGTTCCATGTGTGTGGTAAGTTGACCCTGGCTGAATGCCAGATGCCCAGAGTCACTCCATCACTCCCCTCCTCAGCCAGGCAGGGGAGAGAAAATACAGTGAAAGACAAAACAGACTTGGGGAAATTAGTTTAGTTTATTGCCAATCAAATCACAGTAGGATTATGAGAAATACACCCGAATCTTAAAAACACCTTCCCCTCATCCCTCCCTTCTTCCCGGGCTCAACTTCACTCCCAATTTTCTCTACCTTCTTGCCCCCTGAGTGGGGAATGAGGCTTTCAGTTCAGCTCATCACATGTTGTCTCTGCCGCTCCTTCCTCACAATGCTCTTCCCAAAGTTCCAGCATGGGGTCCCTCCCATGGGAGACAGTTTTCCACAAACTTCTCGAACATGAATCCTTCCCATGGGCTGCAGTTCTTCCTGAAATGCTCCATCATGGGTCCCTTCCACGAGGTGCAGCCTCTTAAGAACAGACTGTTCCAGTGTGGGTGCCCACAGGGTTACAAGTCCTGCCAGGAAACTTGCCACAGCATGGGCTTCCCACAGGGTGTCTCCTTCAGGCACATCCCCCTGCTCTGTTGTGGGTCCCTCCAAGAGCTGTAGGTGGATCTCTGCTCTGCCATGGACCTCCATGGGCTGCAGGAGCAYGGCTGCCTCACCATGGTCTGCAGCACAGGCTGCAGGGGAATGTCTGCTCTGGCACCTGGAGCACCTCCTCCCCCTCCTTCTCCACTGACCTTGGTGTCTGCAGAGCTCTTTCTCTCACATATTCTCACTGCTCTCTCTGATGCTGTTCTGCAGGCTGTTTTTCTTTTCCCGTTCTTAAATAAATATGTTATCCCAGAGGTGCTACCACTGTGACTGAAGGACTCAGCCTTGGCCAGTGAATGGTCTGTCTTGGAATTGGCTTCTAGCAACTTCTCAGAGAATCCAGCCCTGCTACAAAACCTTTGCCACACAAATCCAACATCTCTACCCCAAACTACCCTGACCCTCAGCATACAGTTCAAATGGAGGTCTATCACCGTGTGTGATGATATCCAAGCATCTCAGAGGTAAGAAAGCATGCTCTGAAGGTGAATGCTGCTAAATAGGTACCCTGCTAAAATCAGACTTTTCTCCTCTGCAAAGAGTGAGGACCAGAGGTGAAGAACTGTCACTCTAGTGACAAGAGTGATCTGCTAAGCATAAAATTAACTTAATCTGCTTTGCTATGACTTTAATTGCTTGAATTTTGTTCTGAAGATGAAGAAAGAAGAAAAACTTGAAGAATAACAGATCCTTCTCCTTTCCCACCAAAATTTCCTTTGAAATAGTTATCAACTTTCATGTCAGTGTATTTTCTTGAGAAGGTGAATACTCTTGTGATACTGTCAATTTGTCCACGTGTCTATTTTAGCTGTTGCAGCTGATGAACAGTTCCTTAAGTCTGTCTTTTTATTGAAGACAAAGAATTTTTTCAATTGTTCCATCTTGATTTTTTTTTGTTACTTAAAACACTTCTGGTTTTTCTTTCTTTTTGATTATGCTTATACATTGACAGTGATGGGAAGGATCCTGACTTAGTCCTAATGTAGATTAAACGTGAAAGTGTTTGTAAGCAGACCTACCATCTCAGGCTGGAGACGAGCAAGAGCAGCACATATCATGTTACATTCTTCCTCCCTGCTCTACAGTCATTTCCCAGAAAAGAACTAGAATCAGCTGGGTCAGATTTGGGGGCCAGACTTACTGGATCAGCCTGACGTGGTGTGGATTGAAGCTCCCACGGGCTGAAAAATAATTGCGTCTGCAGTCAGTGTGCGCCCACACACAATGAAAGCTCCATCAAGAACGTCTAATTTGGCTTTCACCTCTCATTAGCTTAATGCAATGTGCCCTGGTCCAGCTGGAAATGGTGTAGAAAATCATACAGTTTAATCCTCATTAACCTTATTTGTCATTTTTATGGTATTGTTCTTCTGCAACACTTGAAGTGTGTTGCAGCAGCCATTTCACATGGGCCATATACCGTGTTTCACTGGTGAGCTTTGCTGACTGGCTGACCACAATAATGTCGACACACTTCCGAGGAAAGGCTGAGATTAATCATCATGGGCATGTAAATTTAACAAGGGAACCCAGAGAAGAGGAAAAAATGGGATAAAATGAGAAAAAAACATGTATGTGCTGGTTAGGCAAAAACATTCCTATCTTTTGTTCATGTGAAATACGCCTTTCCTTTGTGTATGGGAATCATATCCTTTGCCTGGAAATTCCCTATAAATTACACAGAGCAAGTTGCAAGAAAACTCTGAAAAGCTATAAAGGGAAGCACATGAATTCTGAATTACAGTGGTTTTGAGGAGCAAGCCTCTCACTTCGGCTTCCTTATCCCCCCATCTAGCGTGTGTAGCACAGCTAAATAGACACATCAAAGACTGAGAGTTGTCCCTACCAATTGTTGTCAGTGAGAGATTCCACTCCCTACTTTTTTTCACCGAAAAAGAAATCATTAAAGTAATAATCACATGGGACACAGAACCTTATGGTCAGCCGGGGGAAAATTCTGCTGAGAAAATATCCAATAACCTCACACCAAGAGACAGACACAGGTGCTCTTTGTCCTAGTGAGAGAATGTTCACCTAATTTTTAGGTTGGTGGTTTCTACTGTTCTCTTACTCTCAACACCAAAACAAGATTGGTTAATCCTGAAACAATGAGATGTGCATTCAGTGCAGATGTCCACGAGGCAGGTGGTAGAAGAGCTGATGCAGACTCAAAGAGAGTAATCAAGACACAGCTCATCGTGTTTGAAACACAGCTGCTGCATGAGATAGTATTTGCTTTCTCTGGGTAAACCAAAGCAGCTTTCAGCCAGCTGTGCAACACTCATTCAGCTGCCTGAAGAGCACCAGACAAGTACCCCATGCTGGTGAGAATTAGGGCACTCACTAGGTATTCCAGCTGAATTTCCAAGTGTTTCATCTCCTCTGTTAAGATCAGATCGAGCGGCTGATTTATGACCTTATACCGCGGTTATGCCTAAAGACCTTACTTAAAACATGGAGAGCTTGAGCCTTGTCACTGTGCCGGCTCTGAGAGTGAGCCTTGCTCCACGGAGCTTGGAAATGCCTGAACAAAAGGTGGCAGAAGCCTGTAATGGTGAAGAGGATGTGTTAGAGGGAGCAATTTCTGGGTTGCTGGTGTCTGCACACTGGACAGGGATGAGTGCAGCCACCCATCGCTTGGGTCTGATGTACTGGGGAAGTTGCTGTGTGCTGGCTCCCCAGTTCTGCTGCAGTGGAGAACAGCAATGATGCACAGCATCTGCTTTCCTGGGCTGGAAGCGCAGCTCAGTAGGGCAGGGGAATGAATGGTAAAAAGTACCGTATCTCCTGCAAGAGCACAGGAAAAACCCTAGCAAATTCTTGGTGTATTTTTATCTCTATGTGAAGATTATTGGACTATAATGAATGTGCTACCTCCTGAGGCAGGCATGAAAATATGTAATAGCATATTTATTTTTTGAGTTAGTTTATTTATTTTTGAGTTAGTTAGATCATGAAAGTGATCTCTTCCCCTTGTACAATAGTTGCATCATCCTAGCAGACTAATTAAGGCAGAGTAGGTTAATATTAAGGAAAGCTGTGAGAACTTTTAATGTTCTCTTTTCTCGTTTCAATCCTAGCAGGAATATCCAGCTATAGCAATATGGCACATCTGTCACAGCAGTCAGGGATGCAACTCCTCTCTGCTGTGCATGACAGATCTGTGGAGAAGAAGGAGTTGAAGTCTCACTACTATCYCAACAAATATGGAAGGAAGGAGATGGGATTTTTATTGCCTGCCAGGCATACTGCCCTACATGATCTTTTACATATTTGTGAAAATGTGAGCCATATGAGCACATTTCRTTCCCTTGATAACTTCTTAAAGCAATTCTTCTACCAAAGAAATTCTCCTGCTGAAGTGATTCCACAGGCTAAATCTGCCCCAGCACCCCTGACCAGGACTGGTGAGTCACGTCTTGGGGGAAGCAAGTGACGCAGGAGCAGCAAGGGAGGGGAACAAACACAAAGGTCAAGGTGCATTAGAGTCAGGACCCTTCTGATAAATGTAGGTATGTACTTAGATAATTATGTTATCAGCATGATCAATGTCATACTGACTCTGGATGTAGTCCYCTCAACCCTCTGGACACAGGATTAAGTCCACCTCTGCAGGATAAACCAGAATTTTCCACAATAAAATAGAATTATTAGCATTGCTTTCCATACTGGGTCAGAAGAAGTTTCCTGAGTTGAAGTGTATTTGGGAGCTACTCTATTACAGTGTTTATCAAGGATACACATGAYGCTAAATAAGCAATACAACTCTGCATGATCTGTCATAATATATACATAATTGATCATGAATTACAAAAAAAAAATGTGGCCAGCTATAATAAAGATCCATGGAATATTTTGGATTCAACAAATCAAGTCTATAGACTGAAATTATGCAGCACATAATTTTGGTCAAAAGCTTAATTATTTCCAAGTTATTCATGGTGGTTAGATGAATTGTAGAAAACAGTGCTTACAGCACTTGAATACTGATTCTGACTAGTTTTTGAATATGAGTGATATTCAGCTATGCTTGAATGCAGGGCTTTGAGCCAAGGCTTGTTACCTGARAATACATCCACAAAGCACTTCAATAGCTTACAGAAATTTTTCTCTTGCCCAAACATTTAAAATGTTCTTGTTGATATCTCTGAATTGACTTGGCAGGTCTGCATAGGGAGTGCAGAAACATTTGTTACAGCTTATTCAGTGATTTTACACCACAAAACAAACAGCCCCGGAGCTGATTGCTTACCCTCACGTCGATTAGTTACCATGGGGCTTTTTTCTCGTCATAGCCTTGATGTGGAAATGATGAGACAATCAGGCTTCTGTAAAGATTGCAACTTGTATGTGCAAGGTCTTATCCTGTCATCTTTTGCCCTTTGCCTGAGATGTCACAAGCAGGGCTGGACGGAGTGGCAGAGTGGAGAGGGATGCAAAAATCTGCACCCTGAGAAAGGGGGAGGTGGGTCACGGACCTCGTGCCAGCTCTGCCCCTGGCCAAACTTCTCATTCAATAAGGCTTACTCATTCAAGTAAAGAAGAGTGGGATTTAACCCCGAGCAYGCTTCAATAAACAGATAGCTTGTCATTTTCCTGTGAAACTGAGTGTGAAGGATGTGGTGCTGTTACAGTAGAATGGGAGAGAAATTGCTGCCCCCTGCTAGGTTTTCATTTGACTCTGGTATAAAGTTACTGTTCGCTTCTTGATCACAGTTTAAAGCAAATTTACCCAGTAAGGGAAACACAAGCATGACTTCATGAGGGGAAGGGGAACAAAAAAGCATACCAGCAAGCCAGAGTGGCTGTTTGGCTGGTTTGCAYCCATCTGCTCCCAAATAGTGGTCAGGGGTGGTTCAGCAAAAAATATGTATTGTCTTCTAACATGAGACACTGCGGCCTCGAAGGAGTAGCTTGCTTGCATAGCAAGGAAGTGCTCATCACATATCACACAGATGGGTAAAGGAAACAGCAGAGAGTCTTGAGGCTCAGGCATTTCTGAGCCTCTGGGAAGAAACCCAATTTTTTGTCAGGGAGAATTCGTATTCCATCATCTTTATCTGTCGCTAAGTGAAATCCTAACAAACCAGCTTAACAGCAGGAACATTCCTTGTCATGTAAGGTCTGGTTATTTATCRCATACTGTATGGATCTCTGTCACTTCATACAGACATCTCTGGTACAGATGTTCAAGCTCTGATAACAAAAGTTATAAATAGTACGTGTGGTAAACAACTTGTAGAATAGAATACCACTACCAAATAGCACATATGACTATTATGTGTACTTAGCAGAGACAGCCTGAGTCACATAAGGGACTCCAAGGGGAAACCAGTGCTTCCCCATGGCTCCCACAATGGTATGAAATGGGTCCTTTACACATAGGAACTATTAGGATGTGCCTGAACTATTAGTTGTTTTGATAAAAACATAGTAAAGCTGAAAAGAGCTTGAGACATTTGAGTTTCCTTGTTGAGCCGCACACATGGTCTAACATTCCTGTGCCTTCATAAAGGTCTATGGCTTTGCTATGAAAGTGAATCAGGTGCCTACTGCATGATACTCTGCCTTTAAAGGGGTTGTGTTACATACTGAAATGACCCAATTCACAAAGACATCGATTGTGCCTGGCACTGACAGTCTTTCCATAATGGATTTATAAATCTCCTGAGCAGGGGGGTTGCATCCCAAGATTTTCTGTTGTCGCTCATACCTCATCCCATTCTGGCAAAATATTTGCCATCTCAAGTGRACATGGAAGAAAAAGGACTAGGTCAGGGATTAAAGACAATTGTGGACTTGAATGAGATTTAGTGGTGATGTTATAGGTTCAATTGCAGCATGTTGTCCAGGAAACTGAAGCTAAACTTCTTATTCCGCATGTAAAAGTGCTAAGACTTTCCTGGAAATGTTTAGTGAGAAAGAAGTGAGCATATGCTGAAGCTATTTGAAGTTATACAGAATGTATCAAAAAAAAAGTTGAGATTCTACCCAACAGCATAACATGAAGTGTTAAAGTTTTGTTTTAACTGAAAAGTCTGCAGTTAGACACAGTTGTCACCAAAGCCAGCAGAAACTTTCTGTAGAACCTGCTCACACTGAGATC
The DNA here is from genome assembly GCA_018881555.1 of Amblyornis subalaris. Classification (NCBI taxonomy): domain Eukaryota; kingdom Metazoa; phylum Chordata; class Aves; order Passeriformes; family Ptilonorhynchidae; genus Amblyornis; species Amblyornis subalaris. The sequence continues at coordinate 482,903 of JACAXG010000180.1, read as the reverse complement.
ACACAGGCCTGAGGTGAGGTCTAGCTCTATTTTTGTGTCCACAGGTCATCCACTGCTCTTTTGGGTACTGACTTCAAAATGCACACTGTTGTACTTCTGCCACAGAGAGGATACATTCAGAGATCCCAAAGCTTGTATATTAAAGACCAAAACTCAGGTGAAAGGCATGGCTATGGTCATTACTAGAAAATCAGCATTTCTCAGAAGATAATTGCCACACATTGCCTATGGTCATTATAAAAATACCACAGGATCTTCGAATCAGAATATATTTACCTGGCACATGCTGACTTTTCCAAGAGCAAAGAGAACTTCTCCCTAGGATTTTAGAGCTGAACTTCAAAAAACATCTACTTTACACTAAAAAGACTTATCATCCTTAGGAGAAAGACTGGGTGAAAAATTACTTTACAAATGTCCAATTTATTGGACAAGGAGAACATGCTGGCGACAGCAGGCAATGTAAGATCCTTCTGCCTTAAAAGGCTCAACGTCTTTTTCTTTCCTGATCCCTGCATGTGCATTCAAGCTTAGGAGACAGCACCAAGCCCTCTCAAATGAGCCCCTACAGACTGAGCCTGCTATCTCTTCCTCCTAGCAAAGCTGTATATAAAACAGGAGAGAGGGAGCATATTCTCTAGGACACTGCATCTGTACCATCAATTAATTGCAAAAGTCAGTTGGTTCTCACTCCATGTTTAGCAAAACACGAATTCACATCCTCCACCTCGGAGAAATACTTTGAGAAAAGTACATGCAGAACATCTCCATTTAATTCCGTAACAGGACATAGCATAAGGCCTTACTGTATGCTTTGAATGCTATTATTTTCCTTGCCTGATTTCATTTGACTCTTCTTTTATGCGGTCAAATATTCCTGCTGTTCTACACAGGTAGAGTCAGCAGGACGCAAATGTCACTGCTGCAGAGATCTGCACAAATCTATCCCCTGCTGGAACATCAAGCCCTCTGTCAGCTTTTTACGTCAGGGAAATTCACATTCATGGAAGAGAGTAGGGACAGATCCTGGCACGATATTTTTACCTATCCCCTGCTTAGTTACTTAAACTTTCTTGACTTCAAATTCTGCACATTTGGTTCTGTAACACATTCAAAACAGAGGCCTTTTGTGCAGGTTTCTAGGGACAAATAAGGAGGTGACTCTCCTTTGCTGTCCCTTCCTTCCCAGTATTATGCAGCAGAGGTAGAAAAACTCCCTGGGTTTAGAGTGGGATGCAAACTCAGCTGAAAATCCTAAGGAGTGTTTCCAAAGCTTAGCCACTCTGGAGCATTTGGTACATGGATGCTAATTGCCTCCTGAAATATTCTTGAATATCTCCATGCTGTCGGATGGCTTTTTTTGGAGCTACACAAGATGGCGCAGCTTACAGCATCCTTTCATGCCGCCAGCGGCACCTCCTGATCCCGCTGTGATTCCTTACACACTGTCCCCAGGACATCGGCGAGGCCAGCAGGCTTCTTGGGAGGGAACAGAGACTGTAGGGGAGATTCAAACTGATTGCTTTGCTGAATGACACATTCACTGTGTGGAGGCTGAATGGCCCTCAGGTTATTTCGGCAGAGCAACAACTTAGATAAAGTGATGGTTAATGCATTTTGGAGGGAAACTATCTAAATAGAAAGCCAGTTTCTCATTTCCCAATAGACAACAGCTACACATAGAAAAAAATTGTTAGTGCCCAGCAGTTCACTGAGACATATGTTCCTTTGCAGACATCTTACACAGGTAGTAAGAACTGATGTTGGATCTGCCAAGGTCACACCTCTTGCACAGAGGAATTGTGCTTCTTAAAAGGCTCTGTAGAATATCTGAAAATATAACTGCACAGCAAGAAAATCATCATCATCATCATCATCATCATCATCATCATCATCCAAGGAAACAGGTCAGTGCCGTGGGAGGTGCATATAATATCATACATGGCATTTAATGGAATATACAATTTTCACCTATTATAGATTGGGAATAGCTCTTTGGGTTAAGATTGTCTAATGCTTCCCTCTCTAAAATTGCTTTTGGTTGTAAGCCTATCATACTCCTGGTGCTGAAATTTTTCATGCTATTTAATTCATCCTGATTTCCTTGAGTACATTCTAGCCAAATTTATTTAACTGATTCAATAAACTCATAATTTTATTGCCTGCAAAAAATATGGAAAGCATTTTTTTTTCATAAAAACTCTGCTGTTCAAATGCTTTGGAGCAYGAACTAGAAATAAAGTGGGGGTGGTTTGTCTGTCTAGAGTTTTCCAAAATTTCTGGCAGTCTGAAAGCTCTTTGGCTTCTGTTGCTGATGCCATGTAGTTTTCAGGTGTCCCAGTTTGCTGAGCCTAGAATCTTAAAGCAACAAACCCTAGAGGAGATGTGAGAAAGGGAACAAGAAGGCAACAAGCTCTAGAGGAGACAGGAGAAAGGGAACAAGAAGGCAACAAACTCCAGAGGTGATGAGAGAAAGGGAGCAAGGTAAGAGACAAGGCAGCACTGTCATAAGTCAAGGTAAGAGTCTCTCAGGCTGAAGCAACAGAACCAACATTTTGGACAAAAGTTTGTCTTACCTGAAAATTTCATTCAACCAGATCGCAGAGCAAATACCAGAGACAACCCCAGGAGGAGATCTGCAGCTGTCTTCAGAATAGTGCTTGGCATGGAAGGCCTGCATCTTTGCCTGTCCAGGTAGGGAAAAATGTGGAGGATGATGTGCTGGCACTTCCAAGAGCACCAACCCTGCTGCCTTCTGCATTCAATGCCTGCTTCAGGAAAGAGGTCTCAGGAGCTCGGGGACCACCACTGTGTACTGGCAGCTATCAAAAGCTGCAGGTTACATGTTGAGAAGTAGAAGAATCTTGATTTATTTTTGCCGCACGYTCACGGATCCCCAAAGCACACAATGTTTCTGCTATTTCACTGCTGAGAATCAAAACAGCTCACCAGGCTGCTGCAAGCTTCACTTGCAGCCACACATACATGGCGCCTTCTCTAGAGAGCATATTTGCCATTTGTCATCTAACCTCGCTCACTTTATTTCGTGTAGTTCTTCTTCCAACCAACATTTTAATCAGTCAAGTTTTCAAAAAGCATGTTTGTTAAAAAGGGTCACTAGTGCTGTGCACAAGGGCAGACAGAAGAAAAAACAGGGAACAAGATGTCCCCAATGCACTTAAAAATGCTGCCAGATTTTTCAGTTCGTTCTCCAGTTTTGTTTACTTTTCCACWGTTAAGGACAATAACCAAAGTTTCTTTGTCATCATTCTTCCCTCCCTGAGACATAAAGTTATTATCAATACTTACCACAGTTGAACAAATAATTAAAAATGAATAATTTATACAATTAATGCAGTCTTTGCTCCTATTTATTTAATAGCTGCCAAAGGATCACAAATTTCTTTCGAATTTATTCCTCAGTTAAGTTTATTTGCTACAGCTTAATGATCCTACTGCTCTGTAGATTGAATGTTAATTTCAAGTAATTATTCACCTTCATTAATATGCACATTGTTTTCTAGTGGCTGGTCAAATAAATCAGGTGATGTCATTTTTATTTGCTGGTTGAATACATCTGCAGTCACTTCCAGTACAAACGTTCATGAACATGAATGCGATGCTTGTTTGAACAGTCAGGCATACAAACTTTGAAAATTCTCTTCGGAGTTTATTTGAGCCTGGAAACCATGATTTCCCCCATATCTGCAAGCAAATGAGCACAAAAGGTGTGGCAGCACATCTACACCAAATATATTTAAAATTCAAATGGATATTAACTTGTGGCTTGATTATTTGTACATCTTTTTCCAGTCCTTCAAGTGCAGCTGATGCATTCAGGCCTGTGCATTAGACTGCTGTATAAAAGACATTGCTCCCTCCACGTTCTGACATCTTCCTTTCTCTAACGCATTCCCAGCAGATAAACAGCATTCTTTTGTATTTCTGATAGGCATTTAAGAGCTTCTTTATGCAGTTCACAGCAGTAATGAGAAATAAAAATTACTTTCCTGGTACTGCACGGCCAGGCCACAATGACCTGCTTTAATGCAAGCTTTTCTTTTGAGTTCAGTGGCAGATGGATCTTGGCTCCTTTTAGTAGATGGTAGACTTTGCTCATAAAAATCATCATTTCTTTAGCAGCAGCATGCAGCTTTTATCAGAGGGAAATCATACCTACCTTTCCCAGGACCTCGCTGTCTCTAAGAGACTGTTGCTTTTTCATGTTCTATCAGTCCTCAATAAAATCCCTTCTCATCATGGCCCAAAGCTCCTGGGAATGTCATTGCAGCAACAGTGCCTCAAAACCTAAGGGTTAGGGTTTCCMAAAAACTGAAGCATGATTATTGCCATCAACCCTTGCTCTTTGTGAGGATTTGAACTGTGATTTTAAACCAGTTAGATGCTTGATATCACCCAAAAAAAAAGAAGTATAAAACCCAATATAATACAACAACCCAATAATAATTCAACAAATATAATATCACATAATATAACCCCAAAACTGCACCACCAAAAAACTAGTTTGGTGTGAAATCTACAAGCAYTGTGGTTGAGGAAAGCCCTCCCTCTGCACACTGAAAACCTCTTTTCCAGAGGACTATCTCCGCAAAATCATTCCCACAGCAATGCCCTTTGTGAACCCTGGGTATTACTGATGTGGTGGGAGGTTTTGTTACTGTCAGAGAGCCAGGCCAAGTACAAAATTGTTTTAATTTCATTGACTTGCATTAGTAGGCTTGAGAACAGACTGGAAGAGGTTCTACAGAGGAGCAATACACCAGGAGGTGCAGGCAGACGTGTAAAGAGCGATGCTTTTAGCTCCAGTTCGTGAGTTGCCATGGTTAGTGCAATCTCCTGCCCAAAACGCCCAGCTCAGTGGCATGCAGGCACTTTGTGTTCGAGCCAGGATTTGAAGCAAGGGCCACAGGGTGCTGAGCTCTCCCACAGACTCCAGTTTCTCCTTCCCCACTGGCGCAGAGCTGCGTCCTGGCTTCCTCCTTATCTTTCATTCTCTGCAGAATTTTTACTTTGACACAGATATTACTCACCTGCCCTGCCTTTGTTTTCTCTTCCATTGCTAACACACTCAAATATCCACTTGATAAAGCATTTCCCCTCTGATTCCACTTCCTCCAAGTGCTATTTACTATGCACTGCCTTTCTAAGGGTATCCAATTTAACTAAGGTTCCTCCTGGGATTAATCAYTGGAGATCAGCAGGACAGCCTTGCAAGGCATCATCTCATTTTCAAGTCTGACTGKCCTGCTGTTATTTGTTCATTTTTTTTGCATTTTGGCTCATCATTAKTTTTGCATTCATAGTTGTGAGTGCCAAAGCTCTTTAAGTAGATAAACTAAAGGAGGCTTCTGTGATAATAGTCAGGTATCAATTTAATAGTTCACTTGTAGCCAAGACAGACCAGGAGCGACCTCCATGGTAACCTAAAGGGGCTGAGMCCACGGCAGAGTCTCCAACCAGCTGGAGACACAGCCAGGGCTCAGTCCCTCCCCTGCTCCTACCAAGCCCTGTCCCCTCCTAGGCTGAGTGGATCTGCTTTACCATGCATATGACAACAGCCACAACAACAAGTTTGTGAAGATGTTTGAGGATAAAGCGTGTTGATGTGAATTACCTTATAAATATCAAGATTAGTCAGATGAATAAGAAATGTTATAAACATAAAAGTCATYGTAGGGGAATCATTGGTTGAGCTCAGGAAAAACTCACACAAAATACCGGAGATATTTCTTGTCCATGTATCAAATGAGTAAATAACCTTGAGAAGAAAGCAATCAACTTTCAGAAAACAATTTTATAAAAATATCACAGTAAATATCCTACTGTGTACAAATAGATACCATTGATTTATACAAAGTCATCAGTCCCTCACCCTTTGGAAAAGGAAACATATATTTGATCTATAYAAAACTCTCTTGTTTAGTTAAAAAGAAACCAAGGAGGCTATTGGATACAGAGGCACTCTTTTCCTTAAGGTTTTTAAACAAGAAGGATTTGCACTAGTAAGGAAATCTCTGCTCAAAGCACTCAGTCTACATTTCCTCATCATCTGGGGAGGCAAGAGTTGCATCCACATGGGGAGCTGTATCTATCTGAGCACCAGCAAGCCGGGCAGTTCGTAATCAGAAGCAGACAGCTACGGTCTTTATTTTGGTTTTGGAAAAGGTGCTAGGGCTGCAGGAACAATTGCAGGGTGAGCAGGTCTCTAGATAACGATCCTGAAGGAAGCTTTTAGCAGAATAGATTTCCCGTTATTGTAAAGSACCTATTCCAGGGTTATAATTGTTCCAGATAGATCTAATGCTTTCCATTATGCACCACTCAGATTGCTTTGATAAACAAAACATTTGCTCATGTTGATTGTAAAATGAGAAGGAAACTCACACCCTAATCCAATTTAAAATACAGCCAGGAGGTGGATGTTGATTACACTGTGAATATAGACACTGTCACATCAGTGTAAACCCAGTGACTGGATTAGAAAACAAGCAGTTTGATACCTTCAGCACTGGGGGAAAGGAGTGGTACCCCCTCCCAGTACCGCTGGGAGTCTCAGGGCTATGGATTTTTCTTAATCTCCCTTCCTTACACAATAGAAATGCGCTCCTCAGTGTGTTCAGGCATTCTGCTTATTTCAGCCACTGAGAGGTGGGATGGGAAAAGTACATTTGGGTTAAAATGTAAGCACAGATCAGGACTCACAGTTTGTGAACGAAGGGTGTGATTTAATGGTTAGCCTGGCTTTGAAAAAACTCTGAGAACTGATGGATGGAAGAAAATAAAAGCAGGACCAGTGAACTAGAAATAGGGAATTGAGGGGGAAGGGGAAGAAAGGAGACAAGCAAAAGACAAGAGAAGGTATTCCTGGGGAGCAGCACGAACATTAATGGGAAATGATAATCCTAACTCCCCAGAGAACCAGGATTCCTGTTCACAGATCAAAACTGTTAGAAATAAAAAGGCTCTACTCTTCCTTCAGTTGCTTTTGTTAAGACGAAGAAGCCAGTGGTCTCAGTTTGTTTCAGGTCTTGGTGGAGTTTCCACATCATAAAGCCACCTACACCAGTGGCCTTTTTACCAGCACAGATGCCAGGAKCTGCAAGATCAGAAAGCCTTCATCTTGCTACAGGTTCTTGCTTGGCCCCCATCCCTGTAGTGCCTGAGCAGAGCAGTAATCCCATTTGACAGATGCAGAAGCAAAGCAATGCTCAAGTTCAACCAGGCAGCCTGCATGAGAGCAGGGTTTGGATCSGCCCAAGCCCAAATCCAGTCTTCCTTCTAGACATCATTTCTTGATGAGGTATACATGCACTGGAGCCTCTGTGCCCCCTCCTGAAGAAAACAGGGCTGGTCCTTCTAGCAGAGCAGCAAGGCACCAGGAAAAAGATTTCTTGTTTGCTGCCTAATGGAGTTTTACTTGGGGGGCATTTGGTTTTGGATAGCTGGATTCCTGCAAACACTGTGAACTTCAAATTAAGGGAACTGCCTTTGTTTTCCTTACAAAGTAAGTTTTCAAAACAGTGTACCTAAGATSCCATGAGACTTACTGGCTCAACTGCAGGCCAGATTCAACACTCAGATGATATAAATGGAGATTAACCCAACTGCTGTCCATAATGTTGCTGTAAACTCCCTCTCATTCAGCAGAGAACAAAGTTCACTCCTCAGTTTTGCCTCAGAATAAAGCCAAAAGGAACACACTTTCAAGAAAATATTATTTCCTCCGAAATCTCATGGCCAGCTACTCCAGATTTTAGCCAGACATGTCTGAAAACTGTGTTTCTATAAGAGGCTTAGACTAAGAAACCAGCTCTAAGTTAACATGCTTTTCTTTCAGGGAAATATAGCTTGTCCTGGTAGTGCTCTGAGCTGAAATAAGGCTTTATTTCAGGCTGACATAAAATACCCAGTGTTGGACCTGCACAAGCTACAGCCTCTTGTAGGAGGAGGCTTCTGCACTGGACTCAGCTCCACGCAGATTTCAGGTCTCCATCTTCCATCTTGGAGCTGACTCTCAGAGCGTGCCCTGAGCTCAGTCACGTAAGGATGCAAATGCCCATGGAGATACATTACTGGAGAAAAGCATGGGAAAGAAAATCAAGGTGGTAAACCAGAGGACATTGACCAAGTGAGTGCAGACCATCATATATGATGTGGTCCAAATGTGATACTTCAGCACCTGGGGGGAACTCTTCTGTTTTATTTCCCTTTGTCCAAATAATCGTCTTTTCTGCTGTTTAGCCTGTCCCAAAAGATCATTTCAACGCTTGTGGCTGTGGATCTGCCTGCCCTTCTCTCTCTCTCTCTCCCTCAGCAGCAGCTATCAAGGCTTGACTGTTCTCACTTCTCGCGTGGCATCCCCATATGTGGTTGTGATGCTGATGCACACGAGGAGGAAAAGAGAGGAGGACCAGGAGTAAAACAGTAACTATGAGGTTTGCTTTTTGTCTCTAGCTATGGTGTTAGGTATCATGACTGGTTTGAGGATTTATGCCAAGAAAAGCAGTGGATCTGGGGAAGAAAGTGTAGAAAGGGGATTAGACTGCAAAGTCCATCAGAATGGTGTATGAGCTATATACACATACAAACACAAGCGCACAAATATATATGTGTATATATATATAAAATAGAGAATTTTCCAGTACYCAAAAAATGAGTAATAAAAGACTACTGAAAATTAGCGGAAAGGCACTTCTGAAAGCAGTGGGACAAATGTAGGAAATGCTTAATTATTATCATACACAGACTTTTTCCAGCACAATTCTTTGCATAGCCCCCCTCAAAAAAAGGTGCCTGGGAAGAGGATAATGGAAATATTAATTGTTCTCTTAGATTCTCTTTGTCAGCTTCATTTCCCAAAGTGCCCTATATTTAAAAGACAAAGGACTTGAACCCCAACATTGGCTTAGCAGGATGAAGACCCTGTCTGTTAGCTGGCTTTTGAAATTCTCTCTTTTGTTAGGAACTGAAGATGCAGAAAAAAGGTCTTTGTCAAAATGATTTCATTAAACTTGAGTGCTAGCTCCTTTTCTCTGTGTTTTTTCCTTTGGTTGGTCTGTCACTTCACATACTTCATTGCATAAAATGAACCCTGGCCAGGCAACAGTTACTTATTTACCAAAAAGGTACCATTCTGGCTACCACCTGAAATTTCACGCTTCCATGTACATTTCTGCCAGCCATTTGGTTGAAATAGCCGGCCTGACCAACAAGCTGTATGTGCAAAGCTGAAAGCCACCAGGCCTGAACCACATGGCTCAGAGAGCCTGGGAACCCCAGCAGTGGCTCAAGGGTGAAGGATAACACTGTGTGTACCCCTGCAGCTCGCAGGACAGAGCAGGGTTTGGCATGCCTACAGATCCAGGTGCAGCCTCCTGATGTTTGGCTCATAACCAATGAGCCAGCCTCCCTGGTCTAAGGTTGTGTTAGGGGAGCCAGTCTGGCTCACTTTTGGGCTGCTCAGAAACMATCACAGCTGTCCAACAGCATTCTCTGGTGTCTAAATCCCAGCAGTTATTAAAGCTTTCCTACCTGGCAGTTGTTGCTAGGCAAGAGGCATCCCGCAAGTGCTCCATCACGGAGGTCAATTAAATGCTATCCTCAAGCAAGCTCCTTTGAACTGAAGTCTGTGTGAAAACAAAGAGACAAGATTCTGGTTCTCTTCACTAAAGAATGATTTGAATTGTTGATAGAGACAAGCCTTAGTCACAGCTTTTAATTTCCTCAAAGAAAGGAGGTTTGTACAATAATTTTCTGGGGCTAAACAAGGACACTGAGTTTTTAAAAAGAAAGAAAACGCATCTGATGTAATGTACACAATTTGAAATAGCAGTGCCCACCCCCTCSTCCTTTGCATCACTTTTTCATCTGAAATGAGTGTCAGTGTCAGATGACACCATAGTTCATGCCCATGTAAATGTTAGGGTCACAAGTCATACCAAAGGAACGAGGCATATTTCTGCTCRGATTTGGGATTTGGTGCAAGAGGAGGAAAAAGATAGGAGGGTTGCTAAGGTTTGAAAGAGAGAGTGAAGCAGAGAAAGCGAAAAAGGGGAAGGAAGGCTCAAAGTGTAGGCTCAAAGGTAAAGGCTGTTTTTCTCACTGATAATAAATGTGCCAAGAAGGCTGAATTCATTTTAAAAGGTCATTGGAAAAAAAGTCAAATGAAAAACGTTTTGGTAATTGAAATCCAAAGTTTTGTGCATGCTTTTTCATCCTAGGTTTCTGTCAGCTCAGCCAACCACTTTCTGGGCAAGCAGCATTGCAGCTTGTAAAGGAGCCTGTCTCAAAGCCAGGACCCCCGGATCACTGCTGGAAGCCGGTCTGCTCAGCTCCATCAGGCAGACACAACCGGGGAAGGAGTCCTGGACTGGCCAAAACAGTTCAATAACCTGGGGATCTGCTTGCCCTGGGATTAGGAAAATACTCAGGGCTCAGCTAAAAAAGCTGGAAGTGGSGTTGTGGTTGAGGTTTCCCTCATTTCAAAGTCCTGGATTTCCTTTCATCCCCGCAGGAAGAATGTTATTTTAAAAAATTAAGTTGCAATGCTGAATTATTTTTAGGKKTTTTTTTCTGAAAAATTACAAATCAGAATACTAATGTAGGAAACTTTTCATGCCTCGTTCAATCCTAATGGGTACCTAAATTAATTTTTGTAGCAAACAATTTTTTTTGTCAGTGAGAGACAGTTTAGGATCCTCTATGCTCATTGAAGTTCCATGCTCAATGTYTTGAATAATTCAGGCAGAAAAAAATATTTCGAAAATGTCAAATCATTTTACTTTGAGATTCTGGTGTTTCGTTCTGCTGCAGCACTGCAAAGCTAAAGGAAACAGAGGAAAACACTTGGTAATATCAAATCCTTCACTACATTTGGCAGTGCTGTGGGTAAATCCACATCTTACTACTCCATGAGTGGGAACCCACCTGCCCTGCACCCACTGAGCCTGTCACCAAGTTAAGGAGTTGCTGGCTTAGTCTAACATTCAAGTATTTTCGTGCATATTTAAAGAAGTGAATTTTGGAGACACAGCATTCAACTCAGAGATGAGGAAGTCTGACTTTGTCCTCCCACTTCTAGGGTGTATGCCCCAAAATGCTAGGCTTCTCTGGGAAGGGGCAAGAATTTTCATGAGCCTGTCAGTCTTCAGTATCCAGAACAAAGAGTGTGATGCTGTACCTGAATATGAATAATTTTGGAACTTTTTAAAGGAGCAGGAATGTCACCTTTCCTCTTGCTGCCCTGCAACTGTGTTCCACCTCCTCCTGCTTAGGCTGCAGCAGAAGCTGCTGAAGGCCTCTGTGAAATGCTTTATAAATTTTTTCATTTAACCTGAAACACAGTTTCTCAGTCTTTTCTTTTGGTGTGGAAAACAATGCTTGATTTTAGGGTCAGTCCAAAAGGGATATTTCTATATTGCATTATAATCCTGTAGTAACACAGTGCATTATTTCATCCCCCCTCAAATAGCTTTCTACCAGGAAAAAATGAAACACTTATCCTTCCTTTGATTTCTGTTCAGGCATCCTGCTGGTGATAGCAGCCAATTAGCTGTTTGCCATAGAATGGCAGCATCCTGGATGCACATCTCAGCTGGTGAACCACTTGTCTTTTGAAATCTACACTCTGCACCTTCTGGATATAGTTCACACTCCAATCTAACACACTGGAGTAACATGGGCTGCCAGCATCATATCTGCAAATATCAAATCTGCAAATATAAAAATGCRAAATATTTGAATCTGTGGGTTTGGTTCTGACACAAAAAATGTACAGACTTTTTTTTTTCCCCAGTTCTCCTCCCACTCTGAAAGACCCTTCCTAGCTTGCTAAGGCTGTCCTGTAGAGGAGAAGGCATTGACAAATCCTCCYTACTGACTGCTTTTCTCAGCAGTARTTTCCAAGGGTCTTTCCTCAGTGCTGTTTATGTCCCTACAGGTGATGTGCCGCAGGAGACCTTCAGGCTGCTGGAAAAGCCTTACGTAGAAGCCAGTGTGATTTTAGAGCCAGAGCCAAAACATGGCTTGTTCCCATTGCTGGGGCTGCAATCCTGCCCTAGCAGAAGACGTGACAAATGTTGCCCATGAGAGAAGACTGTAGTACACAAAAACGCATTGGGTAAGAAAACAAATGTTAATTATGTAAGCTAAAAAAGACAACCCAGTGCACAGAGAAAATGACAGACGACTGCTGAATTTTCCTGCTAGTGCATCTCACTTCATTTTATTGCTGAACCTTCTTGTAAGAAGAGTTAAGCTGCTCACATATGTCGAGATTTGCCAGGGTTTTCATTTTTAATTCTGTGCCAGAGGGGCAGGTGGCAAAGGAGCCTTACAGAGGTTGATCCAGCTTTAACATGAAGTGGAACCATAATGTTCTGGCAAGAAGGCTAAATCGGGGAGTCAAGTCATCACAGCACGTAATTTCTTGCTCAGCCTCCTCATGCTTCCMCTTTACTCCCCTCCGGACAAGCCACTTAACTGCAGTCATCTTTAGTTGCTTTATTTTTGTGTTAGAGACAGAAATATCTGAGCCACGTTTCCATGCCTACTCGTATTTACAGAGTTTTTTCTGAAATCCCAAGCTGAAAAATCAAAGGAAAGGGTTGATAATGATGTGACAGCAAAGCAACTACACCTCCAGCATCCTTTRTTTTGCCCTGAGTCTTGTCTTCCAGGAGAACAGTTATTCAGAAAGGGAGGTCAATAGAACTCTAAAGACAAACAAACTGAATAGTTCATATTTCTTATTGTCTTTAATGATGTTCAATGACATGAAATTGTTACCATGGAAACTAGTTTAACAAAGGTGTCATATGTGCTGTTTCCAAGGTTCAGGCAAGGCTCCTGCCTCTACCAGTGAAGTTTTAGAGGAAGGAATGACTTTTCAGTGACTTAATGGGTCAAATGAGAGGTATCTGAAAATCCACAGTCCAGCAATTAGATGTTTGTGGGACTTCACCCAAATAGGACATCCATTGTTCCCAGCTCCTTCCCTTCAAAGTAATCAGTTTAAATTTAAGATAGTATTAGYTGAAGACCCTCCAGGAAATTCTAGAACTGAGTACGGCATGAAAATGGACTTGCCAAATCAATTATTTTCTAGTGCTTTGCTGCAGGCTATTTTAGAACAGAAGAGATATGATTTGGACTTTCAAGATGGAGTTCATCTAACAAAAGTTAGATGCTGAGAAAACAGAATATTCTGCATCTTYACAGATTTGATAATGAACCTACTCTCGTTGCCAAAAGACATTTCCATGGRGCGTACTTCAGAATTCCATCCAGAGTTTATAGGAGATGATTTATTCTTCATAGGATATAATTCCTGTTATAGACTATTCCTATTCCATTCTTCATATAGTTATATTACATAGCATGGAKAGAGAGACACAGAGAGAGAGAGAGAGAGAGGAAGGCTGTGGCAGTCAAGGTTAAGGGATTTGCTTGGGTACTCCAGAACCAGCAGTGGCTATGAAGTAGGTASAGTGGCAAGATCATCTGTTGTACCAAGGTAAGCACAGCCCTGCAGGAAGAGCATGTTATGCYCCAGGATGGACTGCCTTGGGAAGGCCAGCCTGCTCAAGAGGTCCCTGATGACACAAATTTGAAAGTCTAGAAAACAAGACCTGCAAGGAGAAATGGAAGGATGTAGGGTTTTAGCCAAGAGAGCATGAAGGAGTGACATAGGATGGGTCTTTGAATACTTCAAGGGTAGCTATAAGCAGGAAAGGACTGTTTGAYTGGGGGATGGGTGTGGTGAGAAGGACAAGGAATAATGGGTTTAAGTCACACATGGTGACATTTAGATTTGGCTTTAAGGGTGGGATTCATCTAAGCAAGTATAGACATCTATACGTAAATACTCCATCTAGGTTGCATCCATAACAGTGGAAAGAAAAAGTCACTTACAGAGCACTGATCATCTCGTCCGAAAATAGACATCTAAAATAGTGCTTTAACAACACCTCGTGCTTTTCATCCACAGCAAAGCAACCTGTTTCTTGCATCCAGTGCTTCCAAACTGGCTCCTGCTCTTACAGCCATAAACACTAAAGTTTGCAAATGCACCATGTATGTGGGACAGGGTGCCAGGGGCTGCTAACCCCATTTATCCTTATTGGCTAAGATAGAGAGCAGACCCTGGAGCAGGCTGAACCGCTACATCCAGTTAGTGCTGTGACCAGGATCATACTTAGCAGTTATAGCACATCCCTGTGAGTGCCAATGACCATGTTAGAAAGACCACGTGTTCATGCAGAATATAAATGTCCCTGTTTCCTCTTGTCATGTGCTGGGAATTGGCCCCGGGTCATCCTTCCTATGAATCCTTTCAGAAGGACAAGGGGAAGAAAGGAAGAGGGAATGTTACCTTGGTGAAGGGCAGGTTTTCTCTTGCACTCCAAGCTGAAGGCACAGCACAGATGTCTGTGCAGCATTGTGAGTTTTGAGATGTAGAGAATTAGTATCTGATGACCAGGTTCCATATARTCAAAGAAAAATTACAGCTTAAGTTGTCAGAAGATAATAAATTAAATGACTCTCAAAATAATACCTTCCCTTCAACACGCTGAGTTCTGTGCCAGAGATGCTTTTTTTTCTTTTTATGTAATTCTTTATTCCAGTATTACCCATGTGAAAGGCAAGCAGCAAAACTGTCCTCCTTGCAGTGAACTCACACACACACACACACACACACACACACACACACACACACACACACACACATGCTCCTTGTTTCTTTTCATTTAATAGTGCCTGTAACGAAAATGCAGGAATGCTCTTAAGGGCTGATGGTAAACAGTAATTAAGGGTGTACATTAGTAGATTATTATTGTCCTTAAAATGAAAAAGCAAATTGCAACGGCTGTATGATGCAGAAAGGAAAAAATCTCTCCAGCCAGAGCAAATGGAGATAACTGTGCTTTGTCCATCTCTGTTCTAAACCGCTGAACTCAAAAGGGCTGAAGGCTGGTTTTAATGATCTCTTGATGAAGTTTAATGAAGGATACTTTTACTGGCCAGAAAGTCTAATCCTACTGCACATTTTGCTTACAGAAACACTCTGAACATTGAGCTACGGATAAGCCACCCTGCCTTTGAGACCCTGGCAAACTCCTGTATATTTCATCAGAAAAATAAATAAATACCAACCAAAGGAGCAAAGAAACAGTATCGGTACACAGAAATCAGGTCAGCACACCAGTACTTGTACAACACGGTAAACASGTTACACCACCAGCACAGGAGTTAAACCAATACATGAGAAGATGAGGTGTTATCAGGAGGCAAGAAGCTATAGATTTCTTCTAGTTTAATTGTATTTCTGCACCTCTGTAAGCTATTAGAGGTGGGTAAATATGCCAGTGTAGAGGCTTAATGATAACATACTCCAGCACTTCTGTAACACTTTTAATCTTCAGAATGCCACCTGTCTGAGGCATGTAGGTAAATATTAACCCTGCTCTACAGCTGACTTATTTATAAGCTATCAGCAGGCAGGTTATGCTGGCAGGCTGCAGAGACTAATTTATAGCTCAGCTGTGGGGAGTCATTTGATTTGCCTGCACCCAGGAGTGATTTCATACTGCCATCAGTCCTTCTCCAGCCTGCAGATGGAGATTTCCTGGTCGGCCAGCTCCTGCTGTGGGAGGATAACGGATAGCTGGCTGCAGGAGCCTCACCAGCCTCCTSTCCTCTGGATTTCATGGCCAGCTCCAGGATGCCAGGCCAGTTTGTACCCTGACATTTTAGCAATTGCTAGGGACAGCCAGGGGCACTTTGTTTTACATTTGGAAGAGCTTGCTCTGATTTGCTAGAGAACAAAAAGGTCCTGACCTCAACTTCTCTACTGTAAATCAGGAGAAAAGATGCTGAAACCACTGGATTTGCAGCATTAGGAGCAGAGTGGTTAAAAGGGAATAATTCCTTGTAATTTATTGATCACACAGAGGATTCAATTCTTTCTGTGTTACAAAGAGCCAACCAGAGAAGAAAGGACATTTCATTAAAGAAATAAATGTTTAGTGGCAATTGTTCTAGAGGCTAAGGGACTGCATAACAAATGATTTATGGCAACTTTTAGCATCTTTCCTAGTAGRCTAATAGCCCTGTAACACACAACATCTATCCTTTCCTAATTCTCTACAAACAGTTAACAAGCAGGTCTTTAAAGACAAACAGGTGATACCTTCTGGACACCGGCTTATTGTCATAACCGTTCTTGCTGTCTTGGAAACAGGATGATCATGGATAGGTACACAGGGGCTGTGGGGTGGATGGCACCCAGCCAGCCAATGTGGTTGTTGCCTGACTGTGTGGAAAGGGAGGCAGCCAGCAGAGCACAACAGGACACAGCTCTGCTCCCGGGGAGGGGGGGAAAGCCAGCACAGGAATTTGGTATGCAGGCTAAAGCACACACATACTGAGCTAATAAAACTGATTTGGGTAAGTCTGTTGAGCCTGCATATACTGAGGTGTTCACGGTGCTTTACGCCACTGTGCATTAATGGGACGATTGGTGAATGCACATTTTCATTCCTTTTCTGCTATTTAACTTGCCAGTGAGTCACTTTTCCTCATTGCACAGGCCAGTCTTTGATGACATCATTAGACTGTGATTTCATCATAAATCACACTGCTTTTAAAACAAATACCCAGCTCTGCAGAGCAAACATAGATGTGCCCTGTGAATAACTGTATTTTTGTGAGTCTCTGTCTTCCCCGGGAAAGCAAGATATATTCAGTCCCATTCTTCTCTGATGTACTTTAGAGAAATCACTCAGTTGCAGTGGCTACCTAAACTTCTTGTTTGCTCCTTTTAAGTTTGTGAATTGTTTACATTCAAAATTGATCATGAGTCATGATGAGGTAGAGAACAGCTATCTGCACTAAAGGAGCACGTCCTTCCATTTTCTAAGTCTCTCATCTGAAAAACTCATGCCCCAAGAGTCAGGTCAGGGGCATGGGATAGCCACTGTCAGTAGTGAAGGATGCAGTCAGGGATCAAGCAAGATTAAGTGTGGTTGGGAACAGAGAAGCAGGTCAAAGCTAAGGTGTTCAGAGGTAGAAGTAGCATGCAGAGCCAAAAAGCAGAAGACCAAAACAATGACCAGGAGCAAGAATCTGGAGCATAACAGCAGCCAAGACCCGGGCTAAGTAAAGTCAGGGCATGTCAGCAGCCCCCCAAGGACAGTCTAGGGACTGATGACCAACTGCAGCTCGACTGCCTGGGAGCCATAATTGGGCTCAGAACGTCCCTGACATTTTGGAGCAAGAGGAGAAGAGAGGTAGTCAGAGACCTCCTTCARAGCAGTGCAGCAATGGCATTGCTCCTCTGCAGCTGCACTGTGGTAAGGTGGCAGGGTGCAGCTGAAAACTCAGTGGGGTTTYTGAGAGGAAGCATCATGATGCCACATGCTGGGTTTGCTTCTGGGACACAACTTAGGTGTTGACTTGTGTGTGCAGCACATCAGAATGGGCTTGCTGAAGTTTACACAAAGAGGTACTGATGCTGGCACTTGGAAAGCCTGTAGTAAAGTCAGAGGCTGCCTACATCCTCTCACAGGTCAAATGCGTGTGAATCATGTTACCATTCACATACTGCCTAGTTCCTCACGGAGACCCAGCTTTCATTAATACTGCCTCCAATTATTATTCCAACGCATGCTTTTTGTATCCATCTCATACACTAATTTTTTACATTTCTCAATACGCAGAAGGTAATCTGATTGCAACTTTGACCTTTAAGACAAGGCATAGCTTGTTTTTTAAATGTCATTCTTGGTATAATGTACACATAAACGTAACCTTATTAGATGCAATTACTGGTTATTAATGACATGAGGCATAAATATCTGTGCACAGAGACTATAACCAGATCTACTCGTGAATTAAAATACTAGTCATGTTAGCACTAATCACTCAGACTTTTGGGCACAAGCAATGCTCACATAACAAAGTTAGAGACAGGAATGGGTTCTTCTGTGAGAACAACTGTGGTAGTTGATTTATCTTGCCATCATCTTCCAAAAGGAGCTTAGAGAAAAGAAAATTCAGGATACGCAATGAAATACATGACAAGAATACACTCTTATCCAAAAACATTGTGCATGGAATATTTTGATACGTGGTCAGGGGAAACAGGAAGGCATCAAAGTCATGGTGGGGTCTAGCAGCCAAATAACCAATGGGGTAAAATAACTTACAGAAGAAAGTGGGAAACCTTGAAAATGCAAGAAGCCTGGAGTACTGGAACAGGCAATGTAAACACAAATGTCTTTCAGCCATAACATTTTGACACCTCTTGCACAGAAACTTAAGGTGCAAGCAATGGCAGAAAATCTTACTCAATTGAAATGCTTTTTAAAAATTCTGGCTCCCACGAGTACCTAACAAACTAAAGACTTTGTTTTAATGATTAATATTCCTTAAACAYCTGGGCAGCTACCTTCAAGAGAGGAGAAGAGCAAAGTCAACAAAGCATGACAGCATGACTGAGCATGGTAGGACCAAGACAGTCATCAACAAGAAAAACAAACCCCCTGAAGCACAGATGCTGAATGATCCAGTTCTTCAAAAACAAAAACAAGAGCCTTTTTCTGTGCATGTAACTCCTGCCAATTGCCATGAGATGTGCGGCCACACCTTGAATCCTGTGTTCAGTTTTGGGCTTCTCCCTGCAAAAAAGACATTGAGGCGCTCGAGCAAGTCCAGAGAAGGGCAACAAAGCTGGAGAAGGGCCTGAAGCACGAGTCTTATGAGGGGCAGCTGCAGGAACTGGGGTTGTTTAGCCTGGAGAAAAGGAAGCTCAAGGGGAACCTTATTGCTCTCTACAGCTACCTGAAAGGAAGCCAGTCTCTCCTCCCAAGTAACAAGCAACAGGACAAGAGGAAATGGCCTCAACCAGGGAAGGTTTAGATTGAATGTTAGTTAAAATTTCTTCCCAGAAAGGGTTGTTAGGCATTGGAATAGGCTGCTCAGGGAAATGCTTGAGTCACTGTTCCCAGAGGTATTTAAAAGATGTGTAGACATGGCACTTACAGATGTGGTTTAGCAGTGAACATGGGGCGATGCAAGGTTAATGGTTGGACATGAGGATCCTAAGGGTCTTTTCCAACCTAAACAATTCTATGATTCYATGGAAACTGGAGTTAGTCAGAGCAGCTCTAAGTGTCGCTTTAGACCAGCCTGAACACATGGTGATTTTGCTGCTTTGTCTGAAGCAGCGCTCACACTGGCAGCCATGGTAGTGCAACGTGGCAGCTCTCACCAGGCAGCCACAACAGGACAGCACCTTCTCAGATCCGTCCCAGCTATCTGCTCTATGGACACGTGCCCACAGCTCATGGACACGTGTAGGGTTCTGCCTCCGAGGTGGCACAGGGATGACCCAGCAGCGGCATTGGTGGCTGCTGCCCTCAGCCCTTGGCCTGCCCTCCATCAGAGGTTTCACCCTAGTGCTCAGTGGGAGAAGGCTCAGCCATTTCAGTTTAGTGTGGTTAACTGGCACATACTGCAGCTTGTGGGGTCAGTCAACACGAGGTATGGGATGCTGTGTGGTACTTTCCATCAGTAGTGTTCTTCATGTGATCTATTTTTCAGTATATATATATATGTGTGTATATATATATATATTTTCTCTACTTTCTCTGAAGTAACTCAAACCCCTGCATTTCAGTTGTCTGAAGTAACATAAAAACCTACAGTAATGTGGAAAGTTACACCCCCCAAATTCAAAACAGAGGAGCTGATACATCCTCCTTTCCTTATGCTTCATCCAGACTGACTGCTCAGTGCTTTGAACTGAAAAATAAAGATAAATTTCTTAAAATCATTGCAGCAAACGTTGATTTCATTTTTCTCTGAAATCACACTCCACACTTTACAACAGGCAGCGTAAGGAAACATCCAGCACACTCTGTTCCTGTGCTGACTCCAAGCCTATCAGAATTAGCATTGCCTGTAGCAAGTTTTTGCTGAATTGCTCACATATTCCACTGCTTCCTGAATAACCACAACTATAAACATGCTGAGTAAAACTAGAAAATACAGCAGCTGTAGGAAGCAAAGGCAAGAAAATTCAGATGGTCAAAGCAAAACAACATTTTGCAGCTTTTAAACCCTAATATTCAAGACAGTCTTATAGGTAGATAAAATATGCTTGTATCATTGAGGAACCCAGAGTAGTAGTTTGAAAATATGTTATGTGCATTGTCATGAGTAACTGGTTTTACTGCGAATGTGGGATTGGAAGACATTAGGGAGCAGCTAAGCACAATGCTTATTTGCCAAGCAATAGCAGGCAACACATGCTTAGGAACTTGCTGTGAATGCTTTCTGTTGCTACAGTCAACCTGTAGTCCTCAACACTATGGATTCTGATGTTTTAAATATATTACAGAAATGTATTAACTCTTTGATGTTTCCCAGCTTATGAGCTCTCTGAATATCATTGTTAGAAGGATTTGACTGCGATTTTAAGCAGTTTTTGGGTCAGAAATGTCATTAAACTCATAGGTTTCTCATTATCTTTTTATATATAAAAGAAGAAACATAGCAATAGAGACCACTTGATAGACACAAAGATGTTAAAGACAGTGCACTTATCAGATGAATCACATGCAATTTGATGAAATTAATTGGGAAATGTTCAAAAAGTGATCCTACTCCTGTCACTATGTTAAAAGACTTTCTAATCATGCAGTTAAGCTGGGCTGTTCTCATGGCAATCGGCAGGAGTTACATGCACAGAAAAAGGCTCTTGTTTTTGTTTTTGAAGAACTGGATCATTCAGCCTCTGTGCTTCAGGGGGTTTGTTTTTCTCACACTGGTAAAGTCACTGATTTCTGCTTCACTGTGCTCTGCACATGTAGGAAAACAGATTAGCCAATGTTATTTGCACTTCGTGTGTGGGAGGAGAGTAAATCTCCCTGACCCATTCCACCCACGGCACTTCAGTTAGCATTGGGCATCACCATTACCAATCTCACTGGCTGCATTCAGGGAACTCAGAATTGTGACAGGCATGAAACATTCCAGCTGTATGAAGAAAAGAAGAGCTGTCTTCTTCTGTCTTAACCCAGCATGGGCTGATGCCTTTAACTGTTGCAATGGGGATCTCATGGGGAGAGGATATGAGTCTCTGTTTCAGAAATGGAGATAATTAAGTGACATTCTGGAGGATGAGTTTTGTCATGGGCAATCCACTCTCACATTAGGGTAGCTAGAGCAAAGCCTATGAAATTACATTTTATATGCGGGGCAAAGAAATATTTCCAGGTAGTATCTAAAAATTCTGAAAAAAATAACTAGTCAATTCTCAAAAAAATAATAAAGTTAAACTCAGAGAAAAATAATAAAGCAAACCAAAAAGGCCTGCAAAACTCTGAATATATGATAAAGACTTCTGTACATGGCTCATATAATGCACAGACACTCCTGGATAGCTCAGCTAAAGATATTTTGTGCTCAAAATGGTTTTAGGCCAAGCCTAAATTTCATTTCATTTCCCAAATGGTGGATGTGGTTTTCCTTAGCTGCCCCACATGGACCTATAAGGAAGGTCCACAGCCATGGAGCTGTGGAGCACTCCACGGATATGGACTGCAACCAACTGAGCAGAGGAACAAGAAGTCTTCCGGCAGTGGTCCTCTCCATAAACAGCTACCAGTACAGCTATATTAGTTTTTGTGAGAAACTGGTGCTTGCACGGGCTTGCTGTAAATTTATTCATGGTAATATCCACATAATTGTGTTTCCAGGAAAGAAGGAAAGGTCATGTGTGGCTGGGGTAGAGCACAGAGGCACAAGACATCAGTCTTCATGTTTTCAGCCCCTAAGTGATCCTACAAATAGATGGAGGTTCCATGAGAAATGCTTACCTTAGGGACAGGATGAGGTGTTGCATATGAACATCATGGCCTAAAAGTGGGGTTCTCTGTTTTAAGAAAATTATGTGACCCTGCATCATTAAGAGCTTTACATGTCCTGGAGGAAATGAAAAAATCTCAAGAATTCATACCAAGTATTGCCTGAAGAAAGTACTTTCCAGTTTCCATTTAGGAGCAACTACATTTCTAGCATAATTAGGCACAGCTCATATTCCYCAGAGAAAATGTGCTGAAACACAAATTGCAAGAAAAGAAATKAAATAGCCCCATGATTAAATCTCCACCAGCTACCTCTACACCAAATCTTTCATATATTCACCTCCTAGAAAATGTTTCCTACACTTTGGGGGATTCTTTCATATACTTTTGGATTAATTAGAATCTCTTCCAGTAACATTYATCACTTAGTAATGATTTGTTTTTAATATGTCTGCTCACAGCAACACCTTTCAATGGGAAAAGCATTTCCAGAGTACAGCTATTGCCTGGCTAAATTGTGGTCAAAATTGTGCAGAATACCTTAATTTAACAACACAAGGCTCAATCCATGCCCTTCAGTGCAAAAACAAACACAGAAGGAATAAAATCATGTTCATGCTTTGCATTTTTACTGTGCTTCTCATGCTCAAAATGCCATGTGGGATTTACCTCATTAATCCTTTCACTACCAATATGAAAAGTATAAATATTATTTCCTCCACTGCTAGAGGGACACAACATGTTTTCAGATGGCTTGAGCCTCACAAGCTCCAGTGTGAGTTGTACACATTTATCACCTTAAAGCAGAGCAGCAATGAGTGAGCCTGACCACTCAGCCATTTACTAAAGCCAGAAGGCTACCAGAACAGCACTTGAAAAATCTGCCAGGTCCTCTGCTCATACAGCTTTCCCATGTGCCATCATCCAGGGCAAGGGTGTTCACTCCCTTCAGAATCCAAGATTTAATAGAAATTTGGCCCCGTGGTTGCATACCTGAGCTGAGCGTAACTTTAAATGCTGATCCACTCCTAAGTGAGATCATTTCTTCTCTGTCTGTGAGACACCTACCTTTGGTGCAGAGGGCAGGATGAGACGCATCCTAACATTTCAATTGAGGATATGTGGGAAAACTGACATGTGAGGGCTCCCATGATGCACAAGATAGGGTTTTAGGCAGGTGCATGAGTAGAGGGTGATTCAGAGACAGGACTTCGAGAAATTAAATAGGAAGGAACTCTTCAAATGGGTTCCCTTTTCATTTACCAGAAGACAAAATAACTTAGGGCCCTTGCTCAGTGTCTAGGGCAGATGTGTGGAAGAAGTCCTGTGGCTACAGGACTGGTGAGAGAGAACTTTACACATGGGTTTTACCCTCAACACAAGGTTTCCTGTTAGTCTTTGTCCTGGAAGTGTCACAGACCAAAAGCGTAAGAGGACCAGTCTGAATGGGTGGGAAGCAGAGTGGAAAAGCAGAAGAAACTGACAGCACAGTTTCCTGAAGTACATTTTTAGGGCTTTATAATAAAAGACATAGTTGTGGGAAAGACAGGTGAGAAATCTGAAGGCAGAAAATGTCAAGATAAAGACATGCTATGGAAAGAAAGAAGGGAAGAGGGAGATACCGAGTAAGAAAGAACAAATCTTAAGAATGATTAATTTTCAATGACAGAAGACAAATGGAGTGAAACTTTGGAGACAATGAAGATAAGGACAAAAAAGGGAAGATTATGTAGGTAGTCGTTAAAATGTTTGAGAGAGAAAGTACTGGCAATATAGATCAGAATGCCATACACACCATTCCAGCACACAGTCTTGTCTACAGCAGTGACCTGACCCAGCCTGGGACACACAGTCACACCAGCATTGCTTCAGTTCAGGTGAAAAGCTTTAATAGTTACAATGAACATTCTTGTGCTGGACAGTGAGAAACGTGTATTTGGCATGGATCAATACAAGATGTGATGGAAGAATCATACCCATCTTATAAACCACTTTTAGCATGTTTTCCTTACAACCTCAGAGAACATAKGAAGCAAAATTTGGGTAGAATCAGAACCATAGAATCACAGAATATCCTGAGTTGGAAGGGACCCATGAGGACCACCRAATCCAACTCCTGGCCCTGCACAGGACACCCCAAGAATCACACCATGTATCTGAGAGCATTGTCCAAATTCTTCTTGAACTCTGTCAGGCTTGGTGCTGTGACCACTTCCCTGGGGTAGAATAGACAGCATATGCATGAGAATGCCCTGTCATTTCCTTGTTTAGCTGCCAGCATCACGTAGAGTGATCTCTCTTTTTATTCATGGTATGGTGGTTTCATTTCCTAATTTTTCTTAAGCCTCACATTTCTTCCCAGGCTCTTCTCTTTTGCCACTACTTGTGCCCTTCAGGGCCAAAACTGCAATCAATTGTTCAAGCAAAGCACTGAAAAGTTTGAACATGGAAAGACTGAATATGAAGTATGTAATCAAGTTCCTAATTCATCTTGTGTCCATTTTCTTTTTTCTTTCTTTTTTTTCTCTTCTCTTCTCTTCTCTTCTCTTCTCTTCTCTTCTCTTCTCTCTTCTCTTCTCTTCTCTTCTCTACTCTTCTCTTCCTCTTCTCTTCTCTTCTCTTCTCTTCTCTTCTCTTCTCTTCTCTTCTCTTCTCTTCTCTTCTCTTCTCTTCTCTTCCCATTTCTTTCTGTCTTTTTCCCAGTTAATACTTCACAACTTCTTTGCAGGGTGTGCTGGCACATTTACTCTCCTTTATGCCTTTTCTATGTCTCGTTTTCTTTATTCCTCCACGATCTTCTTCTGTATCTCCATTTTATCCACTTCATGTTGCTTAGCAACACCCAGAATGACACCAATAAGGTATGGACCCACTGTTTCTAACAAGTCTCACCTTACAAGGAACAAAAATACAATTTAACTTCACATTCCCAGTGAATTCACTTCCTGAGAACAGCACTGATCTCTTATTCACATCTCATTAATGTGACGTTTTCTATGAAAGCTAAGAACAAGTCAAACATGCAGAAACACACAGCATTTCATAAGATATTTGCATCTTCCAGTTTTGCTTTGTTTTGTTAATCTGCCGAGATAATAAGAAAGCGAAAATAAGAGATAATGTTGTAGATCCCGGTTTTCCCAACATGCTGATCCAGGGACTCTGACTGATATATAAATGCTCAAACTGCTACACTCAGTCATGAACCCAAACTTTATAAAAAGTTGGAGATGTGATTGAGAGACTGAAGCCTGGTCAAAGATCTAATTAAACACCATCCAGATATTTCCAATAAACATCTTTAATATTCCAAATTTTATACCAGGCTGCTTTCTTCCTCAGCAGAGTAGAACAGAAACACAACAAATGGGCTAAGCTACTTTTTTTTTATTATTATAATTTACAATTGTTTTGGACAAGTTATTTAACCAGAACTATCATGAAGATGGGACAAGAAATATAGCAACTTATGTGTCACAAGCTGTTATCAATTCCAAATCACGGAAGAGAATTTTTTTCTACAGAAATTCACACACAAAATCACAACGTGAAACACTCAAATGCACTTCTGATCTTCATTGAAATGTTCAGCTTCTGAGGGGAAAAATGGAAACTGATTTTTTTGTTTAAAAATATGCTTTTAAAAATCAGTTACCGATTAAAAAGATTTTTTACACTTTGAAATATTAATACATTTGGGATTTGATATTTACACATTTTTCCAAAATCATTACAAATGTTTTTTGCAAAGTCAAGGCCTCTCTCTGAAATAAATTTTTGGAAAAAATTACATATATTCAGTAAAATTTCTTGAAAAATAACTGACATTTTCATACTAGCTTCAGAAAGAAGTTAATTTCCAAACTGGCAAGGCCCTACATTGGACTGAGAAATCCTGGCTTTGGATTTATGAACTATGTGTATAAAAACCAAAAGGGAACAAGAACATCATACCTACTCTTACGTCTAGATGTACATATATATCTTCAAAATAAATTCTTTGATCTMCAGTCATACAAAACTTCAATTAACCATTTGATTTCACTTGGCTTTTGTTAGGACCCTGGGATCACATAATGTCAGCCCTGGAGATACTTTTATTCAGCAAGCAGATGTCATGATGAATAATACTTATTCAGCCAACTACAGCTTTTAATTAGGTTTTTTTAGGGTCTGGCTCAGTAGCCCTTATTCATATTGAGTAATATTCACTGCACAAATAGTCCTGCTGTTGCAGTCGCATTAATCATCGAAAGCACTGGTGAACTAAGCCCCGAATAAGTAACAACTCTTACATTTGACCTAGTATGGCAATTTTGCCCTAAATATCCACATACCTGCTGACATCCAAAAATTCTTGATTACTGACAACCTATTAAACAACAGTGTGCTTACATAATATATGACTATTATTACACTGTACTACATTTTAATATTTTTATTATTGGAATCAATGTAGCACCAAGTAACAGCAAAACTGTGTCAATGCTAAAACTACATATTCTTCTGTATACTTCTGCTTCTAACACATCTATGAAACATAACTAAGAAAATAGGTGAAAGATTAAATTCTGAGGTCTGAATATACAGAAAAAATTGTACCAGTCTAACACTAGCAGACAAGCCTAGTACATTCTAATGCTGAATCTCAAGAGTGTTCCTGGTTCTTGGAATGAAAACAAAAATCTGTAACATAGTTGAATTACATTTAAAAAATTAAATTGAGAAACAACCTCTGTTTCTAGGTATCCCTTGCTTTCCGGCAAACACTTGTACATAAATAAATTCAGGATAACTTACCAGGAAACATGATCCAACAAATAGTGAAGGAAAACCAGTAGTACTTCCTCAGTATTATTTGTTTCTCATCATCCCTTTTCTCCCTTTTGTTTTGACTTTCTGTTCTACACAGTGAGTTCTCATGCAAAGATAGATATATACACATATATGCCCTCCCTGAGTACATAAAGGATTATATATGGTGACTAATCTGCTCTCGTGCTGACCCTGCTACCAGCTGGTCTTAAAAATAAATCCAAATGAATAAAAATAGCTTAGAATCAACTCCAGCAAACAGACAATAAAGCTCCACTGCCAGAAGAAGAAAATAAACAGACAATTCAGCATCTAAACTTGGAATCTAAAACTGGCTGATATGCAGATGTATCATTTCACATTGCCCTGGGCTTGTCTCTTCTGTGTTGCATTCAGATGAAATTCCCATGGATGCAGGCAAACGTTGCTCAAAATTACAGGTTACTTAGAGTCATAGTAGCAGCCACAGCTACAGGAGCAAAGTTATTGATGTTAGATTTAACCGAGACTGAAGAAAGCTCACAGTTTGCACAGTGCATTTCCACTCTCTGTTCATTACAGGAGAAGCCCTGCTGCCACCCCACTGAAACCTGAGGGTTCAGAGAGTTAGATCCAGGCTAAAGCCTGTACAGCAGGTAATCGCTGTGCCCTCTGCTGTGCTTTAAACTTCTCTTTAAGGCACAGAAACATGGACTGGCCTCTCTCTGCAAAGGGAATATGCTCACGCCCACAGTCACTGTGATCTAAGGAAACACCTTCCCTAGCCTGCAAGAGCTCTTTGCACATAGTGTCCGAGATCAGGACTCCCTGAAAACATTGCAGTTTCTTGTATTCTGCACAAGATTTGCCTTTGGAGTGTGTTTGCTTGTTTAATGCCATCCCTGTGTTCTAAACATTTCATGTTTTAGCAGATTTTTAATATTAGCCCCACTTACAAGCGTAATTATAGAATAACTATGAGAAAATTCCTCTCTTGCATCATGTTTTTTAAGGTAAGCAGCAAAATATTCTGAGTGTGGCACTGTCTATTAACAAAGTTTGTATTCAAGCTGATATTGACAAAAGTTGGAAAAACACAAACCATTTTGTACCAGTTTCGGTGTACCACCTGCTATGTGTCTGCAAGAACTGCAGATAATAAGCCTTTAATAACTGAAACTGCCTGTTTCAGACAGTAACACCATTCCCTTGCTTATGTTGATGCAATTCAGAAAAAAAAAAATAGCACGTTACTGGTGAAACAAGGATAAGCAAAAAGGATGCATCTTTGCATTTAAGCACAGGCTGCCTGGATCACAGTGAGGACTATACATCGTGAACTAACAAAAGCAGAAAAACTTCCAATAAAACTCGTTAAATGTCTGCCTGCATCTCATTCAGAAGGTGAAATTATTTCCTAGCATGGCAACTTTTCTGAGGTCTATTCCATATGTACAACATTTCTCTTTTGTGAGGGTGTTAGCATTATCTTCATGTTTTCCTGCTAGCCTTGCTTTCAGTATGAAGAGGCGTCTCTGTCACACAGGACATGATAGGCAAAAAATTGCTCTCTAGCATGTCAAGTGTCTGCGCACAAGACTTTGCACAAGGTGGAAATGACACTGTTTTACACATCAAGGAAAGAAAATAGGGACTCTGTAAACTAGGCATACGTAGAAGTGAACACTTCTCACAGCGACTGGATCCTTTACTTTCTGAAAACAATGCAGCTGGCCATGTTTACTCAAGTGACAACCCCAACAAGATCAATAGGAGGAACAGCGGGTGTAGAGGCAGCCYAGTAACATGGAGCATTTTTAAATCTTGATTTATTTCTGCCGTTTGTCARTCTTGTTCTCTCTGCATTTTTTTCCAGACAGCATACACATAGAGCATGCATTTATTTTATTTTCTTCTCAGTTAAAAAATATAGGAATCCTAAGAATTTAATCCTTCCAGACTTTTCATCCAGTCATTTCCACCAAACCCTTGGGAAGAAAAGATTACAAACACACCAAATTAGCCCCAAGCAAATTCATGTGTTCCTAGCAAATTAAATACATTGATGTTGACAAAAGAATGAGAATTCCTATTGCAAATACTTGTCACTTAGCTCATCTTTTGGTTTTAGAAACTTCAGCAGGACTAATCGTGTCTAAGGCAAATGAAACAACTTCTTATAAGGCTAAACTGTTGGAAGTATACAACAAACGATATTTCAGGCTACGCAACTGTCTGCTCAAATAAGAGAGAAGAAATCTTTCTTCTTTCCATGCCTGCACAGCAGCAGCTGGAATCTAGTTCTGGACTGGCAGCTCCTGCCTCCTCACCCCACAGACTTGCTGTGAGCAACCCTGCAGACTGGTAGATGAAAAAGAGGTACAGTATTACTGTGTCTCCAACAAATACACTGCATCTACGCTGGTTTTGAGGAATGAACTTTGTGGAAGTCAAAGACTTGCCCCATGCTGTTTAGCATAACTCMAACAGTGGGGGCCTCAACTTCCCAGGATCGAAGCCACCAGACCTCAAACCAAGGAGAAAGCCGTAGTCTGTGGAGCTGTGCAGATTAAATTGCCTTGGAGGATCTCTGGCACAGCTGTGCTTTCCACCTCACTCCACCCAACCCTGGTGTAGGCATACAGACCCATATCTGCTGTACAGATAGGGCAAACACCAGTCAGAAAGGGCTTGGGATTCTCCTTTTGCCACCAACAACCCTGGTAACAGCACCTCACGGGGAAAGGAGCTTCGTGGCAGGTTCGCAGACAGGAAGGCCAGCCAAACCCTCCGTTCCACCCTGGAGGAAACAGACCAACAAAAGGCTACAGTGGCTCCAGAAAGAAAACCTCTGTATTAAAAGCCAAATAATGCGGAGCTACAATAATAAATACACACTATCTCAACCAGGAAATACAGTGTGAAAGGTGCATTAAAGTTCAGCTTTCAGCAATAACAATATATATACCACTTCAGTTCTCCATTCTGTCAAAGAGAGACATCCCTTTCTGTCCATAAAGGAAAAACCCGTTCAAACAATATCCTATACAAAAATGCTACTCCGACAACAAATGCGGCCGAATGGGAGTGTCTTTGATTTCCTCCGTTGAATTTTTAGGGGAGCTTTTTTTGCTTGTTTGTTTTTCTGGGGGGGTTTTTGTTTTGTTTTGTTTTTTTTACTAAAAGGTTCGTTTAAAACGGGTATTAAAGATATAAAACGCGCACACATGATTTGGTCCCCTCGGGGCCGCTGCCCTCGGGGCCGGGCCGGGCGCTAAGGCGGCCCCACGTCCCGCCGCGCACCTGTGGCACGCTGCAAACAAGGAAAACACGACAGAGTCCGTCCCGCGTCCCTCCACAGCACAAGACGAAGAGAAGGGAGGTCACCGGGAGAGGCTACTTGGCGGCGGCGGCGGTGGCGGTGCCGGCGGCGGCGCCGCGGCGCTGCTCCATGCCGTTGGGCAGGAATCCGGCGATGATGGGCACGGGCCAGATGAGGGCGGCCACGCTCCACACGATGATGACCAGAGTCATGAAACACGCCACCAAGGTGGACTCGATGGGCTTGCGGTTCATCCGCCAGCCCGGCTCGCCCTTCAGCTCCTCCAGGCTGAAATCCAGGCAGCAGAAATTCAGCGGCTCCCCTTGCAGCCAGTACTGGCCGGGCTCCGCCGCCGGCGGGTAGGAAAGCGAGGAGGAGGAAGAGGAGGAGGAGGACGAGGCGGCGGCGGCCGCGGCGGCAGCAGCAGCGGCGGCGGCGGGGGTCTGAGGCGCGGCGCCCCGCAGGCGCCCGACCCGCCTGCCCCGCACCCAGCTGCAGCCCACGCAGAGGCGCAAGTCCTGCTGGGCGCCGCCGGCCGCCAGCCCCAGGTGCTCGATGAGCAGCGGCGGCCCCACGCGGTGGAAGGCGGCGGAGAAGAAGGCTCGCCCGTGGCTGTTGGTGGAGAAGAGCAGGAGGTCGCACTGGATGCCCAGCGGGCGGCTCCAGCGCACCAGCAGCGAGCTCAGCATCTGCCGCTGCACGCTGATGTTGCAGTGCGGGTCTTCGGCGGGCTGCGGCTGCCCCTGCGGCTGGGGACGCTGCTGCTGCTCCTGCTGCTGCTGCTGCCCGGAGGAGGTGGGAGCGGAAGGGAAAGGCTCTTGGCTAGGGGCAGCCGGCGTGCCCGGGTTGTCGGTGCTGCCTTCCTCCTTGCTCGCTGCCCCGTCGAGGTCCATCTCGAGGCTGGCCAAGGTGCGGGAGGAGGAGTTGGCAGGGGGCAAGAAGAGCTCCTGCTCCTGCTCCTCCTGCCCGCTGGCAGCCGCCGAGGGGCTCCAGCCCTGGCAGGGCGGCAGGCAGGCGGCCAGCAGTGCCGGGAAGAGCAGCGGCAGCATGGCATTAACTTAGAGCCGGAGAGGAGGGAGAGGAGGAGGAGGAACGGGAGGCTGCATGGCGCTGCCGGCTGCCATCTGGGAAGGGAGGCACAGTGCTCTCGCCGAGAAAGCGAGAGAAAGGGAAGGAGGGTGGGGGCAGGCGAGGGGGTGGGAGCGGGGTTGGGGCTGCCGCGGCGACGAGCCGAGCGAGCCGGGAGCCTCGGTGACGGCAGCGGCTCCCCCCTTCCCCGCCTCCTCCGCCCCCGGCCCGGCCCGGCAGCGCCCCGGCGGGAGGAGCCGTGCGCCCGCCCGGCCCCGCTGCCGCGCCCGGAGTTGCTGGCCCGGGGCAGCTGCGCTCCCTGGGCAGGCAGCGCTCTCTGCCCCGGGGCGCTGCCCGGCCGCGGCCGCCCCTCTCGCCTCAGGCGCGGACCCCTCTCCCGCGCCGCCACCGCGCCGGTCCCGCCTCGCCCGTGTCCGAGGGGAGAGCCGGAGTCTCCCGGCTCCACCGCCGCCGCCTCACCCGCGGTGGGCAAGGGCGAGGGAAAGGGGCTGGCAGCGGGCAGCGCCCTCCCGCCGCCGCCGCCTCGGGCCGGGGCGGGGGGCGCGGATGCGGGAATAGCATCCAGGAACCGACTGCACGCGCTTTCTCTTCGACTTCATAGGAAGGGACCGGGACGGGGGAGACGCGGAGGAAGGGAGTTTGAACTCGGTGGCTGCGCCCTTCCAGCGGTGCCCTCCAACTCCGGACTCGGCCCCAGGGTGTGCTYCTGCAGCCAGGCGTCCAAAAGTGGCCTTGGACCCCAGGCATCCCACCCATCGGACGGGCGCTGTCGGTCCTTGTAGCAAAGATTTAAACGAGGAAGCTGGTTACAAGGAGCACAAAGCTCCCGAGCGTGGTAGCCGTGAGACTCGGCAGCGTTTTTTGAAACGCTGCTTTATAAGCGTGATCGTTTATAATCAGGCTAAATACTCCGSCTTTTGTGACCCTGTGCTGGTTACAGTATTACTCTTGACACAGTTTGAGGCTTGCTGTGTTGCAGTTTGACACTGGAAGCCTCGGGCAGGGACAGAACTAATGACACGAATGATACACRTTTCTTCGTCTTTACTCTGAGCAGAGGATAGGATAGAGTTACATTTTCCTGACAAGCAGCCAGAACTGAGACTCTCTTCTTTGTCTTTGCAGCCCTTTTTTGACAAATACTGATGGAAAAGGGATACACTAGTCTTTCCCAAAGGATAGGACTAAAGTCCATAAGATGCTTCTTTGAGATTGGCATTGGTCCCGTGTCGGACGTGTTCCCACGTCAAAGTGACACATGGACACATTCTCACTTGGAGAATGAGTTACTGTAATATCAGCCTCAAGTCCTTCAGGTGAGTGAGGGTAGTGAATGAGGGTAGAGAGTAAATTTTAGATTTGATATCATTCAACATGAATGAAGGTAGTGAATCGGTTTTGTTTCAAAACCTGTGCCTAATTATATCATAACAAAACCCAGAGTTGTTTGCCTTCTATTCAAAAGATATCTGAGCAGCAAAATGTGTTTGTGTTTGGTCCCAAATTAGTTCGAAGGGTACTGGCTACCTATAGTTTGGCTAGGTTTTTAGTCTTGCTTACTACAGAGAAACATTCCTGATGAAACATGCAAAGCAAGCTGTCTGCTTCCAGTTCTGGGATCATGCTTGAATGTTGTGATACACTTAATACATTTCTCAGTGCTGCTTCAATGTGTCTTATTTAAGAGTTCTCTGGTATTTTTTTGTTGTCTGTTGAATGTGTCTCTACATGCATCTCCTGATGTCGTTTGTCATATCCACGCTCCCACACGTTTGTGGGGCTATGGTATGTCTATAGACCCCAGGCCAGATTAAGAGAGGGCTAGTGTGTAGCAAATAATGCCAAAACTGTGCAGCCACTCGTGCACAAATTACATTGCATTGGGATTTTTGGCACAAAGAACTGGAAATGAAACTAAGCCTCATAAATAAGACTTAGCTCCTGAGCACTGTTGCAGTATGTGGGTGGCAAATGTTCTCAGGCAGAGCTTCAGTTCTTCTGGTTTCTACTCCCAGCATCCAGCTGAATGCAGTCAGGGGTATTTGCGAAAAAATTGGAGGGGGGGGGAAGAGTTGAGCTAAGTTTCTTTTTCTGCAAAGAAAGATAACCTGCCACAGGAAGTTTAAATACATTTAGCATCATTTAGACCTCCATAGCAAAGAGCTAAAAGATAGCAATTTATTTCAGGTTGGAGATGCATGGGTGCCTCATACCTATTCCTCTTCATCAAGGAATAATTGACCAAGTGGGTGGAAGAAGCAGAAAGTGTGTTAGATCATTGGTTAAAAGGCACTGTCCAGCAGGGCCCTTTACAGATACTATATTTCTAGGTCTACCAGATATAATTAATCTCCACATGGATTCAGTCATTCAAAGAGTTTGCAGCACACTTGAAAACTTTGTAAGCAGTATTAATATATAGCTCTAATCTGTTGTTTTCAGSCATAAATCTCCAAGAACAAAGTAGTTTTATGGCTGGGGAGGCCGAAGCATAAAGAAATTGGGGGCCAGCCAAAGGTGACCTACATGTGACAGGCAGATCAGGGTGTAGATTTTGCAGGTTTGATTCGATAGCTATAACTGGAAATATAATATGTACCATAGGTCACAGTAGCATTTGACAGTATGGTAGAGGAGGTGTGAAGTGGGCTATAATGATAAAATTTTAGAAGGGAATAATGAGGTAACAAGACAGTAGGAGTTTCATGAGACAGACTGCAGAGCTGTTGGGAGGGTGAAGATTAATGGTAAAAGACCATCAGAAGCTTTGGAATTGTTTTAGTGACATTTTAACTAAGCACTTTTATTAAAGTATTGCTTGTGAAATACTTCAAGTAAGATGAAATCAAGAATTAGTATTTCTGCCCAAGTGCCATTAAAATTGCTTCTTTTGAGAGTGCTGTTTCAGATCCTGAAGTCTCATTGCAGCTTATGAAAATTGATCCTAAGCAGATACTGATTCCAGAAAGAAATCCATAGTTGCATTCAAGTCAAAAGCTTGTGATCCTCAGGCAGTGTTTCTCAATTCAGCCAACTTATGTTGATCTGCGCTGAGGAAAGGGAGTAACTGTGGAACTTTTCCTGACAGAGGATRTGTTTTTGAGGTTGTCATTTCTGAAAGGAGTTGCATGTGGGAGAGAAGACGGGAAACTAGTGGAGTACAGGGTTGGATATGCAGCTATAACATCACAGAGATATTTTTCTGTGGAAAGACACCTACTGTCAATTACAGGAAAAACGATGTTGGGAGCAAGCAAGTATAGTGTTGCATTACCTACCTCTGTAAAAGTGCCAAGTGAATAAGGAGAATTTCAGAGTCAACAGCTGAAGAGGGAGGCTGGGTCAGGGAAAAGAAGTGGGTACTTGAGTCCTCCCAGGAAAAAAGCAGTTTCAGTTCTCTGAAAGGAGTAGGATCAAATCATCCTGGGAATTGTTCTGAGAGTTATACTTATTCCCAGCTGAGCAAAAATGTTTCTGTGATACAGTTTAGAAGGCCTGGTTGGCTAATTGTTTCACAGCTGATGTGGGGGAAGAGTTTCAGWGTAATGCAAGGAAGTGAACTGATCATATAATGTCTGTGGAATGTGTCCTCTGAAGAGTCATCAATAATCAGTGGTTTTCTGGTTGAGGAAGGAGTTAGGGGATGTTTCATACTGCCCACTGATGTGTTTCTTAGATTGTAAAGTACAGTAATCAGAACTTTCACTCTTCTCCTTTTTGCTTGGTATTCTTGTGGATTTGCCAGAAATTATTTGTGATGAAACACTTAAAGGCCACAGAAGCTTCTGAAATAGATAACAGAAGCTGGTTGGACTAAGCAGCTTGCTACTGCTACATCATGTCAGAACGATTTATCTGCAGAGAACAGAGATCATGTGCTGCACACAGCAAACCAGGGGTTTGTACCACTATTTACCTGAATATCAGAAGCCCACACAAAGAGAACAGCCAGTTGGCAAGCAGGCTGAGAGAACAAGGGCRTAATCTCTCCAGAGAAGTCAACACACCTCTCTCAGCAAAGACACTAAGCTCATCGTTTGACAGGCGTTTCTATCAGCAGCAGATACTACCTCTGCACCACCCTCTCAGTTTTACAAACAGATGTCCCTGAAGCCATAAAATGACCCACGTGCAAGAGCTGGGGCAGATGACTGCAATTTTAAAATAGCTTTGATAATCATGCCCTTTTAAATTAAAAAACTGCAAACATTTTCAGCCCAACCTTAAACACAGTCTTTAACCCCTTATCCAGATCACCACCCACTCCTGCAAAAAGCTGTACCTGCATAGCTGAGGGAGTGAGACAAGCGAAAGTGTTTGAGCAGTGATGGCCAGGTTAGGGCTGTTCAGCCACTGGATGGGCTCTGGTGGGGCTCCCACTGTCTGCAAGCCACACAGACAATGGAAGTGTGGACCAAGGGAAAGCAACAGCTGTCAGGACTCCTAGGAGTACTGGAGGAGTTATCCATGGCAATTACTATGAAGTGTAATCCCCCTGTAAATACGATCGCTAGAAATCAGGAAAACATTTTTCAGAGCATCAGGTGGTATCAGTAAGATAGAGGGCCTGCTGGATGAGGGCTCTGGGAGCTTTGAGCAGTACTTAGGAACTCATCTTTGGAATTCCACTACACTATGTGTTGTATTAGCACAGACTAAAAAGACTGTTTCAATTCTAAAGACCAGTGTGAAATACACGCATAGAATGCTAAAGGGAACATATTAATAGACTTCCAGAATTTTTTTGTAGCATGCTTTATATAGGTTGACACTTTTAGACAAACATCAAAAGGAAACAACAAGAAAAAAATATCTGTGGAAAGGGGTGTAAGAGAGTATTCCAAAGAACAAACTTTGCATCTCCACAATGAATGTGATCTGGACATAATTGCAAAATAAAAAAACCCAACCCTATAATATAGGTTGGATAGGTCTAGTTTGCCTACAAAGAGTGTTAAATGCAGTACTTTAATGTATTCCATTTATACAATGAAGTTTTTAAGATCAGATTTGMCATGAAGCAGTGTTCCAGAAGACTAGATTCATGTTCTTGCTTAGGTTCCCATGTGCAGGTTGATCAAAACCCTCACTCGTGTGAGACTTCCTCCCAATTGAACTTCTAATGCTTAGGCAAGATTCAGCCCTGGACTATATTTATTTCGTCTTGTAACTACCACGCTTGCTTATTTTATATTTTATTGGCTAGGAGCCTGGCTATAATTATAACCTATTTGCCTCATATTTATTTCACCAGCCAACCTATCCAGTGTTGAGGCTTGGCTAAAACTGGCAAATTTAGGATCTGATATGTTGAAAAAAATAAAAAATCCAAATTAAATGCATGTAGAGAGACCAGCAATCTGGGTCATTTTAAAGAAACCACAGATAGGGCTAAAGGGCAATGTAAGAACTTTGTTCCCACCAGAGTATACACATGGCAGGATGCAGGCTTAGTTTCTACCAGTTGCTAAAAGCCATTGTAGGGTGGGTTTGACGAGGTGTTAAACTTCATGTGTTCTTGAAGCACACATGTTCTAAACATCTGAATGATCCCTGGGATTCTGGGCAAGCCCTGACATGTCACAGCCATTCTTGAAGGAAAAGAGATGCAGTAAAGCAGTAGTTGTTTAATGCCTACTGTGGAGGTAGCAGGAATGGAAAAACATTTGGTGTGATTACATATTAAATTGTTCTGCAAAATATTTGTACATAAAATAGCMTTCCTTAATGACTATTTTATGAGTTTGTCTTTGGCAAATCTAAACATTTACTACAATAATACATTGAAAAATAGCTCCCTGGAAAGCATTTAATTCTACAAATATTTTGAGTGTTTCCCAGCCTGTTCTGAACRTGGCTCTAGGGCTTGTCTTTACTGTTATTTATCTCTGTAGAGAAAAAGAGAAAGGTGAAGAAGTCTGGTATTAGTCTGCACTAAGCAGACGTGGGTTTGGCACTTGCATCCACTGTTGCCTCAGTSTCTCAGTGGCTTTAAAGCGAAGCATGAAAAATAGAACCCTGCTTCCCTAGGAAGCTGCAAGGCACTTGGACTGTGAAGCAATCCTGTTCCACAGGAGAGGAAGTTCACAGGTGATTTGAAATTTGTTTTGCCATACAGAAGACGCACAAACACAGGACATTGTCGACGACAGTCTATATCCCAAGGAAATTTTTCAAAAAATAAGTGAGAATAAGAGAATCTAAGTTCAGGGGATCCTGTGTGCAGCTCCTCAGCCAACTTGCAGCTCTGACCATCCTCTGCCTTTCTCTTACTAACTGGTGCTTCAGTGCTATATGATACATGACAGAGACATTGCGAGGGAGTCTACAGCATGGGCTTAACTGGTTTCACGGCAGGTTTTTGTCCCCAGTCATAAAGTAAAGTGTTGAAAAAAGGAGGAAAAGTGGAGGCTGTAATCAACAAAGCGAGGGTGGTTGGAAGGATAACAAATACCAAAACTGGTATGAGGCATGATTAAATTGTGAAAGGCTTTGAAAGTGAGAACAAGGAGTTTGCATTTGGAGCAGCGAAAGAAGAGAGAAGACAAGAGAACTGTGGAAAAAGAGTGATGTGCCCAAATGAATGAACAGTTCCAGGTGTTGTAGCCAGAGAGGAGATTACAAAAGGGGAGATGTACAGGCCTTGGCTAGGACTTTTGGCAGAGCAAGCTGAGATGAATTGTGATACTTTGGAGATGCTGCATTAAACAAACCTGTGACATTTGAAGTACAGCAGCATCAACATTATCAGTAAAATTAGCAGTAAAAACTAAACTCCTCCCTGCCTCCAGACTGTGGATCAACACCTTAGATTGGGCCTCCCAAAGCTGCTATGAGCTGTTGGTGTGCAGAAGCAGACTTGAATTCTCAAGCAGCGGACAGGTACTACTTGTGGTGGTCTGCGAAGTAGTTATATGCATGCCCCTGTTATGTGCCTTGCCTACTGTCCCTTCTCAAGTAAGACACTTTTGCTGTACATCAAAGAGGAAAAGAGATTCATCTGCCTCTGTGAGTCAGCAGAACAGCATTAACTCTTTCTGGAAGTGTCAGTGCCAGCGAATGGGGCTGAGTCATCCAAGCAGATACAGCTAGCCTGATGCCCACCCATTCCTTCAGCTGGGAAGCAGTCCTGAGGTGCCAAAGAGAACTGGTGCTTGTATTTCCCATTCCACTCATCAGTCCAGCATCATTATTATTTGCAAAACAGCAGACAGCCTCAACTGTCAGATTCAAAAAACTGTCAACTGTTTCTGGGTTAGATAGAAACCAGATTTAAAAGGAAACAAAATGTTCTTCATTTCCAGGGAATTTGCTAGTTCACACTACTTATTTTCCCAGCAATGGCCACAATCAGAATGAGCCATAATTAGTCACTTGAACCTCAAGACTTACACCTTTGCTAAGCTGAAGTAGCTTTGTGGAGGTCAAGGGAGTCAGAGCTTTAATTCCTAACTTTTAAAGAACTCTTGTCCTAATCCAACAAAGTCAGTACATGAACAAGGCAGCTGATTGCTTTCAGCAGGACATTGCACTCATAAATGCTATTCTGTATGGTATTACAGACTCAACCTTAATGCAGGGGKACACAAGTAAGAACAAATGCCTGTAAGCCTGATGCGTTGAACAAGCAGAAGAGGAATACATAGCTCTTCAGAAAAAAAGATTTTCTATTTTCATGCAAATGTTCCCAGTGTTCTGAAGCAGGAGGAGATGCTTAGAAAATACATGCAGTACAAACTGCTTGTTCTCTAAGAGTTTGATATTCATTCAGCATTACCTGCACTTTCCATGAACTAATAATCACAAAAAAAAAGTAGGAAATATAGCCTCTGATGTTACGTGCCTGGTTCTTTGCTGAACTGACCAGGTTTAGAAGGCGTGCCTGGATATTTATGACATCTTGGCTTCATTCTGCAAATTAAAGAGGGATGCATCTGAGCCCTAAGATGTGTATCTTAAATTAGTTTGTGGGATTTCTTGCTTAAACCATCACGTCAAATTCTACCGTTTCTAATATTATACACAAGTCCATCACCCACGTCATTGCTTTTGCCCTTGGCTCTTTTAACTATRTTGCTGTAAAGCACCAGAGCTGACAATTGGGTTTTTATCTTCTCATGAAGACTGGTAGGTGGTAATCTGTYGTAACTGTATTCAGGCTCTTCTTCTTGAGTTCTAGCTATGAATGAAGGCTTTGTTTCTCTTCTCGCCTATACCCATACACTATGCTCTAATCCTGTCAACAAACTGTGCTGGTGGAACTGCTATGGCCCCCTGGTTTCCAGGCTCTGGTATACACATCCCCAGCTCTCAATTATGAGAAGGTGACGAAGGCATGTTTGTGCTTTTGGTTACATCCATTGTATCTAGATAAAACCATAGACGTGAAAATAGGATTTAAAAATAATCCCCTGTATTCTTGCTGCAAGTCAGGAAAATTTAATTAGTCTCTACGGGGTTTCCGTGTGCCATGACGGTCAGGGATGCTGACACCAGTGGACCACTAGAATAAAGAGGATAATCTGAGAGAGAGTTTATAATACTTTAATTAGCCTAATGTCTTATGAGAATATTATTTCTATTGCGTTGTCTGCATATTTAAATATTGAATTAGCTTTCATCCCTGACATAAAATACTCATTGGTAACATTTTCTTCTCCATGCCAGATCAATAGCGTCTGCAAGCAGCAGGTTAGATCAAAATCTGTTTTCCCAGCTTTACTGCATATGTACAAGTACAGTGGCAGAAGAGAAAGTATTATATTCCACAGGGAAGCAGTTTGCTCAGAAATATGATTCAGGATTACCTGAATATCCTGTTTTAGAAGTTCTTCAATTTCCGTTCTGTTAACTTGTGTTCATGCTTTTGCCATTTGATTTTGATGTGTATCTCTTGACACTGATGTCTGCCAATACACATATTCCTGCCTACAGTAAAACAGATGGCTTCTCTGTGCTACAAAGTGATAGATGTTAATCCACTGATCATGGCTTTTAAAGTACCTCTGAATGGATGTCGGAGCCTTTATGTGCAGAGCCATATAATATATACAATRTAACAATATAACTTAAAAAAAATCCCATTGTTATTCTTGGATTTTCTGTTTTCGTCTTTGCTCTGTTATCATCCCTGTACAGTTTTTGTTTTCTAATATGCTGATATCAAGTCCTTGCTGAGAAGGCTGGACTTTGACTGACATGCTTAGAGGTTGCAGAAGTTTCCCCAGGCAGCACAGGTTTTCTGTCTGCAGTGTCTGAACCAATATACCCAGTCCTTTTCTCCTATGATTTGTACCTACCAGTTCTGAAACAGTGTAACTGGGACTGCAATTTACATGTCTCTCACTATGTAAAGTCACCTGCTATAGTTTATTTTCACTTTCTGCCAGCAACTCTGCTTAAATGGACCTACTGGATGGCTGGTCCTTGGAGACAAGGAGCACAGTTTCCGTTTAGGGACATTTTAATCTCACTTCTATTCTCCCTGCTCCTAGCCTACAAATTGGAAGACAGATTTGATATGTCGGCGGTGATAAGAAGGAAGCCGCAGGAATGTTAAGTAAAGGTAGTTGCTTGTTAAACTGGTAATTGCATAAAGAGCTTAGTGCCATATTTTAACAAAAAAAAATGAAGATATTTGTGTCTTACAGAGAAAATCACGCTATAGGGACAAAATTAGGAAGAAGTATGGAGCATAAGTCTGTTTGGCAGAATTTTTGGTTTTTATATGGTTGGAGGAGGTGGGTATTAGGCTCTCCAGCTGTTCTCCCTGTTGTCAAGTACATCAGTAGCTGGTTTTCTCTAGAGATTTTACAAATGCTGATGCTATTTTTGTCCCATCATTTTATACCCTTGAACACACACATRAGGAACAAAGATGAGTTTGACAAACAGGACTCACTGAGGCTCTACTGATCAGTGAAAACTAATATAGTTAATTTTGTAGCATTATTTCCTTATTAAAAATAGTGTCTTTAAGCATCAAACATTGATATGATATGGTATAAGGATTTCCCTAGTGGTAAAAGAAAATTATATACTTTAAGCTAAATTGTCCATCTGACTTGAATCTGAGGCTTAACTGACACAGGTGGTCTTGTGACAGTCTTTGGAAGAAAATTTGACATGAGAACTGGTGGTTTTTTGGGTCACTATTGAACAGAGGAGCTTGAGATATGCTTGAAAAAGGCATCTTCAAAAGTAAAGTCCAGAAGCAGTTTCAAGGCAGTAGAGCTTCTTTTGTGAAAATTCTTATTTACTATAATTAAAACTGGTTTAGGCTGAGGTCTCTTCCACAAGCAATTCTGACTTTAAATAAATGAATATAAAATCCTTCTGAAGTAGAACTGAAAAATTAAATTCCCCAGGAAATTAAAATTCAAAAGAAATTTGTTTCCAAGCTATTACTGTATGGATTTTAAAGAGCTGGCTTACTACTGTCATGTCAATAACAAAAACTGCTTTGTGTCAGCTGTACTATCTTGATTAATTTTGCATAGACTTTTCATCAAATTAATGTCTCAAATATCATGCATCTGCAATATTATGTTTATATATTATCTAATTATTTCATACAAAATACAGAAGGTAATACACACAAAAGCCAATGATCAAGCAATAACACCAAAAGCATTTTATTAAACTGAGCTTTTCTACAAGATCACAACAAAACTAAAAGGGTGAGAGGGTTGGTTTCATCATTGAAAACTGAACTGTTGCAAGTTGTCACTAAATGGTTTGATTTTGACAAAGACACATTTTTTGCCAACTTTGCAGGCCATGCCTTTGTCTCATTTACACACCTGACACGGCCCTGATTGTTAGCTTTGTTAGAAAAATCCTTTGTAGAGATTTTACATCTGGTCACTCACAGATGGTCAGATTCTTCTAGCCCTCATAATATACTGTGTCCAATGTGCCAGGGCTACAAAAAGGTATGGATTGGAATGATAAATAATTTGTTCAAAAGGCCAGGTTTTCTTTAGAATATGGGGTTTACATCAACATCATCTTGTTGATTTTGACAGCGGTATTTCCGATTAAGACACAGAAGAGTGGAAAGGCTTGAGACCATAAATTTGACTGCAATATGGCCAGGCACCTGCTAAAATAATGGTGTTCTCTGTGATTTCAGTAGTAATTTTTTGAGTCATGTTTTTCAGCAACTAGAAACTGCTTTTGAAGTCAAATCCCTTGAAAAAGTATTTGTTTCACAAAAACTATTTGCTCCTGAGTCCCACAGGGACTGTCAGCACTAAATGAAGATCTCCAGGAGCTCAGCACTGAAGC
The DNA here is from genome assembly GCA_018881555.1 of Amblyornis subalaris. Lineage (NCBI taxonomy): Eukaryota > Metazoa > Chordata > Aves > Passeriformes > Ptilonorhynchidae > Amblyornis > Amblyornis subalaris. The sequence goes on along the minus strand of JACAXG010000180.1, from coordinate 440,519 downwards.
TGATCACTGTTTCTGTAAATTGTATACCTGCAGTATTACTGCACCTGGATCCATTCAACAGGATGCTTCATTCTGACACCTCTTCCTTCAGCTTCAACCTGTGCTGGCAAGCATCTGGGAATATGTCCTGCATTTTCCTCTATACAAGCAAGAATAGCTAAGCACAGAATAGGTAAATTAGAAGGGACCAATGGACCACTTGGTCCAACCCTCCTGCTCTAATCTGGGTCATCTAGAGCAGATTGTTCAGGGCCGTGTCTGGTTCAGGTTTTGAATATGTCCAAGGATGGAGATTCCACAACCTCTCTAGGCCACCTGTGCCAGACTTTGACCATCTATACTTTAATGGAATTTCCTTTATTTCAACATGTGCATATTGCCTCTTGTCCTTTAACTGGGTAGCACTGAGCTACAACTCAGTGGATGCCACTACAGCACCTAGCCCAATGACAACTTGCTTTGGGGGTGCCTGTAGATGCCCCTCTAGTCCAAAAAAAACCCCACAGAGAAATAACAGCAAAAGTGGTACAAGATTTCTCTCCCCAACAATCCCAGAGGGATCCAGTGCTTTTTGATTAAATTGAATAAACAATTCATTTGACACCACAGACATTGCTCAAGATGAGCTCAGTGCTGATGGAGTGGGAACTAGGAGCATCACCACACAGGAACAGTGTGAATCTCCTTGGTTGCTGGAGCTCCTTCTGTGCAGCCAGAGGGGAGGCAGGGAGAGAAAGAAAAAGTGAGCCTCAGGCACTGGAGTAACAATACCTGTGTGGGGCAGGAGACTTCTGCTGGATGCCTGCACCCCGCTTTGGGAGCTGGAGGCTCTGCAGAGTGTAGAGGGGCAGGCTCAGTATTCTTCTCTCCCCATCCTTTGCCTGAAGTTTGCCATAAAGGTGAGACTGAGCCTCATTTGTCAGGAAAGAATGAAATAATCCCTAAGGTTAGCAAAGCACTCAGAGACCCTTTGGGAAGAAAAGTGCTACGTAAATAGAAGCTGATTCCTGCAGGTTATTAATAGATATATCTGCAAAAGTAATGTGAAAACTACAAAGGAAAGATCATTCTGAATTAAATTACCATAATTTTTTTCATTGCTGTCTCTTTTCAGGAGACCTGGATTATACTGCTAACAATGACAGGTTTGAATAAGAGACAGGGTTTGTGTGGGCCAGAGGTGGGAACAGAGAAGGAGACTAATTATATCTTTTTTTAACCTTTGTATGCAGCTGGGCAGGATAAAAATGAATTATGCAACCAGCAACTGAGCTGTTATCCCAGTGGAGGCTGCAAAATGGTGCCCAGGTCATTTAGAGACATGATCTAACCTGTGCCATTTCTACTGGATCTAACCACTTTACAAATCATTGAATAAAATTGGTATTTTCTGCATGCTTCACCTAAGGCTCATGTAATTATCCTATGGACAAACCAAAACAGATTTATCTTACTTGCTCTTACCTCAACAATGCAGAGGGTGAAGAGCAAGCACTGATGTGGTCTGGGAGAACTAGAAGTAGCACTCTTCAGTGTACCTTTGGAACATGGGTTTAATAGGCTAAAGATAATGGCACTACTTTTGCAGTCACTCAGATGTATCATTTGAACACTTTATTGTGTGGTATTTGTTCCACTTGTAATGCATGTTTTGACTTGAAGCTTTGTTCAAAAGTCAGAAATGGATGGGAAGGTGTAGAGGAGCTTTTAATGCCTGTATTGCTCAGCAAAGTAGCAGGTATCTGACCAGAAAGAGAAAGAGCCTCTTTGCAGGCAGAAACTATGGAGAAATAGAGGAATATGTTCCCATGAAATAAGAACTCTTTTCTTTCTGCTCCTTGACTTTCCTTCCCAAAATTCAATTCAAACTACAATTTAAGCTAACTGGTCTATTTCTGATATCCTGTAGCTCTTCCACTTTAAAGGGGGTTTGGCATGAATTGGAGTATATCAGAAGCAAAGAATTTGACCCTCAGTCTTGAATTTTTCCAAACTCTGTTTGCACCATTTTGCAGCATCATCTGTGCCCCACAACAAACTAAAGCTGTCTGTGTGACACTTGTTGTGAACAGAGCTTTTATATGTTGCTCCGTAACACTTCAGCCTTGTCAGACTTGAACTCTGGAGGCTGAGTGAAGTGTCTTTGAGAATTTGAACCCAAACTTTGCTCAGTTTTGTATCAGTTTCCYCAGTTCTAATTTGGCCCAGTACAGTATTTATTAAGAGTGATCCAGAACACTAAAAAGCTTTAAAACTTGCAGCTTGAGCCAATTTACTGAATTCAAGAATTTTGGCTACTTCTTTTTATTTTCACTCTTTGTTTTCTCAAGGAAATAGCATCAATTATGTCTGTGCTTTGAAAAGAGGGTAAGGAATATGATGCATTTGTTTGTTACTGGCTTACAGAAAAGAGCAATATATCACTGGAATAGCTGTGCCTGATGGTGTATAAAAGGGTTATCTCGTAACTTAAATCTTGTGGATAACCTGATACCTCAAAGACGAGTACATGCAATTTCTTTATCTTAAGTAGTGTAAAAAAGCAGAAAATGAAGTGGAAATACTGTACTGAATAAGTAGCAAGATAAATTCTCTTCCTGGAAGGTCACATTTTACTGAATTGAGATGTCCCCCCATTCTTCCCTTATATAATCTGTGGTACCTTCTGGTATCTATAGTCAAGAACCTGTGACTTTGTAATTACTTAAACACTAAATGCTAGGTAACCTACTGCCACCTGAGTGACTGAATGCATTCTCACTAAACTGCAAATAATGACCCAATTAAGCAGTAGCCTGTGCCAGTATCTGTAAAAAGGCCAAGTCAGTTTTTGTACATCATCCCAATACAGCAGATCTGTCGATAATTTGGATATGGTGTATAACATCGGTGTTTGTGTTAGGAATTCATCAGTACTAGTATCACCATTTCTTCTCTAGAGGTATCTGTCATCCACTTGTCATCCACTTACTGACATGGCCTTCAGAAAACAGCCTTTTCTGCAGCCCATCAGTACACACAAGCATGCATCACAGTGGGGAACAGTCTCCAGCACCCAGTTCTCTTGGATTTGGCTTCAGGTCACACATAGTTTGTGTCCTCCTAGCATGTTTAGAACAGTGAGATGAACATGAATGGAACTCCTGAGCTTGTGAAGATCCAGCAGATTAAATACCTATAGCTTATTTGTCAGGCCAAGCAAGTGAATAGAATCCAGTGCTGCAGTCACTTATGACACCTCATGAGAAGTGAGTCAGCATTTTAGTTCCTGCTTTCCAAACCCTCTATTAGGCTGATTTTCCTTCAGAAACAACCTTGGGATCTTCTGTGGTAGCAATGTTCTGCTGGATGTGGAACCAGTAAGCCTGAAGGGATGGGAGGGCTTGTGAATGCAACTACCTCCTCGTGATGTGAAGGGACTTGCAGGTGTGTGTTGCACATCTGTGGGCACTGATGCATTCATTCCCAGGCAAAGGAAGAACCCATGCTATAAGCATTCTTATCACAAATGTAATGGCAACTGCCCGCAAGGACCAAACTTTTTAGAAGCAGAAGGAATCAATCTAGGAATCAGCCTCACATCCTGAATCCCATGGAAAGTTATCGGCATTCCTGCCCCTGGAGAGAGGAGCTGTGACTGTTTGCATTATCTGTGAAGAAGCAGATGATAGTAGCAAAGCAGATTTAGTACAGAAATCACTGAAAACATTTTGAGGAGCTAAGGAATTGGAAATGCATTTGACATTCTTGAAAGAAAGAAAGAAAGAAAGGAAAAAAAAAGCAGCTGCTGCCTCATATATATTTATTTAATTTCTTCAGGGTCTTTTGGGTAAAAGTGCTCTTGGCTCTATAAAAGCAGTACTCAAGGTGCACAGGATGGTGCTGCCCGTTTGCCATACCCAGCCAGATGCTTGTRTGTCCCAGAAATATAAGGTTTATTCTAAGTGAAGAAAATTATTCCCAAATAAACAAAAACTAACAAAATGCATAGATTTCACATGACTTCAGCAGGAATTTACACTGGAATGAAATCACTGGGTGCTCCTTCCAGCACAGGAGCACCTTGCCCCCTCCAAAAACAGCTCATTTATCCCCAAGCCTGCAGTGGTTTTCTTTGCCAGCCTGTCTCAAAGGGACAGTTTAGAATGTACATGGACATGAGGCCTTGATTCCAGCTGCAAATGGAGCAGGGGAAGGCGATGTAGGTGGAGCTGGATGTACAYGTGGGGAAGAAGAGGAATGTCTTGCAACCTTGCCAACAGCTGCTTGGGGATGTAGGGGCTGCTTGTGGACCAGCATCACTTCTGCCAGCACCTGGAATGCTCACCATGGCTGACAGACTGTGTGTGCTCATTGATTTTTCAGCAATGGGGTTTTTTTCTGAATGGGAGGCACAATCCTGAATTTCTCCTTAAACTAAAAAAATAAATATAATTCCATTTTACCATTCCAAATCGAGACAGAGAAAGCAATACATAGTCTACATGTGCACAGCTACCCTTTGAGGAGACAGACATTTTCCATGCTGGGCACCAACAGAGGCTTTGCACTTCAGCCATCTTCCCAGGCAGCATTTTTAATTAAAGTTGTAACTTATCCCAAGGAAGAATCCAGAAAATATCTGGATCTTTCTTCGTTTTGTCAATCCTCTGCCCTAGGCAAGGAGATAATGAACYAGTCACTTCAAAATAGTGCTCACCGTGAGCTAATTTATTTTGTTATATTATGGAGCTTGAGGGTTAGTACAGACTGGAGATTTCTCCCAGAAATGACAGAATATTTTGAGCTGACTGATTTGAGACCTCAGTGGCTTTAGTCTTCTGCCTGCTTGAAAGCTTTCTTCCTGCTGGAGAAACAAGTACAGTGAGTCACTGGGAAGGGCACTGCAGTAATGGATTGCATTAGAGGCACATGCAGAGAGAGACGTGAGGTCTCACATGAGGCATGTGTTCATCCATGAGTTGACAAGAGTCACAGCACTGCAAGTGGGACGTGTGTTTCAGCAAGGCTGCTAGGGGCATCAAGCCCCACCAACAAGCACCCAGTGCAAATGGAGCACTGCTACTGCATTTCTCTCAGCCCACAATGTCAGAGCAGCTGTTCTGCCCAGCTCCAATGAAGCCAACCTGGACCTGCAGTACAGGCAATCACAAAAGTGGGGAAAGGCTGTGCAGCTGTGGAGATCTCAGAGCCTTCTGCAGAGAAGGGGGAACACATTGCATGAGGACTGACACTTCTGGAGCAAAGAAGAGGAGATAGAAATAATCTCTTGTAGGGTGAAGTCTGTGGCCTCAACGCAGACCTGTTTGCTAGAAAATTATTCTTATAGATGAGCTAAATAGAAATCTGTTTTGCTAGGAAACTCATCTAAAGTTTAGCTCCACTCATCTCAAGTTTCACTCCAGATTTACAGACGGCGGGGAACCTTTCTACTAATTGGAGTCTAGCATCAGTTGGGGCTAGCAGAATTTTTATACAAAATCTTTTAAAGGAAGCAAATCTTTTAAGGAAAACCTGTGCCATTTTTACCAACCAGATTTTTTTAATCTGTTACTCAAAAGTATGTGAAATGTAAAGGATGAGAGTAAACAGCAGGTATCATCTGTGATCATTTCACTTCCATTATTTAGACTTGGGCACTTGTGGAGCTGAAACTTCAAGTAAAGCTCATAATCAAAGACATAAAAACACCTGTAAGAATCTCAAGAACAAAGTGGCTTTGTGAAGTATATTTTTGGTCTTGGAATATGGGAGGAGTTTGTGAAACCTAAGACAGTCTTCACTGAACTAACAGTGATGTCCAACCTCCTAATGAATTCAGGCTCTCGTTTCCATTCATTGATATTTTTATTTAGACCCTTCCCTAAACTTTAATCCCTTTCTTCAGAGGAGGAAGCAAATTCCTATCTACTGTGGACACACCTGCTTATATCCCATCAGAACCAGACACGAGGAGATAACTCTTTATTTAGATTTCTGTAATCTAATGCCTATATTTGTGCATTTCTTGATGGACTTATCTAGATTTTCCTACATAGTGATTCTCCTGTGGTATATTTATATCAGATTATCCTGTTGTGTATTTATATCACCCTGTAGAGTTTCCATTAACACCACCAAACATTCAACCTTGAGCAGTTACAGTAACTGCTCAGGACCTGGAAAGGAAATCTCTCTATTTATAGTTTAGTAAATCAGAAACCTACATGGTAACACTTGTTGTAATTCAACACTGGATTTTAGAAAATGTAAACAGCAAACCAGAGGAATCAAATCTAAAATTATGTTAATTTTGGTTGAAGGGAAAATACGAAAAGATGAGGAAATCAATGAAAGCCTGCCTGTTCACTGTAGGTAGACCTTATTTTTGAAAAAAAAAAAAAAATCAAAAATTATATGAGATGCTTTTTCTGAGTGGAGTATCATACCAATCACTATCCTTTTTTATTCAGTAGTGGTGATGTTAATGCAAGTTTTCCATCTCTTTTCATAGTTCGGCAGCTTGATTTAGTAGATCACTAAAAATGCTCCAGGTTTGACTTGGAGATATTTTCCAAACAAGGTCATTACTGTTGGGTGTTCAAGATGCTGTCAGCTGTACAGTGAGCTCCCAGTCTTCTTCTTGTGCCCATATCTGCCCATGGCTCTGGGCAGTTGTTTTTTCTTTGCTCCAGCAGTGCTGCCTGAGAACAGCCTTGGTTCTGCTCATGGCTGTCTGGAGGCTCACAGCTGCCCAGCACCTCGAGGTACCTATTTGCCTGCCCCCTGCTCTGCTGTGTCAGCTCTGTTTGATCTGCCTGACTGCTGGCTCATATTCATCCTCAGAACCTAAGATGACCCCACCAACATCTTTTTCTGAAGCTGGTGAGAGAGCATCCACAAGGTCCCTTCGTCTGGCTGAGCTGAAGCAGTGGCAACCAATACAGATGGAGTGACAGGCAGCTGGGAGTGGTACAGCTGTTTGCAAAGTGAATTTCTGTGTGTATATATGTGCATATATAGGTATGTACGTTTAATGGTCTGAGCATTTCTCCTTCAGAAGAAAAATGGTCCACAGTCTGCAGTGAGCAGACTCAGCTCTGTTATCTAGTAAAGGCAGCTGGTTTTGCGATAGTCAGAGAAAAACAATGGCCCTTTTTCTAAAGAAGACCTCTTTGAGGCCAGTCCACCATGACTTTGCAGAAGGGTTAAGGAGCTTATTCTGTTTCTTTAACCCAAAACAAAGGTTTCCCTGAATGAGTCACCCCACCCCACACCCCAATGTTGTTCTTACGGGATGTCTGAAGAATGAAAGAGGATTGAGCTTTTATTTTTAACATACCCATTTCCTTTGGCTTTGCTGTSAGTTGAAAAACCTTCATTTGTGATTTCAGTGCTGTAGGGTGACTAGTTTCCTATAATTCTTCAAAAGCAAGAGATTTGCAGTCATACCTTATTACATGTTTATAACTATACTCAGGAAAACTTGCATGACCCAGAAATGTTTGCCAGTATTTAAAAGGATTTGCTGAACATCTAATGGATCTCTCTTACAATTTTGTAATGATTTTCTGCAGTCCAGATACCACTTTTTATGTTGGTTTTTGTAATAAGACATCTCTTCCCGCGTTCACCACTTCTGTAGTGTGCCTAAGCATTTATTTAGTGTACATGTTACTGAATACTGAATGATTAAATTGCTAAGTTGGATGGAWTCAGTAATAAGTCATTTTACCATCAGATTAAGTCCTGCTTTCATCTTCATACTCCATTCTAAGAGTACTTGGTATACTTATTTTTGGCAGTACACTGAAACCTAAGTCAGTGTTACTTAATTTATAACATATCCTTGATATATTCTGGTCCATTAAACAAAGGAATGTCTTCATAATCTCTTCCCCAGAAAAATTATAGCAGTATTTGAGTGTCTGCATTTGAAACATTCCTTTGCCGTAGCCCACGTAGGACATTCAGTTCCTCTGATCACACTCCCATGTGGGATCTGGGTAGCTATGCTGCAATGGTAAATCCTGTGCTTGCTTTATGGAATAAGCTTGGTTTTGAACTTTAACAAATGAAAGGTGCAAATTTTTTCTTGTGCGTGCAATCCTTATCTTTGGCTTGCAAAAGGAGAAACAATCAGGAAATGCTGAAAGCAGGAAAATCTGCTGGATGCCAAATGTATTTGTGCCAAGAATGCAAATATGTAAAACACAGACAATTGAATAGTCAAGGACATCTTTTCATAACTCACATAACTCCGAATTATTTCAAGTGTCTTTTTTTTCCTATTATTAAGAGCTTGACTTGTGTAAAATATTGTGAGGTGAAAATATTGTTTCTACTGAATAACTATAGGACGTACATAATTACCTAAAAAATCTTATTATTTTGATGAAAATGTATAATAGCCATAACTATATACTGAGGTATATACGTCCTTGTCATACATATAAAGACACTTAATTTTTGCTAGCAGATGGGGGATTTAATTCTATTTCTACTCTGTTCCTAAAAACCAGACATTTTCTCATTCAGTGCAGGCAAGTTGCATTGGTGTGTTTGTCAGAAGTTCAGTTCCTCAAAGGTATTTAGGCAAAGGGAATTTGATGTCAAAGGGAATTTTTTACCTAAAATATCACAGAGAATCTGAGCATAAACTTCTCAGAAAAAAATACAGGATGAAGCATGTTTCAATTCCACTAAATTTGGTGGCATTCCCCATGTACAAATAGCACAATTTGGACTAATAGCTGTTTGCATAGTTGGTCAAAAAAAGCTGGAGGGGGGAACAAAACAGAAAGCAGGGGTGAGGAAAAGCAGAGAACAAGTGCAAAGAGTCCTGTAATTCCAGAGAAAAGGAAATCAACTCTTTGAGGATTGGAGAAAGCTGAAGAAGGGGTAGGAAGAATCCCCAGATGTGGTCAAAGAAAAATCCTTACAAGACTAAAACCAAAATTTCAAATGTTAGCAATTACTTTGAAGGTGTTATCAGCCGTCGCTGGTGTGTTGTCATGGGGAGAAAAAGGCATTGCAGCATCAAAGGAAACAAGGAATCTAATGAAGAAAGAAATTAGAGGAGTAATTTGCATCTATTTGGTGGAACAATCTTCAGAGGCACYTTTGTTAATTAGAAGATTTGAGCTGCACATATTAGAGTACTGAGAGGCTGGTGGAAGTCTCCAGACATGTTTTGAGGCAGCAATTTGTATGGTCACAGAACAATCCTCCAGCATCACGATTTATCAGCGAATTGAGTTATTTTTCCTTCATCACTTGAAACTTGGCACTCAGAAGGGAAAATGACCAGCCTCTTGCAGGAGCCTGTTTCTCTGAGCAAACATAATACTTAAAAGCCCATCTTTTCTTCTAGAACTTTTGATACTCCCTCTATCCACTGGGGTGTGACTATGAGTGTCCCTAGTCTTAGTTGTGACCGTTTGTTCTTCTCATGTTGTGGGTTTTATTAATTTTTTATTATTGTTTTGTGAGTCTTTAGAGGTCTAGATATCTGTTTTGAAAAAAGTAAATAAATAAAAAAATTATTATTTAAAGGCAGATAGGGACATAAAGGGAGAGAGAGACTAATTCTCTGCTCCATTGAAGTTAATGAAGACAGAACAGTAAGCAAATTTAGCATTCTTTCTGGTAGTGTTCAACACTTCAGACACTTCAGATATTAGTCAGGTGGATTTTTTTTTATCATTAGAATCCAAAATATCAAATGACAAAAGTTGAGTTCTTAAATCCATATATTTTATGAATCGAGGTCTTGATTTATCGAGACTTCTTACTTGTAACAGTTACTCTGAAGCTGAGATTTGGGTGAAACTGAATTTGTTTATCTATAGACTTTTTTTAACCATGGACATAGAACTTTTCATTCCTTGTACAGGAACTCCACCAGTCCAAATGCTTTTTCCTTCCTTTCTACCCTTTATTTCCTTCATCTGGGACATCTCTGGTCCCCACGTTCTCCTTTCCCCAGTTGTGTCTCCTGCTTCAGAATACACTGTGTCCCTGCCCCTTCCCTGTGTGCCCAGCTCCATTCTTTAGGTGGATAATTGCCTGCAACCATTTCACCCAAAAACAATAACTTCCAGTCCAGTCTCATATCCTTGCTGGAGTCAAATTCAGTCAGAGCCTAAAATTATCCCTGAGGCCAACTCCACAGACATAAGTACAGGGGATTTAACTCTGTGTTTTCATTATATTTCAAACATGATTTCTTAAAATTTCAGTCTTATGTATGTTTTCAAAACATATTTTCATTGAAAAGTATGAAAGCAAAAGCTCATTCATTCCCTTTGACTAATACCTATTCTTTGCACCCAGCAGCTGTTGCAAATATAAAAATCTTTTTTTAAAATCAAAACAAGCAGACTGCTTTCACAGCTTACTTGCTTTTCCCCTCATTACCGATCTTTTGCTGTAACCATGGATCTATCTGTAATGACGTGTTTTGTGTGTACTAAACTTTGTATTGCTGAAAAAGCACTGACCAAACTTGCCTGGAAGTCTCAGATGAAGATTGCTTAAAGGATGTGGCTGAAACAAAAAGGTGTTTCCACCATTCCATAAATAAATCCTCCTAAGTGTAAATTGAGACCATTCTTCTCTCCGTCTGAACAATTCAGGATTTTCAGAGAGCTGCTTTTATGTAAGATTAGAAAGCTGTCTCCATGACATGATGCTCTGCTTCTCTTCACCATTAGTTGGGCGTTAGTTGTTCTGGCTGTAAATAGACAGGCACAGATGGTACCACGGCTCTCCGAGCCTCCACACATCTTGCACTGCAGGGATTTTTGTTATTCTTGCTATCTCTCTAGCAGCTCCTACTCTTTCCTAACAGTTTGTTGAGAAGAAAAAGGGAAGGCTAAAGAACAATCAGTCCTTTCCCTCTCTAGGATTGCTGAGGTCTTTAGACAGGACAGCAGCATTCATTTTGACTTTTTTCTTTGCTAGGGGAACCCAGCCATGGGCTCATCATTGAGGCAAAATTTCTGCCATCTTCTCTAGGTGAAGTCACTCCTCCTCAAGACAGCTGAGGTGCCTGAGACAGACTAGATACCCCAAAAGCATTAAATTGTGAGACTCAGATGGTACATCCTCCCTCAGTTCCCTACAGCTCTGATCGCCACAGTTTAAGAACCAAGACAGATAAAAGAGAAGCTGGTATCTTGAAAGACTGCCTCGGTGCACAGGAATAGCATTTGCAGGAAAACAGGCTGGAACAATTAGCAACACTGAATCTGGAGAGCGCATGGATAAGAAGGACATGACAGATTCATACTCCCTCCTCCCTGTGCCTGCCATGGAGAAGGTAAAATGGGTGCTGCTCTTTAGCCTTTCACATAACAGAAGAAAAAGATGTTAATTTAAAGGCAATAAATTGAAATCTGATAAAAGGAAGTCAGTTTTATTCAAAGTACAGTTAACCTGATAGAATAATCATTGAAGCCAAGAACTTAGCGAGGCTATAAAAAGGATTAGATATTTGTACATATTATTAAAATATTTATTTAATATTTTCTCTATCCCATCCCATGTAAGGTTATAAGCTTCTGTGTCTCTAGAGAAGTCAAGTTACTGACATAAGGATAAGAAGTAGTCTCCCTTCCTATGAGCAGGCAAATCTCCTATTTGTTTACTACTTAGTTTTTCATCACCTTCCTCTACAGTCTTGTGGAATGGAAGAATCAGTGACATGGTAATGGGTGGACAGTTCACCTGCTCCTTGACAGCAGTTCCTGCATTTTCACCTGAGAAGCTACTAACAAGAAGAAAACTGATAAAGGTTAGTCAGTGTGTTCATTAATAGCTCACCTCGCTCTTGGACCTCGTTGGTTTAAATCTGTGGAACATTTTTTGGGGGACTAAACTTTTTTAGATACACTAATGCCACAGGAGTAGACAGAGGAGTAACATCTGTAGATGCAGAGCAAATCCCTCTTTTTCCACCTGCCTTTCCCCCAAAGAACGACATTGAAATAGCAGCAATGCAGCTGTGGGCTGGCTGTGGTGAAATACAAACAAAATCCACTGGGTTTCATGGCCAGGGGATGGTTTTCCTCCCTCTTCATCCACCTCCTTGATATGACTGCAAGCCTATCCACTCATCCACCCTGTAATGACAAAGTTTATCTTTATACAGGTACTGCTGCAAAACAAAAAAGCCCTCCTCTTACAGGGAGGCATGCCCATGTACACCAGCCATGACTGGTCCCCACAGACATGTAGGCAAGCAGGAGCAGTGTCAGTGGGTGCCCCCATGGGCCTGGACCACCACACACAGGGCTTCTCCTACCTGCTGCTCTGCCCTGCTCCGGGGAGTTTATCTACATCTGTATTTATCACCCCATCATAAGCCTATCTTAATCAACACTGCAATATCCTGTAACAGGAGACAGGCTTGCAGGAGAGCAGAGTGTGATGAAAATAATGTGAGGATCACGGCTCACCTCTTTTTAATGAAAGGATTGTCTGAGAACAGTCCATCAAAAGGGCTAGACATCTAAGTGATAGATGAGTTTCCTAGAATTGCAATGTTTCAACAAGAGAAGGGGAAAAGCACCTTAGTATTGAATAGAAACAGTGACTATCATGTAGAAATAAATCTATGACAATCTGCAGAGGAAGCAGTTGAAGGCATGAAAAGCCTGATGAGATTATAAATAATATCATATATTGCATTACACCGTGCTCACACAATTTATGTTTCCTCAGCTACTCAGTATAGACTGCTATCAGTTCACCCCTTCTCTGCTGCAGACTTTGGCAATCTCTTAGCTCCCCCACAAATGAGACAGTTTGGGTACTGACAAGTAGGAATGGGAGGTGTCTCATTGCGGATGCCAATGTAAGTGGCAAATCTGGGTGAAATCCTGACTGCGTGAATGGTTCAGGATATGCCAACGTGTTGGAAAAGGCAAGTAGAGTTGCAGTTCTTTGCAAATGTGAAGACAAATAAATATATAATTCACTTGATGGAGTCAGTGGTGATGACTTTGAAGTCTATGGAGCAGTTTTGCTGGTAGCTGGCTTGTTCAGACTTTTCTCGTTCTTTTTACTGGAGACTGTGCAGCCACTTCCAGGGAAGCTTGCAGACATCATGCTGCAGAATATCGTTGATTCCTCTGTGCTTGGTGCCTTCCAATTAAAACCATCTGCCTTCCTAGAACATGTGCATTAGCTGGACACATGCGATTAGGATCAATGCAGAACTGCAAAGGGAAATTTATGGGCATTGGCATCCAGTGTCATCTAAAAGCAACACTCACAGATCTATGAGACACTCATGTACTCTCTTGCTTACCTGTCTGTCTCACCAGCATGCCCGAGCTTGCCTTTCAGAGTTGGAGAAAAAGCCTGGCATCTACCATGCAGCACCGCACCACGGTGAGCCCCCAAAGAGGTTTGCTTTGGAGGCTGCTATGGGGGTCTTTAGTAACATTCCCAATTTTTTTTCTGATTTCTGCCAACCAAACACCGTGTTCTGATGATGAATAGAGCAGTTAGAGCCGGGTCCGTGTCTGCCACTTAAACCCTAATGCTTTGGTGCTGAAGCGAGCTGCTTGCGGGAGTTGCTAGGTAACTGTAACCTGCTCACAGCTTATGTGAGCCACCGAGATACTTCTGATGATATCATGATTCAGATTTGTATTTCAGCTCTTAAAAGAGTTTTCACTCCATTTCTGCAAGAACAGGTGCATGGGGGAGTTCTCCAGCAAGGCAGAACTTCTCTGGTCCAGCATGGTTATGCAGCTTAATTTCACTCTTGCAAACACTGTAATAAAGCAATATTGACCAGGGCTTCTCAAAGTGTGATTTTAGGGGAGAACTTATAGCTGTTCAGGCCTCTTTTGTCTTCTAGACACCAATTCAGTGGAAATACAAATATCTTCATTGGCTACTCCGCAGCTTGTATCTGAACAAAATGATGGGTTACTTCCTGCTATTAGTAACATATAACAGAAGTGTCATGATTCTGCTTTTCAAGAACACAAAAATCCAAATATTATGTGCCAGATATGGACTAAAGCAGGGAGTTATGCTCCTTTCAATATTAACTACAGGCCTAACTTTAATGTTTATTACAAGAAGAATCTAGTTATGCCAATGTATGACATTACAAGTGTGTGCAGCACATCACTAACAAGGCAGATAAGAAAAGCTTCTCAAATAAGATGCTTTGAACATGCTGTGGTGAGTATAGGATTGATGAATAGGAAATCCCAGAATTGTGGGAGATCTAACAAGCTGGGGCTTGAGAGACTTCAGCCCTAAACCTGAGCTGAGCAAAGACCATAAAGTATTTGTGTGTCCTCATTCCTAAGCCAAGAGGGGATGCATTCCTAAAGCATGGTGAATCTGAAGGTTTTCTAATGGATCTCTGCCCATATGGGAAGGCAGGGCATAAAGGCAGGGAACTGATCAAGTCTGTGTGTGTTTGACACCCACTGGGGCTCTGCAGATGCATTTGTCATTTCTCCCAGTTTCTTCCTCCATTCTCTAAACCCATCCTTTGCTCGGAGATCCTCTTGGGTTGGAGGGTGTTCTGTAACCTCTGAACAGGCCAGTTTACCAGGAGCATCACACTGCAGCAGTAACTGGTACAAGCAATGAGAAACCAAACCCTTTGTTTCCTGTCCTCCGCTTGTAACTCTCATGCGTGCTCTGGGAGCCACTGCCTTCCTCCCTGACACTCCTAACTCTATCTACTGGTTTTCCTCTCCCTATTTGCCTGTCTGATTTGATCTTCTTTCTCTTTATTTCTGCCTCTTGCTGTCGTTCTGCCCCATGCTCTTCCCCATGTGTGCAAATCCCTAATCAGAGCAGATCTCAGGTCCTGGGCATGTGCTGAGCCAGGCTGCTGCGACAATTAGCTAACATTTGGAGAGTGCTATGTCTCCAGCATGCTATTTTAAGATGTGAAGTCTCGATCACATATACGGGTCTACCTGGCAGAAAAGGAACTGAGACAGAGCATACAGCTGACATTCCCTAGGCTCTGGATGACTGCCAGCGTTAAATGTACTGTTTAGCACAGGGAAGACCATTTTCTGCAGAAAGAGATCTAGCACACACTCATTAGGACAAGCAGAGTCCAGTGGGGAAGATGATATACCCCACTGTCAGCAAGTGCCTTGGTATCTTCACCTATTAAGGGTGATCAGGCAAGAACTCCCCCTCCCTCACAGATGAACTACAGGTACCTATTCTTTGTGTCACTTCCACAGAAATCATCAGGATTATTTGCATAAATATGCAAGTGGTAATCAAACCTGGGGAGTTCAGCTAGTTTATGGTACATTTTTTTGTACGTGCTGTGCATAGAAAGCAAATAGATTTGCACTCTGTTTAAACTGTACAAGGTCACTGAATTGAGCAGGGACCAATGTAATGGAAGGCACATTTTTATCCCCTGCTTCATAGTAGGATACCTCTCCTGAAATGTAATACATTTACTGTCATGGCCAAAGAGCACAGCAGACCTGCCAGTCCTCTAGTAACCATCCTGTTCTGCCTGCAATTTTTTAACTAGTTGAAAGCAATAAGTAAATGAGAATGATTACAACTGCTGATCCCATTAGGAGACTTTTCTTTTCATGTATATTTTACATACTGAGACATTCTGCTAAATCTAATTTATGAGCAAGAGTCTATGAAGAATTAAGTGACTGAGATTCCTGATTCTTCATGTTTTCATTTTATTTTCTGCTTCATTCCCTGCTTGTTCTGATGCTCACACCAGAGATTAACACACACTTCACAAAGCTTCCTGGTATTTTATAGAAAGTACACAAGGTTTTTGTACAGTTGTCCAGAAATGGCAGAGCAGAGGGCTCCAGAGATTTACAGAATGATCAAGTATATAACTTCAGCCATGTCAGTTTGCATATCATTAAAACTTGGAACTTAAGATTTGATGATTTTCTGAAGTGAAGTAAATGAAGACCAGTGTAAGAACTGAACCAAAGTGAGGATTTAAATATCATTCTCTTAATTACTCAACACAATCCTGTCATTAATAAATGGCTTCAGTGCCAGGTAAAAGGATTACCAGAAAACTGGTAATCATCTATTGAGTTGTCTGAAAAAACAGCACTTCCCAGTAACACAGTGTAATATTTATGACTTATGACTAGTGGTGATACTTTCTCAAGGCAGATGCTCAGACTGTACATAAAATAAATCAGACATCATTAGGAAGGTTTAGGAAGGTATCATTAAAGGTGTCCACCTTTAAAATCTCATAACTTTCCGATGCAGTCACTTTGGGGAATGAAGTGTTTGATTGCTTGGTTCCTTCCTGAAGATGATTCCTTTCAGATGTTCATAATCATTCTAGCTTCATATCTACATTTGAAGAATGCATTATATAAGCATACTGTTTTGTATGATTAACAGAGGTATCTGCTGATGAAAAGGTATGGTGATACAGATTACGGGATGGATTTAAGAGGGTACATGTAACTGCACAAATGTTGTGGGCCAACAATAAATGCTTTGCTGTACAAGTTGCTGATGGCAATCTGATATATTCACAGAGGGAAAACATTTTTCATTGAAGACAATTTTTTATGTTATGTTGGTTTGAATAACCTGATTTTTCTAAACAAGAGGCATGTTAATAAATATTTATTAAAATACCACAGAAATTATTAGCAGTGTTTGAGTAGCCTTTCTTGGGATTAAGGTTTTGAAATATTTCTCCCAAGTTTTGTATTCTGTTCTCATCTCGTCGTTCAGGGACAGCTTGCAGAAACAGTTATAACTTATTATGCTCTAAAGAAAACAGCTTACCCAGGTGAAGACATATTAGGATCAGCCGGGATTTAATAGTTCAATTAGTGTTTGCATTGTGATGGTTAGTTACATTTTTGTTTTCTCTGAAAAATCATGTCTGCCCTGGCCCACAAGGCATGATTTTCAGCATTTCCGTGGCAGCTGTCCCCCAGTACTGAGGACTCGAGTCAGATCACGCTGGGCATGGAACAGTTCAGCCCTGCTCTGTTCACTTATGACAAGGAGACTGGAGCTTCTTCCCAACCTGCATGGATAATTTACACTTCCAGAAAAATGATTCTGTGTGATTAAAACTAAAGTAGGTGCCCTTCATCCCAGCTCCAGACCTTGTTCATAGCTGTTTATTCAATAGCAAAGCTTTTCCAAACAAAGCTTTTCCAAAGGGGTAGCTGTCCCCCAGCATACATCCCTCCAGGGAGCTGAAAAGCAGTGACAGCCTGGAGGTCCCCCTGAAGACGCCAGCAGCCACTGGACAGGGCTGAGGCTCGCACTCCCAAGCACTCTCCACAAAGGCAGCATGGGCATGCCACGCTGCTGCCGCTGTTCCTCCAGGCAAGAGTCACCGCTGAACTTGGCTACAGCCCCCGAGGAAAATGATGATCAGTTGCATTTTATTTTTATACCCTGAGCTTCCCTCTTTAAACTGATAAGGGAACAGCTGCCTCTAATCTCTCTTCTAAATCCTGAGCCTGGTATGGCAACCTCTTGGGCATCGTGGATCCTATCCTTAACTGGCCAATGAGACTCAAATGCCAGCTATCATCCTTAATGGCAACTATGTGTGGCATTAGTTGTGGGTCTTTTCTTGCTGCCTGTTTAATTTTCTCAGTAGCAGTTGGGTTGCAGGAGTCAGAGAAAAACTCTGCAGTCACTTCTCTTGCTAAAAGCTGAGATTCACTGACCAGGAGGATGCAGAGAGTTGTTTGGGGCTGCTTTGACATTAAAGGTTTAATTTCCAGAGATTATTACACGATGATGCAAACTGCCAGGGAAATTTAAGCACAGATGATTAATGCATAGTAAGGTAACCTGTGGACTAGCTGAGCTGCTATTCCTCCAGAAAGGCTGCCTGGTAATATCTCATGTAGATAAGAGCAGTGAGGCACTCTGGCCTTGGAAGTGCCAGGCTTTGAGTTCACCATTGCCACATGAAATGTGAAGGGGGGCTTTCTTGGCAGGATCTTTTCCCACTATGGATGAGACTCAGCAAAGGCCATAGAAGTGAGGCTGTGGGAAGCTGGACTGCCTTGTAGATCTGGTCCTGCAAAGAAAATAGTCTCCATACACATCCTCTGTTGGTATAATTTCCCTTTTGGGAAAAAAAGAGGGGACCTGCATTTCAAATGGTTGTAAGAATGTGGAAATAGATCCACCATGTGGAAACTCTTCCTCTTTCTATTGGGGAAAAGCTAAACACAGGTAATAGAAATATTATTTCCATCTTCCCTGGGATTGGTAGGTAAGCATGAAAAGGCATTCCCTATTTTTTTTTTTTTGCTAACTTTTGCTAAAAGTGAGGAATTCCAAAAACTTGCCCACCACATACTTCTGTGTGGGTCAGTGGAGGCAACAGTGAGAAACCCAACTCCTTTGATGGATGAATCAATGCCTGGAAAAGAGATGTGGAAAAGTATAGAGCGAGATACAAGAGACTGGGAAGAGGCAATTTTCTCTTTTTATCACAAAGAGGAGTTTTATAAAGGGCTCTGCAGTTGGTTCTTGTAGCTAGATAAGATTTAATATATATTCTTTCTGATGGTGATGAATTACACTGGTCAGAAAAGATCCTTTTCCATATATGAAATACAGAAGTCTTGGAAGGAATATTTTTTGTTAAAGTGAATGGAGTAGTACTAAAGCTGCAAGCTGACAGCGTGTCTCCAGAGCCAGCGGTTTGTTGACTTAATATTCCTCTTCCAGGAAAGCTTGTGTGCTGAACAAAGACCAGGCACTCTTTGTGTTCCTGGCTGTGGATTGTGTTTGCTCAGACATGGAGAGATCATTCTCATGCGACCCCTTGCCCAGCCTTCACCCCACAGAGAATACAGTATGTTAAAATGTGAGATATCTCAGTGATAGCAAACATCAAGAAGAGAGATTCATCCTTAAAAAATGAATTCTTCTCCTGACTTAGCTTCACCAGCTTTCTAGTCTGAGTCTACAGCCAGAACTGCTGAACACCAGCAGTTCATTTGAAGATGGTTCTTTTATACAAACAAATATACGTACAGATGTGTGCAGGGAGACATGTACAAACGTTTGCAATTCTCTGTAGTGACAGAGGACATAATTCAAATGATATGAGGGATGTTGAAATTATTTTGCAGAGAAAAGTGCCATAACTTCAACCTCATACAATTCCTACATATTTCACATGGCCTCAGTTGTTGTGTAGTAACTCACAACAGGAACTCTTCTAAGAAGTTGTAAAAAAGCTGTTTATCTCCTTTATCAGACTAGGTAACAGAAACTAAAGTAGCTTCCATCCCATGCATAAGCAGGGCCATAAATCCATTCCTGGCAGCATAACCCTGAAATTTCTGGTTTTCCTCAGGGCCATGCTCTAGTGATTCATCCACAGCGTTCGGTCCATCCTACCTCCCTTCTCTCCTAGAGGCATTAGCCATTCTGCTCTATTGTAGGCACAAAGGAACTTTCCACCCACCTACACTAAACCTAAAAAAAGCCAACAGAGCCTTTGGTCCACRTCTTTTCTGTGCTCAATATACTGATTTGTATAAATAGATATTAGTTTTGTTTCCTCTGCCAGCAGATTGTGCTGCTGAAAGTTTTTAATATTTRTCATGCTTGTACTGTGAGTGGTTCTGCTCACCTGTGGTATCCCAAACATCTCTTGCGTTCCAGGATGGGAAAGGATACAGAGGAGAGCAACTAAGGAAGAAATGTCTCAGGCCCCTTCCACTAAATGAAGGCTGGATTAAAAGGGCAAATGCCCAACCTGCTGAAATGGAAACAGTAAAGTTTTCCCTCTATCACCCTGTAAGGGGAAAGATTTCAGTGTCTGCTGGCAGAGTTCTGGGGCTCCTGTTTCATCTTGACCCTCCTTTATCACTCTATGCAGATTACTTTTCTTTAGACTTAAACAGTGAGGGAAGATGGGAAGGGTAGATGAGAAGAGAGGCAAAAATATTTGAGATTTATTATTTTTGCTCCTGGGCTTTGTCTATTGTTCTTGAATCACCTGGGGATTAAGTCTTTTTAGATATATCAAAAATATTTTCCTCAGACATCATTTAATAGTTTTCCCCTTTCTGTTGTATTAGTAAATCCCCACACACACCTTCCACTGAAAAGCAGATCACTCTGAAATACATCACCTGGGCTAATACTTTATTTTCAACTGCACTGGTCATGCTTGGCTGCTCTTGGTTCCTACTCTTCACAAGTTTGTAGTTATCAAGCAATATTAAAAGGTAAATGCAAAAGCCTTTTACACCAGCACTGTAGTCCTGATCCCTTAAGGACAGTCAAAACCTCAGTTTTATTTACCTGCTCCTTTTTTTCCTCAACTTGTTTGCACCACTTTTTTTTCTACAATATACTTTCATAGCAAAGGCTAATCTGAAAGACTTGTTCATCAAGAATAGCCTTTCACTAGTAAGCCTGTCCAGTTAGAGCTGTTGTGTCCCTCTGGTTGGTTGATTGCCAATCTATGAAAGCTCATAGCTACTTTACTCAGCTTGAACAAGGAGAAAATTGACAGGAGGCCCTTCAAGACCCTGTTCTTCTTCTGCTGGCTACCAAGATAGTTCTGAGCTAGTATGTCCCAAGAAGGTAAGGGCTTTTATACTGTCTCATTACTGTAGTCATTCAAGAAGGGAAAGAAACCAGAGGGCATCTATCTGTGCCAGCAAAGATACATCTCTCTGATTAGTAAGCAACTCATTCAATAATTTCCATTTCGAAACAACATTTTCATTATCCGGTTTTGCTTCTGCAGCTACAGCTAGCTTGAGAGAGATTGAGCTGTTTATACCCAACTTCAGATGGATGTCCAAGACATTGCTTTTTCAAATAATTGTTTTGTATTGCTGACTGATTTTCTACTGAACATGTACAGCTATATGAAGCTGTGATATTCACACTTTGTCTTCTGTTCAGTTCCAGGAAATTTGTCTCATGAGGATTAGACATGCTGCCATCTGCAATACAGACATTTCTATCAGTGGATATGGCCAGGAAAACCTACTGTTTGTGAGTAATTTCTGTTAAAAACAAGCACTGTCTCTTAAAAGTGAAATGGGAGAGTGACATGTAGCTTTAAAACTAATCTGCTAGTTAATAGCAGAAAATAACCTCCACCTGTGACTATCTGTAAGGCAAATAGCATGGGCATAAAGAGGGATGCTAATGCCCTCCCAAGCCAAATGCAGATTTTGAACCTCTGTCCTGCAACCATGCTGGTACGATTGGCTGGGACCATTGGCTGGCAACTGTCAAATGCCCCCTTGAGGGTCTCCAACTGATGGTCCCAGGTCCATTCACCTGTGGGGGAGTGTGAACCTCCCTTTTGTTCACATGGCAGAGAGAACTCATAATTGCAAGGGGCCACGGAATGGCACAGACACTCAAGCCACTGAGATGGGAAGGGGAAGCAAGTGTGGGTCAGATTAAGGGTCAGGATCAGACTGTCTCCTTACCCCATAGGACCAACTTGAGCAGGCACTGAATCTTTCATATGTGCCTCTGAATGACGCACAGGCCTTCTTTCATAAACTGCTAACCAAGGGAGTAAACCAGAGATCATAATCAGTGAAGTAATATATGACAGCTTTTCTTGTCTCTTGCTTAGCACTAGCGTTTTTTTGCCACCAAGAGACAAATAAACTGACTCCAACTCCTTAATGTACTTGCTCTAATGACAGGGCTTTTGTCACTCCGAGCTGCACTCTTGCTTTAGCTTTAGACAGGATTGTTACCTTTGTAAATACTGCTTGGGCAGTTATGCATTAGGCACTAACAGTAACTGCCAATTATCATCTTTTCCCATAAACCCACAACGAGAGGAGAATTTTGTCCCCTCTGTCAGAGACAGTCCATAAAAAGATCACTGTTCAGTCTCTGGCACAACTGAGAGGGCAGAGACTTGTGGCCAGGAGGCCGGGGGCAGAACTAGGGCAGAAACCTCTTATAAAGGCAATAAAAAGTTCAACTACTTACAGTTTGTGAAAATGATAAGCAGTAAATAGTCTACCATTTAACCCCCTACTTCTACTGTTTCACTTAGTCGTTAAGCCTTAGTGTGACAAATGAATGAAAGCCTTCATTTGCAGAAATGCCTAGTGTCTGGTTGGTCTGAGGGAAACAACTTGGAGGTTTTTTAAGACTCCTGTTCGATTTTAAGGCAGGGCCAACCTTGTCTCTAAAAATTACAGCTTTCTAACAGGGGCACCACTTAACATCTGGCAATTTGCACTTCTAGATCAGAGAAATAATAAGTACTGGTACTGAAAACAGAGAAAACATCTTCCCATGCCCATATGTCTCCCTGTCCCATTGGCAAAAGCTCAAGGACAGTCCATTGTCCACCCTTGGTCAGGAGTCCGAGCAACATTTTGGAGTCTTGTACTACACAAAATCCATGGAAGAAAAATCATCCTTTCGTAATCTTAGCTAATGGGAGAGCACAATGTAAAGCACTCCCCTGCTGAGAGCAAGACACACTGGCCCGTTCAATTTGTGTCTTCCAAACTGTCACTGTTACCCATACACACCTCCTAGAACCAATCTAGTAAACAAAAAGGAAAAAGTTTTCACACCAGGACTCTGAGCAAGCACAGGGGAGTCTGCTGAGCAGAGGCAACCATGGAGCCAGACACAGGGCACTGTCCTGAAGTGATGTGAAAGCAAAAGGAACTTATCAGGAGAGCACAATCTGGAGGGCATATCCGTGATGCAATACAGGAGAGAGCTGGGAAAATTTGTGGAAAATTAGCAGAAGAAAACAATGATTGATTGTCAAAAAGAATTTCTTTACAAAATGATGATCCAATCAAAGAATGTGGTAAGAAATACTGGCCTCTTGAACCCAGCAATTGCTCTGCGAGAGGAGAGAAACACTTGGCATTGTGTTCTTCATCACCCCAAAAACCAGAGCTCTGGGGCCGCTCTTTCACAAATATTTCACTGCACAGCTTGCTATGCAGCCTGCTGAGGCCAGTTGTGTGGCCATTCCTGTCCCTAATRGCCTGATTCACTACAGGCCATGTAAATCAGTGAGAAATATTCTCATGGGAAAACGGGGTCTTGATAAAGGCTCTGAACACAGCAGATAAATCAGCAATAGTGTTGGCATTGCATAAAGGGCAGGATGAATAATAATAGCAACAAAGAACTCCCAGCATCCTTAAAGTGTGGCAGGGGTTAGGCTTTGCCACCAAGACAGTTGTTCAGTAGAGATTTAAACGTTTTGAAGGAAAGCTCAGTAAGACAGTCATGCAGGGATCTACTAAAGGCTCTATTTCAGCCACAGCCTTGGGTGTTGGGCTCTGGCTGAGGATGCTGCCACAGAGCACGGCCTCT
Organism: Amblyornis subalaris; assembly: GCA_018881555.1. Classification (NCBI taxonomy): domain Eukaryota; kingdom Metazoa; phylum Chordata; class Aves; order Passeriformes; family Ptilonorhynchidae; genus Amblyornis; species Amblyornis subalaris. The sequence continues at coordinate 417,188 of JACAXG010000180.1, read as the reverse complement.
TCAACACTTCTCCACGTGTCTCCAAGCACACACATCCTATAGTGCACCACCCTGTTGCATATGGTTCAGTCCATACTGGTGGGCCGAGAAAACTGAAGCCTGCTCCTCAGCAACTTGTGAAAAGGTGCCTCCAGCAACCTGCACTCTGGCCAGCTCTTGCTGCTGTCTCTGGCAGCCACCTTGGCCATTTTCACCTCAGTGAGTGACTACTTTTCCTATAAAAGTTCAAGCCTGGAGCTGGAAGCTCCCACCATCCAACCTCACCTTCCATACTCTTGTTGCAGCACGTTGCCAGAACTTCCCTTGCAGACCTCAGCCATATTCCTACTGGCCACTGTATTGCCAGAAAATTCTCCTTGTATCCCTTCAGGGAAGCCATAGGGAAACATATTACCACAGCCATCGTCACTGTGCACTGACTCTTCGGAGTCTGGACAGACTGTAATATTCTCAAACATGTCCATTCTTCAATTACTTTTTAATTTCTTCAACAATTAATTCTTGGTTTATACCCCGACTCACTGAAGGCTGTACATCTCTTAAGTAATGCATGCTAATGATCGTCTCCTCTGGATTTTATAGCTAGTAGTGGGGAAAGATGAAAGCCCAATATTGCCTATTTTACTGGGGCTACAGTCAGATATTAAAGAAAAAAATCCTTCAAGATGACATCTGTTGTAGCCAAAGTTCATATATTCCTTCATGAAAATTCAACTACATAAAAAAAAGAGAGACTTTGCAATAGATGGAGGATGATTCACACTTTAAATATACAGCTGAAAGCCACTCAGAATTCTCTCTTTTCTCTACTTCCTGCTGTTTTGTGAGTCCAGCGAAAGAAGAACTATGATCAGTGATAATAAATCTCCATTTTCTCACCTTGTCCTTCAGCATTTCATCAGAGATAACAGTAAAATCTGCTGCTCTTTTGACATCACACAAATAGCATTCCCTGGCTCTCTTCTCCTCTCTCCAGCCTGCTTTATCTTTCACTGCTCAGCAAATCTTCACACAAAACTAATGTTGAGCTGCAAAAAAGAAGGGTATGGAGTATAGGCATGAATAGAGAAAGTAGCAAGACTGTTGCTGAATGGCCCTTTTTGGAGAAATTGGCCCAGTTACAGTGGTTAGTGAACAGCTGCCTCCCAGCTGAGATTTATCAGCTAAATCAAGGTGATACAAGATCTAGCAAAAGCCRTAGAGAGCTGTGAAAGCTGGAGGGCTTCTTTCTGGCTGTACATTGGAGCCTAGGCATTTACATACCAGACAAGGATGCCCAGGTGTGTATGAGCAGCAGACCCGCTCCCTGCAGCTCCTACTGGGAAGAATCTCCCTAGAGTGAAGGGATGATGCTACTCAGTGCCAAACAGTAGATGAAAACAAAGCAGAAGCACTGAGGCAAGTGCCYCGACTGATGTCTAGCACAGTCGCCTGTATTGCTGAGCTGCAGAAGTAGGTTAGAAACTTGAGAGAGAGACTGTAGCATGTCTATCCAAGTAGCAAGTGCTTTCTTGGACAATCCCTGATTTACAGCTGCTGTCTACCCATTTTTCTTGGTCACTTCAGTCCCACGGTTACTTTGGCTAACATCCAAAGCCAATCGGTGTCTCCTGCTCCAACTATGCAATGCCTCAGGCTGTGGTGGAAGCTGGAAAGATATTTGGATAATGGGAGAGGGTTGGGTGCTACTGAAGTCATCACTATCTTCCCTTTTGAATGCCTGCAGCAGCAGCGAAGTGAGGTGGGTTCATCCTTACATGGATTCATGTCTTCATTACATGTTTCTGAGGAATTTGCTGTAATTCAGAATGCAGTGATTGCAGTTTTGGGGGGGAATATTAGCCTCCTAAGACACCAACACACCTCCAAAGCAGCCATGACCGGATTCGGTATGAGTTGGTGGCATATGACAGCAGGTTGTAGGAATGAGATGGGGAGTATCACACTCATGTAGTTATCCTACAGAAACCATGGAAGACAAAAAATGGAGCTGGGACCCCACAGACTGGAGAGCCAATGGAGAGAAGCAGACAGGCATAGAAGCCATTGCCCGGAGCAACCTAGGGCTAAGCTATGTTTTGTGCAACACAAACATCTTGCTTACATTGCCAGTTGAACTGGGAGGTTTTGTTTGCTGGAAGCAAAGAGGCACTACCCAACACATAGAGTTTTTTCTAATTATTAGGCCATTTGGCTTTCATGTGTCCAAGAGTTTCAAAGCAGGGTGTGATCCTCGGGGAGGATGCTTGATGGGGGCCTTGCAAGGCTCCAGCCCAGGAATATGGTGGTGAGGGAGGCCATGCCAAATATGCCATACCAGGCAACGGAAACAGGATGCCAGCCAGGAACCATGAAGACTACTTTGAAGTTAAGTCCAGGGGTTTCTTGTGTCTTTCTTTCATGTTGCAAGATGTTCTGGCTTCTGAGGTTTTTATGATTGCTCTGATAATTGAATTATTCTCTGTGGAAATAAAAATATTTCTTTACAAAAATTCCTTACAAAAAAAGGTGACAATTAACTGCCAGATTTCTTTCTACATCATATACTGCAATCACAACTATCAGAGCACTGATTAAAACCAAGGGCCACCCCTGCAGCTACATGGGGAAAATCACTTCAGCTCTCTCGCAAATTGCAATTTCGCAAGCTGGCAACCCACCAAAGCACCCCAGCTCAGGTCTGACCAATAAAAGCATAGGAACAGCTTTTTCATGTGTTCCTCTACTAAGGTTTGGTGTTAATGGAACAGAACATTCCAATAACCTTTTAAAAGGTTGGACTAATTCAATTCTTTGGGTTGGAGAGAGCCGAGCTGCATTAATCTGGTTATTGGATAATGAGTAATAAGTGAAGGAAGTGACATAGAGGGGAGCAAACTGGTGGTTTAAGGTATTTTCATGTAGTAGTTGGTATAAAAAGATAGATGAGCTGACCAGTGGGAAGTTTAGCTTGCTGACAGGGGACAGACACCCACGAAGTTGTTGTCTCTCCCTGCCATCACCAGTCCCTGAGCCACACTGCACCTGCGCAGCTCCAGTACTATCATCCTGGGATGAGAGGGATATGTGGGGATGAATAATTCAGCTGCAAATCAGCTCTCCAACTGCACTGCATTTTTTCTTCTGGGTTGCTATTTTTAATTTAGATACTCCCACGTGCGTGTTTGGTGGATTAGAGGCATATGAGGAATAGAAAAAGGTGGCTGACGCAGGCAGGTAGCAGAGCCTGGGGGTGGCAGAGGTTGAACCAACGCTGGCCTAGAGCAGGACCACTGCCACCTTCCTGCTGAGGGCAGCACAGGGCTGAGCACATCTGAGTCCTTCCTACTTTGGCGGGAGCTGAAAAAGCCCAGCACTGCTTGCTTGGATTTTTACCCCTGTGTTGGCAATCACAAAGAAACAGTGAAGGTGCCTGTTCAATTAAAGCCAAAGCTGGATGTCAGGGGATCTGGGTTCAGTTTTGAGGTTTGCTACTTATTTCCTCTGCACAAACCTTGTAAATTCTCTCTCTCGTAGTTCTAGACTTGTTAGTGGGAAAATTGTTACCTCTGCTTCCTTTGGTCTGCCTCACTTTCCTCTGGGGAAGAAACTATTGCTGCTTGTTTAAAGCTACAGAGGATAACTCAGGTGGGAGCCTCTTCTGCTGTAAGGTGGCATCTTCCTATTGTATTTTTTAATCACAAATATCAAAAGGAGAGGGTCATCAAAATGGTTTAGGAGGAAGTAGAAAGGTTTTAGCTGCAGCAGCTCAATGAGGAGATGAGGAACAGTAGGATACAATGGGATGGAAAAAGCTGCCTATTTGGGCAATGCAAAACTATCATTACATGCTCATCTTTGTGAGAATCCAGATTTCTGGAAGAGATTGACTGGCATTTTGATTCGTACACTAGTTATTACAGATTATTAAAAAAAGGTCAAAACATAAAGAAATTCTGTCATGTTCAAGAATCTTTCCTTTTACCCTTTTCTGTGTATACAGTATCCAGTCAATTACTTCTGATGAGACCTAATACTAATAATAACTGCTTTTACAAAGTCTAGACTGCTTTCCCTGGCTAGTAAAAGCATTCACGTCTTCCTGTGGACTCAAGGAAATCTTTGAAATGTAGACTAGTTCACTCCTTGTTAGGTTATACACAGCCTCAACTGTTCAGCTGTAAGTCACTGTATATAGGGAACTTCTTAAAAATAAGAAAGAAGCAAGTATTTGAAAGCCAAAAATGAATTAACTATTGTGAGATCTTTCCATAGACTTGCCAGGGTTGTGGAAAGTACCCATGCTTTCAAGGCATGATGCACTGTGCTACCCCTWCTCAGTATCTAAATAAAGGTCTGATTTAAGAAAAACCCTTTACTTCTTACTCTATTTCTTGATCTTTGTGGTCAAGACAACCCTCGACTATTGCTTACTCAGTTCCTGGTCAGGAAAATCAGATGCTACTCCCAGAGTTTGGGGGAAAAGAAGCAAAACAGAAAATGTAGTGATATAGTAGTGATGAAGAAGCATACATCCTTCACAACAGAAATATCATGACTAATGATTCCCAAAGCCTAGTGGTCAGTTTTCATCATGTGATAACCAGGAGCCTGGGACAAAAAGCATTCTCAGTTACACTCTGTCCATAAAGAGGGTAATTAGCCAACCAGCTAAATTGGCTCMATTTATCACACACCTTTGGCCTCCTGACTTCTCCTGGGAAACCAAGCACCAACAAGTACACACCACATGGTGGCTTCTCACACCAATATTTAACAAAGACTAGTGACAATTTTAGAACACAAAACAACATGCCAGACAAAGGTTTCTCTTTCTTTCCTAAGACATGAATTTAATCTCCAAAAACTACACTTGCCTGCAGCCCCCAAACAGCAAGCCTACAAGCATTGAAACAGAATCTGGCTCAAGATATGGAACCCTTGGAGGCATTAAGGCAGGAATGAATTGCTTTATGTCATTAGAAAGCCAAGACTGTCTACTTTCCCAGGGAATATAAAGCATTCCATTTGCAGCTGGTACTTCACAAGACACTGAGCCATAGCACTGCCCCAGTGCATTTTGCGTATGCACTTACAGACCATTTTAGAGTTTCTAAACTATTATCAAAAACATAATTATTTTCTTTTCTCTAATGGCACATCTAAAGGCATGATGCAGATTTCACAGATATCTTTTTGCCCACCCGATTCTCCATCATGCCTTCCAGATTTTTGGAAAGTTGTTGGTATGTAAATGTTGCTTTCTAGTTGTTTTTCTCCAGTTTTGTCAAAGCTTAGATGAATAGAGACACAGCCATTAACCAGCTTCCAACCTGTGAATAAGCTGTAGTACAGTCACTTGGTAGACTTCTATCAGGACAGCATGCTGTGAGGCACACCGAGTCCTACAGTCCAGAAACTGCTGCTGAATGATTGCCCACCGTGTCCTGTGGGAAGTACCCCRTGTTGGATTAACACCTCAGCCTCAAGTAAGCAAGTATAGGTTTAGGTTTGAACCCTTGGTTTAGGACAGAAGTAAGGAGTACTTCAATGGAAGCCTGAAAGGAGTAAGAAGTACTCCTCAATTCTTCTGTCATTCTTTATACAAAAAATGGGCTGTTTTTTCTCCGCATACAGCAAAACACTCTAATAAAGAACAGGCACTAAATATTCTGGACAGGCCTTAAGAAATCTTAGTGTTGTGTTCGTGTAAAAGCAGTGCTAATGTGGGCTGGTGATCCTAGTTGTCAAGCTACCTTCTAATCTTAACTCCTCTAGTGGGCTTTTGCATGTTAAAAAGTAGAAAACAATATTTAAATTAGCATAAGGTTAACAGCGTAAGTATTTGGTTTGCAAAACATATGTAAAAACTGCAAACATTACATGCTCTGCTTAGACTTGGGAGTGTTAACAGGAAAAATTACAGCCAAAAAACCTGTAGAAGTAAGATTCCAAGTAGGAATCTGACTGTATGAGTTATATACAGAGTACCTAAATGGTGTTTTGGTATTTCGTTCACTTAATGCAAAGTCTTTTTCACAAATTCAAGCCGAACAAAATAAAAAGTGGAATGTGGCTACTGAAGCAACCCTGTACTTCTCATGTGGGAAACAAAGACAGGAAACACAAACAGGTGATTGCAGCCTCCCTCTGGGTCTGCATAACTAGAAGTGAAACTTGCCTTGGATTCCAGAATATAAATTGGCATGGTTGAGTTTATTTATGGTAACAGAATCTAAAATGAGCTGTACTTTCCAAAGACATACTCTCAACTGTTAAAAGAAAAGTTGCACTCGTTTTAAAAGTCTTATATTGTTGAAATAGAACTACTTAACATTTAAAATATATTTTCTAATTTTAGCTATATCATACAAATCTCAAACATCTTCTATTATGAAGCAATATACTCTGCTTTCTTATTCAGGTTTTGTGACATCTTCTCCTATAATTTCAACTACAAAGAGAAAATGAGTGGCAGGTTTCATAACATCAAGCCCTGAAAAGGAGGTGTTAATTGGTATTTAAGAATTGCAGTCCAGAGCATTCGGAAGTCCTATTAGTTATCTATCATTTGGAAGCAAGAGGATTTCTATCTAGTACCAATGGATTTGAATACCATATGAATCATAGCTATCAACAAAGACCATTCTATGTAATGGATATAATACTGTGTATTTTACATGGCATTAAATATATCTGTTGATAGTCACACTAATAAATTAATAAAAATAGCAAAAAAAAAAAAGAGGAAAAAAAAAGGAAAAAAGTTAAATCATAGTAGATGATCATTAGGAAAGACAGCCAGACATGAAACAGCATCCACAATGCTTTACCAATCCTGTTTTGCTTCCTTTCCAAAGAAAATTTAATTAAAAATTCCTTTAACAGGACCCAGAGGTGCAAATAGTGCTAATGAAGAATATAAGGTATCTGCAATCGCATGAGACAGCGGGAGATCATAATAGCATGATAACTCTCCCAGCTGTAGTACATGCAATATCCTAAAGCAGCAACATAGTCTTTCTGCTGGACTGTGAGCTGGCAGTCTCCATGTGCACCATCTCTGGCACAGTGGCTTGCTGGGTCCAGCATCTAGTTACTCTTGTGCTGGTTCTGCTTGGGCTCCTCCAGCTAAATAGCTTTCACCATTCCCAGATCAGCACACAGGCTGGGACAACACATCACACTCAATGTATCATGCAATTTCTCTTGCTCACTTCCCATGCACTGTTGGCTTTTCTGCCTGTCTATGCATTACAAGAAGCAGCAGATTGGTGAAGGCACATAAAATATTAATTTTAAAGTGCCAAGATGTCTGGCAGCTTTCACATCTTCACAACAGTCCATCATGGCCAGAGGGCAGAGGTGAGCGAGGTGTTGGCAAAAGCTACTCTTGGGGGAGGCCAGCTCCCTTCTTCATCTCTTTCTGTAGTCAATGGAGAGAGCARGGTCTGACTTAGGTACACTGTGTTGCCACTGGATGAACTTTTCCCCTTAGTGCAAAGCCTTCCTCAGCTAAAACARGCCCTGGTGAACACTGTGCCCAGCCTCATGCCCAGAGTGGGCTCCGCAGGGCTCAAGGTGGGGTTCCCATATGTGGCTCCTCACTGGCCTGGGACAAAGCGATGCACACAATCTGGCTACGTTAGGTATAAAAAGGGCACAGTGTCCTAGCACAAGAAAACAGTTTAGCCYCTGCAGCACTACCCACTTTATCACCCTGACTGCAAGGAGATGGCATGGCTCAATTGTAAAAAACTGCTAATCAGGAGCAGTATTGAGTCACCGCCGATAACCATCATTCCTGGGCTTAGCGCATTCTTGAGTTTAAAAGTGGTTTTCTTTCATCAATAAAGTATGAATCAAGGTATATCCTGTGCTGAAATTGCATGTCCTTTGCTGAATTTTCTTTCTGGAACAGGAAGGCATGGAACATCCCCTCCTGCCTGTCTCTAGCAAGTCATTTCAATAGGAGTAAGAAATGCTGAGTGAGCTTATCCGGTACATCTGGTATCCCTGCAAGCCATGCTGGCAGTTTTGCTGAAAAATGTGCAGAAGAACCTTCCCCCTGTTAGAATGTAAATTTTCATTTTTATAAAAGCATAACTAGTTTTGAAGGGGTAGCAGAAAGTGATTTACAAAAATGCCAACTTTGCATTACATCTATGAGACCTTCAGGATTCCCACTGTATTGCAGGATGGATCATATGACTTACTTTGTGATTCCAAGCTAAATCCTAGCGAGCAAGGCTCCCACTTAAATGTTACTTCCCAAAGTAATTTAGAATTTTTCCAGGGAAATAAGGACTTGGGTGACCAGTTATAGTATTTCAAGAGGCCACCTGCATTACCAAACCTAGACCAGGCCTTGGCTTTCCACAGAGATTGTGCTGTTAATGGGCTGAATTTTGTCCTAAAAGTTGCTATAGTTATTGGAGGGAGGAGGCTGTTTCCACTTCTCCGGAAGGCTGTTAGAGGACCTCTCTGATCCAATAATGAGAACCTACTCTTCCTTTCAAGTCTAAATATGATATGGTTATTTGGGGTTTTTTATTATTTTCCTTAAATAAGTAAAAGAATATCTTCTTGGTTGCTGGTACTAGGCTAACCAATATATTCTTAGAAAGAATTCAATATCCTACCATAGCCTTTATTTTTTAGACTAAGCAGCACTTTATGCCATCTCTCATATGACATGCTTTATGGTACCTCTGCACTTGTTGCAGACTAATTAATCTTTCTCAGAGAAATATGGTAGCAGCTGTGTTGCAGATGCTCCTTCACCCTCATCTTCTACAAAAAAACTTTCACTTTCTGCTGGAAATACCTTGTCTGATGTATGCTATGAGCATATACACTTTCTTCACGGCTTCATCCAATGGTCGATTCACAGTCACTCTGTCACCCAGTCACCCAGCGTTCTCTCCACCTGAGTCATCTCTTGTCTCCCTGAGAGAAATTCCTTGTTAACCCTGAAGTGCRTGCCCTGACATTCTGCTCTAATCAAACATCTCTTCCCACTTATCTACCTGTCAGAGTCAGAAAGGTTTTAATATGTGATAGTCTTCTTACATGATAATTATGCCCCTTGATCTTCAGGTTTCAAGAGCCCGCTGACTTTATATGCTGATGTATTTAATGAAAATAATACCAGCACTGGTCCTAAAATCGACCCTTGAGGAACTCACAGTAACTTGTTTCTTGACTCTCTTTCCTTTCTCTTCCTCTGCCCTTTCCCATTGGTCAATTCTTCCCCACCTTCCATGTCCTCCATTAACCTCCATCTACTTTTCCTCCATTAATATTTTCCCATTTAGGAGTGTATCAACTGCTTTGCTAAGGTACAAATGAGATTTACCACATTTTCTATTTTGGAAAATCCATTATCTCACTTAAGGAAAGCTATCAGATTATTCTGGCACCATGTTCCCTTGGCAAACCCAGACTCCTTTCACCTTGTTTTATGCTTAACTAGAAAGAATAATTTAATCATTCTTTCTCCTTCAGTAATTTTACTGTATGTAGAAATACAGAAAAAAAATGAGGTAGATCACATCCACTTCCATCTGGGGCATGTTTATGTGCATATAGGTAGATAGAAAACATGAATATGTATGTGTATGTGCATATGAGTCTTATGTGTTGTATATACACAGACAACATATACACATACATGTAAATATGTGTACACAACAGCTTCCAAGCTGCACTGACATTTTTAAGGAAATACTAGCATTTTCACTTGTCCATACAATAAAGATTAATTAATACCCATTAATTTTAAGACTTGCAGATATTTTCCTCCTTTTCCACTTCTTCTTCTGGAGCCAGCTGACAGTCAATGAGACAAACCCAGTGTGCAGGATGGTTTTACCCAGCACTGAAACTGTTTCCTGCTGACACATATCATTACAAAGTTCAAGTGCAACTGAGTTGTTGGATAATTGCAATGATGAAGTTTGTCCATTAGTGTAAAAGCTGTTTTAACAGTCACAGCGAACAGAAAATGTTAATTTGCCACCTGTTTTAAATATGAGGGCCTGGTTCTTAATGAAAGAAAGGTCATCACATGACAAGTGTTTAATTAACAACTATCTGTCTTGTTATTCCTTCTTGTCTGACATGGTACCAGACACTTTTGTAATACAAAAATTTATTGTGAGAGGAGGTGGAGGAAGAGGGGCACAGCTGTAAGGTGGCTGTCCAGGTGGATGATCCTCTGCCCCACATATGTGTAGAGGATATGTACCACAGCAGCGTGGCAACCTTCACTAATGGCTTTGAGCTGCTGGACTAACCTGCCTCTCAGCACCCAACTGACTTGCCATCTGAAATTACACACTTCAAGAAAGACAGAAGAATGAAAAGCCAGGTTTCCAAAACTTGCATTCCTAGCTCTAATAAGGAGACATAACATTCCCAGATGCCCTTGAGTTGTGGATAGTTTAATGACAATATGGTGTCATTGTGACCAGAGTCTGCCAGCTCCTAAGGATTGAGCTCTTAGTCCTATGAATGTAAATTCAAAATTCTAAACAGTCTTACAAAAAACTTTTTTCCAGATTAAAAGCAAGAAATGTATAGCTTTAAATGCTACAAAGGGGTAGTTTTGCTCACCACTGTGTATAACTAGTTCCAACCAACAGCAAAATTGTGCTAGTGCATTAGAAGATGACCAAGACGAAAATACAGTACCAATTACTGTTTGAATACTGATCTGTTGATAAAAGGCAAAAAAGCAAAGGTGCATTGATTCTGATAACTTCTCCCCACCTACATGCGCACGCCTACTCACACGCTTTAGTCTGAATCAGTAAGAAGCTTCTGACTGTTACTGGTCTAATACCTTCATGTGGAACACTGAGGATGTGCATTTCGGGTTAAATGCACTGCTCTGTAAATAACCCAACATAATACAAGTGCTGCAAAAAACTCCCTCAGAATAAGGTTCATCTAGGTCTTATAAAGGACTCAGTCGCATGTCCCAGCTCAAGGCTTGGATGCTGGTGCCTGGAGCCTGCTAAAACAATGCTGGTAAATATGATTCCACTGAGTCTGGATCTTGCATGTTTTCAAAATTCTTCCATAACATTCAGTGTTTTAATGAGTGGCATGGGGACAGGCACAGCTATTTTGGATGGACAGGGCCATCCCAGTCACCGAGCACAGACCCCTGGATGCGGCAGGCAGGTTGCTGACTTCTTATACAGTTGATCTCTTTTTCCACTGACACATTGTGCAAGTTCTTCTCCATTTTGCCAAACCAAGGAATAACAAACCTGTGTTGGTTTGGATTACAAGAACCTCCTCTGTCATTAAGGACAGCCCCCATCTGAAGCTGTGCCATGGGTTTATCCATTATCCATACCAGGTAACAACTGTTATGAGTTACAAAACTCACAACTTATAGGTTAAGCTCCACTCCTAGTAATGTGACCAGTCTTGCCCAAATCCATTCCTTTGTATCCCAAAAGTATAATTCTACCTCTTCTACCTGTTTCAAGAGTTTATTCTTCCACTACTACAATATTTGAGGGCTTTTAAAATAAAATCAGTTGCAAAAGTGAAGCTTCTGCTGATCTTCATAGGGTCACTCAGAATTCTTTCCTTTGAGATCTGGGCTCAGATAGTGGATAGGGTCTGAGAGGGTTTTTCTTAAATTTAGTCTATTAATTTCTTGCCTTTTTCTATTCACAAGCGATATTGTTCTCATCCTTTCAATCCAATCACCTGCATTTTTTATCTGACCTTGTGTTTTAAAGCAAAACCAACAAATACACATATATGTAAACAACAGCAAAATGAAACTCAGAAGCAAAAGCCACATTCAAGGAGTTTAATGGAAAAAAAAAAACCAAACAAACTCTTTAATTACATGAAATGGGGCTGAGATTTGAAGTATGCAGGTGATAAAAATTATTTTGTACTCCAAATGCTGTTTTTTAATCCTCTTATTGTAGAAGGCTGAAAAAATACTAGTCATGTTGTTGATGTAGGAGCAAAAAAACAATGCCAGGAAACACAAACATCAGTTCTGGTAACTATCAGCAAAAGCAAAATTATTCTTGTATGGAAATCTGGGAAGCATGTCTATTTAAGTGACAGACAACTGGGGCACTTCTGCACATTTCCCATACAGGAACTAATGAATTACCTAATCACCCAATCAGCTCCAGGCTTTAAGTGGACCAACAAAAACAGACATTAGTGTTTCTCTAAAAAAGAAATCAGGGGAGTATCAGCCTGACGGAAAATAGTTTACGACTATTAAAGCAAATACAAATATTTCTACATCATTAATTTCCCGTAATTAAAGGCGACTGAGAAAACAACCCAGGTTAGGAAGCAAAACTCCCTGTGAGGAAGATGGGAATAGTGGGTTAGGTACCCTGTTTGGAAAAGTCTGAGCTCTTTCAGGGCTTGTGTCCCTTCTAGCTCCTCACACTCTGCATGGGTTTCAGCCCAATAAGGAGAGACAGGTGAATGGGTGGTGTCTCCAGCCCTTGTCTGGGCTATCAAGTTGTTGTTGAGTTTAATCTTCATTCATACGGTGGGCCGTGCAGCTCTGACTCATGATTCCTGCAGGACTCTGGTCAGGAACCTGAGAGGTTCCCACTTCCAAGAAGAAGGGGTATGACATGGAGCAGCTGGCTGTCCTTGCTTGTAAATGAAAACCTCTTTACTTTGTGTGTGTAGAGCTCTTCACCTCAATTGGGGACAACATGGTAGAGCTCAGAGTGAGTAAAAGTAGCAAAATAATGAGAGGATTATTTTATGTTGTCTTGAAAACATTTTGAAAGTCCAATCACTGCCTCAAATTTAGAATTGCCATTTTTCTGGACTGTTGAACATATTGACCTATATTTCTCAAGGTCTGCCATCAAGATTATAGCTGATTGAGTAGTTAGACCTTTGTATTATCTTTTAAATCCATTCATTTCACTAAAACATTGTTTTCTTATCTTGACAATCTACTTATGTATTTGATTTGCTTGAAGCTGAGGATAATCTGCTTAGATTAATACTAAATTAATCACAATTTTAAATGCTTCCTAGAAAGTTAGATGTATGCTATACACAAAAGTAGACCTGCCAGACACAACCTGGATTTGGTTAAACTCAGATCTAGCTTGGGATTCTGATGAAATGTCAAGTATTGTATCAAGTCTTGGCTACAGGTACCATTTTGCACCCACTATTAAAAAAAATAAACTGGAGAAAAATAAAAAACCCAAATTATATAAGTTTCAATTATTCCTTATTTTCTTCTTGAAGGACTTGCTGATATGATTTTTATTAGCTCCTAACAAAAACTAGCCAAGCACATTCGACACAGGTTTGAATTGTGTGTTACTTAGAACATGTAGAAGACAACTTCTGTCAAGGTACTACTCAAAACTTACCCTGAGAATATACTGAAATCTTAATTTGTGTCCCTTTCTATTGATTTCATTGGAGCTTATTGTGCAGTCTGGATTCTAATAGTGAGGAAGGCAGCCACTAGCAAATGAAGCTAGACAAGCTGCAAGATCTTCTGTAAACAGAAACTGAAATTAGGTGACAAAAACTGAGACCAACCAGAAACATACTCAGAAGGAAAGAAGAGCAAAGGTATTCTGCGTAGTATGATAATCCATAAAGGTCAAAACCAATCCAGATACACACTGTTATTTGGCATTTGGGCTTTTTTGTTGCCTTATTTATGGCAGGAGTAGTAGTGGGTTGCCTATCTATTAAGCACTAACTGTTTGACACCAAGACCCCATGTCAGCAGCGCCTAGAAATGGCAATGAATAATTGTGCTGTGGTGTCAAGAGGACAGCCAAAAGCACACCAAAGCTTTCTTCCAAAATTTTATACTGCCTTTTTTTTTTGTGGTTTCATCCAAGTRTGCTAACGTCTCCGAGGTAATTTTCCATCCATTCATTCAGATGTGAATCAAGAGTGTGCAGGGGTTAAGGCCAGTGTGAGGGAAATCATCCTTTGAACTGAAAACATGTACCAGCTGGTCACAAGCTCTCATTTATCCCGGGGAAGGGTCTCAGCCAAGGACTGCACTGCCTGTCCCCCTACATGACAAAATGCCTCATCCTCCCTCAGTCTAGGAACTCACACAGCAGATCAGGGAGAGATTTGGGATGGAAGGTCTGTTAAAGCAGTTTCCATCACCTGTTGGCAGGGAGATCGACAGGAAAGCAAATTAAAATTATCCACACAGTTGTGGTGAAATTGTACTAGTTTATAAGCAGGGTAACCATCAGAGCTGCTCTCTGTTCATTTTTGTGGTGAAAAGGTTATAATTTAAGCACACTTCACAGGTACACACAACCAAGTGGAAAGCTTATACTCAGCAAATACTTATTTTTAGTGACATAAGAAGCTCCTACCTCTATAGTACAAAAAGGTTGACTTTACTGTAGGCATTGCACTGCATAAACAGAACATGTCTGTTTAAACTGTGCTGGAAGCACAACAGTGAAGAAAAAGGTCTAAAAATGAAAAGAATCAACAGTTGCCAGCAGCAAAAGGGCACAATCACAGAAGGAAGAAAAAAAAATATTTATTATTCCTTGGAGGCTACTACAAGCTACTTGCCGTAATTAAAACCAACTCTGAACTGCATAGTGTTGACAACAGGGTTAGATGTTGTTTTCCAGGCAGAGGTAGAATTAATTATGCTGTGCTAGATTGTCTTTATTGATTTGTGCCATGTCCTCTAGGATGACCCTGCTTGAGCAGGAAGGTTGGACCACGTGACCCACTGTGGTCCCTTCCAACCTTACCTGTTCTGTGATTCTGTGACTTCTGCGACTTCTGCGACTTCTCCTTTTTACGCTCACTAGTCAAAAAGACATCATGAAAAAAACCCAAACTATTGCCTTTATTAGAGGCAAAATCTGCCTCTTAAAAAACAAAACAACCAAAAAACCAGAAGGACAATAAAATTATTTAAATTACTGAAATCTAGCCCTAACCTATATGGTCACTTTACAGGGTATCTGGATATGCTGTGGAGGACAGCAAAATTAATCACACAGAAACGGTCAGGTTGGAGGGGACCACAGTGGGGTGATCCGGTCCAACCTCTCTGCTCAGGCAGGGTCATCCTAGAGCACATGGCACAGGATTGCATCCAGACTGTTCTTGAGTATCTCCTGTGAGGGAGACTCCACAACATCTCTGGGCAATCTGTCCCAGTGCACGGTCACTGCACATTGAAGAAGTTCTTCCTCATGTTCAGGCGGAACTTCCTGTACATCAGTTTCTGCCCATTGCCTCATGTCGCACTGTTTGGCACCACCGAGAAGAGCCTGGAAACCTACTCTTGCCACCCCTGCTCTAGATATTTATACACATTTATACACATAATGCCCCTCTCAGTCTCTTCCCGAGGCAGTTTATACAGAACTCAACCCCGGTTAACTAATTTTTTTATTATTTTTATTATTTACTGTTAAGCTACGTTCGCACGTCAACCTCGGTTAAGAGGAAGTTCTTCCCGCTCCCTCCCTCCTTCCGCGGAACTCCCGCCCCGCCGGGCGGTGCCAAAGGCGGAGGCGGCGCCTCACTCCGACACCGGCACGCCAAAATGGCGGCACCCGCGGTCCGGCGGGGGAGCTGAGGGAGGGCGCGCGCAGGTAACGGTCCTCCCCGTCCGGCCCCGCCTCACGCCTTCCGCGCGCTGGGGCCGCCGCTGCCGGCGGCTTCCCGCTGCCCGTTCCTTTGGTCTTCCTGCCCGCGCCCAGCCGGCTCTCGTGGCGGCCCTGTGCCCCCGCAGCTCCCCAATCCTTCAGCCTCCCGCCGGCACCGCGCTCCACCTCGCTCTGTCCCGGCCCAGGAAGCCGCCTGCTTCCCATGCCTGCTTCTCCGGCGGCGGGAGACCCGCACGGGGCTAACAGAAATGTGCTGGGCCTCGTCAGGAAGTTTTCAGGACCTTAATTCAGTCTCCCTCGCGCCTACTGCATCTTTCCAAATATTTTCTGTGTCGGGGAGGTTTAGATTGGATATTAGGAAAAGGTTCTTCACCCAGAGAGTGGTTGGGCACTGGGTTGGCTCCCTAGGGAAGTGTCACAGCACCAACCCTATCTGAGTTCAAGAAGCGTTTGGACAATGCTCTTGGGCACATGGTGTGATCCTCGGGGTGTCCCGTGGAGAGCCAGGAGTTGGACTTGTATGATCCTTGTGGGTCCCTTCTAGCTCAGGGTATTCTATGATATACTTCTCTGACAGACTAGCTCCTTTCTCTCTTCTTGGCACACCTGCCTGTGTTAGACAGTTTTGGCTCATAACCTGCTCCTTGGGAAGCCCCATGCAGCACTGGACTGGGATGCTCTTAACTGGGGCAGGGAGGGGCACTCTGCTTGTCCTAGTCCCATGACCACAAGCCTGGTAAGGGAAAACAGCCTAGTGCCCCATCTTTTGGATTTGGTTATCCGCTGTGCTGCACATCCTGGCTTGTCGCAGTGCGTCACTTGCTAATCATTGCATCTTGTGCACGAGGGTACCTGGGGGCAGGAAGGACACCACAAATCTCACTCGTCCTGGAATTCCATGTGTTTGAATGAGCTTAGCTCTAGTGTGCCCCTGGCTGCRGCTGCTTTCTCAGTCACACCCACTGCTGTGACCCCTGCTCCCGTGACCTGTAGGGCCTGAGGTCACCCATATGTGCCCTCACAGGCATGACATTGGCAGGTGGGCTTCCCTTGAGCTGTGCAGTGGTGCAGGGTCTGTATCCTTTCTGTCTCAGAATTACAGAATCAGTTAGGTTGGAAAAGACCTCTGAGATCATTGAATCCAGTCTATGACCGTGTCAGCCATGGCACTGRGTGCCATGTCCAGTCTTTCCTTAAACACCTCTGGGGACGGTGACTCCACCACCTCCCTGGGCAGCCCATTTCAATATCTAATCACCATTTCAGTGAAGAAGTTCTTCCTAATGTCTGATGTAAACTTCCCGTGGTGCAGCTTGAGACAGTGTCCTCTCATCCACTAGTCCCCCTTCAATGAAGCATTATACATGTGTGTAACTTTAAGCCCATGTGTTGGGCTTTAAAATACTTATTATGTAAATCAGCAATGCTGAAATTGGTTTGCACAAGGAAGCATTTCTTTCTGTTGTAAAATAAATCAAGGTAACAGAAATAAAACATAAGTAATAAGGAGATAATTAGTAAAAATAAGCAAAAAACTTTGAGGTACTGAAATGCTAATTTTGAGATGAGTGTGATGTTATGGAGGGGGAGAAATTGGGTCTCTCCTGAATGACTCAAATGCACCTGCCCTGGGAATCCTCAGTACCGTCCTGGATTTGTTTTTATTGCAAATGAGAGAGATTTTAGAGGTTAGCAACAAAAAATTCAAAGCACCAGTGTGACATAAGTGAAAAAATGTTTAAAAGAGCCTGCTTGATAAATAAGAGAGAAAAGGTGCAATTCTGTAGATAGGTAATGAGACAGACAGTGAGGGTTTTTGTGTGCATATATGGTGAACGTTAAATGAAGTATAACTCCCACTAGCTTACTGGGGATCTAATTTAGGTGGTATAGCAATTATTTCTACTGATAGTGTTTCTACCTTATGGGAAATGCATAAGTAAAATCTTTTCTTACACAGAGTTTTTACTGATATAGCGCTGCAAGGAAAATTATGAACTGACTGAAATAGTTAGTTTGGTACAAGTGTATTGGCCAAATTTTGAAAAAAAAAAAACCCAACCACCAAAACCAACCATAGAGGATAGAAAGTATTGGTGAAAAAAACCCCACAATTTTAAAAAAAAAGAAATTAGGGGTCAAGATGAGGAAGAAATCTCAGAGTGGGGGTCTTTTAATGCTGTTTTTCCTACTATAGGAAGTAAAATCAGCAAATACCTTATTGAGACTGATCCCAAATATGAGAACCATTCAATCTTTGCCGCATGTGAGTAGTTTTAGAAGACTTGCTCTAACGCATTTGAGGAGTTAACTGGATTTTTAGTTGAAAAAGAAATCCTTAGCAAAATAGTTCGTTTAGAGTATCTGGTTGAAATCTACTAATTATAGTCATCCTCCCCCATCTCTTTTCAGTGATGACAAATTCAGTATTTTTACAGTATAATTTCGTCCAACTTCCTCTTTTCTCTATTTCATTCTGAATTTTTACTAACACTGTGTTAGCCATCTTCTATTCAGGCAACTGAGCTTCTGGAACCTTCAATTGACTGAGTGTGCCTTTATGGGAGACTGAATCCAAGAACTGTATTTTATTAGATAAGACATCTAACACAAGTTTTGTTCTGTACAAAGGCCACAGTTAGTTCTCTTGACTAAAAAATAACATACTTTTATAATTCAGACACAGAAATTAAATGCAAATTCCATGGAAAACAGCCGAGTAGTCCAAGTCAAGTTAAAATACGTTTCATAGCTACCAATTTTCTGTATAATCATAACAATCATTGAGTTCTTGTTATATATTACAGCCCGAAATACGTATTTTTGTCTTTTCAGATACTATGACCTTAAGAATGCAGTCGGTTTGTCAAAGAGTCAGCACTTATTCCTTGTGTTTGAAGAGACAACTAAATGGCTTCCTGGGATTAATTAAATGGCRGAGAAGACTGGTTCCTGCTTGTGTGAGAACTATTTACAGTGAGACGGGGAAATGGGAAAAAAGCTATGGGTTGGAGACAAGAAAACGAGTTGAAAATTGGTGGTTCCCAAGAATAAAGGATCAGTTCTGCAGAATTTCAGAAACTGATGTAAGCATTAAGAGAAATTTGGAGATTACATGTTTGATATTTTTGTTTTCTTAGAATGAAATTAATTGAAACTTACTTAGTACAGACGATTTATAATGATTAGATGTATATTACGTTTCAGGGAAAAAACTTTTATTGGATAGTAGATTATTAAAAAACATTAATGAAATAGGTAGACAAAAATAATTTAAAAACCCTGAGGAAAAACACAGCGATAAGCAAAGTATGAACCTGTAAATTTAGGAAGTGTTTAAGTAGTCAATTCTTTCTTTGTATATTATACGATATTTGGGAATTAATTATTTAAAGTGTTAAAAGAAACATCTTCTACGTTCGTAACTTTTGTAAACAGTTTTCTCAAGATTTTGTTCCYGATGTTTTGACAAACTTATTACACTACATACTGTGACTCATTAAAGTCTGTGTTAAGGGAAAATTATTTTTAGTATTTTCTAGTTGACAGTCTCATAGGAGTAATAAGTGACTTACAGAAAAAACAGTTTTCCCATGCAATAAAGGATCTTGAAAATAGCAGTATCTCAGTCTCTGACTCTTTTTGCCTTCATAATTATTGTCACATAGATAGAAAAACATTTTTGTGCCCCTTCATGTTTTCTTGTTCATCTGTCTTAAAATGTGCCCTCTCAGACAAAGAAATCGTTCTGTCAAAATGTTGAAGACAGAAAAGAGCTTGCTTCTTCTATGGAAGAAAACCGAGATGAAAATGGTGTGCATTTATACCTGTAGCAGGGAAAGCATTAATTTAGGCTTGTGTCTTTGATACCTGACTATACATGTATACATAGGTATCATATATAGCATACATATGCTGTGTTCTAAATTGTATTTTTAATGATATTTGTGTTTCATCCCTACAGTTGAAGTAGATTTAAAAACATCTCAAGAGGCAAATAGTGTATAGTGCTGCACTGAAGTACTCAGATTATTTTTGATTTTGCTATGGTTGGACTAAAGTGACAAATAAGTATTATTTGATAAATATGAATAGAGTTTTATTCAGAATAGTAAAAGATGTGTGTAATTTTTTTTCATTATTAACATAAGAAAAATAATGTAGGAATTTAGCAAGTATCAATTATACTTGATACTATCAATGTATCAATGGTAATCAAAATGTATTAGAAATAATTGATGTGAGAGACAATGTTTGATATCTTTGTAACTTTTGTCATTTTACTTAAACCTAAGTAAATGAAATCTTTAGTTTCTTTTCATTATGCAAAATACTGCTTGTAAGATGTCTTTGGATCTGAGCATACACAGTGAAACTGAACAATTTCACTTTAGCGGATGTTCATGCAATTGCAAATGATGTAGTCACTCTGGGAGTTACTGCAGTTCAGCTGACAAAAAGCAACTGGCCAGAGTGAGCTGTGTGTTTGTTGTAGATACAAAGTAAAACATAAATTATTTAAACTGTTACGGGCATAATTTAATTGCTATGTTTTCATGTTTTTGTTGGGGCRGGGTAAGAACACATAGATGATTGGTTGCAGATGCTACAGTAGGAAATGGTGATTTGTTAAGCTTCAGTTCTGTTAATATATCTTTTTTGGAGTAAAAGTGAATTAATTTTCATAACATTCAAGTGCTCTATAAGTGTCAGTATAAATTGATGAGATGGCAGCAAAGTCTGGTAGAACATCTCCATTTACAGCCCCAAAGAATTTGATCCAATGAACTTTGTCAGTGCTCACTTGGATCAGTTCCGGCAGAACCTTATTTCTCTTCATGGTATCATGTAGTAGTTTATAATGTGCATGTGTATTTGTTCAAGTGAAATGCTAACTCATGTGGTTACTAGTTTCTAAAAATTTCTTTCTAGAAATCAAGACCAAAATTTTATGTGCTTTCTATGTTCCCATATCCTTCTGGGAAGCTTCACATGGGCCATGTTCGTGTCTACACCATCAGTGATGTGGTAGCTCGGTTCCAGAAAATGAGAGGGATGCAGGTAAGAGTAGATCAGCAGTAGGACTGGGTGGGGGTTTTTTTATGTTTTAATATCATAATTGATCAGGAAATCAGTATTTTCCAATGAAAAGTGGAATATATGCTACGGATGCCTAGATAACGAGCCATGAAGCTTTGATGTGTTGGTGGTGTTCAGCTGGTGGTGTTCAGAACTCACTGGTTAGAAGTGATGGTTAGAAACTACCCCAGATGATACAGCTGGTGCTGTATCAGCTGCCTGAACCTATTGCTGTATGGCACAGTATTGCTGAGACCTCTGGGCCACAAAGTTTATGTGAAAGAAGGCTGACAACCCTACTGCTATCTGGGTGGGACCAGGGGGGAGGAAAAGGTTTACCTGGCAAGAGAAAACCGAGACACCACCAAAATCAACTGCTTTTGCCTCTTCTGCTCCTGAGAACCAGTTGATGTCATTTGTCAGACTCAGAAGTTTTGCAAGGTTTTACCTATCTGAAACACAGAAGGATTCCCTGGTCCTCTGTGCCGGCTGGGAGGGAAACCCTTTTTCATGACTGCTACAAGTCAGTTGAATAGGATCATGTCACATGTCACACGTTATATCACGTGTGTGTTGCTAAAAGTTTCTGTTCTGTAGCATCTTACCCCTTGGCTTGCCCATTTCAGCCTTGCTTACGTACAGGAAATGTCTTCTAAAGGTGCAAGTTTACAAGGTAGGCTAAGCCTAACTTCCTCGCTACATCTGCAAGGAGAAATCCCATTTCCCCTTTCACATTTCTCTGTTTCCCAGTCTGCCCCATGCCTGCCACTGTTTCTCCCTTGCTCCCTTCTGTCTCTCCGTTAGGTAGAAGGTGTAGCTGAGAACCTTATCCTTGCAATCTGCAGTGGAATCCTAGTTGGCATTCTGCAGTAAAGGCTGATGGGTAAAATTTGAAGGATGTAAGGAAGGTGTGGGAGAACCATGGCCTGAGTGACAGCCGTACTGAAACTATTACAGAGGAAAAAGATTTGATAGGGGGAAAATGTGAAGAATCTGGGAAGCAGTAGGAAGGAGGAATATGGAGACAGAAGGGAACAAAAATTAAAAAATAGCATAGGCAATGATCTAGGATGACACTCAGGAAGGTTTCTCTAATGTACAAGAGAGAAGGAACAGCTCAAGAATGTAGGAATCAACCTCAAAAGAGTACAAAGAAGATGAAATGGAGAAAGAAATGTTAGTTGCTGGTTGTGGTACTTAGTGCAATTTCCTTGCTACAAGTGCTATAGAAGTGTAGCATTTCCTGGATTTATCACCATCCATGAGACTGATAGATATTGTCACTGCATTATTCAGTGTGCTGCCTTTCCAAATACTGTGTATTTTATGCCAGTGATGAACATACCATGCACTGAATATTTGCTGCTGCTTTACAGAAATGCATTCTTAGGCTTTCAAAATTACAGGAAAAAGAAATAACTGCCTTAGACATTAAATGAGAAAAAAAACCCCAATGTCTTCTATAACAGTTACCTTTCCTGACTCCTCTGAATGACCAGAACTTGGATCTCACTAAAAAAATTGAGCTAACAAGGCATTTGAAGGGATGTTTGATTCTTGCTTGATGCTAAGACCATTGATGAAATATCCTTTCAGGATATAGCTGTCACTTATCAATAGCAGAGAAGGTAGCCAATAAATTTCTGTTCAGAAAGATGAAAACTTGCTTCGTCTTGTACTAGCTAAAATAAAGTGAGAATAAATATCTACATCCAGTAGCATGCTCTAGTTGTAAGCTTTTGAATACACGGTAAGTAGGCACCTTTCATAGAAGCCTTTGGAGAAAAATGATAATATACTTACAGTGAAATACAGTAGCCACCATGCAGACAAGTTTTTATTCCCACATTTGCCTGTTTTTTCCAGAAAAATTTTTCAAGACTTTTCAAGCTTTTACATTTTGCATTTCAGCATGTTTTTATATTTCATGTAAAAATTACTTTGAAGGAGTGCCTGTAGAACATGCTGGATTTCTAAAAATACTTGTATCTTCTGTTATGTTAACCAGTTTGAACATCTATTTTTGACTAAAGGTGGGCAGCCAAAGAATTTAACCTTCATTTACGATTAAGAGACATTAAAAATCTCTTGGAGGATTTTCTGAGTATGTCAGATTAAGAGATATTGTGATGTGCAGTAACTTGCTGGAACTTATATTTACCTTAAAAAAACTTTTCCTTTATTACCCATGGTAATTTCTCCATCACCTAGAATTAGAGTCTTTATAATTGATTTTCTCCTTGCAATTAATTTATCAGCCTCTAAAAGTTCTCTCTGCCCATTGTCATGGTTGTACAATTTGTTGAAAATTATTATGATGATTAAAATATTGTGATGGTCGTAGGCTGAGACATAATTATATCATAAAATTTGATCTATTCCCAAGAAAAATAATTTTTTCCCTGTATTCAAGGAATTACTGGAATTCTTCAGTACATAAAAAGAAAGAATGCTTTATAAACAAAACTGTTAGTGTGCATAATTTTGAAGTTATGCCATTGATTTTCTATTTCTTTCTCAAAGTTCAGCTTTAATATTGCATGTTTGAAAGCCTAGGGACTGCTAATTTTTCCCCAATCAAAAATCTGAGTAGAAATGAATCCATTTCAGGTATTCAATGCAACCTTAGGGTAAGATTTTTGAGTAGCAATGTTGTTTAAACTTGGCTTCCATCATTTTCAAAGTAAAAAGGAAAAAGTGTAAGCCAATGAGGAATGATGGGCTGTTACCAGGAAAATTGCAGGCAAAACCATTCAGATTTACAGTTCCCAGGGAAAGCATCAGACTACAGTGTATATTTGTTATTTAATAAACAGGGAGGSAAAATGTCAATGGTGTGTACATGGTTGACAAGAATATATAATTAAGAGAGCAGTTTATGTTGAATGAGATGGAGGTATTTTTCATAGAGAATGCCTTAATGAGAAAACAATAAATTAGTTTCATATTGATTTAATCTGAACAGGCAAGAATTGGCCTATTTTTTATAATATTTTAGTAAGGATAAGCTTGAATACATTTACAAAGGGATTAGAGGTCCTTTAGAACTTTTTTGGAATGCAGTTGTGTAATTTCTTCACATTGGAGGTAGTTGAAATCTTAACTGGGAAAGTTTTAAATCATTTGGATGCTGGTTTTTTGTTTTTTCTAAAGTGGAATGGTAGTATTCAATATTTTTTCAGCTGGATAAGATCTGATTTTGTTTCAATTAAAATATTCTCGAGAGATAAGACACACTGGAATCTACTGATATTTGCCAGAAACCTGTACTTCACCAGCACTTTAAGTGAGAAAATAAATGTTTGTTGCTCTTTTCCCCACCTTGTTTTTGAAAGAAATACTGCTTCAGTATAAAACTGTAGATTAAAGCATTGTGAAGCATTGTCTTGTTCAGCACTCACTCTTCGAGGACATGTAGGTAGCGCATGGGAAACAAACTGTCATGCACTTGGATTGGGTTGCTGGATAAATGCTTTGTAGAGCACATCTGTTTTAAGGTAACTTGTTTACATTTTGATTCTTGAAGATGAAGTTTGAAGTCTTTGCATGGGAAATGTAAGCCATATAGATTACATAGCATGAGTGCATTGAGCTAGTCTTTCCAAGATATGTTAAGGGTGACATGTTTCTTAAAGTGCAATTAAAACAATTTTTGTATATGGAGAGTTTTCTAGGTCTCCTTACAAACGTATTTGTTATAAAATGCTATGAAAAAGTAATTAATATAATTTAAATTACAAATTTGTAGCTATTAATAAATCAATCCAGTACTGTGATGTGCACTTTCTGTTTGTTTTCTCTGTGAATTTACATGCATGTTGTGAATTCAAATGTCGGTGTTTTGTAAGAAGTTAAGAGRTTTCCTATTCATTATTTAAAAATGTTATGTAGAAATTATAGAGATATTCATGGTGATTTTCACTATGGCAAATTTCCAGTCTGCTGTTGCTCTGGGAACAAGTATTTACCATTACTTTATCATGCTATCATTATCATGTCTTTGATAAATTCCAAAGTGGATAATTTGTGCCTCTCAGAGGACTGAGAATAATTCCCTTAGTGATCAGTAAACAGAGAGTGATTCAGTTCAATAGTTCTTGTGATATCTTCTTAATGAAACTGGTACCAAAGCAAGGCAGTCACGTGTGAGAGTTGTACAGAAATGAGAATAATCATTGGACAAATCAGAGTGAAATTCATGCCTGCTAGAATCACACTATACTTATTATTTCTTAATTTATACTTAAACTAAGATAGATGGGATTAAAATATAGTCAGTGATATTTCTGCAATATCTTTAAATTATTTAAAGAGAGTTTTCCTTTTATTCATAGCATCTCTTCTTTTAAATTGGATGTATTTTCATTAATTGTTTTCCCTTCCAGCAGTGAATCTTAATGCTCTTGAAATTGCAACAGTGMATGGTATTTAAGACAGACAGGCAAGTTTAATTAAAACTATAATTAATTCATCAGTAGGATGAATTATTTCAATATAGATCCATTTTGTGATCATCACTAGCTGCTATTGTCCACCTTTTTTGGTGAGGCTGTTGCGTCCTTTTGTCAGGTTATTTCATGTAGTATAAATCCAGTGGAAAATATTACAAGTATCCTGTGTGAATTGAATCTTATTTAATTTCAGTTTTCCCATAGTGAGTACTGAAGGTGTTAATGAGCTCACTCTGTTTCATTTTGAAAGTAAAAGAGAAAATGACATATAATTTTAAATGTAATTATGTTAGACAAGAATGTGCAAGATTAAGGAGGCAAAAAGTAACTTTGTTCTCGGAATGTTTGTGGTACTGTATGGATATAGGATAATTTCTCGTATTTTGTAAGAATAAAAACAAATGGGCATTTTATGTTTTGATAGAAATCTGTATGGGTTGATTATTTTTTATTTTGAAAGTTCCTTCTCAGAATGCTAATATGCCGCATTGTGTTGCAGAGTAGCATTGAAATAGTCCTTTTTAGAACATACACACTAGTAAAAAATTAATTATTTTAATCTGTTTCCAGGGGTGCCTTGTCTGCTTGGGGGTTTGTTGGTTTTTTTGGTGGTGGTAATTTTTACGTATTGTGTAACTGTGTCTATTACCTGGTACACTGAAAAGACAATTTAGGCTTCATACAGGTGGAGTTCTTGTATTTAAAATGTGCTGTATCTGTAACAAGTTGATTTACATCAGATTTTCAACAAGTTCAGCCCAATTGTAGGCAGCCAGTGGAAGGAGCAGCCGTCCTCTCATTTCCCCTCTTCAAATGCGAATCCTCACTGTCTCACCTGTCTGTGGTGGCACAGTTGTGAGATCCAAAATGGAGCTAGGGGTGTTTTCTGCCAGCTGGAACTTGTGATTGTGGATCAACTATTTTKCTAGCCTGTTTTGGTTAGTTCATGTCGAGTGTGTCATGGGGCTGTAACTAGGGATGGGAATGTAGACTTTGCTATATCAATTCAAACCACTGATTTGTCAGCAAACCTTTTAGTTTTCATTTCAGGTAATTTTCTTTAATTACGCATTCTCTGAATTAAATATATTTATTTACAGACCTTTCTGATACTGATTCCACTGTCTTCCTTAAAATTTAGAATGCATTGATTTGGATGTAAGAACAGTATGTCAGCTCCCTGGTCACAGTTCTGAGACATACTGAGCACATCAGGAGAGCAAACATATTCTTTGTTTCCTTACAAAGATCAAGGAAAATTCACTGAATCACCAGTCCTAGTTATGTTGATGGAGGCTTAGCACTGAGTGTTATGAGATCATTGTCATCTCTGTATTATACCGTACACTGATCTCACCTACTAATGTCAGTGTGATGAGCTGATTGTTACAGGAGTGAATAGATGAAAATCCTCTGAGAAGAAGAGATGAGATCTCAGAATGGAATCGATGGGGTTACTGTGTTTTCCTCCCCTTGGTCCCACAGTCACATGAAGAGGTCTAGCCATCGTTAACAACAGATTTTTGACCAAGTTGTGAAATGATTCTTAGAACAATGCTTTGAGCTAATTTGCAGCCGGAGTCTTTGGGATCTAAAATGTTTCAAGATGCAACTGTCTCCTTTTTAATAACTTGTTCCTAAAAAGACCACTCAGTGTGGTAGCTATTGAGCGCCTTGTTCCCCACACACTATTTAATCACTTCCTTGCAACTTTTTATGCTCCTGTGCAAAATGTGTTAGTGGTAGAAAGTGCATCTTTCATAGTTGATCCTGCTGATTGTGTGAACTTCTAAGGATCTGAAGTTATGCCATCTGTGTTCAAGACTAACCTGCGAGTTTTCACCAGGAGGAGTTCACCTGTSCACTTCATTGTGAGCATCGAAAACACACGGCTGCCTTTAGTGGTAGCACTGGCTTCTGCCGTCGTAAAATGGCTGAAACTACAGCCTGCCTTCTTTTACCAGGTGTAGGCATCCTTAGGATTATGCAGTCTCCTGCTTTACAAGATATAGTCATTATTTTTTTTTCCTTCTCCTTGAGGCTTAGGGAAAATATTGTCTCTCCAGAGAAGCAATGCTTGGAAGAATGGTCACTTCAGCAAGCAGAATGGATCCCTCAGTTGCAGAAGGTTTAGAGACTGCTGTCAGAAACAATCAAATCAGCATTCAGAAAAGTGGATGACTTGTTTTTCTTCTGCTCATCTGTGCTGCTAGAGAGAGCAGCCATGTTTTCTTCTAGTTAGAGCCTGTGACCAACCCAKCAAGGAGCTACAAGAAATACCCTTTGGTCTTCAAAATGGCTTTCTATTTTTTTCTTCCTATTTTTAATTTGTTTTGAGCAGTCGACCTGCTCTTTTTCCTTTGTGCCAACTTTTGACATGTTAGTTGCATATTTTCTTCTCCTCTTCCATGTCTCTTGAGATTTTTGACATGTTTGATGTTCAATAAGTAGAGTTAAAATGTAATGTCAAATCCTACATGGAGACTGTGGCTTTTTCCATCTGGCAGATTACAGCCAGAAGGAGCTGACCTGTTGTTTAGACAAATGCATTTCACAAACTTTTCAAATCCGTTCATGGTAGAGAAGTAAAAGAGACAATAAACTTGAAATCATTTTCTAAACCACTGTGCATGTTACATTCATCTCTATAGCAACTACATAAATAGATCTATCCTGGAGACTAATTTAGGGATATTTTTAATGTCTCTTTAAATTCTGTTTTCTGATGGAAACTTGAATTAGCATACTTCTTCAGACCTTTAACTTGAGGAATGCTATTGGTCATTCAAATCGAACTTTTGAGTGTGAAGAGTGAATATGATATTTTTGATAAATGCTAGAATTTGGAAGATCTGCATGCACAGGTTGCTCCTTCTAGCACTGATGGTACAGTGATAAAATGTCTGCACATGAACTGTCTGGAGCATCCGTCAGCACTCTTGGGGAGTCTGTAGCTGGTAGTGAAGTAGTTTTTCCCACATCCTTTTGCTTAGGAGCATGAGAAATGAGATTGTGCCTTGATTTTGGCTGCCTCTCTATATCCAGGAGATCTTCAGAAGCCAAATTTTACAAAAATTAACCAAGAGGGATTTTTCTAATCTCACTTTATGTACATCAACTTGTAGTAAAAAGAAGGCATTTGTCTAAACTAAGGGGGTGTGAATAGGGAAAATATGTATTCTCCATGAAAAAAAAAAAAAGGTTTACTTCATCTCATCTGTCCAAAGACAAGTTGTCAACAATAGTAGTGGTCAAAAAGAACAGAGCTGCATATATTTTGATGTGTCCTTAAAAAATTCTGTTGATGTTTATATGGTATGTAAAGTGTACCTGTCTTTTTTTTTCTCTTATACCAATAGTTTTGATTGCTGAGAGGAGAAGGACTGGGAAGAAGTGTGCTTCAACAGGGCATTAAGAAGTGGTTTAGGCTCCAAGTGACATTTTCCATGTAACATTCCCCCTTCCATAATGTGAGGAAGTAGGGAGTTAGGATTCATAATTTCTGATACTGTGTTGTGAGGAAGAATAGTTTGTCTGATGATAGGGAAAATTTGTAACATGGAATAGCATTCCAATTTCTGTTTGATTTAGACATCCAAAAAGTGCTGTGCATGGGCCCTTAATGGGCTGGCTTGGATCACAGGTGGTCACAGGTTAATACCTTTGGTTTTGTTGCTGCACCAACAGAGTAATGATAGACAGCAGGTTTAGTTTTAAATCAGTACTGAAAATGAGAACGCTGAGGAGCCACATCTATTAAATCCTCTTGCTTTTACACTGGGTTGGTGCCTAGGGCATCTTTATAAACATGTCTATAAAATATTTTTTATGAAATATTACATTGAGTCAGAAGATTGGAAAGTGGTGGCAAAGAAGAATAAAAATAATTCAAACCAGTGACAAAAGTAGCTCTTAAGCTTCCAAAATGAGCAGATTTTTCACATGGAGATGTGAGATTAGTATGGCTGAGATTGCTTTTTTATTGCTTGTTTGCTTACATGTCACTAAGAAACAAGTTCTTTATATAAATACATATTTTAACGGGTAAAAATTTTGATTTCTTACAATTTGTAAGATGTTAGTCATGTTTTGCTACTATTAAACTTGTCTAATCATGATTATTGAATTTATAGCACATTTATAGGTTTAAGAAACAGAATTGGCTTTATCAGACATCCAATATATATGGGTTTAATGACAGCATCTTAAGTACTGGCTTTTATTTCCCTGGTTATTAAACAGGTTTTTTGAATACTGACTGTATTGCTAGATTATTTTTCTAAATAATGTGAATGTTTAAAGGAAAATATATCTCTACTTCAACAGAAATTATCTATTATATCTTGTAGTAAACTTTTCCCCCCACCTTTATTTATTTTCATGGTCACAAAATAATAATTTGTCATTCTGTAGTCTATATTTGCAAAAGATATTTTAGTAAAATTTGACTAAAACTGTTTTCCTCATCCTCTTAATTTTATCTGGTGGATTTAAAGTTATCATAGTGTATTTTCTTTTTTTCGACACAAAGGAAACAAATGGTAGGCTACACATCGATTACAGTTATAAAATTGTTGGTTCAATTATTTTTACTTAATATCTTCTTTTTTAGAATTAATATTTGATTCTGTCCAGTGGTAGCATCGACTGCTGGTTTTGACCACCACACAAACTTACAAAGGGTTGATTTTTGTCATTGTCAACCTGAGAATGAAATAGTCATGAGGATCTATTGCATAATACTTTGAGCTCCCTCTAACATCTCATTGTAGATAATGAGTGCACTTCATAGTCATCTTTTAAAGCAAAGCTGGCCATAGTTGGCAGGTTTGRAAGGAGTTCAGTTCAGACAAAGCAAAAACACCATTCATTATTTGGAGGCCTGTGTGTGCTGCTGATGCCATTCCAGAAAGTTGCATAACATTGTGTTTTTTCTTTTTTGCTGACAGGTGATAAATCCAATGGGATGGGATGCATTTGGTTTACCAGCAGAAAATGCTGCAGTCGAGCATGGTCTTCACCCTGCAAGCTGGACACAAAGGTGAAATGAATTGAAGTCTGGCATTTTCACTGTGAATACCTGTACTGTGGCCCCCATAAACTAACAAAACAGAGCAAAACTAGCATAGAAGAAAGATGGTACAGGAAAAAATGGGGTTATCTGGGACCAAGGTTATTTGACAACATTTTATGGGACTGTGCAGATGATTCTGTTTTGAAAAAGAAATATATTGCAATGATTTTCAAGGTTTTAATCTCAATGACTTTTGAATTGTAAAATACTAGAATATCAAAAGAGAGACATTTCCCGAACACCCAAATCAGCGACTATAAATAAATCAGAATTTCATTATGGTGAGGTAAATCTTAGTATAGAATACACGGTTGAAAATTGAGTTACATGGTTGTATTTACTAGCAGGTTTTAGTACCATGTGAAAGAGGAAGGAGATACTTTTTTTTCATTTGAGACTGAATCTTGAAAAGTGGTAAGCAGGCATTTCTGCTGATTCTTGTGAACATTTTGGGCTTTAGACCACAGAATTGGGTGTTATGTTCCCCTAATATTCTTTAAAATGAGTAAAAGGTTACATAAGTAAACAGTTTCTAAAAATGACTTGTAAACCAATCTTCCTAGGTGAAGTTGTTTGTTGTACTCTGAATGCAGTAATCTTGATCTATTTCCTTCTTTGATAATGCTCTTTCTTTGGGGTTTTTTTATGCTCTAGTCCCATCTGAAGATACTTGATACTTTTCCAACTAAAATATGATGGCAACTGATTTCCCTTGAGGTGTACACATGTGGGCACAACACACAAATTCTGATTTACTTCTGCTCACTTTTTTAAAACTTCCTTCCTGTGTTGTTTAAACAAGAGTACACCTGACAACCAGTTTTCATCAAGACACAAAAATCTGGTTTTCTTCATTTGAGAGAGTCTGAAAAATCCCTATGCACAGTGTGTTGTGGGCTATCAATTACATTTGTAGCATAGTCAGTATATTCATGATTGGTCTTCGAAGTTAATCTGTAAAACAAATGAGTTATATGAGTGCCTTGTTTTTACTTCAATTATCTTGATGGAAACTTCACCAGATTTTGCTTTGAAAATTTCCTTAGTACTGAAAACAGTAATTGTATATTTTTAAGAGTTAGATAATATTATAACAAAAAAAACCTGAGAAAAGTTAACACATCATAATTGGCACTGATTATAATACCATCCAAATAGGAAAATTATTTGCATACACCATTTTTTTTATTATGCTAAGGAAGGGAGTTGGTTCATCATATGGACAGCTTAAATTCTGACCACTGAAGTAATTGTTGTCTCACATTTTCTCCACTCTCCTGTCTGAATGTTTTTCATGGCTGCAGCAGGGTTGACTGAACTGGAGCTGTCACATCAACCTGATGTGTTTTAGTCATCCCTGGTGCAGACACTGCCACCCCTGTAAAAGGGGGCACACTGAGCATTTCAGCTTGCTTGTTTCAGGAGTGAGCAACCAAATTTCAGAGCATCTTGATTTTCTGAAGAGGTGATTTCGAATTAACTCCAATTGACTATTACTTCTTATATTCTCAAAGCTAGGAAAAAACATAAAACAAATTGAGGACAGAGTTATTTATACAAACATAGAAAATTTTATTAGTAATAGTTAGTATAATGGCAGAAGCTTTGTGAAAATATACTCAAATTTGATTTTTTGTTGGTTTTTTTTATTGATGCAGTTGATTTTGAATGAGACTTTATTTAAAGCAGCACTACTGAAAGTATGGTTTCTCCCAGTGAAAGCCATAAGTCCATAAGAGGATTTCCTGGTACAGTCAAACCAGGAAAGGTGGGTTACAAGAAAAGTCAGGCCTCCTCCAGTGTAACTGTGGCTTTGCTAATACTAAATACTTGCATTACTCAGTTATTCAGCAGTGCAAGTTTGTTCTGGAACAGAATTAAATGCTTGGTTTCATGACTGTCAACTTAGCCACTATGGAAGTTTAGATTCTACTTTATCTGACAAAATRTATTTTAGTAGAAAGGTGAAAGTCCATAAGAAATTCTAATCCATTTTACAGTATGTGAATGAATTCACACCAGGTCACTAATTAGTATTGTGTAATTGTGGGTATTTTGTTAAACTGTATTTAGTACATTTTCAAACTAAAGCTTCACTGTATATGCTGATGTACCTTAGTTTATATTTATAATATGATCCATTCAGGGCAACATCTAACCGTACAGTTTCATAGTTGACTGATGTTCATCTACTGCAATGCTGGAACCAGAAGTTTAGGAGTTCCTTGTCACCTCCCAGGAAACATGTTCCCAGCACCTCCTTTGCGCTGGCTCAACTGGTTTTGTGGGCCACAGTTTTGGTTTGATCAGCCTGTTGATCAGAGGGAAGAAAGAAAACTGGTGGTGGCTTTTTTGAGAATTTTTTGTAGGGCATGTCTTCAGTTGAATGGGTAATCTGATTCAGGTCATCCTACAGTCACAAGATCACCAGAGCCACAGCAAAATATGGCCAGGATAGCATGGCCAGAATAGAGCAGGATTAAGCTGATCGTTGGAAGTGTGTCCTAGTGCACTGAGGTTTCAGAGGGCCCTTTGGCTCAGCTGCAGTAAAGATAATTAAAAGTAATAAGAAGTGATGCTTCAGTAATGCTTCCTTCAAACTGCAGTGCTATATTTACTTTTAAGTTGCATTCGAATCAAGAGGAAGAAATGTGTTGTCTCACATACACAGCCATGGGAATTGGACCAGAGTACCTAGGGACTTTTAAAATTATTAATTGAGTATTCTGACAATCCTGAGTTTTACTGCTAGTGAGATCATAGTGTTTAGAGGTTAACTAGTGCTTTTGATTTCTCAGAACTCTATAAGCACCAGATTTTAAATATGATCACCTGATAGAAATATCTTAAGCTAATAATTTTTAATTTATTATTATTATTTTGCAGTAATATTCAACACATGAGGGAACAGTTTGATGCACTAGGTCTGTCATTTACATGGGAAAGGGTAAGATTTTCTTTTTAAATTGATTTATTTTACTGTATGGTGGAACATTGAAACCCATGGAATTCCACCTGTTTATTTATGACAATATAGGACTCTTTAGTAGTGACCAGTTTAAGCTGTTAAACTGTAAAATTGAGCTTTTTATCAGATTTCCCTCATTTCTGGCATATTGATATGATCTGATAATATCGATGTTTAGGGGAATCTTTAAAGTGATTTCATTTTTGTGTTTGCATTTTTCTCTCTGCTTTTTCATCTCTGAAGAAACAATTTTCTGGATTAGAAATAAGGCAATAATCTAAACAGATATTTATGAAACAGCAATGCCTTTGTGTTAAGGTATGTATTTTTTGAGGAGTGCTCTTTTCAGTGTGTATTTCAAGGGTTTAAAGATGGTAAATTGAAATGGTGGCTTGGTTATGTTATTCCAAATTTTGAAATATAAGCCTGCATTTTTGTAGGTTTTCATATCATGATCCTTGTGGAAAACAGAAATTTTATTTAAAACACTAATGCCTGAGAATCAGGTGTTCACCTTAAAAAACTTACCAAACACGATCAGACATAAGCTAATGTCATTTTCCAGATAAAAAAGAAATTAACATTTGAAGCAATTGTAGGGTTATTGCATTTACCAGTGAATCAGAGTCAGTCACTATTCTCAGCAGTAGCTGTTGCTTATCACCTTACTGTATTTTTGAATAGAGTGATGGAGATGCTAATCTTGGATTTTTATAGCAGTATTGTAGATCTGAAAAGGAAAAGCATTAGTTTCCTGACAGTCTGAGAYATGCCATCTGTTTTCTTTAATCTTGAAGGTGATGTTGTTTATTTGTATGTCTTGCATGTAGAAAATCATTGCAACATGTCAAATATATGGCAAAATTTTTCATTATAAGCCTTTTTTAGTAAGATTTTAGTTTTCTTGGTAGCCAAAAAAGTTGCTCTGAAAACAAAAGTTTTGTTGTGGAAGGTTCACTGCACACATTCTTGACATCTAATGTTTAAAGCTGTCAGAGGTTGTCTGTATGTGTAGTGCAGCAATACTTGAAAACAGTGAAATCATGTGTGTAGGCTGTGTTATGGAACACATACACACTCACACACACACACTCACACACGAGTTGAATGATACAGGTTGCCTTTCTAGAAAATTGAGAAAATCTCTTGTGTATGGACTTCGGTTTAACCCTTCCGTTCCAAAGAACAGATGGAAAACTGGCAGTACTGAAAACCATGGCAGGAAGTATAAGTACACAGGGAAAAATCATTTGTCATCTCTAGGCTTATTTCTTTGAGACTTAACTTCACTTACCTAGTAAACCATGTTTTGATCAATGAACTTTAAGGAGTCTCTGAATACTCATGGAAGGTGCTTTGATCCTCTATAAGTCCATTTGAACTGCTCTGTAGCTGAAATGCTTTAGAATGCTCTAGGGACACATAGTTGGTGTTTTTAAAAGGTAAGATTTTAAAACAGCCAAAAAATGTTCCTTGAAACACAACACATATTAGAGTTTTCACTCTGTAGCTTATGAGTTAAGTTTTGTTTTACCTGTAAAGCTTGCCTTACTAATTAGAGTAAGAGTGACCTGAATGGTAGCCATTAGAAACAGAGATGTTTATTCATTGCAAAATATGTATGATGCCTAAAATATTATGTGACCTCCAAATGCACAGATATTTGAGCTAGCCATGAAAGAACTACCTGTGGAAATGGAAGGGCTAAGCTGTAGCAGAGTGTGTTCTCCAGGCTGATAAACTCTGCTTCTCTGCAGGGCTAATTAGGCTGGGCAGAGCATTTTGCTACCTCAACTGTACTGCTACTGGGCTAACTCAAGCATCTTTGCACAGAAAAACACTGTGCTGTGCAAGTACTTATCTTAGAAGTGAGCTATTTGAGGTAAGGAGTATTTTTTTATAGTATTCTATACTTGTGTGGCTCTAAATCAGTGGCTTACTAAATACTGTGACACTGCAAAAAACACACTAGCATTAGTGACTCCTATGAACAATCCAAGAAAAACAGCTTTTATATGGGTTGGTCTAATTAACCAAGACCATTATACGAAAAAGGAGTTTGTTTTTAATTTAATTTCATTGGTGTTGCTTAAATCTGCCCCTTAGTTGTGCTAGTGCATAGTATTTAGCAAATACATGCTGGAGGGAACCTATTCACCTAACTTAGATCCTTATTTTAGTGTGTGGTGATTTGCCTTTTTTAAAGTGTGAACCTTTTATGTTAACTGTCTCTGTCCTCTGTGGCCAGCTTGGAGTATATGCTTAGAYGATGGGAAGGAAACTTACATAAATTTTACCGTTTTAAAAATGGTAAGGGAAAAGAGAAGTGGGAAAAAGGAAAAAAGATCCATTTTGAATTCCTAGTGCATGTAGCTGTGCTAAAGCATCTGCCTGCTTATAAAGCCATGTCTGGTGGTCAAGAAATTTGTGTCCAGGAATATGAAGACTAGTTAAATTTCATTGCTTGATAACATTACTATGAAAAAATCCCAGTGCACCTGCAATACTAGAAATTTCCTTTTATTTTCCTTTGTGGTTTTTTTCATTGTTCTCTCAGTTTTACAAATCAAAATATGCAAGTATTTTTATGTTGTAGCTGTCAGTGAAATTACTTATCCGGTAAGGTACCACAAATAAGGCATTATCAAAAGCTAATTAGATTATTTCAGTAAGGTTACAAAGACATTTTAAAAGTACTCTCCTAAACCAAAAATCTAAGGAAACAAAAAATGAAATTAAATGCACAAAATAACTCTGTGAGTTATTTGTGTACTGCCTTAGAGTAGTTTTAAATAGTAATGATTATCTGCTATTTTTTACCTGAAACATGGAGGTATTTTTAGTGCCATAAGTTAGAATTATTATGTTTGTAAATCTCTTTCAAAATGGTGTGATTCTGGGGAGAGATTTTTTAAAAAAACAAAAGAGAGAACATTTCTGTTCTGAACATTTAYGTTTCTCAGATGGAAGATTTAAAAGCTGAAATTTGGGCATGGAAGAAATGTCTCTAAGAGACATTAAAAACGAATGGAAAATTAAAAAATAATCCCCAACATTATGTTTTTGTTTTAAGATATCAGGAATTCTCAGATTATAGTTGATTGCATTTTTCAGAAATACCACCTCAGCATAGCAAACTGCCTGCCACTTCTTCTAAACATGATTTTCAGGGGAATCAGGCAATATAATTGTCAAAGATTCAAAGCATCAGCAACAAAAGATGGAGAGCATAAAACATTTTTCCTTTCTTTTGTTCAGGAGTGCAGTCAAACTGAGTGCATGTTCCCAGTAAGCCATCAGTTCAGCACTGTTATTATCAATTTGTAACTTTGTCCTAGAAAGTAGCTCATTCTGCAAAGGTTTTTTAGTCTTTTCAATTTCTGCATTCCCAGTGACATATTTTTTGCAGAAGAGTAGTTTTCCCCTTCTGCTCTGTACGTTAAAAAAATGAAATCTTTGGTAGATTTTCTTTGTGCCGATATTTTTCTGTTTAGTTTTGAAGTTGACTTTTGTGTATACTGCCCATGCATGCATAAAACTAACAAATTTTCTTCCTATCCACATTTCACTGATAATCACTAACCCTACTTCTAATAAAATAAAAAAAAAAAGAAACTGTTGATGCAAGGCTACTTTTTTTTTTTCAGGAAAGATATTTGTGCTCTAAAATGTAGGCATGACATTTGTATGACATTTGTATTTGTAGCTAATAAAGCATAAAACTAAGGGCCTTTGAAATACAAACATTCAAATTAATTTAGGAATGTAGGTTGGTCTAGCTCTAAACCTCTGAAAATCAAATAATTATACTTCCAGATGAGGTGGTACATGCCCTTTAAAACCAAAATAGGCAGATAATTGATTAAAGACTGTTTTATCTTCCCAAATAGATTTTGAAAAAAATCCATCCAGACTTTTTCTTCTTATCTCCCTTTAAATAAGTGCAACATGCCTGTCCTTAGGACAGCATAAGACTGTACTAAAAATACATTTATTAGTAATAAACTGGGAAATTATTTTTCTCCAGTCTAGTTATATGTTATTCATACAGCCTGGTGGACCTTAGAACAAATAAACCTTTTTATGCAGCCTATAAATATTACTTTTATTTTTTAAAAAATGGGCATGGAAGTAGCTTAAAGTTGTAACTTTCTTGTTAAAAATCCAAGCAAAAATAAGTTACAAGGTCAGAGATTCATAATAGAAAATTATAAGAAAGGAGTAGATTTAGAACAAATAATGAATTTTAAAACAAGGCATTTGAAAATTAGTTTTTCTTTTATGAAACATCAAAATCTTTCATCCGGATTGAGTTGTTGTTTTTTTTGGATTTTTTAATGCAGAATTCTTTACTGTTGGTTGCCTGTATTTTTGGTAGCTGAAAGGGATTTTTTTTAATCTGATTTTTTAATAATGAATGGCTCTTTGACCTTAACATGGACCCATTGCTTCCCAAGTTGCAGTGATATCAAATCTAAATTATAATACTGCCATTTAGTCTTTAACTTAGAATTTATTTGCAAAAATAAACAAGATACCAACCCCTCCAATATGGTATTTGTTAGGAACAAATTACTGTGCTGCAATAAATGGATTATGCAAGGTAGTTTTTGGTAAGGGTAGGGGTCTTTCTCTCCTATACCTTGCCAGTATGTCCTCTTTTAAAAGCAGACCACTTTTATAGGTGACTTTTTTTAATTGTTGTAATGAATTGTTTTAATGAATGAGTGTCATTCCTGTAGGAATAAGAGCAGTAAAAGTAACCAATGATAAAGATGCATTTTGGTGAGAGTATCAGATACTCTTTTAAAGTTGACAAAAGAAAAAGGGAAAATGGATGGGGGAAAGAAAGAGATGCTTTCCTTCGCATTTCATATTACCTTCTGAAATGCTGAGGTGATGAGTGATCACTAAATCTGTCACAGAGCACTGAAGAGCACATGCAGTGAACAGCTGAGTAACATCTTACATATTTGTAAAAGAGTTCTGATTTTTAGTAGGTATTTTATTTCTGGAGAAAATATGGTAATATCCTGTTATATTTATTCACCGTACTGCTTTATGATAAGGGTTCTATATGTATCATGTTATGCGAGTGCTCAGATCGCAAATGAGAAGCAGAAATGTATAGTTTTTGGCAGGGTGGAATGGGTCCAGCGTGCTATTTTTCAAACCCTTATAAACTCTTTTGTGTGTTTCTGAGTTGAGTTAGTTCTGTTAATGCTCTGCAGGTCTTTGTCATGCTTATAAAGTATAAATAGAAATGTTAACATTCACCTTAATTTAAACATGATGGCAACCTAATGGAAACTTTTTACCAGACATCATTCATTTAATCAAGGTCAGTAACTGGAATACACAGAAAATTATTTTTAACAGTAAATCTTAATGTGCTAAATGGTAGGAAAAAAAACCAAAACACATTTCAAGATTGGCRAGAATTTGGTGGCTTATTTTCAGCAGCTCGTTTCACTTGGTAGTGATGTAATTTCTCCTTCTTGATTAACTTCAAATGTTACTCCAAACCTTCATGGTTATAAAGTTAATTTCTGAGCTTGAGTGATCTTTTTGCATCTCAGTGACCACACAGCAGATTTTTTTTTCAGTGATACAGTCTGCTGCATTTCTTTCTAAGAAGAGTGAATTTACTTCTTGTGAGAGGGCGTGTACATGGGATTCTGTTTCCAGGAGTTAGCTTGTATCTTGTAGCTCAAGCTTGGGTGGCTTGTAACATGCTTGTTTAGATTAGAAAATGTAATCTTTTTGTTTCAGTTGACACACATCTGCCCTTCAGGGCCAGAAGGACAAAACTCCATTCACTTTACTGTTTTTATTTGACAACTCACTTTTGTTGCCCTACCTTTTTATTGCTCACATAATCTTATATTGTACTGAAAGGGATTGTGTCTCTTCTTTTGTGTGTCTGATACTCCAGTGATGAAACTCTGTTGGCTGTAGTGGCATCACGCTGGCAGAACTGTTGTCACTGTGTGAAGGAGCAGGGGGGGGAAAACTATTAAATGGATAGTGCTTAGTTGCAGAGATGGAAATCAGACTTACATCGAGTGGAGTTTTTTTCAGTGCAGAGCACAGGGTTTTAATCAAGCAACTGTTTTTCATTACTAGGTCTTCACATGCTGCGCTGGAAACTTGCCATTAAATGTCTGATCTTGAAAGCCTCTTACACACACTTTTGAGGCACATCTATTCAAAGGTCATATTAATTGTTAAAAGCAATGTTTCAGCATTGGAATATAAAGTTCAAAGCAACTAGAATATAAAGTTGTAGAAAAATAATAAAAATTTTCTGCTAGAGCATTTCAGATATCATTTGAGTAGCAGATGATATTGAGGAGTTGTGTGTAGTGGGAAGCTAGGATAGGAAAGCCCACGTGAAAGACATTTCACATTTGCAGCTATTTCTGGTACTWGGTAACTACTCCAAATGGAATAAATTTTATCAGTGCCTTACTGATAAAGTTTTTATCGGTAACTTTAAAATGAAGAGATGTTCATGTTGATTTGAAGTTCAGCGTAGAAGCCGTCTTCCACTTCAAGCAGGCATTGGGGTTTCCATTGCACCTGTGAAACCTATGTTTGTGTTGAGAAAACAAGGAGTCTGTAATGATGGAATCTCTTTGTTGTCCTTGTGTATTAAGATGTTTATTTGAAATGCAGTTAGTTTTTTTAAGAACAAGCATTTAAAATATGGAACTTTGTAAGCAGTTGGTAAGTAGGTTGTTTTTTAATTATCAGAGTTCACAAAAAACTTAGCAAATGTTTTCAAGTTTTAAAAAAGCTATCCATTATGTTGTTATTTGCTGTTCTCTTAAATCCCATTCCTCCCTCTTATGTTGTTTTTTATTTTTATCTTTTTTTTCTTCATTATGGTCCTCCTCATTTGTGACTTCCTTTATGACTCATTTTTTCCATACTTCAACCAAAAGCATTCTCCTAACTTGAGCTGCCTTGCCTTTTGAAACAGTTGCTTATTTGACCTTTGAATGTGGGATATCCTTCCCAAATTTTTCATCTTGGAGTTCAGAACCTTACCCTGTATTCCATCCTGTCTGCCCCACATGCTCTGTCTGCTAACAGCCTCAGTTCCTCAGTGCTGTTCTGCTGTCCTGCTCCCACAGCTTCAGCTGCAGCCTCCTTGCTCTGCCTGCCTTACATCAGCCAGCTCCCTGCTGCCTTTGAGCATCGACAGCCTCTGTTCCTGCTTTTCATTGCTGAGCAACAGTGGAAAAGGCAGCCTGGCTAGGATGGCCGCTTTGAGAGAAGTCTACTTTTTTTCTAATTTTGCTGTTTCCCTGATCAGGCAGCTGTGATCACTTCCATTCATCTTCTATTCTTATATGTATCAGCTTTAATCTTACAGAGTTTATATATTCCATCCTAACAGGGAAACTTTTCCGTGTGCATCAAACCCACACAAAGCCCATGTTCTCTGTTTTTTTGTACAGGTGAATATCTCTCACTGTAAACATTATACAAATGGGTTTGTACATGAATACATGCATAAATGGACATTTATGTTTACTCTGTGGGATATGTTATACACTCCTGGGTTAATTGTTTAAATTAAAACAATGTAAGAAAATACTCAGAATACTTTCAGGAATTTTTATTTTATTTCATTTCTACAGGAGGTAACCACGTGCTTACCAGAGTACTACAAATGGACACAATATCTCTTTCTTAAGCTTTTTGAAGCTGGAATAGTATATCAAAAAGAGGTAGGTACAAACTTTGACCTCCGATATTTTGCGGGTACACTAAGTCACTCCTGTCAGTGGCACATTTCTGGATTGTCCATTCAGAGTCATAAAGTGATTGTGCTCTGTTAGTTTTAAATCACTCTAAYAGAATTAATTTTATATATAACGGAATTTTTTGTGTAACATTTTATAGCTAACTAACTAACAAAAATGGCCATTGTAGCAAGTCAAGGCAGAAGTGTTTATTTTCAGAGATTTGCGTTGAAGTGCAGGATCAGAATATAGCTTTTATTAATTTATTTCTCAGCTTTAATATAGAATTTTCTAGATCTTAACTTCCCTTATTGAATTATATGACATTGTGGTCATTAGGAGTCTCTTCAGCAGTGAGATTATCTACCTGTATAACATTGCTGTAATACTGTCTCAGAACTGATAGGATTGGCTAGGATAATTGGAGATTAGGTGCATAACCATCCTATTCCTGAACCCTATTAGTGATCTCTAAAATACTAAAGAAGTATTAGGTGTCATAAAACTATCACAGCTGTTTGTCAGCTACCGGTACATTAAGAAATTGTAGTATTTTTTTAAATAACATGTATCAGGCTATCTGAAAAGTGAAGGTTTCAGTTAATTTCTTAAACAGGAGATGAAACAAGATGTTAAATGAGTAGTCCAGAGAACTCCTTGCATAGCCAAGTCAACACAGTTCCAAAATACCTGAACAGCTGCACTTTAACAAAGCAGCAATTTAGTGAATGTTTCTAACTTAAAATGGAAACGAAGATTTCTTAAATGTGCTTTGATATTTCATTTGTATTCTATAGAAACCAGGAAACCCCACAGGATATAATTAAGGATGTACTCCAATTATTCTCTGAACCCAGAGAAAGAGATTGATGGTGAAAGGTAGCATTTAGGATGGGAGGTGTTACTGAGCTACTTCTCCTGTTTGCATAGGCAAGATGTATTCAGAGATCTTAAATGACAGCTGGCAAAACCCCTCAATATTTGATATGCATTAACATGCTGGATTTGGGTTTGTTTTCTTTTTTTTCTTCTGTAATTATTTTTTCTTGCAATAAAAAAAATTAAACCCCTAGCTTTGTCATAACAAACGTATTTTTATCTGTAAATTTGCTTGACAAGTGAATCCAGGTGAATCTGAAAAGCGTAAGGCTTGCTGCTTCATTCAAAGCAGGGATCATACACAAATTTTGCATGCGGGCTGCAAGTGCTGTGGGATCCTGGAGGTGTTTGGGTACCAGTGATTGAATCTACTCCCAATTCCAACTTCCATCTGCTTTCAAGTCAAGGATCAGTTTGAGGACTTAAATCAGCATCTGTCAACCTGTAGGGGATGTAATCTCTGGTGCATATGAACTGGTTGCTTTTTGGCAGGAAACAGATGGCAGAGAAAGCCCATAACCCTGGGTGTCTTTGAACAGTCGTATATACTTAAAGCATATATTTATCTCATGTTATCAGTGTATCTACAATGTATATTAAGCAGTACTTTTGCACAGCTTGAAGTCTCCTGTATTACAATTTCATTTTGGATACAAGGAGATATTTCATAGCCTTACTGTGACAGTAAGAATGAGACAAGTAGAGCGTTAGCCTAGTTAATGCTCTGTTCCAGGAGTATGTGTGTCTGACCAGAAATTACCCTGGCAGGGAGACACAGACTCTGTATGTCCAAGAGCTGCAATTATGGAGGATTAACAATGTCTGTCTGGGTGCTGCAGCATCCATAGAGGGCACCTTTATTCACCATAGCAAAATCCTCTCTCTTTTTCCTGCAGTACTCATCTAGTGAATATACTGTAGATATTATTGACCTGGCCAGATGTGGGTGTCTCATTGAGGTTAATACCTGCCCTGACTGTTGCTTTGATTAGATACCTGTAATCTGTAGTGGAACTAGAGACAGCAAGCCTGGGGTAGATACTTAGGCTTTAGAGACCTGAAGTTAGACAAAGTGAATCCTATCTTAAAAGCATGTGGTCTACATTGGTGTAGTGAGGAGAGTGAGATAATTGGTGTGCTCTGAACACTCTTGCACTGTGCTTTCTTTGTGTAGATGACTTTTAGCAGCTTCCTGGGGTCATAGTTTCAGAGGCTGTCATTGTCAAGAAGTTGCCTTTGTGAGCTACAAGTAGGAACTAAAGATTTCATTTATTAGCCAGGTTTTAGATGTTAGTTGAAAGTCTGTGAGAGGTGGAAGGAACAAAATGTGGCTTAAAAAATTCAAGGACAAGATCTTTCAGCAAACGATTTCTTAAATGCACATTTGCTTTATGTTTTGCATGATTTATTTAGATACATCCTCGTGATTCGTAACAGGAAGATTTGTTATGCTAAATAGTTATGTAAATTATTTCAGTTACCTTCTAAAATTTTCACCATAAATTTGATACAATATCATCAAAATAGAAACAGTATTTTTTCTCAACTTTGAGTCACAGCCAGTTTAATACAAGCTTATGCTAATATTGCTTTATGCAACTGGCATTTTATTACTTTCTCAAAATTTTCTGATTTCTCTCTCTTTAGGTGATATTTTAACTTTGTAGTAGTGTGGGGGTTTTTCAGAACTTTATAAATTAAAAGATCATTACTTTAGAGCCATGTTCATAATGTATTGTATTAYTACTGAAGAAGCTGTGTTTTCTGGATGTCTGGAAAATAGATTTTTAATAGTGGCATATATTGATTTCTTTTAATTTCCCAATGAATTTTTGTAACCCTTTTATAAAATCTGGTGTGGTGTTACTGGTTGTTAACAGATAAAAGGTAGGCAAAAAGAAAAAAGTTTAAATTCCAGTCACAAGCTTCATTTGAAGACGAGTTTACTTTTATCAGCAAATAACTTTCATTCATTTAAAGAGATAAATTTTTTATGAATCAATGTAGGTAGTCAGACTTTGTGCTCACACAATTGTTCGTGCACTGCGCACTGATGGCAAAACCAGTAGCAGTATTTCTAAGGAAGAGGATCCCTGCATCTCTCTTTTGGCTGTCCTCACTGTAAGATTTGTAAAATGGTTGTGGTATTTACTATTGCTAAGAATATGTAGCATATTTAAAATGAAGCAATATTAGTTGTTCGGAAACTGGGGCACTTGAGAAGGTGACCAGTGATAGATAAAATATAAAGGGAGCAATATGAGTACTGTTACTAGTTTTTGATTGAGATATTAAGTCCTCCCCATACCCAAAGAAGTCATTTGAAATTTAAAAAAAAAATTTAATGTATTAGGTCTCTATGGAACTGTAGCAGCTGTTTTTTAGTCACACTGATTTAGCTCGAATACTAAATAACACTGAATATAATGGATTACTTTATTGCTTTTCTTATAATTTTTTTCTTTCTGTTCATTTTTTCAAGTTAATGTCTCGCATTTAATGCCACTTTTGGAATGATGAATAGGATTCTTTCGTGATCTTAGACCCTTTTTGATAAGAGACCGGCTAAATTGTTCAACATTTTGAGGAGGCGAGGGCAAGTTTGATTTTTGCTCCCTTCCCAGTATATTATATCTGGTATTTCAGTTAACTCACAATCTCAGAAAACAAAGTTTGTGGAGTTGAACACCAACATTAATTTCACTTTACATTTTCTTTAATGCATTTCTGTTGAGAAGGAAGGATGACT
Source organism: Amblyornis subalaris (assembly GCA_018881555.1). Classification (NCBI taxonomy): domain Eukaryota; kingdom Metazoa; phylum Chordata; class Aves; order Passeriformes; family Ptilonorhynchidae; genus Amblyornis; species Amblyornis subalaris. Next base: position 372,602 of record JACAXG010000180.1, on the reverse strand, counting down.
CCAAAAGTAATTCACACAGATGACGGAAGTTACATGCAGATAATATCAACTCTTTCACTTGAAATATAGTTGACCACTGGAATACTTCTTTGTAATTCTGTCCTCTTAATTTGGATGTCCTTGTTTAGTCATCTCCCTCAGTTTGACTCAACACTTTTGGATTAGCAGTGAAGAACTTTTAAACATCAGACTATGTTATTTGCAGTATAGTCAATTGGAACGTTTACTTATATATATAACAGTCAAGCAGTCAAGTGTCAGCCTGTCCTCATAGCATGATCAGTCTAGTCAGACTCTGCCAACTGAATTCAGGGCTCTTTTGAGTTCTCAGAAGATGAATATTCGAAACTTCTCCAGCTGGGTCCATGTTGCTGATTCAAATGGATGTTTTAAAAATTTAGAAGACTCTGGTTAACTTCCAAGGTATGCTTCTGGATAATTCATTTGGCATTTGTAAAGTAAGATTCTGGTTTTTAACTAGGTACTGAAAATATTTTTTCTTCCTGCAACTTTTTTTTAGGCCTTGGTTAATTGGGATCCAGTGGATGAGACTGTTCTAGCTAATGAACAGGTGGATGACAATGGTTGCTCATGGCGTTCAGGAGCAAAAGTGGAACAGAAATACCTCAAACAGTGGTTTATCAAGACGACTGCTTATGCAAAGGTATGAGAATACTGTTTTTGGAAATTATGGTATCACTTCAAAGAGGTGACTTTTTGTCCAGAAATATTAATCAAGCTGAATGTGGTCCTTTAGAGATACATGTTTCAATAATATATAATTGCGTAATAATATGTGTGATCTATAACTTTGTATGTGTGTATATAAAAATTATTATCCCTGAAGTTTTTCTGTTCACCTCTTTAAGAATTGTAGGTAATTGGTGTGGGATTAAGTTTTGAAGAAATCAAAAAGCATAAATTAGAGGAGAATGTATGAATTCTGCATTCACACGTTAACATCCCATATTTACCATCAAGTGTTTTTCTGCATATTTTGAGTGTAGAGCTGTGCAAAACTTGCTTGCTGAGTCAACCTATTGGACTCGTGGGCGTTTTACAAACAATAGAGTACAGCCTGTCACCTAGCATTCATTTCCACCTGTGTCTGAACCATAGTTCTTCATGTTTAACTTCTGTTTATTGAATATTCATCTGGACCGTCTACTTCATACTCTTCTCTGTTTGTTTATCTGTAATTTAGAAAATGTTTTCAAGTTATTTAAACATCCTATTTTCTTATGAGCTGAAATTTTGATTGTGGTGGGACAATGTAGCTTCCACACCTAGGAATTCTTCAACAAAAGTTTTGGCTTTATGCTCTCTGAGATTAAAGTATCCTTGTCTGTGAAGTTTTTATTCCCTCCGAGTGTGCTGTGTATTGAGACTTCAAGTACAGATTGAGAAAGTTATTCCCAAAAAAATACTAAAAACTTGTCTTTGATCCTCTTCCTGAGTCTCAGATTCAAGAAACCAAATTTCCACCATCATCCAGGGAGAAGAAATCTGTGTCTCACTCTAGGTCTATTCATAACAAAGTGAAAAACTTTAGATATCCTGCCTGATTCTTTGATTTTTCATACACAGAGAGGTACTTGAGATACATGGTTTTTGATTGTGCTGCCTGTTCTGGCAGTAGGGAGGAAACGTTTGCTATAGCTGAAGGAAAAAGGGAGTATGTCTGCACAATCACAAAATAAACACAATGTTCTGAGCTTTTTTTTTGGTTCCTTTGTCACCAGATTTTGTTATGACGTTTGTGATATTTTAGGGTCTGCCCCAACTCACTGTTTCCTTCAATTTGAGGCTGGAGCTTCATTAGAGTTTTTAGCTTTACTGATATGTCTTTCATCTATTGTCCTTATGAAAGTTGTAGGAAGTAGTGGCTGGTATTTCTGGTCTGTATTCATGCTTGCACCAAATTACTTATATCCCTCTAAGAGGGGTGAATCAGCCTTAAATTTTTACTCGTCAAGACCAAAAGACATGACTGAGGAGCTTTTCAGTAACCTTGAAAACACCCTTGGTTTATGGGATTATTGCCTCTTGCTCAATATCCACCCTCCTCTAGGAAGGATTTATCTTTTGTATTTAGCCACTTACTTAAGAAATGCTGTTACAGGAAAAGCACAGTCTCTTGGGCAGATCATGTCTCCATCATGTCATTCCTCAGTAGGTAGGCTCAGCTTATGATAAGAAGGAACTTTTGCCTCCACAACACCCCCTTATCTTCCCCCCCTGAAGATGTCACCTCAGGAGACTACCATTTGCCCTGCCTTCATGAGGGGCAAATGTGCAAGGGACCTTTTGTTCTTGAACATCTTAGTGGCATGAAAAAGAGCTGCTTCTGCTTTTCATTTCGGGAAGAACATTTGTATCAACTCCTACAAAACCTTAAAGCATTGCTACAAAGGACAGTTGAGTAGTCTACAGATCTCTGTGAAGGTTTCCCAAAATTTTGTTCTGCTCGTGATTGATGTTCTGTAGGGTCTGTGCTAGCTGATACAACCAGATCGATGAATGATGCCGTACTGGTTCCAGCTCAAGTGCCTTGGCATTACCTTCATGCTCTCCCACTTCTTGTACAGTGACAGATGCTACCAAGAATCAGCAGGTGGTTTGGATTTTCCTTTTTACTCACCCTCCACTCACTCCTATTTTTGTTGCTGTTTTTAAACAGTCTCACTCTGCTTCTTTTGGCGAGGGCTATAAACACTTGGTTGTAGAGGGGGAAAAATAACTCCCCCCTCCCGAGCCTTCAAATAAGAATAGGGGATTACCGGGCTCTGCTATATGAAGTCCAATATCTGATAGTAGATGGATTTCATACTTGGAAGATTAAGACAAATAAATTCCCTGTTTTGGTAATTTTTTTTTCTTTCAAGTTGTAAGAGACTGAATAACATAACATGTTGTGTTTTTGTTTCTGAAGAAGACTGTTTTGGCCATACAGCTCTGAATGGCCCATGAACTGCAAATCACAGTTGAGGACAATCCATTGGAGAGAGACTGTATCTGAGCTAATAGTGGCCAAGTATTTCAGTCTCTTAGAAACTCTGTGCCCACACTGACATAATCGGGAAGCTTCATACTAGCACTTTGACAGAAGCCAAATTACAGATCTGAAATGCTACAACTTTGGCTTCTCTTTCTGAATAATTTGACTAATTATCCTCAAAACATCCTTGCATACATTTCTTCCTTCGTTATGGTAGTCATCCCAGTGCTTTTCAAGGAGTGGTACAAGCCATGAGTCCTTCCTTCTAAATCTGTTTCTTTCGTCTACTTTTTCTTTGGATTCAGGCTATTGACAGTTGATCTGAATCCACATTGTCCTGCATTGTTGAACATCATGGTTACAGCAATCACTCTTCCTAGCCTATTCCTCAAACCTTCTCCCCCACCTCTTTTCAAAAGTCCTTGCCAAGAGACGGGGCTTTATTGAGAGGGAGACCTTCCTTTACCTTTATCATTTACAGAGCCTTTCTTCTTGGAGTCGAGAGTCCAGATTTCATGGAGCTGGTCCTAATAGGTGTGGCGGTTAGAGACATCTCTTTAAGAAGCTAAAGATCTTGAATCGCTAATATGATTTCAGGATGATAACATTAGTGGTGATGATACCTTCATTTCAGCAGGGGGGATTATTTCATGTCTCATGATTTTGAAGCCACTTATTTCCATAAAGAGATTTTCCTGACTGATGTAATGGATCAGAACCACTACCAGTACAACTTCGTTTTCCTGAAATTCTTTGCAGTTCAAGAGTTCACATATTTGTGCCTCTAATGATAAGTTAGTACAGCAGTTTGGTTCTTTATGGATCTCACTTCCCTTTTTTGTCAGTTGTTTGATAATCCATATGCCAGACTCCTGTAAAAGGGAAATCTGAGACGACATTATAAAAATCTATAATGGGCCTGGGGATTTCAAACTCATGGTCAATTGTTTTGCATTGGAACACTAACAGAAATAGAAACTTGCCCTTCCAGAACTTGTCTAGTACTGAACTCTTTATTCCCTGTTTCTGACTCAATTGCCTGTTGAACATCTTTTGTCCAATTCTGTTTCTTTAAAAGGTATCCAAAAGGTTAAGACAAGATGGTGTCAGGTTAGCATGGTCAAAATCATTCAGATTCAAAGATCTACATTTTCTGTCAGTATAGAGCAGAATTTAGGTATTTGAGCCATACTGCCAGAATTTGTATCACAACACACCTGGCCCTTTATTTCCTCACAGCTGGGATAAGTTCTTGGGCACAGAGCAGATTTAATCCTTTCTTGTGTGAGATGTTTTTCCTAGGTTTGGAAAAAGGTAGAGAGCTAAGTGGATTAGGCTTTTGGTGAGCTGTATAACTAGATTTCTGCTATCCAGTTTCACTACTTCTTATTTTGAAACTAAATAATTGGAAGGCACTAAGATACTATCTGAGAGTAATTTAATCCCTGCATTTTTTGGGGAAGACATGGGGTTTTTTTCCTACTTTAGCTACTTTTAGACTCAGAGAGTTAGAATTCTATGAGTGTCCCACTCATCTTTCTACAGTGAGGCCTTTATCTGGTTTTGGTATATCACGGGGAAAGTCATTCGATTCTGGTCATGTTTTGCTTGTTCCTTCAATGGTGACTAATATTTCTTCTGAAAAGTTTACAGAAATTCAAGACCAAATGTCAGAAAGTTCCTTGCCCTTTTTCTGAAAAATGGCTCTTCTCAAATCAGGTTCCTTTCCCTTCTCGAAGTTATACCTGAGTTTTCTATAAGTTGACATAGTGAGAAAGTATGTTGGAAAAAAAGCGTTATTTTTGGTAACTTGCTTCTTTCCTGTGTGGCTTAGAGGAAAATATAAGCCTTTATTTCATAACCTTGTTTCACAGAAAAAGTTTCATTTAAAATACATGTAATGAATCTTCTATCCCTTAATTCTTCATGCAAATTACCAGCTAGCAGTAGTGGCTGAGTATGTATGGATACAACCTATTTTCTAGTTGTAGCATCCACAAATTATTTTCTTGTAACTTTTCAGCCTATTTATAATGTATATTGATGATCTATTCTAGTCATCCGTGTTCCTCTCTTTCGCCCATTTATCATTTTATATTTTCCCTTGTATCTCACAACCTTAATGAAAATAAAAACTAGTCAGAGTAATCTTCATCTGCAGTGCTTCCATTACTAGTTAAATAGCAACAAGGAGTTACATGGTCAGTAATGGTCTGTGAAGTCATGTGTTACAGGAGTCCGTGCTTCATTCCTACACACACTATTTTTCAGATTTCTGTTGTGTCCAGAGGAATCATCTCCTGTGGATTTGCCTTGATTTCTTTGTTGTTGCTGCGCTAGCTCATATTCCCTTCTTGCAATAAAAATTGCAAACAAAGCAGTGTTGGCTCACATGGCAATTTACCATTGGCAATGAGTATTTTTCAAAGGGCAAAAATATTGACCATGCTTTTAATGCTGAGCAGGAAGCATTTTGCTTATGTACAGTAATGAAGTAATTGTGACCTGGTTTTGAAACTGTAAAGTACATATGAAATGATCTCGCAGCTTCTATAGATTTTTAAAGAACACTGTAATTGTCATTTTTCTTTTGACGTATTTCTTTGATAAAAGTATAATGCCTTAACTGATGGCATTATTATTCAAATTGTTGTCTGTGCATTTAAGATGTTTAAGCTAAAACATTTAGTTGCTATGGTTACCCAGCTGAATTGGTAGGCAGATTCATTGGAAAAATCTATCTGTAAATGTTAGTATTTTCTGTGTGTACCTGTAAATTGCTGTTTATGGGGCTTTTTATGCACGGTCAACTGAGTCCTCAAATTGGTAAGGTTAGTCCCTTTATAGTCCCTGTTCTTCCTAATTTAATTTTATACAATGTTTTTTCATATTTTACTTTACAAAAAATCATCCAAATAGCTGGAAAATAATTTTTTCTTGAACAAAATAAAATAGAAGCAACTTTAAAACTTCAAGTTCTAACCTTTAGTCATCTCCCTTATTGGCACAGCAATAGGATGGTCTAGGTACGTTTAATTCGAATACTGGGGAACATAATAGGACCAAGAAAATTCCGCTGTTGTAGTTTACAGTTGCCATACGGATAAGTAGAACCCTTTCTTAGTTAATTTTTTTGGTACAGACATTTGGAGACAAACCCTTCTCATATTCTGTGGGTTGCAAGAACACAGATGTTGGGCATGGTGCTGACTCTGTGGAGGGAAAAGAGCAAATGAACTACATTCTTCTCCAGCTTTTCTCTGGCTTTGCACTGCATCTGACAGCCCTTTTGTCTCATCTGAATAGATTTGGAATTATTTCATGTTATTGTGTTTTGCTTGATTATTTTCTATTTTATTTCTGAGATATTAAACAGAATGGTAATGAAACCGAAGTGCTGTATTTTAGGATGTTAAGAGTCTTGGCAGCACTTTGGATTTCATAGCATGAGGTAATGCCTCATCACTGAGGAGAACTGAAATACTGGTTCCTTTTCATTCTTTATGTGTGATTTTTTTCGATTCCCACACTTGGAATCTAGCTCATAGTTGTCTTCTCCCAACAGAACAGGCCTGATAAACCTCGCTTTGAAACTCTTCCTCTTGAGTCAGGCTGAGAGCTGTCTCCTCGACAGGGACCAAGAGCAGTGCTCCCTCAGCTTGCTTAGCACTTCATTAATGAAAAATGGCACCTGTTTTGTCAGCTTGGCAAGATAGAAAATTGTTTGTGGATATCCAGACCAGGCTGGCCTTTTCACCTTTTTTTAAACACAGCATCTCATTTGATGCTACAGCAATATAAATTTAGATTCCTGTTGGTATAAGGTTAATCAAAGCAGTGAATACTCAGTACTATTAAAAATTATAACAAAAGTTTTTTAAACATTCCATTTTTTATGGAATGCATTACTCATCACAAAGATACACTTCATTATATTGGAATGGGAGTATCTTTGGTAATTTAAGCAGAGAACAGCTCTGAAGAGCAAATCTGGAGAATAATGCTGGATTTACTTTTTGCTTTTAAGGAATCACTTATTTAACTCAGTTCTGTGTGATCAAACCAGAGGCGTTTGTTGACCATAAATTGTAGAGTAAGGAAATGGGAAAACTGGTGACAGTTCAGACATTTATGAGAAAGAACTTTAAGTATACATGGTATCTGTGTTACTGCTCCTATTTAATGTATATTTTCAGTATTCTTCACACACGGGAAATAGAAGTCAAGAGTGACCTACAAAAGTACAGACAGAAACTACTGAAGGAAAAAAAATACTAAAACAAGAAGATACTAAATACCAGCAGAAGTTGTACCACATAATCACAGTTGGAACTGTGCAATAGAGTGCAGAACAAAACAGTGGGCAGCCTAGCTTTAATTTCCTGTACTTTAGTTAATATATTAAGTTGTATTAAATGATTTCATGTAATCTTTAGTTTACGTTTGGTTGCTCTTTTGGAAGGTTGATCAAATAAAGTGAAGAATTTCATTTTAATCCAAACAGAGCTTGGATATTTATTTGAATCTTCCTCAGAAGCAAAGCTTTTTAACTTCATTGTAATTTGGTAGAATGCAATTTTAATTTGCTAATTAATGGAATTCTTCTGAAATGCAACCTTTTATTGACTTTCTTATTTTAGTGTTATTGTTACCTCGCAAATGTGTCAAACTTCATTTAAGTGTCTTCATTGAAAAAAGGGTATGTATTTGCCAGCTTATATTTAGATTTTTCACTTTATTTCATTTACTGTCATAGAGGAGTTGACATACTCTCACTAAATATGAAATAAGTAGCAGGTATTGGTCTACTAAAAATTTTAGTTCGCAAAGTCAGAGACTGAATTTTTTAGGGGCTCAGCAGAATCCTCCTTTGAATTACAAGCAGGGGGACTTTTAGAKTTGAGATGCTCTTGGGAAGTTGTAAGGCGCTTATGTTCTTGGATTTTCTGGATCTTTTTTGCCTGAAGATTCCTTAACTGAAGTTCTGTTTCTGTTGTAATCTTCAGAAGACTAAACAGCTAGAATGTGACATCCGTTTTCCACATACAAATGCGTTACTTAGTTTCAGGCTCAATAATCATTGTGATGAATTTTCAGCAAACTCATCTTGATTTTGTGACTTTCTGATCATCTGAGCTAGTTAATCTTCATCTTCTGGCTGTGCCAGAATTTTCCATATGTTCTAAAAGAGTAAAGAAGTCCTGTAAAACATTAGTTTATCCTCAATCTCCAGCTTCTTCAGGTGTGAGAGCCTTGAAGTCATTCTCATCCCTGAACACAGCTTTAATTTTCTTTAACTTTTTCCAGAGTCTGTCTATCTTTAGATATGAAAGACTGCCAAAATGTATTTATACTATTCCTTGACTTGTGTTTAATTAAGAYGGGAGTAATTTCTCCTGTAATTAGACATTTGCATTTGAAGTTTTCTTGTCTCTTCCCAAGTAATGAAAAATGAAAGCAGAAAGACTCTGCTATCTAATGTTTCCAAATTTCTCACTATTAAGTAATCATCAGAAATTTGAAAATTGAGTTTATTTGATAATCTCATCACTCTCTTCTTACTGGATCGTAATGCTGCTCTTGTTCTTTGTTCCTCRCAGAATCTGATGTGGTTTTACTTTTGTTTATTTGCCTCTGTGCTGGGGGTCTTCTTGCTGATTGTCTTCTCTGTGTTAACAAATCTAATTATCAAATTTGTTGCACAGATAACTAGGAATTATAGACACGTTTTTAAGGATCAGAATTTTTGTTCAAGGAATTATAAAATCAGTAGTATATATATATATATATATATATAATTACTGATATATATAAATATATCAGTAATTATAAAATCATAGAATGTTAAGAGGTTGGAATGGACCTTAAAGATCATCTAGTTCCAGCCCCCCTTGCCATGTGCAGGGACAACTCCCACTAGACCAGATTGCTCAAGACCCCATCCAACCTGGCCTTGAACACTGCCAGGGCTGGCAAATTGCAAAATAAAAATTGGAGCAGAATTCATAAGACTACTGTAATGATTCAGAGTTTTGAATGTACAAGTGCATTCATGTGTGTAAGAATTAATATTTCTCTACTTTCCTGCTGGTGAGTACCCTAAGTTAATTTACCATTCAGAAACACTTATTAACATGCTAGCAGTGTGCATAGTCTATGTGCCTCTGTGACACTGGGTAAAATGTTGGTGGTTTACATGTTCATTTTCTGCTTCACCTGCTATTCGTAGTCTTGACAAGAAACCAAAGTAGTGTGTTGAGTACAGAGAACTGAGAATCATAATTCCATTTTGAAAATTTTTGAAGTTGTTTTGTTTGCTGGAGTTTTTTGTTTCGTATCACACTATACTGTTTATGTGCAAATTAAGGTGTGAAGGGAATAAGTTGTGAATTTGTTTTCGTAAACCCTGCTAGGCTGCGTCATCATGCAGATTAAGTGTAGTTGTCTTCATTCGGGTGAAGTAAAGTTGGCTCTTCCTGTATTTAGCTGCATGAAGTAATTGCATTATCAAGAGAAGAACGGGGTTAAGTGAAACTGTAGCTTGTAGCTTCTAGTAAGACCAATGAATTAGAGTAGAATCATTATCACTCTGGYATTGACAGTCTTGGTGTATTAATCCTGCAGTGAAAAAACATCTAGGAAGCTTTGCTGGCAAGCAATTACAGACTGTACAGTTTCGGTAGAACACATGCACATTTAGTTGCTTCTGCCAGCAAAATGTAATGTAGATTAGAATGGATACCCAAGCAGGAGAATTTATAAAAGTGTACTAATATGTCCAGCCAGTACTGTGTGTATTGGCACAATTTCATTTGTTCTAAAATGCATAAAATTCTTACAAAGAATACATCCAAGTATTGTGTGTATATATCTCTATATATTTATCTCAAATTATTCAGTATTTTTGGTAGGTTTATATGTACGTGGATTGTTCATGGTAGATAAAGCTTAGTAGTCTCTGGAACAGTACAATTAATGACAATATTGAGAACTTAGAATTCTCTGTGATGTAGTATGCTTGCAATTGTAAGTTAAAACTAATTAAAGATATAGTATGATTAAAACTCTTCCAAAAACCTACCATTCTTTTATTTATAAATCATCAATAAATTAGTTTGATTCTTATCGTTGTGGAAAGCAATAATAACCGCAAGTGGTGGTGTAATACTAAGATTTACAAAGGACATGTCTTTTGTTGTATTTTGAATGACAGATATACAACAGAGCAGTAACTAGAAAGTAATTCTTACAGTATCTTTTTATGCATCTCACTTTACAATTATTCAGGAATGTCATTAAAACACAACTTGAACCACATTCTTGTAGAAGAATTAATTGTAAGTTCACTAATTATCCAACTACCTACTGTTTAGTTTGAGCAGCAGGTCGTAGCTACCGTCCATCGTTGCAGGTTGTTAGCAATTACTGAAATAATAAAGAGCTTGCACATTTGATGTTGGGAGTTGCAGCTGAAGGAGAAATTATTCAACATGTTGCCTTATTCTTAGATTTTAACTGTAATTGTTCAGCATATTCACCGTCTGTCCAAGTGACTCATGCCTCTGGCTGTACTTCTGCCAAAGTAAAGATTTTGGACAGTCGCAGAGTATTCATAACAAAAATGTGAAGTGCTACAAAGTGAAAAATAGGATGAACTTTAAGTTATCTGTCCATTTGTCTTGTCCTTTACATTGTTACAGATTTCATTTATTAAAATCGTACTGTTCAAGTTGTTTAGACAAATACTATTTCACTTGGAATAGTCTATTATGCTTCTATTCCACACATCAGAAAGCACATAAATATATAGGTATATCTCTTGTTGAGTGCAAATATACACAGAAGTTACGTGAAGGAGGCAACACTTAATTTCTTCTCTGCTGCATAATATAGAATCAGTTATACTGTAAAAGACCTTTGAGATCCTTAAGTCCAACCATTAACCCAGCACTGCTAAGTCCATCACTAAACCCTGTCCCTATGCACCACATTTATGGATCTTTTAAATACCTCCAGAGATGGTGACTCAAGCACTTCTCTGGATAGCCTGTTCCAATGTTTGACAACCCTTTCCATGAAGAAATTTTTCCTAATATCCAACCTAAACCTCGCTTGGGGCAACTTGAGACCGTTTCCTCTGATTCTGTCATGTGTTACCTGAGAGAAGAGACTGACCCCCACTTCACGACAGCCTCCTTTCAGGTAGTTGTAGAGAGTGATAAGGTCCCCCCTGAGCCTCCTTTTCTCCAGGCTAAACCCCAGCTGTATCACTCACTCTTCATAAGACTTGTGCTCCAGACCTTTGACCTCTCTAGGCCCAGCTTCACTGCTGGTTGCCTATAATAATTATAATATTGTAATATTATGTATATTTTGAGTTTAATGTGAACCTTTGTTATTATGATTTGTGTCGTTTTTACAGGATGATATAACCTAAAGATCCCAATCAATTTTACAGCCTTGTTGTGCTTGGTAAAATAYCAATATATGAAATAGGAAAAATATATAGGCAGCTAGAAACTATTACGCCATTTTAAGTCAGAGCTTGAAAATTTTAGGACATGTTAACACCTTTTGTCTGACTACCATCTCCGGGCTATTGTCTAAAACAACTAATCCAAATGTAGGCTTCATATCTGCAAGCACATCTCTTATCTCTTGTTCAGCTTACTGGGTCACCTGCACTTCCCATAAGTTATATCCACTGGGAATATTTTCTGTGTTTGTTTTCATCTAAGTGTTTTGTTCTGTATTTTAAGGTCTACTCCATTCAAAAAAAAGACCACTTTCAATAACAACAGCGTCTTTGTTGGCAACGACATACCTCTGGCTTACACCGTATTAGTTCTGTTCTCAAAGAGATGGAGTTGAGGCAGCAGCAGGATAAAACCATCTCTTCCAACGTTTTTACCAGCACCTTATCATTTTGCTGTTAGTTATAATTAAACCCATAGTATTAATTTGTATGCTTACAAAAGCTGAATGTCCTAATTCTTTCTTTTGTTGCTTAAGGCTATGTTTGATGCTTTGTCTGATCTCCCTGAGTGGTATGGTATTAAAGAAATGCAAGCAAATTGGATAGGTGACTGCGTTGGTTGCTCTCTTGATTTCTTGCTGAAGGTAAGTCAGAAATTTCAATTGCTGCTGTCTTGGTTAGGCCAACTGCAACCTCTGAAATGTATGATGGGAATGGATTTTCAGATCTTAAAAGCTTGAAACCTCCTAAAAAAGATTGTTATTATATTCATACCGAGACCAGCACAGATACCTGAAGAACACCGCTTGCGGGTTGAAGAGATACTCTCTGCTACCCTCCTTAGCAAAGGGTTTGTGTGTTCAAATGAATGCAAATTGGCTGTGTATATTCATGCCAAAATACATGTGAGCTAATAAGCTTTCCTAAAAGCCAGAACATTTAGGGGAGCAGTGCCAAGTGCATTATCAAGCAGCACTACACAAGTCAGCTGGGATCTAGTTGAGCTTTTGCTCCTCTCTGCACAGCACCTTCTCTGTGAGACCCAGGCTGACCTCAGGCAAGCTGCTTTGCTTACGTTTGTCCGTTATTTCATTTACTGTATACCATAGTTAAAATAATGGAAACTACACCATTAGGTAGTGATGGAGCTACAGAGAAGTCTAAATAGAAAGAAGGGAGAGAAAGGAAGAGGAAACCTGAAGAAAATTATCATTATCTACAGAAGGGCATCAGATTTTCCCTTTTTTTCTCAAGAGATGAAGAAGGCTCCATGAATATGGTATTGACAGAAGAGATTTTTCAGAGACCCTGATCGGATTTCAGCCCTTGTGTTTCAAAGCTTTATTGTACTTATTTATTCTGGTCTGACATTCTAAAAGTGATTTCTTAATTTAAAGTACTGAATTCTTGGGAACTTCAAATTTAAACAGATTAAACCTTCTAAATACCTCTGATTTGCACCCTGCTAAAAGATGCATTTTTGTATTAAAGTTGTTTTTATCAATTGTTTCTGAAAATTTATAGCAATACTTATTACAGAAAAATCTCCTTCTAAGACCCCCATAGACTCCACAGTTAGTTGACCTAAGATATAAACCTTGTTGATAGTTCCAGATAGTAAGTCTTAAGTAGTTTTTGAAGTTTATTACTTATATTTTATGTCCCATTTTTTGTTGTACCTCCTTTTATTATTTTATTCCTCTACCTAAGTCGCAGCATTCGCTTGATCAGAGAAGTATGGTGTAAAACCGTATGGTAGCTGAGAAAATCCTAAATTCTCTTTAGATTTCAGAGGTGACATCTGATTACAGTTTCTTGGAAGCAAGGCATGCATATTAAAAGTGAATAGAAGGATTCCAGGTTGCTTAGCCAGGGATTGAGTCTACCTCAGTAGCACAGTGCAATATTACATATTATTTTTAGCATTATATTTTTATGGATATATTTGAATAAACTGAGGCAAGACTGTAAAGCAACTTTCTCAAGGGCTAAAAGGAAGTTTTGTCAAGGTTTAATTCTGGAAAATTCCTATAGTGGGAATGCTTTGATATTTGAACTGTGTATTTCTACGGAGTCATGTAGACTTGTTAGTTGTATAAAAAGGAAGGGGAATCTCTAACTACTGCACTTCCTGTGGGAATTTTTCTGCTGTTTTTCAGGTTAATGGTAAAGTAACAGAAGAGAAGCTAGCAGCTTACACCTATACGCCTGAAGCCATTTATGGAGCTTCCCATTTATATATCTTACCGACTCACAGACTACTGCATGGGAATAGCAGTCTCAAGGAAGTCTTTCAGAGGGAGTTCATCCCAGGGAAAGGTGGTATTTTTCTCGTACTGCATTTTGTTGTAGAAGAGCAACAATTTTAGAGAATGATCTTTAGCAAATGTGTGTCAAGCTGAGCAGGAGCTGTTCCTATTGAGAAGGAACAGGACTTAGATTCTTGCTATGTGTCACACGATGTCACATCAGCCTGTCCTGGCTTCAGATGTGGTGAGAGCAGCTATGCTAGAATTCTTCTTTTTATTATACCTGTAACACTTCGTAGTATATAAAAGCAATGGAGCAGATTCTTGTTTCCTCATGTACCAGATATGAATAGTCCAAATTTGACTGTGTCAGCCCATTGGAAAATCTCACATCATTAGCATAAAGACAGCAGAACTAATCCTTGCACCAGGAATGATTTCTTCCTGTCATAAGGAATATAAAGAGATCACTAATACATAGCAAAGTGGATCACTGATAGATAGCAAAATAATACTCTMCTGTGCAGATTTTTAGTTCATACGAGACTCTGATGGAGTAAATTCAGAGTATCCCTATGGCAGTTCATGACTGGCACAGCGGATACAAATAGGTGATAATTCTTTATTTGTTATTAACTGCTTTCCTGAGGGGCTCCTACCACCAATTCTGCCTGTATTTAGCATCCATGGCCTAGTATTTTTTTGTTGTTTGGAAAACCTGGAAATTACAAGAGTAAATACAATAATTTTTGTTTCTACTTCGGGCTGGTCTTCAATATTTTCCCCTTACTGGGAAAGGTGAGGCTTCATTGTCTGTGTAACGTCTGATGTCAACAGCAGTGAAGCAGGAATCTTGTGGGAAATTGTTGTACAAAACCTGCTTTTCTGAGTGCTTCATTTCTATAACCTTAAAAATGTTTGCTTGCTAGCAGAAAAAAAAACCAGAGCCTGACTGTGTTGAATGTGTAGACCCCTTGTCTCAGAGGTGAGCAAAGCTTGAAGAATTTTGGAGAACAAATTTGCAGTTCTTGCAGTTGAACCAAATCAAAGCACTAACTGCAGAAACATACATCCATGCTTTTTCCTGTACCTTTGTTGGATCTTGTGGTTTAAGCCAAACCACAAAAGTTCAAGATTTGCTTTTAATAAGGACAATGGTATATTTTTATATTGGTTTTTAAGTGGAAGTACTTGTAAAAGGTTTTTTTCTTGTGTCTGTTAACAACAAGCTTAAATCTTTTCGTTGAGTTAAATTAAGAAACTTTCAGTTGGAGTAATGACAGACATAAGTCCTCAAAAAAGAGGCACAATTCCAGAATCATAACTCTGCAATTGTGTACTGCTGCTACTTGTGAATATACTTACATAAATTCTTCAGTTGAAATTAGCTGAGATTTGCATTTCAGCCATATTACATATGAAAGGCCAACGATGGCATTTAAATAAAAAGAAATTTCAGATGGCCTTGTATTAACCATTAACTAAGACTTTTAAAAAAAATTCCTCAGTAACATTAAAATATTAATTTAATTAAGTGTAATTGTTTTCTTTTCAATGGACATAGTCTTGTAACTCTCTTTAAATGAGAACACGCTCCTGTGTTCTCATTTAAATAACTAGAACAGTATGTTTTTATGTTTTCTAGGAGAGAAAAAAAAGCTGTTGTACAGCAAAGTAACTGAAAGTTCTAATACCTTTAGTCTTGAAGTGCAGGTCCATATTTTAGGCTATTATTATTTAAATAGATGTGAACAACTGGTTGTCAAACGTTCCGGGTGTTTTGCCTAGAAAAATGTATGTTAATTTAGAATCTGGTAAGTCTAATAGTTTTGACAGCAGGAGGTGTCTGAGACAAAGATTTGGCCGTTAAGTTGTTCATTATCTCATTATAATACTATGCATAGATTGTTTTACATTTGTAACTGTAACATCTCTTTTCGGTTATGATGATCGTGATGTGA
Source organism: Amblyornis subalaris (assembly GCA_018881555.1). NCBI lineage: Eukaryota > Metazoa > Chordata > Aves > Passeriformes > Ptilonorhynchidae > Amblyornis > Amblyornis subalaris. The sequence continues at coordinate 356,918 of JACAXG010000180.1, read as the reverse complement.
GCAAATGAGCATGGGAAAGAGCACCTTCATAAACTGGAGTTGTTATTTTGGGTTCCAGCATAAAATGAAAATTATTGCTGAGTGAAAGAGAAAAGTTATTTTTAAAAGCAGTGTCCTACCCACTCAGCTTCCTGTTCATGATGCTTTTTGGTTAGTTGCTTTTAAAGAATGGGATTATTCCTTTTGTACTTTTTTTAAACGTAGGAGAGCTGTGAGCAGTGGTTTGAATGTGGAAATTTCCTTTCTAATATGAATACCTCAGACATGTGAAATTTGAAAAAGTAGTAATCAGAAATAAATAAATGTAGCATTTGTGTTAAGAAGTGATGAGATATAACAGCCCTGTTCTCGAAATTGCTGTTACTTTACTTCAAGCAGATTTTATGCATTGCAATACAAGCCTAAGACTTTCCTCAGCTTAGCTATGAAGATAGGTGAAAGGAAGTTCTTAGCAGCCTATATTTTAATTATTGTAATTATCATCAACTTAAAGGCACTGAAGAAGTTAGAAATAGGTCCAAATTGAGATCTGGGGTTTGAATCCTTAAAATTTGGAGTATTCAGATTTGTTTTTCTTCTTGCTGAGCCACCCAATCTCCACATTGTAAATCAATTTCAGTTTATTACAGCTCTCACCCTTGATTCTCTCCTCTCCTCACTTCCTTGTGGACATTGGGTTCCTCATCTGTAATATGAATATGAATATTCTGTTTGGAAATCAATAGGTTACTTAAGTGGTCAGTATTTCACATGTTTTGTAGTTCTTCTGTAAGAAATTAAATCATAAGGATATATACACTCTCCTGCACTTCTATCTGATTTTTGGTGGAATTTTGTAATATTGTATGCTAGTATATGAATCAGGGCTTGCTAAAGCCAATTCATACAACTTTGCAGCAGGCTGCATTTTGATCAAAGACTCAATTTTTTTATTATAATCCTAATGTTACTCTGTTTTTACTCTGGTGCTTGTTATGTTTTCTAATCATGAAAATTTATCAGTCTGAACATTTTAATACATCTGAGCTTTTTAGAAATATGATTAGGTTTTTCATTTTCTTTTGTAAAGAAAATTGTAATATAAAATTGATGTAAGTTTAAGATAAACTGCATTCTAATGTTGTGATGTTCTTAGCATATCTTCTGTCCTATTTTACTTACCATATAATTGCATTTGTTTTCAGACTCACTCACTTCAGTGACAGCTGTGAATTTGCTTACCAACCAGGAGATTCCTGTAGTCATCTCAGCAAAAACCAATTTTGATAATTTTCTTGATACTAAAATAGGTATGTTGCTTTGCTATTGCTGATACTTCTTTCTTGTCCTGGGGCTGCTGCTTTCACTACTGCCAGTATTGGCTATTCTTGCACAACTGGACAAAATGAAACCAGCTGACTGTGCAAAAATGTCTTGGGTGAACCTCACAAGGCTAATGGAAATTATTCACTTGAGCTGTACACCTTGCTTATAAGATGCCCGTGTCTTACACTTCAGATATGAATCTGGTTTTGAGAAACAGAGTCTTTCCTCGTGTAGGAGAAGCCAAACCATTGAGATACCTAATCTTATTTTTCCTTAAAATCTTCCAGCTTGCTGGCACATACCTTGGCCTTATGTCTGTTGGAAACAGCCCCAGCTCTTCCTGGGAAGCTCTGGGTGCCAGCTGTTGAGCTTTGCCAGTGTACATTAATAGCATCGTCTTTTCAAAAGAAGGCAGACCAAAAAGTGGGACCCGCTTTTTTCCATTTAGAGCGTATTGTGAAGTCACCTGTTACAGGCTTCAGGGCTCTTTGACAAATTAATATACAAACATTGTTCTATACTGGAGCCTTGAAATGGCAAGAACGTACATCTGCTGGAAAGATAAAATAGCGATTTTGTGTTTTGATAGTTAAGGAGTTACTTGTCACAGGAGAGTTTTGTTTGATTTTCTCTAGTCATCTGCTTCCAAACTTCTACATATTGACAGAGTTAATGTATAGCAGGCATTTCATTGCCTGAACAAAGATGATTGTTAAACTGGTTTTTAGTGAAGTAGTTTGTTAATAATTCTAATGTGCTCGGCAAGTATTTTGAAAGTTTTTATCTGTAGTTTTCACCAACTTAATGCTGGCATTGTCTTGTTAGAATAAGTTTCTTAGCCTTTTAAARACGGCAGTAATTGTGCAAGATTGTTCAAATTATTAGTGAAATTATCACTGAAAGGGAAAAACATGCAGAAAGATGTATCTCTGTGGAAATAATAAATATGTTAGTATCTCAATGTTATTTCAGAATACATGTGATAATAAAGCTAATAAATTTCCTAACTCACTGTGAAAGGTAACTCTCCAGAGCAGAACTAAAATGCATGACTGTCCCAAATAATAAGATGCAGCAGGAAAGATAGCATCAGGGGCCTTAAATATTGTGACTTCTGTAACTGATTTGAATAGCTGTGGGAAGTGTTCTTACTAGTTATATTCTGAATAACAAACTGATGTTATTTGATTGTTTTCCTGAGTTTATAAATAAATCATGTCTTTCATAATAAGTTAAAGGGATAGTAATGTTAGAGACTGTTATGTTATGGCACATTGTAATAAACTATGAAATTAGAAAGATTAAATTTACTATTGGAGCAGGAGGACTATTTCAGCTCCTTGTTTAGCCTTTGATTCTCATATTAGCAAATAGAATTAAAATTTTTATTGTTTAAATGTATTATACTTAGATAATACARCTGTATTGAAAATTCTATAATTCTATCCAGAATGGTTTTATTTTTTGTTTTTTCAGAACCATCAGATTTTCAGAAAGAAGGACAGGACAATGATAAACATTTGAATTACAGAGGAACTGAGAAATGTATTTGCAATTATTGCTGTTTGAATTTCACTGCTTAAAGAATACAAAAACATTTTTGCGGTTTTTAAATCTTTAACTCCTTTGGGCAAACATAAGAGAGTGTCATAAAAATGAAATGTTTTTTGATCTCTTCTAGGAATTCCTAGTACTAGTGTAGAAGATGCTGCAGTAGCTAAGAATCTGGGCATTTCTTTCACTGAAGTCATTGAGACATTGCCAAATGGTTTGGAGAAGGTCATTAATTCTGCAGAGGTGGGTATACAAGTATGGAGTTCTTTCTAACTTTCAATAACAATGCAAACTAAATCTGTTTTTTCAAGAGTGTCAAATACTTTGTATGATCACAGGGATATTTTTTATTTTTTTTTAAATCAAGCCAAGCKTATGCTACCAAATTTCTAGGAATAATTTAATGATGAAATATATTGGCTATGCTGTTGCAATAAAATAAGATTTTTCCTTTTGTACATGAGAGGAAGATCGTACTTTCTTCTGTATTGGTCTAAGTTCTATAATGGAAACTGAATAATTTAATCTATGTTTAAAGTTGATTCTTATTCATAATCTCAATAGATTTTTAAGATAAATCTTAAAAGACTAGCCTTTTTTCCACATGTTCACTGAAATGTGGTTTCAGCCTTTGTGGTAACATGTATGTCTCATGTGACATAGGAATCTTATCTTTAGATCTAGCACTTGAAAAAATGTATTTGATAGCAGACACATTTCATGCCAGGTGGGGTGTAAGTGGTTAAGATGTATGTGAAAGCAAAAATAGAAAACCTTGAAATGAGCACAGGAGAAGGAAAGCTGTTTAAACATTTGCAGTTCCTCAGTCTCTACCTTACATTGGTGATAGAATTCTGGAAGTTTTGGCATACAGCAGTTCATAAAGATCAGCAGTAAATGCAAATATCTGCCAATAAAGGCTGAAGGGGTCTACAAGGCTCTTTCTTGGCCTTGTTCTATTCAGACCATCATGAACAGTGTCCTCTAAGCAAGAACTTTCAAATGAGTAGCTGGTATGTGAATAGTGTTTTGGATAGGAGGATGTTAAGCAGTGGGAAGGGGAAAATTGTTATTTTATTTGACTCTCAGAAATTGCATGTATGACTTCTTTTGTTTGTTCTGGCATTTTCACTGACAGCAAGTATAAATTTTTCTTATGCTTCTCTCCTTTTTTTTTCAAATCAGATCACCGGCATGACTCGGCAGGAGGCTTTAAAAGCTATTACTCAGCAGGCCAAAAATAAAAGACTAGGTGGAGACCTAACAAGTGACAAATTAAGAGACTGGTTAATATCTCGGCAGCGGTACTGGGGAACACCTATCCCAATCATTCACTGCCAGACATGTGGCACTGTTCCCGTGCCTTATGAAGACTTACCTGTGGTGTTGCCCAATGTAACCACCTTCACAGGAAAGGGAGCCTCACCTTTGGAAAGTGCTCCAGAATGGGTGAACTGTTCCTGTCCAAGGTGAGTCAATGCTGCATTTGCTGCAGCCTGGGTGAGATCCCTTTGTACCTGCCTGTTTCCTGTGCTCTTTCCCTAAGTGTTGGCAACTGACCACTCTGCGACAGCTTACTACTCCAGAATGATGTTTAGTCTGACCCTGCATAGGGGTTTTTTCCTTACACACTCTGTAAAACTCCTCTTTTGGAACACCAACATCCACTGCTATTTTTTCATAAACAAACTGGAGCAAAACTTATTGGGTTTAAGTTAGAGGAAGGAAAAAAGGAAAAATAGGATGATTTTCTCCTTGCTTCCCATTTCTTAACAGTATTTCTCACTTCATTTACTAGTCATTTTAATTATCTTTCATCACCAGTGTTCATATAAAGCTTATAATGGTTACTGAATTAGTCTTTTTGTTAAGTAATCTAACATTGTGTTCATTTTCTTGCAGTAGTCCAACAATAAAGTGTTCCCTCAGCTATATAAATCTTAATCATGAAGAATTATATTCACTGTATGTTACAGATAACAGCATGTAATTCAGATTTGAAGGAAATAGAAAGTATATGCATCCTGTGAATGCTGTAATCCTTATTGTTTTTAGTGCATCGGTTTAAGAAATAAAACAGCCTAAATTAAGTAGTGAGAGATATATTGTGAAAATCAGTTGTGTAATCTTGAGGACTGTTTAGATACTCGCTGTGCACTGAAGTTTGCATATAGGTTCTGTAGAAGGAACTGGTAGAACATGAAGTATCCCAGAAAAGTTTTTCGTCAGCAGTGTGATGCATTGCTGCTCCTAACAGACTGACCAAAAGGGAAGTATGTTATCAGGCTGCCAGGCAGGGAAATCAGACACATAAATGGCAATAGGGTTCTCATTGATAATGCAGCAGATTCATAACATCTAACTTTATTTTAATATTTGAAAGGTAGAATGTCAGTATGGTTTTAATTTCTGATTAAGTAGTTCCATGGTTCTCTGGAAACATGTATTTTGACCTTTGTTGATAACATGTCAAAACCAGACATGTTAAAACAGACATTTGCTCCCATGTTTCTGCATAGAAAATTTCTTCTCAGATGTGCCTGTTGAAATTGCACATAGTAGTGTATTTTAAAGTGTGACTTTTGCAGTGAAGTGTTACTGAATAAGATCCACAGGTTTAGTAAAATCCCCAGAAATGCCTTGGTCAGCAATTACTAATTTCAATTGAAAATTTTTCCTGATGTGACTGAAAGTCACTGTATGCACTCTTGGCTTCCCCCACAATCTAAGTTAAAATTTATTTTATTGTTTACCAGGCAATAACATACTTTCAATGAATAGCAAATCCTTATGGTTTCTGGATAGTTATTGTGGCTGCCCTACGTAGAAATTAATCAAAGGCATTTGTTTAGTCAGAAATAAAGGCACACAGAATTAGTTTCTTAGCCTAGAATGTGGTATCTTGCTGAAATTAACTTTTTTTTCCTAATTCGCATCTTTATTTGGCTTCTTAATTCTCACCTATTTGACAGCTAATGTCAGTATTGCTCATCCATGTCTGCTACAGTTTCAGGTCATTTGAGCTATTACTTTTGTGTGCATAGTCATCCTTGCTTTTCCTTGCTCTGAGAAGTTACATCATCCCTCCCTTTAGTCCTTCTCTCCAGTAATAGGTTTTTTTATTAGTTCCATTTAATATCTAGAATTAATAAGGAAAGCCAGATGGAAAGATACAAAAGTCTGTGAATATTTGAGTGACAATAATGCTAACAATCATAAATGGGAGGAGATGCCCAAGTTATTCTTTGTTATACAAGTCCAGGTAATTGTGTTAGCTGTCCGAAGATTGCCTAATGAGATTACGGTATTGTGCCTGTAATCACAATATTGATATAAATTGTATAAACTCTGAAAGATGCCCATACTGTCTCTGTGTTAGTGAGCCATGTCCATTTAGAGCACAGAGTCATGAAGCAGATATAATTATGGTTCAATGACTGTAAAGTGTTCCTGCTCTTGATGGAAAAGCTGTTCTTTTTCAATGTAATGCAGTATTCTTTTACATTGGCCAAGTCTTTGCTTATATGTACAATTTAATAAAAAGGTTATTCTACACTAAAAAGCAGTTAGAAGTAAAATTCCTTTATTACATTATTCACATTGGAAGAAAAACTTGCAGTTACAGGAGGACCAGGGACAGAGACAGAATGAAGGAAAATGTTAAGTGGTGATGCTCTTGTAAACTTGCCTTGGCAAGCCAAGCTGAAGTATCAGGCAGACAGGCAGATACACATTGCAGCTCAGTCATCAAGCCTGATCAGAGACTAAATATGCAGTTGGAAAATATTAAATAGCCAGTCTCCATTTATTATTTATACTTATTATACATTTACATGCATTTAAATTTACATACAATTATAAACTGCATACATTTCTTACATATAATCAATGGCATTTATATATGAGTGTCACAGGTTGCAAAGTTTCATTGACATCAGAATAATCTCATTGTTTCGATAGTAAGAGTTTTAAGAGGGATCATTTACAACAAATGGAAGTTTATTAAATGTGATTATTGGCTCCTACAAACAATGAATATTCAAAGAGAAATTAACAGAAAGTAACCTGAGCTTCTAAAATCTATTTTGAAACTGTTCCTTAGGGCTGCCAATATAATTACAAGCAAAAATCAATTTGCTGTAATCACAAATTAAAATTGTGCTACAAGGTTTAGTAGCGATTTGATCTTGGTGAAAGCTGAAATTAAACTAAGTTAATTTTTTCTAGAGATAATAAATGGAATCTGCAAAGACCTTTTTGAACAGACAATCAATGAGAGGCAACCACATGACCTTTCTGCTAAATCTGCTGGTACTTAATGAGTGTGATATATATTCAGTACCCATTAACTTTATGGCAAAGTATGATTGTCTGTGCTTTGTATCTTTTAAAATGGCAATGCCAAAAATTTCCAGGAACTTATGATCAAGAGAGCTGTCTGGTGCGGTGCCATCTTCTGCTATTGCTGGATGTGATGGCGGTTCGGGCTTCTTTTTGGCTTGCATTTTCTGTGTTTTGGGAGGGAGAGGGAAGCAGTCAACCCTGTTACTGTTGTTGAACTTTTCCTGAACGTGTCACTCTTCAGACTGTTCAGTTTTCAATGTAAATGTTTTGCCGCTACTCTGTCCATGGGGTTTTTTTTCCAAGCTTGTCACTTATCTAAAAATAGCTTTTCTCCTTCTCTCTTGCTCAGGTGCAAGGGAGCAGCACGGCGAGAAGTCGATACCATGGATACATTTGTTGATTCCGCTTGGTACTACCTGAGGTACACTGACCCTCACAACACGGACAGGTGAGGGCTGCGGCCACAGGGCCATCGGGGACAACCCTGCTACACAGAACAGAAGGGAACGAAGAGACCAGACGCTCTGGTGCTTCCAGCTTCTAGCTGCCATTGCAGTCTACTGGCAGTGTAAACCCCTGTACTGCACTAATTATCTGCCTGCCCTCTGAGCCTGAGCACAGCACAGGGTAGATGTTGTGGTTTAACCCCAGCTGGCATCTAAGTACCACACAGCTGCTCACTCACTCCCCCCACACACCCAGAGGACGGGAGAGGACAATCAGGAGGAGAAAAAAAGAAAGTAAAACTCATGGTTTATGATAAGAACAGTTTAATAATTGAAACAGCATAAAATATTGTTGTAATAATAATAATAATAATAATAATAATAATAATAATAATAATAATAATAATAACCACAACAACAACAGTTAAAAAAAGGAGAGGGAGAGAGAGATGAAACCCAAGAAAAACAAGTGATGCACAATACTATTGCTCACCATCTGCTGACTGATGCCCAGCCCATCCCTGAGCAGCAATCAGCAGCTCCCAGCCAACTCCCCTGGTTTATATATGGGGCATGACATTCTATGGTATGGAATAACCCAGTTGGCCAGTTCGGTTCAGCTTTCCTGGCGGTCCTTCCTTCCAGCTTCTTTGTGCACCTGCTCTTGCAGAGCATGAGACACTGAGAAGTCCTTGGCTTAGGGTAAGCACTGCTCAGCAACAACCAAAACATCAGTGTACTATTAACATTATTCTCATACTGAATTTAAAGCTCAGCACTGTATCAGTTATTCAGAAGAAAATGAACTCTATCACAGCCAAAACCAGGACAGTTTATGGAGCTGGTCCAAGAATGTGGCGTTTGGATGCTCTTGTGTGAGGAGATCTACAAGAGCAAGATGTGTAAACACAACTGTGTAAACACAACAGGAGCTACAGGGCAAGGAGCAGAAGTTTGCACAAAGGGCATTATGAGGCAGGGCACAGAGAAAATGTTCAGCTGAGGAGCTAAAGACCTTAGTGGGGGATGGCATTAAGAATGGCAGCCTGCCATGACTCTGAGACTGGGAAGTTGCRTGGAGTGTACCCTTCCTGGCAATGCGCTGAGTAGTTCAGTGTCTGGACATACGGTGCTGTTCCACTGGTAAGAAGAGGAATAGTCCAGTGTAATATCCAGCTGCTAAGCATGGCACCTTTGCTTCTCTTCTTTTGAATTCTGTTGGCTCTTGCTACTTCCTTGTGCACAGACCTCAAGTGCAGAGGCATCACAGCAATCTCCTGCTGTGTCGGCACTTCCACTACATCCATAATTAATGAAAGGAGATGTTTCATGTGCTATGCACTTGTGTCTGCAGCATGGAGAGTGTGAGAAGACAGATGTAGTTATTTAGCTGTTTTTCTGCTTCATAGTCTGCCTGTAGTAGCACTGCTCGATAACACTGTTTTTTTCCAAAGAGGAATTAGTGCAACATCCCTACTATGTAGTCTGAGAAAGACAGGAAGAGTTGCATTTAAAACATCTATACCATATGCTGGGCTGTTTGGGCATGTATTTGTTTATTTGTTGTGCAGAGCACTGTCTGGGAACATACTACATATACCCAGTGACTTAATATTGCTGGGCCAATTATTTTTTTTTATATTGGCAGCACTAGGTTAGTTAAACTAAAGAAAAATCTTCTGGGAACACCTTTATTTCATGTAAATTTTATTTTTTTTCTAGTGATAGCATATTAATATTATTAATATTAATATTATTAATATTACTGACTTAGGCAGATTGCTTCTTCTCCATGACAGTTTGAAATATTTTTTTGTGCATGGGCAAGAGGGACTTTTCCAGAAGTTGAAGAAGAAATAGTCAGATGTAGCATCCAACTGTCAAAGTAACGGCTTAGTGTAGCTTAGTCTGTTTTATATTGAAATGAGAACATTTATATGGACTTCTGCACTAAATTGCTGTCTGCATCTGATTTATTTAGTTAGTTTTTTTAACTAAGCTACACACATGTAAACCCTTAATTTCCATAAACCATATTTCACAGCTATGGTCTACAATTCAGGAGAATTAGTCTGTTGATTCTGGAACCCTATGAACAAGTGAGTTTTGATTTGTTCCACCAAGGACATGAACCCCAGATCCATGATTTGCTTCTGGGCTCATCTGTGAGAAAAAACGTGTTGCTATTCTGAAAATTACAGATGGAACAATCAGACAGGCTGATGAAACAAGCATAGATTTGTTAGAGCAGGGCCTGGAAGCTCACATTAAAGAACTTCTGTAGAAACGGTTTTTTGCAGGCCCACTACAGGAGACATGGAAATATGTAATGAAGCAGTGAGCAATGCTGGGAAACCACGCAGGTGACCTCCAACAACACAGTAAATACACTGTAAATGATAAATTTACTGTCATTTCATTGAGCATCCTTCAGCTGGAGTGCGGTGACCCATCTCGCTCTACAAAGGGCTCTGCAGCCTTAAACTGCATTATTGCCCCCTAACGGCAACAACACAAACCTTCAATTGAAAAATCAGCTGGTTTTGAGTGGTTATGTCTTTTGTCTTTCACTCTAATTTGTTTGTATTTAAAACTTGATAAGTGCTAAAAAATTTAAAGCTAGACACAGGATATTTATAAAAAATCGTTTAAAGAGCAGTCAAACGTTTTCATTGCTTTCTCAGGTAACGTATTTGAAATCTTAATTGCTTGCCTGAAATGTAGGAAAATAATCTTTTTGTGCATCTGCATCTCAGTGGAAATTAAATTTTTGTCTATAATAAGCATTTCACTTCTTAAAAAATTAAAAAGATCTGATAGCAAAATGAAAGTTTTATTATTGCTCTCAATAAACAGTGTTGTCCAGTTGAGGATGATGAGCTACTTTTGTAGCATGGTCTTTCTTTTCAACGTTGTATTTTTTCCATAATTGTGTTTTTTCAGGCCCTTTAATAGTGACTTAGCAGACTACTGGATGCCTGTGGATTTGTACATTGGAGGAAAGGAGCATGCAGTTATGCACTTATTCTATGCAAGGTTTTTCAGCCATTTTTGCCACGATCTAAAGATGACAAAACACAAGTAAGCCTTGTATATTTCTATTAAAATCTTTCATGTTTCTTTTGACTTGCAAGAGTATTAGTGAACACTATGATGGTAGAATATTACATTGAATAAGCCTGCATTTTCCTGCTTTGTCAGTACTTAGTTTCTCACAGTGAGTTGCACTTCCTGTATGTGTTCATACATAATGTTTTTATTGCATGAGTATTCACTGGCTCTGAGCAAGTGATAAAATGATGCTGTAGATTTCCAGCCTGCAAAAGCATGCACAAAGGGGTAACTCAAGGCATTCTGAGTAGTGCTATTATTTCACATTAGGTAACTTCCTACCAGTAATACCATTAATTTCAGTGAAACCATGCATATGTAAAAAACTAAGCACTCCTATAATTCACTGCAGTATTGGAGCAGAGCAGTGCAAAATACGTCTTGATAGGCAAAAGCAGTATATTTATCTGATGTCAATTTTTTTTTTTATTCAATGACTTTTATATAATTACTTTTAATTACTCTTGTTGCTGATGCTGCTATAGCCCAATTCACTATTCTCTGTTTTAGTTAGAGGTAAAGTTTGATGCAGGAAGGTGAGTCATCTGTTGTTCTGGGTTTTGTCCTCTCAGATAAATTCTCAGCTTAACATCCGGATTTCCACTGAAATTCTGCCCTTTTGTACCCTAAAATGCCAGACCAGGAATGCCTCAGTTTGGAAGGTACTAGTGTCAGAACAATGAAACACTACTTGCCTCGTGCTCTGTCCTGTTCTTCCCTCAGCAGAGATGACTGAAAAGATTGAGTCAAAATGAGTGGCCCCATGAGAAAAACTGCTCAGTAATTTCTCAGCCCACAACTTGTATACATTCTTTCTTTACTAAAATCCACTTTAAAAACTTGATGTAAAAGAGGAGCCTAAATATATATGTCACTGAACTCACTCTAATGCAGCAGTTTTGCTACAAAATAAGGATTTAAGTAGGTGTGAACCCCAAGTTATTTCATAATTTTGATGAAAATAAGCGATGTGTTTTCATAACTCATTCTTGCCTGCACAATAGCTTGCAGTGAAAGCAGCTTTTGAAATATTGGATGTAGATTATTTGTGTACCTGTGTTTCACTCTGTTGTCTGCATCTTGTGTAGCTGCAGCAGGAAGGCTGTTTCTTCTCTCTTGGAGCGGGCCTTCAGAGCAGACCCTTTCTCTCAGAGGCAGAGAATTTCAGAGCTTTCCCTTGCAAGCAATTTTAGGCTTATTAATTCTACAAAAGACTTTACAATCCTAATCCATCAGCCATCTAGTGGAGCTGTAACACACAGCAGCAAAATGTTCTTTTGCTAGTCAGATTCTTCAACCTCCCAAAATGACATCAACTACGGTGGCTGAAGTATTTTCAATAACGAAGTGCGATCACAGGGCAGGGGAGATTTTCTTGCAAAGCTGTGTAGTGTAGACTGGTCTAAATATGGTAAATCGCAGAAGAAAATTCTAACTTCAATGAAAAAAATCCTTTAGAAGCTCTGACTATATCTAGTGCCAATAGCAGAAAAATATCAAAATTGCTTTCTGCAGAAGCAGTTTGCAAGGCTATGGAGAATTGCTTTGGCACCATATACAATCTCAAGAAGTGTTGCACATGTGGAGATCTGTTACAGTGTTGTCCTGAGGGCCGGGTGTATAAACTGCTTAGACCTGTGCTCAGACTGCAAGATGACTGTAACAAATTCATCATCATGCACAAAATTGTTCACTTGCTTAGCTCTGTGCAAGGTAAAGCATTAGGTGCTTTGAAGCCATGAAGTCAAATTAGGATTTTGTTTTGATATGGAAATCATAACTCCTTTATAAATATTACCATATGTTTTAAATGTTTTAGCATTGGTCAGAAGCCACTTCTGCTCAGTCTTCTGTTTGGACTGCTCTGGAAGGGCTGGTCTGGAAGATCTAAAATGTGTGTTTAGAAACAACAGGCTTATTGTTAGGAAGCTCAAAGTCATGATGTCGAAGCCCACAGCTCTGGGGGAAAACACTTAAATGTTAAAAAACACTGCCCTCTTGTGCATTTTCAGTCTTTCTGTAGTAGCTCAGGTCTTTTTCACTGATTAAATTAATAAAATTCTGCCATATCTCAGTTTATAGTGTGATCTAGCATCCTTAAAATTTTTTAGGATTCCCCTACTTGTCTGTGGTAATTTTTCATTCTGATGGGATTTCTTTATGGAAATTTTCATTGTTTGGCTCCTGTCCTCTGACTTTCAATGTTTCCAGGTAGTCTTTAATTCTGTACTAATGGTTGTTAATATAATAATGTGGTTCAAAACAGAAGTTAAAAATTCTGTAGTTCAAATTTTCAAAGCGATCTCTTCAAATATGGTGTAATGATTATTACTATAGAAATATTATAGGCAACATATATGAAGTAGGCATTTAAAGACACACATGCTTTCATAGAAAATGCAGTGTTTGTAGGCATTTAAAAATGTAAAGGTGTCAATATAGCTTAAATATCCCCTAAAGATGAGGCATGATCTTTTATTTTATTTTTTAATGCATTGGGCTGGAGACGGTGGGAAAGAAATGCTGCTCAATTTCTCTGTAATGACAAGGCAGAATAAATGGTACCCTCTGGGTATTCTTACGTGTGATATCAGATTAAGTCCAAATTGATGTCAATTTGTTTTAGCAATCTGGTCTGTAAAATGCATTGGTTCTATAAATAATTCACAAGCCAGTGAGCCCTCCCAGCTGTGGCCACTGCTGGGAGAGGGGCCAGGTAGGCAGCTGGGGCTGGAAAACTCCTCATCTGTTCCAGCTTAATCCACCATGACGAATGTGTGCTGACACACTCGATTACACCTGCTCAACTGTGTAACTGCAAGTACAAGTTACACAGAATTTGCTTCTTCCCTAGACTTCAGTACTCAGTTCTGATGAATAATGGGAAATGGAATCTAGCACATTCTCCCCAAAGGATTATAAAGCAATAAAAAAGTTTATTGTTGCCATTAAATCAGCAGATTTGACTGTGATAGAGGGCAAATCTGCTGAGTAAGAAGGCACTATTTTCACATAGCTGCATTGCAGAATAAAAGAAGATGTGTGTGTGACAGAAATAGCTTATTCTGTGAAGGAAGGATGTTACAGTTTCTCTGCGTTCATTTAGGACCTTATCGCTAGTGCTGATTTTAAGTAAAAGCATTCAGCTGTCGACTGTGCGGAATCTTGCATGCTCAATATTGTTTTGTCTTTTTTCTGCCCAAAATTATCAGCTTCCACATCCTCCAATCGCTTCCACAAGGCTGCACAGCTAGATCTAACAGCAGGTTTCACATCCCCCTGGACTCAACTGGTGGTGACTGACCAAGGTCTTGTCTTCTCTCCAGGGCACAGTACTTGGGTGCTCTTAGCCTTTCCAGAGGTGCAGGGTGCAAATACATGCAGTGAGCTCCCTTGCTAGGGCTATCCCTTCTTCTGAATTCACTATTGTATCAGTGTGGCAGGCTCCACACAGTCCTTCTAGCCAGGTCATTTGTAACTGGATCGGAACTCCTGCTGCTCACCTTGAACAGAGTAAAGCAAAGAGCATGAGGACATGGCAGTGAGCAGGAATTCCTGATCTGTTAGTCACGCTTGCTCTACCATCCCTTGCACGGTCCTATATAGAGAGATGAACTTGTATATGAATATTACAGAAAGGAAAAAATGGATTACACGCTTCCTGGCTAGCACAGCTGATCCTTCTCAGGGGTGTCAGGCAGACTTTGCAGGTGTGATGTACAAGATCAAAAGCTGCATATGGCCAGGGTGCAGATCCTCCAGCATGAGTACAAACAAACTTCACAGGCAGATGAAGGCTTATCCCATGCCAGCATACTACAATCTGAAACATGATCAAGCATTCACAGAAACTCCAGACACCTCTTCTGTGCCAGAAATCCTCAGTGTGTCTGAGGATGGCTTAATTTCAGTTGTTCGCAGTGTTTTGGATCAGGAGGTATTTATGATGCCATGACTAGGTGCTGCAGCATTTAGATCGGAATTGCATCACACCTGCTGTGCTGCAGCCCCTTGGCAGTTCCCTTACACAGCCAAGAAATGCATCACTCCCTTCAAAGGGAAAGGTTTGAGGTGTGTGGTTTTATTAATGTGAATCCAAGTGCAACTCTCCATGTGAACATAAGATGGAGCCACCACAACACTGCCAAGATCACTGTTCCTTTTGGGAGACATTCAGTGTAGGGCTCAATTTAGTTTCGAGCCCTGTGTTTATTAGATGAGCCCTGGCTTTCTCATTTTGGGCATGTCTCCATACTCCTGCGGTGTCCCACTAGGAACACATGGTTGGGGGTTTTTTCCCCCATACTTGGTAATGTATTTTGTATTGCATTTTTGCAGCCTCTGTCAGCATAAACAAAAATAAGAAATGCTCATTCCCGCATTCAGCTTTTTGTAACTTGGCATATGATCTGAACTAACTCTTTGTCATTAAAAATAAGTGTTCCTTGAAAAATCACTTCCAATGGAGAGCCCTATCTGATTTGGATTATCTGGCTACCTCATTAGCTTTATTTTAGATAGTAGGAAGTGTAGCTATTTTAATAACTGTTTGAGATCTTAAACAGACTGGAGTACTGAGTGATAGGGAGGGAATATTTTTTTTCTTTTCCGTGGTGTAATGTCTCTAGTTTGTAAAGAACACTCATCCTGAACTGTTATATTCTGAAGCATTTCCCCATCATTATTGATAGGATTATAAAGTTTTTGTTCCCCATTTTCACCTTCTAATTCACATGAATAATTTGTGATAATTTTTAAAGATTTTAGATAGTTTTTGCATCCTATTTTTAAAATAGTTTTTCTTGTTTTTCATGTCTACATTTGACTTCAGTTCTCATCTCCTTAAGTTCCTTTACTTCTAAACAAGACTTTTCAGGCAACCGCTGAAATATTGTTAGAAAATACTTATAGAGATGCTTGAATTGCTGCTCTTAACATTATTGATAAAACCAGGTGGCATGGCAGAGACTCATACTTCTTTGTGATTGAGTGATACATCAATATGTGCCAGTACTTGCACAATATTTACAAGTATACAAAATATGCAAGGAAGGAAATTCATGTTCAAACTTGAACATGTTGAAGGTAAAATATGAAGCCTGACACTTTCCCAGTGTAAGGTTTTGTGTTCAAATATCTCTTTACTTCAGAGTCATTAAAAGAATTTAAAGACTAGTACTCGGAAGATACCTGCTTTAATATGGGGAGAACATGCGTAATGGTTATATAATTTAATAATACTTTACTGTATTATTAAATTACTTTGTTTTAAATTGTGAGATTAATTGTCATGTAATTTATATTTCCTAATAAAGTAGAATACTACATTAACTCCTTAAAAGTGAGTCATGTTTTGGATTATGACTGTTTTCTACATGTGAAATAAAATGTGGAAGTCTGGTTTTAGTATTTCTTTTTTAGATTAGTATATTCTGGCTTTTTATAAAAAAGCATCCTTTTTACATAAGTTGTTTTGTACATATTTGAGGCTTTGTTAGGTGAAAGTGTAGAGAATTCAGATTGTTTAATGTTGAGCACATGTGTGAGCATTAAGAGTTGCAAGTCAGTATTAACCAGTGCTGATTATCATGTCCTCCAAAATGATGGTCACTGGTGTCCCTGTGTTGGAGGATCCCATGAGAAGGCTCCCAGGTTGTGTATGCCTTCTGGGACTCGCTCCATACCTCCTTCCCTGGCCCGTACTGCTCTTGAGACTGTTGTTAGAACTGCCTGACTTTCCTGGCCTGCTCAGGAGGGACCAAAAGGTTTAGAGATTAATTTTGTTGTCTTTTTTTCGGTGAAAACAGTGACAGACATCTGACTCAATGAATTAGAAATGCAAGATCATTAAAGGAGGTGGCTGCAATAATATGTCAACGAGAGCAGTGTTTACTTACAGTTTATTTCTTGACAAGTGCACTACTGTCCTTCAAGGCTCTTTTTAGCCCTATCATACACTCATTTCATGAGAGTTTACTCTCCCTGATGTAAATTTTGCTAGAAAAGTAAAGTTTCAATATGTTCAAGATTCTAAAAAATTGATGCACTGAGATATGAACTTTCCAGCATTGCCCTTTTTCATACAGCTGGGCCTTCCTGGCTAGTTCTGCAAAGGGGCAAGGCATGTGAGGGCTTATGTTAGAGAAACTACCTTTTTTTGTTTATAGAGAGAAATGTACAACAACATTTTGATTTTGTTCAAAATCCTGCGCTCCTCAGAGAGAAGCTAAAACTAAGTATTTGTAAGACAATGAGGCCAGGTACTTGAATGCTTTTACACAAGGGATTTAGCTTGAAGTTAGGGAAATTGTACTGTTGGCCAAGAAACTTCTGTATATTATCCATATGCTAATTTGAAAAGTGATGTTAGAATAACTTAGTAATAAATCAGGGTGCAAGAATGTGAGCGGAATGCAAATAAATACTTATCCTTGCCAGCCAGCCAGCCACCATGAGTAAATGCACAAAGTACTCTTTCTAAGGTGACAACTATTTATGTATAGTCAACTTGAAATTCTCGTTTCATTAAAAAATTGTGCCTGATTGGCTCAACACTTGATGCTTATCATAAAGTATGCTTCTGACAGCTCTTTTCAACAGAGAAATTTCTTTTTCCTTCCATCCTTAGGGAGCCTTTCCATAAGCTCTTGGTTCAAGGTCTTATCAAGAATCAGACATTCAGACTAACAACAGGCCAGTGTTTGAAGAGAGAGGAGGTTGATCTCACTGGTAAGAGAAACTGCACGGGAAAATCAGCACAAGTGAATCCCTAAAGCCAGGAACTGCTCCAGTGTACAAGTCTCAGTGCTGGGATAATTTGGAAAAGAAAATGAATCCTTGTAATATTTAAACTTGAGAGGAACTTCTGTGAGTTTTGGATTCATACCTGCTGCTGAGTGCACAGAGATCCTACTAATCCAGGAGCTTTTAATTGCATCAAAAACAGAAACCATGCTATGGTATTATTTTAGCTCCACTGTAGTCCAAAGGATCAGAAGTCAGTTTTGTTAAGACAGTGCTCAGCAGCTTGCTGAATGGAGCCAGTCATCCCAGCAAACAGACAAAACATCATGGCAAAGCTGACACAGATGCCGGTGTATTCAGAAGATATTAAGAATGTCAAACTTGTAAGAAACAGTGCTATTTCTCAAGTTCTTTCCAGAGCCTTCATAAGCTGGACCAGCAAGTTGTTGCTACGGCACCTGTAGCAACAAAAATGGTTTGGGTATATTTGCCTCTCTTAAGCATTCCCCTCATACATAAATGTTTTCACTGGATGCAAACCCTGTAAGTTAATTAAAAACCAACCAACCCTCTTAAGTTTTGCCGCTGAGTGTTATCCTATTTTCTTCTAGAAAAGATTGGGCTTTTCTGTAGCAGATGGTTTTACTCAGTTGCACCTTTTTCAGTGTAAATGCCCCATTCTGTCTCTAAATTCATGCAAGAGAAAGCACGTTCTTTTCAACATAACTGGCTGCAGTTGAAAGCGGTAAATCTGGTATTTGTAAAAGCTAAGTACAGGTCAGAATTGTATTAAATCAGTACACCTATCTAGGGGGTTTTAAATGTCATGGCTATAACAAAGCTTAAATATCAGGAGCTGTCAAGGCAGCACTTAGGATGCGTGCCAGATACAGCTTCCAAGTGGTACGAGACTTTTTATCATGATGTAATGGAAGCAATGGGATATTACTGGTGTTAAAACATTAACACAGGAAAAATCTGAGAGGGAAAAGAGCATTTAGAATCAGGGGTTTCCCTCTTTAAGCTATTTTGGAAAAAAATCCCCAAAACACTATATATAGTTGTTTCTTCTTATGCTTAGAGAACAAAATTAATTGCTGTTACAAGTGAGCAAAATCTGTTTTAGTATTTTTCATATGTCTTAATATTTAGGAACTGAACCAGTTCACCTAAAAACTGGTGAGAAGCTCCAGGTTGCTTGGGAAAAAATGAGCAAGTCCAAGTACAATGGAATAGAGCCTGAAGAAGTGGTGAAAGAGTATGGCATTGACACCCTACGTCTTTACATTCTGTTTGCTGCTCCTCCAGAACAAGATATTTTGTGGGATGCTAAAAGTAAGTCAGATTGTTTCTGTTCTTTGTTTGGTTGTGTTTGGTTTTTTTTTCCTCGAGTGTTACATTTTAAACACAAAATTAATACAGTTCCTGATGCCCAAGTTTTGGAACAAAACAATCAAAAAAGTATCATAAATAGGTTTTATTGCTTGTTTCTTTTGAAAGAGGAGTCACAAAGCCATCACTGAGAGGCAGATTTGCAAGGTTATTGCAAGCAGCTTACCTCTTATAAGCTAAAAGCATGTATGAAAAGTACTCTTTAAAGTTGTATTTTGTTCTGCAAACTTGGACCTCATTATCTTTTTTAATTAGCAATAATTGCTTACCTGAAGATTATTATTTTAAAATTATTTTATTCATTATAAAATGTTTTTTCTAATCATATCAGATTACAGATACAACTTTCCAATATTTTGTTATTTCCATTTATTTACACACATATGCAATGGCTTTTGTAAGCCRGACTATGAAATACTTTTCAGAAGAATCTCATTAGAAGATAATCAGAGTTCCTAGTAATTAATATTTCTACATATGACATTTTTATGAGCTTACTGCTTGAATAAGTTAAGAATTACCCTCCTGTGCGCTTATTTACTGCTGTCATGCAATTCATCATACTGACAGGTCTTAACTGTGGTTCATACATTTTAATATAGTCTTATGCATTCATTTAAATCTTGCCTTCTTGTTGCATAAGGCTTTAGTAAAACACTCCATGCCTGGTTTCAAAAGTGTTGTTTTTCATTCTTTCATGTGTTAACTTCTTACTACTTAGTTCAGCCTGCGCTAAACATTATTTCAGTTGTGTCTGTCACCCTTTACATTCATGTGTGTTCATTTATATATTATTGCATTATTGTATGTACTGGAGGAGAGGAGTTTATGAGTTCTCAGTTGGCTTTCTGTCACCATCCAATCACAACAGTAGAGAGCTCAGCATATGGAAAAATCCCATTAAAAAATGAACCACTTAGAATCAAGCCTTAACAGCTGCATCCCAAATGCTGCACAGGTACACAGTTCCCTCTGAGGCAGCCAATTCAGTGATGCACAATCTTTTTGCTGTATCTTTCACTTGAAAATGTAATGATTAAGTTACTGTGAGAATAGTGTGTACAAAATCTTGGTTGCAAAGTATACAAGAGCTTGATTAAACATTTTTTAAGAAAGCTAAACACATGCACTTCTCATGCTAGCAGATATGCATTTAGTCATTCAAGCCAACCTGTTTACAACTTCAGAAATACAAAGAAGCATTTCAGACTCATCTCGTGTTAAAAGTATTGGAAAATGTGAACAAAGGGAGATTTTAGCAGCCTAAAGATATTTCCAAGGGAGAAGAAAACAGAAAGTAGGTGAAAAGCATCTCTTAAATCTTTAAGCTTTGGTCTAACTTTCTKAATGATAACAAAATTATGAATGCTTAAATTGAGGAAACCAAGCAGGTTGTGTAGCGTTTGACCTTGGGCTGAATGTCAGGTGCGCACCAAGCTGCTCTATCACTCCTTGCTTTTCAATTGGACAGAGGGAGAAAAGTACAACAAAAGGCTCGTGGGTTGAGATAAGGACAAGGACATCACTTAGCAGTTGCCAACATAAATTTCTCAGTCAAGTCTGTTTTGTTTAATTTATTACTAATTAAAATTAAAGTAATGAGAAATAAAACCAAACTTACAACACCTTCCCTTCACCCCTCCCTTCTTCCTGGGCTCAACTTAACTGGCTCTGTCAGACATGGGGGAAGCTCCTAGCAGCTTCTCAGAGAAGCCAGCCCCTCACTACCAAAACTTTGCCAAGCAAACCCATTACAGGAAATTGTCTCTTTCAGAGCATATTAAATACTGGTTCTCAGTTGTTATGATCACTGGATGTGTTTTGATAGCCTTTTGATAATTGCCCTTCAGACTAGATTCCTTGTCCTTTCAGTGGTGGACATCAAGGTGGGGCCTCATGTCATTCTCTCCCGTGGTGTGAGCAGCCATGAAGTAGAACTGATGCCTTCAGGGTAAAAATGAACAGCTTCGTAGTCTCCCCATCCCAAATTAAGGTGCATCAAAAGATGGTAACAAGGATCAGAGCCTATACTCCTTAGCACAGTAGCATCTCTGCAGCAACGAAAGTATACATACTTTCTAAAATCAAATTTTAAAAGAAATTTATCAATTTGAAGAAATATGTGTGTACATACACATGTGTATGTGTGTATATATATATATATATCTGTGTTTCTAGTCTTCGATGAGTTCAAAAAATGAAAGCACATACAACTCCTTTGTTGAGCCATTAAAACATGAGATGAGCATTCTAACATCTTACATCTAAGATGTAACTTTGGGTTATTTTGCAGATTTTAGCAAATATTCTTGCTATATATATATATATATATATATATATGTTTTAAAGGCATTGCAGGAAAATACTTTTTATCTTTTTAATTTTTTCCATTAAAGCAACTCACCATTATTTGTAAGGACATTTTTAATTATATTGCTATCTTTCATTTAAAATATAGAGGGTTTTTAAAAAATGTTTGGTGTTCTGTTTCTGCTTTTCTTTAAAGTTTTGTATTTGTTAATTGTAACTGACATTTGTTTCTGAAATCTTTCATTAATCTCAGCTGATGCCATGCCAGGTGTTCAGAGATGGCAGATGCGCCTCTGGACACTTGTAACCAAACTTATTGAAGCAAGAACTTCAGGATCCGTGCCCAATCCTGAGCTTCTGAATAAGAAAGAGAAGGCTGAAGCAAGAAAGATCTGGGAGCAGAAGAATCTGGTGATTTCTGAGGTTAAAAGAAGCACTTACATAGTTTCTAAATGACTAAATAAGTTGGTTTTTATGCTAAAACAGTATATTTGACTTACAGAGCCAAAACCTTTTTCCCCAGATGAGTAGCTCATTATTTTTAAGTGAATTATTCTCTATGTAAATAATTTTATCTACCTACAAGTTCTGTGGGACAGAACTTATTCAACGGTTGTATGCTTCATTTAAGGGATAAAAGGTTATGGCATTAAAATGTTACCAATCTGGGATTTGAGTAACCCTATTTCCAGTAGCAAAACTGTAGGTGAGTTCTGTAGGTTGCCCCTAAGAAAAGCTGTTAGGGGCTGTTTGCTTCATATCTCATTATCGTGCCTGCTGTTTCTTGTAGAATGAAAAAAGCTGTTGGTGAAAATATATTAGCGTATCCTTAAAAAAAATTACTGAAATGGTTGTTCATCTCTTGTTATGTGTTTTCTCCTGCTGTGATTAGTATCAATTCAATTATCCAAGACTCAGAAGGAGATGTAAATACTTGCAAAATTAACTTAAAATATTTTTCTATGGATAAAAATTTTCGCCATTTTAAATCCTGTTGTGAGGAACATTCCAGATCATTTAACAGACTTTAGAATTATAATCTTATAATCTATGAACAAGCTTTCACCAGTATAAATGGATTTACAAGAATGAAGGCCTCTTGTAGGGGCAAAGGGAAGATATTTTATTAAAGGAAATAAAGAGTGACTAATGCACATTTTTCATAGCATTGATGCTATTGAAGCTTTTAAAATCCTGAAACAGAGGGGAAGCTAATCAGTTGAATTTTTATATGATTGTTATTTTCTCGTACACACATGATTGCACATATGATGTGTTTTCATACCAAAGTGATTTTCACATAAGAGGTAAGATGCATGTATTTCACAAATTTAAATTGATTATCGGTAATTGTTTTTCATTTAAAAACCCAGTATTCCAAGTTTGAGAATTTTAAGTAATTAGTGACAGACCTTTTCTTCTAATACAAGGTAACGGAGTACTTCACGAAGGATCATTTGTTCAATGCAGCTATTTCCCGATTGATGAGCCTCACTAATATACTCTATGTAAGTATGCGATATTAATGAAGGTGTTTTTATCTCAGACCCTGTTCCTGTCAGTCTTTCTGCAAAGCAGGAGCTGCCTGAACTATAAGAGCAGCTTTCTGTAAGTCATTAGCTGTCATAAACAGTGTTACTAACTGTTATTCAGTTCAAAAGCAGCATGTTCTAGTATCACTGTAGCTCTGAAATACAAACAGGGTTGCAGGAGGAGCTTGATGGTATTAGATCCGCTAAATTCTGATGTTTATCTCTGCGTCCTGTAATTTCAAGAGGATGCGTTTTGTTTAGTTCTATTCTTTGTTCTCTCGATTTTAGCAAATTTGCATAGGTAGCTAGGATAGTAGTACATTATAGAATTACCATACATTCTGATTTAAAAAGGGTTATTCTTTGTAAGGAGTATCACACATAGTCCTCAAAGACAGCTTACACTGCTGAACTTAAGTCTTAAGATTTTTAATTTAGATTATGTTGTTTATCAGTCACTGGTGATAGATGAAATGTACTAAACTATTATCATTATTTTTTACTACTCTTAGATTTGGTTGAGCAGTCCTTCAGGCATATAATGATAACCTGATGTAGACCAGAAATTAAATATAATTTTGAAAGTTTCAACTTCTTTATTGAAATACCATTTTATACTTTATGGATTCCAAGGAGTTTATTGGCAAAATCAAGGAACTTAACAAAAGATTGAGTAGGTTGTGCATAGGTGCTGTACTGAGATAACTTAAGTCTGGGATACTGCATGGTATTGAGAAGGTAACACACAGTTCTTTATCTCCAGCTCAGGGATTTATAGGCATTCGAGGCTACTGGATGGTGGAGTGAATGTTAAAGAAAAAAAATAAAACTCAGTGTCCTACAGACAGCCAGATGTCTGAACACTGACATATTTGTTGACCAAAGGGGTCAGTGCAGTATCTTTGAAGAACAAGTTTCCATATAGCATGCTGATACTTCCTCTTTTGCTCCCAGTTAAAAGGAGGAAGTGGAGAGGTGGAAAAGGATTAAATATAGAAAGCAGGTAGTAGTTACTAAAACTTACTCAAATATCAGTGATAAGAAGATGCCCTCTGACAACATTTGTGGTCAAACAAATCACTGGTTTTGGACAATTTTCTAGTTGATGAGAATGGGTGTTCACATCAAATAATTCTCATAAGGTGACATGTATTGACATTTTCTGTGCTGTTTCATTAGAGGGATAGATTACAAAATAAATGCATCAGATGAATTTACCATAGGATGTAATCTCTTACACAGGCAAATAAAGAAGAAGTTCGTCTGATTACTTTTAGTGCTATATCTTTTCTTTTAAGTTTCTTTTAAGTTTTCTGTAAGTTAAGTTAAATGGAGAAATGAAGTTCAAATTTTGTCAGTCACCTTTTGCCAGAAATTGAACATTTTCTGTACTAGAGAAGCCAGACACTTTACTAGAACAATCAGAGCATCAAACTGTAAAAGACTTTGCTGTGCTTTTCATTCCCAAAGCTTCCTTCAGCTCTAAAACCTCACTTTGTCACTAAATTCAGCTTTACTTAAGCCCCTCTATGATCCTGTACAATTGAACCTTGTCCCAACAAAACCCATGCCACATTCAGCACAGTTTGACTGTCATATGCAAGTACTTCACCTCTTCTCAAATAGCTCTGGTTTTGCCTAAGATTGCACTTCTAGAAAAGGCAGCACTCAAAATTATTTTGAGAGCTGCTGTTGTCCATGAGTGTGTGTTCAGACTCCTATGCTAGAGCACATCACCAAGGGTCTTCATCAGCCACTTCAGGATTACCTTCTAAGTGTTAGAGAGTAACTCTGTGACAAAGAGTTGTGATTTTAATTCTCCATTTTCAGAAGTTTACAATCTATTGTGTAATAGCACTGTCCTAAGCATACACATTGATTTTTAGGTTTTATTATTGCATCTTCTTTTTAATTAAGCTACGTCGTCCCCCCCATTTCAGAATGTTAATAGTTTGTTCCTTTTTCCTTGTCTTCTCGCTCAGCAAGCTCCTCGGCCTCTTGTTCTCCATAGCACAGAATTTGAAGATGCTTTGGCTTCACTCTGCATTATGGTTGCACCTATGGCTCCCCACATTGCATCAGAGATGTGGAAAGGTATTTATAGAAATAAACTTTATAGGGATGTTCAAGAAAAAAAGACAAGAAGCTTGCAAAAATGCCTGTAACTTAGTACACGTGTCACTTATCTCTGAATTCTTCATCTATCTTGTCACCTTCTGTCATAATTTTTAAAGAAACTTGAACCTTGTGGCATTCTAAGATCTCTCTTTTCTGCCTTTGGTTTCTTTTTCCTTGCATACAGAGGTGGATTTCTTGGCAGAAATCTTGGATCTCTAGGCAGAGAAAGGGAGAAACAAGAAAAATTCAAGAAAGGACTTGCATGAGGAATTCATATGTCAACTGCTAACTGCTCCTGAATATGGATGGCATTATTAACAGCTGAACATCATGACAGAAACAGCCCTTTTTCAAATAACTGTTTCAGAGTCTTTGGACTACAAATATTTTCTTTCAGGAGTTCAGGCAAAGATAACCATATCAGAGGGCTGGACACTAAAAAGACTAAAGGAGTGTTCAAGAAAAATCCTGCTCTTGTAGAATGCTCCAGAGACTGAGGGACATTCTGCTATAAATTATCCTGCTGTGCAGAATGGGAATGGTAGACAGAATATCTTTTTTAAGATCTGTCACAGTTGTACAGGTCAGAATACCAAGTGGGATAAGTTGCATAGTGCTGGTACAGTTAAAGGTTGTGAAATAAGGGATACGCATGCCAGAGTTCAGCAGTTGCTTTTAAGGTTTATTGGGAAAAGTCCCAAGATATATGTGGGAAGATAGGAATATATTGTGCATTGTGGCTGGCCACAAACTGCTGTGTGGTTTTGGACCTAATGTTAGCTTTTGGATGCTGTTTTAATGGGTTTATTTTCAACGGTCACCCTAAAACATTGTGCATTCAAATGTTTGCAGAGCAGTGCTACTAAACTGATCATGTTTCAGTGTTGTGCATGGCCTTGTAATAATTTAAAGTGCCAAGGAAAGACTGCTCTTTTTCAAAGCAGTAACACAGAGGCAGAGGCCATGGAAACAACAAGATGTACCAGGGAGAGCAGGTTGGGTTTTTTCCATGTGTTTTCATGCTAAAAGATATTGTCATTTTCAAATTTAGTAATAAAATTCTTCAGGCAATAATCAACTCACAATGTTTTTTTTAAAATTGCTGCACAGAATTACAATGCACATGTCTTTGAACCACACAAAATCACCGGAAGGTGATTTTAAAATGTCTTAATAGAAGCTTAGCTGTTTAGAATAAAGAGTGACATCAGACATGATCCATCTGGAGAGAGCTACTTCTGGTCAATATTCTCTTATGCTATGAAGTACCATCTAATTAAAATAATACTAAATGAAAGTAATTAGCACAACTTTGTTTTCCACATTGGTTGAGATGGAGGCAGAAGAGATTCAGGATAATTACGTGTACCTATAGTGTCTTCTGAACTTGGAATTCTAGTACATGTTAGGAAATAGAGAGTTGTCAACTGCGGTTGACAAAATGACAAAGAACACTAGGCTATCTTAATTAACAACTTGTCAAACGTGAAGCTTAATCCTGTAGCATTTTGAATGTTAGATAAGGAAGTCTTTTCTTGCTACTAAAATCACTGGAGAATGAAAATGACAAATATTTTCTGGATCTCTCTCTGATGTAAGAATGAAAAGAAAGCGTATAAAAATTGGAAGTATATTGTCCTCAGCCTCTGTCTGCATTTAAAGATAAAATTTTACTTGTGTGGTTCAAAGACATGTGCATTGTAATTCTGTGCAGCAATTTTAAAAAAAACATTGTGAGTTGATTATTGCCTGAAGAATTTTATTACTAAATTTGAAAATGACAATATCTTTTAGCATGGTGATCATTGCATTATATTGAAGTTACTAAACAGTTTTATCAGGAAAACATACGTACATTTAACTGCTGCATTGTGGTAGGAAGACTCTATTATTTTGAAATAGCCAACATTTGGCAATACTGTCCTAGGATTGGGATTTCATCTTAAAGATTCCCCAAGTTCATGTTTTGAATTGCACTCTGGTTCCACCAAGTTGCTCTTTAGTAACTCAGAGTCCTGTTAGTCTTCTGGTGTAATCAAATTCTTAAACGTTATTGTGTATAAGTGATGATGCTTTATTATTTTAAATAATTTCAATATTAAAATTAAGATTTCTAAATACTCTGTTTAGTTTTCTTTGTGCTTTAGTTCTCCATACACACTCAGAATAAGTCTCTCCCTTTGTATGTTGGCTTTGCATCTAAACGTTGGGATAATGCTGCTTCCTCTCTTGTAAATTAGTCAGGAAAAGGAGTTTGTATATTTTTAGTTCTATAAATTGCACGTATAGCATTGGACCCCTCTCTGATGGAAGCTGCTTGAATGCTGTTAAGTGCCTCACCTTTCAGCAGCTGAACAATAGCAACCCAGTGCTTTGATACTTGTGTGTGAAGGAGTTCTTTCTCCTGCTTTAGAGGAAGAACCGTTTTTGGGATTTTGGACTGTCAGCCTAATGGTCTTCATTGTGCAATGAATGCACTGGTTTATTGCTTAATAACATAAAAAGCAGCCATAGCTCTTCAGTGTGGGAAGAGTTCATCCGGCTGATATCTTGGCAGTTTATGAACACTAACAGGATGAGGAAATCAGTTTCCTTCCTGCAACCTTGTATCTAAGGAATATACAGACACCATTTGAGACTTTTTTTTTCGTTTGTTTGTACTAGGTGCAGAATTTTGCTGTTCAGACAAGGATATGAAACTGCTTATTGTGAATTGTTAAATTTGTATTAGAGATGGCACATGAAAGATATATACACTGATGATAAACATATCTTAGGATATATTGAAATGAAATATAATTTTTGGAATTTTAATGCTACAGTTGTCTTAGCAATATTTAACTGTCACTACATAGCTCTTTTGCAAGAATTTGTTTGAATTCAGCCCTTGCTCAAGAAGGCTTCTGTAAAGAATAGAGTGCAGTAAAAGCTAATTGATGTTGCAGATTTTAATTGAAAATCTAAATGTAGAAATCCTCCTTCACAAATCCAAGAAACATGATTTGGAATTTAAAAAAATTTTTTTTTTGCGTCCAAGAGCAGTAACCCAAAGAGAAGGAGAGCAAGTTTGTCAAATGGAGGAAGACAGATTGTTTTCAGAAGGTTAAAAGGATTCATGTGGAGTTTACTGGGTTGCAAGCACATTCTAGAGTTAGCTTATAGTACCCCAGGCTTTTCACAACCTACTTTGTACTACTATACCAGTGGTATAATACAGTTTTTCTCAGAGCTGTCTCGAAACAGCTATTATCATTTCTTTGAGATCGCAGACTGTTTCATATATGACTGACAGACGTATTCTTCCTGGGCTGCAAAAGGTATTTCAGGTATGTAACTTGCCTGAATCTGTCAAATAGGGAGATTCATTAAACAGTAAAAAGCATATGAAGAACAAAGTAACATGGTAACAATGCTAGTAACTACTGCACACCCCAGTAGATACTCAGCCAAAATGCATCTCCACTTGCCCTTACACTCTCCTAATTTGAGTTTTTTATAGACTTTTTCTGCTTGTCTGCTAGTGTGGTGGATATTAGTTAACACAGGTTTCTATTGTTTTGATTTAGCTAAATCCAAAAGTTAGCAGCATTTGGATATTCACCCTCACAGTCATGTTATACTACCCCCTCTGATCTTCTTACATTTTCTGTTAGAAAATCCCTAGTCCTGAACTCTGATACTGCCATTGTTTCAGATGCGTTCATTAGCTTCCTTTTATCACCCATTAAGACTTCCATCTTCCTTCCCTTTTCTGCTTTAACCTCTCTGTGCCAGAGCTTGTCCCATGCCAGCTCTTTCTCAATTCACTTCTTAATCACAACTTTTCCTCTGGCCTACATAATTTTGTGTTCAAGTAGCTCTACAATTACTGGAATTTTACAGATGATTTGTTCCAGTGCTTTTTTTCTGTAAGACTAGAGCTACCTTGCTGTCCTAACACCTTGCTGATACATGATTGCTCCCACGTCTTCCTTCTTAAATCTCTTAAAATGAGAATCTGCTCTTCTCTGTTAAATAGCACCTTAGGGGAAGTATTATGCTTATGAAATACTCATGTAATGCTAGTAAAGCATTGCCCTGAGCTGAAAAGTTGTTAGACTGGTCGTGTCCCCTCTTTCTCTCATCTCACTAATTTATAGTAATACAGTACTCATTTAACTTGTTGTTTTAAATTGGGTTCCAATCCTGTGAGTTACTGGTTAGGGAAACCTTGCTCTAGCATTAGCTTCCTAATCAGTCGAAGTCCATGGAAGCAGATCCAATAGCAAGATCAGGGCTTCAGATTGAGCACAAGTATTGTCTTTGATCTGTCCTGTACAGATGGGCACAAATAAGTCAACAGCTTACAGTGAGTAAAAATGGACTCATTTAGCTTTCTGTCCTACTTTTGCAAGAGAATCTATAGCCATAAAAGCAAAATACATCAAAAATATGATAGCAAATGCATGCCACTTCATAAAATGTACTTCACTAGGTGCTTTCCAGTGCAATAAGACAGTAAAAGAGATTTTTCATTTTTCCACAGTGAAAGTCTGGGAAATGGTCCGTCTTTAATGTCTCAAACAGTGCTTTTGTATAGTGTCTGAGAATCAAGTGGGAAGACTGGAGAAGGGTTTTGTCTAGGTCCTCACAAGTGGACCATCACCATTCTGGATCAGGGTGATTAAGTTTCTGGTTTAGTGTGTTGAATTTTGAAAATACAAACCAAATCATTGTGTTTTCTGTGTTCTACAGCTCACAAAATGTGAATTAGGGCAGGAAGCCAAACAGGCAACATAACTAAAACCTTCATTTCGCTTTCGTGACAAACAGTTTTCTGAAACTAGTTCTGTTGACTTTTCTACTTCTTTTTTCCTTTGGATGAGCTCATAGATCATTTTGTAGCAAGAGAACAAACCGAAAGATTGACATTCTGCCTATTCAGACTTTGTCTGCTTCAGAATACATTTTAATTTCTTTTTCATTAGTAGGTTTGTTAGGACTGAGAGCCTCCACAGAAATTAAGTGACCCTGGTTTTGCTTCTGTAGATAAATGCTTATATCAGAAAGTGAGTTTTAAATAGTTTGAAGAACCCTCTTCAACAGGAAAATAAGGAGTGGCCAGCATGCATGCTTCTGCTACAAGGCATGTGATCAGTTGGAAAGAAATGAGCTCATCTGCATGTTTAAAAGCCAAAAAGGAAAGAATCTAACAGCTGTTGTCTTTACAGTCAATGTGATAATGAATCATCAATATGAAGATTCTTTTTCTGCTTGAGTTTGTATATTTTGCTCTCTCAGTTTCTGAGCTACTGCTGCAAAAGAAAAAAAAATACACAAAATCAGAGCCACTGAAGTGTTTTAATCAATTATTTGCCTAATAAATCGTTGTTGTCATTGGAAATGTGCATGTTCTTGCTTGCCATTAGAAATAGCTCCCATCGGTCCTCCCCACTGCCCCTTTCTGAGTCATTCAGCAAATAGCACAGCTGTGTGTCATTTTACCAAAGCACTTTGTCTGAAAAAGCACTGACAAAAATGTGGTGGATTTTTCTGGAGGAAGTTGCATGCTCTTTATGTCCCTGTTTGCTGTTATTCACTGTATTAGTCTAAACAATCCAGTGAGGTGAATTCCTGTATGCACTGTGCATGGGTTGGGTTTGCTATGGCTGCTGTCGTGCTCTGTTTTGAACAGCTTCAGTGCCTTGGTCTCAACAGTGAATCTTGTGTTGATGGATGCTTTTGCTGGAGTTTCCCTAAACCAGATGAGAATTCACATACATTTTGCAATTCTGAATGAAGCATGTGCTTATAAAAAGTCTTAGTCTGTGTACTTATTCATACAAAGAGGATGTTTTTAATTTAAAAATCCCCTGGCTTTGTGAGAATCATAAGAGCAATCATCATCAATATTGATCATATTTGACAGTGTCTTGTTAAATGAAATCTTTTTATTTTGTCATACAGCTGCAGTAAATAGCAACATAAATCCCACTCAGGAGCTTTTATTCAATAACAGAATGCAGAATGATTTGCATCCTATTCTCCTTACGCTTAAATCGGGAATGAATTATCTTGGGAAGAGCATAGCGTGTTTAATAAAAGGAGATCACTTATACCCATTTTAGAAGTTTTTAAAAATAAAATCAAAGGATAAAGTGTTTCAGAATGTAAAAATTATAAGAAGGAGAGCAAGCTGTGCAAGGCATTCCTTTGCAGCACCTTTAATTTGTGAGAAAATATACTTCACAAAACAGAGAAAATCTTGCCAGTGGCTTGACTTGCAAATTTAGAAACTACCAAGCGTATTACAGGTGGTAAATAATAAGCCATAATTGTTTATCATTCTGAGTGGTTTGTAAAATTTTAATCAAACTGGCAACATAACTGAAAATAAATGCAGTATTATGATTGACTTCTAGAAGTAGAGGTCAGCTTGTGTTGCAATATTACAATTTAAAATAATAAGCAGTGGTCTTCTGTGCTTTTGGCAAAGGTATAGACTGTTAATTTAAATCAACAGTGTGCCCACATTGTTAATGTCCTTATGCATGGTATAAAACAGATGCTTCAAAGATGTATATATTTCTGTTTATAGTGTGTTGTATGCTAATCTAAACAATGTTATTTCCTCCTATGGCACTTACTTTTAAAGTCAACTGTATCCTGATCTAATTTGTCAAACAAATTCCAAAGACCAAATGTTCTGGTTACAGTACAGATGAATGTTTTACTGTTTTCATTTTTCAGGTTTGGCACATATGCAGAATAAACTTTGCACTCATCATCACTGGGATGTTGATGTTCTGCATCAGTCCTGGCCCAAAGTAGACCCAGACTACCTTCAGCCATCAGATGTTGTGGAGATGTCTGTACTGGTGAGAGCATTTTGATTTATTTTCATCAGTGGCCAAGTAATGTGTTATGAGCCCAGAGGATGATGGAATCTCTGCTCTTGTGGAAGTCAGTTCCCTTATTAGATGGCTCAGTGAAAGTTCAGAATAGAAGGTGCAATTATGGTTGTGCTGAGTAATTGAAAAGGTTTCCTAAATGAAAAAATGTAGCGTGTCTGGAAGATAGACACACTAAATATAAACCATTCAGAGTCACTGCATATTAGTACCTGTGGAGATTTGACCAATGAACAGTCAAAACTATGACCAAAATACAGGCCCCTCCAGATTTTTTGCTTGACAGTGCATTTATGAACTCAGCCCTGTACAAAAATGTATAATTATGTGACGTTTCTTGTGGTACCTGTAGTGCTATGGTTGCCTAATAGAACCAGTCATAAACTGGGTTAAGTTGTGATTTTTGCCAAACGATGTTTCCCATCTGCCTTGGGCTGAATTTCTGGCACATTTCAGGAGAGTGTATTTGCAGGAATGGGGCTGACAAAAACCAGCCATCTTCGGTAATGTTATAACTGCATTCCAGTTTCTCTTTGAGCTCTAACACCTTTGTGGTCTAGGGAAAGGGCTGGCAGTGGAGTAGAAAAGTGGCCGTGTATCTACATTTAGTTAACCTGTAATTTCCCAACATGTGCATGTGCATGGTGTAGTTTGCTGTCTTTTTTCCTATAGCTCTAGTTAACTAGCATGTGTTCAGGATGCTCCCAGGCATCATAAAGCTTTGTCGTTAGATAATGCACAGTAGTCGCAAGTGCCACTGCAGGTCCCAGAGGGAATGCCTGGAGCCAAGAGCATGGGATCCATGAGCAGTGTCTCAGCTCTTCCACTGACTGACTCCTGGTCAACCTGCCTTCAAGTTCTTCAAGCTCAGACATTATGATAGTCTGTAATTAATATAGTTGCATGCTACTAGATCTGCAGGACTCCTGCCTTTTTCACTGATCAGCAAAGAATAATCTTTAATGCACAAATTCTTAACTTAAATGTTTTAAATTAAAAGAAATGCTCAACTTAAACACTTTCTGTGTTTCTGGACATTGAATGAAATGGAGCCTCTAGAAGAAATGCCATTTGGTCATGTAAAACTGCATGTTCTGTGTGTGTAAAAGAAACAGTAGCAATGCATTTTAGTTGTATTTAATTCTGTTCACCCCTTTGGGAGAGGGAGCAAAGGAGTTGGGTTATTTTTGTTGAGCTGAGTTTTTTGAGGAGGGAGAGGTTAGTTGAATTTAGGGAAAGCCATGTTGCTATAGATTTCCTTGATCAAAGTATCTTTGCAAATAATTTCGTATCTTGCCAGATCTCTCTGTCAGTCTATTTTTACAGAATGAGAAATAATGTTAAACCACAATTTTTTCCAACATTAAACATACACCCTTAATAGAGGCCAAGGAGTATGTCTTGAAGGAAATATTCAATTGGCATGTTTTCCCAAACTAAGAAGGACTCAATTGCCAGCTGGGGTTAATAGAAGACTTAGCCTTATAGTAACAGGGGACGAATTGCTTTTTTCCTCTTTCTTGCCCTCTTTCTTTCTTTAAGTGATAAGCATTTACTTATACCACTAAAGATCTTCACTGAGGTATAATCACTTCTCTCAAGCTCAAAATAAACCTTCACGTCCAAGCACAGCCAGCAAACATCTTGAATTCCAGTGTTCAGTTTATAAGGAAGTCATGAATGAGAAATTGTGTAATTATAGAAACGTCTTTGCAGTTGTGGTTAGAGCAAACATGTTATTAAATATATCTTTGAAATAACAACTTCAGCAACACGGGGAAAACTCTGAACTCAGTGTTTTAAGACTACACAACCAAACATGAAAATGCCTAAACATCTCACTGATATTTTTCTGCAGACATTAAAATTTTCTTCTCAAAAAAAGAAACAAGAAAAAAATTTAATTTTGCTCTAAATAACCATTATGAAAGTTATTTTTGTTTCTTTTCCTGGTTGATTTTGTCAAAGCCATAATCTTGTGTAACAGTCTTGTTGTAATAAGAGAAAAACAACCCCTGTGTTCTCAGTCATATATTCATAGAAAAATATGATAGATGTAAACACCTTAGTTCTGAGAAAGCAAGTGACTGGAAGATCAGAGAGACAAGTTGCTTTTTTGCCCTGGGAATAATTCTTAACAATGGTGCCTATGGAGTGTGCCTGGCTTTCTACTCTTAAGAGTAAGGCAAAAGGGAAATATGGGGGAGCAGGGGATGTGAATGTGGGAAGTCTTGTGGACACTGTAGGGTTTTGTATGGCTGCAAAAATAAATTGCCCTCATTAAACCAAGAAACACTCGACATACAGAGGAATTGGTTAGTTGCAAAGAGGCAGTGTCTCTTCACAAGGCTGTACAGTCAAACCAACTCTTTGGGCCACAACCCTATTCTTCTCAAGCCATCAGACTGCCTCAGGCTGCCAGAGATTTGTCTTCTGAGACATTTTGGTTTTATTTTTCTTCACACAAAATACTTCATTATTTCCTGTCTGTGCTGGAGTTATGTCTTTCCGTATTTAACCCAAAGCAACAAAAGCAACCAACTCACTGTATCCTTGGCTGAAACAATATAGATTGCCTACAAGAAAGACATTTAAATTCACTGGATATGCACAGTATCTGTTACTCTAAATGTTATTGCAAAGTTGAGTATTTTAAATAATACCATATAATATTAATGCTGTGAAAAATCTGACCTGAACGTAGTGTGCATTTCATCCTGTGAGCACACTTCTGACTAGCATTCCTCACATTTTCTAGGTGGTGCAGAACTGTTAGCAGATGTGGTCTTAGAAACTGATGTTTTTATAAATAAAAGTTGGTGTCATTTTTCTTGCTTTGGCATATGAGGGAGGCCTAACAGTGCACAGATATTTATTTTCTTTTTTACTTCTCAGAAGGATTATGCATCAATGGTAAAAAAATATTTGAGTTGAATTAAAAATTCCTTTCTGCAGCCTAAAGGTGCTTATTTTTCAGTCTTTTGTGATTTTATTTCATCTTTTATAACCTCCGTAGTTACCACTAGCTCCCTGTAGATCCAGAATGGTGTAGAATGTCAAATGTTAAAAAAAAAAAAAGATGTAAGGGGAAAGAAGAGAAGAAAAAAGCAACAAGTTCCTCCTTCATGGGAAGAAAGGACCCAAGACTCATGTATTTCTCCTCTTGCACTTTGCCATGGTTTTTCAGAGAAACAAGGCTGCCAGCATCCAATTTTCTTGTGCTGGCACTTTTACCTGGAAATGCAAAGGGTTCTGTTGGTCTAGTGAGATACAAGGAGAGAGATGGAGGAATAGCAGAAGGCATTTCTCCTGCTGAGAACCTAAGCCCTGGACTAAAAGGATATGTGAACAGGATTCTTGTTGCACACAGTGTGCAATTAAATCTGCAGATACCTATTTTTGAAATRGTGTTAAAATGCTTCTTGATACTTACAATATAATGAAAGCCATGCTGCAAACACATGGTGAAACCATAACCAATCTGCTGTTTGATAGGAGTTTTGGTCCCAGCTCACAGCATAATGTGGCAAGATCAGGAGACATGCTGTGGGAAGGTGGAGATGTGCTGTGGGAAGGTACACAGTGCCAGGTCGCCCAGACTTCTCGACCTTTCTAGGAAAACAGAACCGCCAGCAGTCATTTATTTACCGAGTTGATTTAGACTGCTTGGCTTTTCTGTTGAGAACAGCACCAAATAGGCTAGTTGTGGAAAATTTCCCCCCTGCCAACATCCATCCACTGGGACATATTAATTTGCATGACGGAGGACAGTGAATGACATTTTAACTAGGCAGGCATAGCTTTGAACTCCAGGCTGCGTGTCCTAGCAGCAAGCTGAGAAGCTTGCTTTATATTCCCACTAAAACTGTATCTGCTTGGATTTTACTGTTTTCTTTTTCCTATGGAATGCATTTCTTCTCTGAAGTGCCCTGTCAAAAAGACCTACTTGTATTTATTTTTCACAAAAGCTTTAAAATGAACTCGTATGTGTTTTTCCAGGATTTTACTTTGCACAAGGTGCTAAAGGCAAAGTTTAACACGGCCAGCCTTTTATGATGCCACATTATGGATACATGTAGAAATAGTTAAAAGCCTACCGACCTTATCACTGCAAATTATTGTCAAGTCTAGTCAAAAACCAGAAGTGGCTCATCCTTGCTGCATTTGAGATGTCATCTTGTTCCTTAAAAATCTGTCCCAGCTTTCTCTCTCAGAGAATTGTACAGATTATTTTATTTTCAATAAAATACAAACCAGGTAAGGGAACTAGGTCTCTCTCATTTGTTGTATGTTGCATACAGATATCCTGGATAAAATCCAGGTGAAAACCAAGCCATGAACATTGTGTGTGAGCTGCATGAAGCAACGTATGTTTCTTTTAGATGGTTGAAATCTCCTTGCAATGATGCCTAAAGGTCAGAGATCTGCAGTACCTACAGCAGATTATTATGCAAGTAATGTGATTAACTGCATTAAAAAATTCAAATTATTTCATTTTCTAAAATATGGGATTGATATTCTTCTCATTAAGCCACTGAACATAGTCCGTATAAATCTGAAAGCTTTTGCAATAATTAATTTTGTGCCAGCTCCAGAAAGGTACTCAGTCAGGTTCTGTAGTCTGTGTCCATTGTCTACTCTTACTGGATGATAGAAAGGATTTATAAAACCATTTTATAAATTAAGGTGATTCCCACCAAAGGCCTTGCTCAGTTTTACTTACATGATTGTGCCCCACTGAAGCAAAACCAGCGAAAACCAGCCACGCGCAGGAAAATGTTACTTTGTGAGTCATTGACGTCTTTGTGGTCAGTGTTGGATTAATGAGTCATGGGTTGAGTGCAACATATAACAATGAGTGCAACATACACCAAGTTAAAACCTATTTTTCTAAAAATAATAAATCTTGCATTTGAATTTCTGCAAGACATTGCCTAGCTGTAAAGAATCCAAAATGCTGCCCAGAAGTATGTACAAACCAAGATTCCCACCAGACAAGCCATTTTATGCAGTTTATGTGACTGTCATGTTTTTAAAATTAAAAGATCACTGCATTGCACAGTCACGTGCTACTTGCTGTCTTCAAAACTGAGACTCCAAAACTGAGACTTCCTGTGCCACTTCTTCAATATTATTTTGAGTATTATGAGTCAGAGTTTTATCTTATGATGGATGGACAGGAGATAGGAAGAATTTTATCCTCTACTTAGAAAGTGTGGTTTTGGAGAAAAGAGAGTTTATTCCACTTTCCCTCTTTCCTTGTGTAATAAGATGGATTGGATACAGGAAATGAAATTGTAGAAAACAGTCTAGTGACTTCTGTTTTTTTCTTGTTTTCATGTCTTCTTTTCAGATCAACAACAAAGCTTGTGGCAAAGTTTTTGTGCCTCAGCAAGCAGCCCGCAATTTTGAAGAAGTCCACGAGCTAGTTCTTCAAAGTGAACTTGGAGTCAAGCATCTCCAGGGACGAGCCATTAAAAAGGCCTTTCTGTCTCCCAGAACAGCCCTTATCAACTTCTTAGTGCAAGAATAGTAAAGGCTCTCTAGGCTGTAAAAGGGGACTGGAATCTTTTGAGGTGGAACCCAATGCAAAAATGCCATTTATGGTTATTTCAATCTCATGTAGACACACAAAAGAAATCTTAAAATCAGGTTGCTGCTAAATCTTCGTTTCAATGTGGAGAAATGTGCAGAATTAAAGTTTCTTATTGAGTCATGGTAAGATGCTGCTTGTCTATGTTCTCTGGGAGAAGGAGAAGGAAGCACAGAAGAGCTAAACAGTTGTAACAGAATGTAAATGATTTAATGCGCACGGGGCTTAGTGTCAGCCTCAGGAATATATCCTGTTGGAAAGTTGGCTTGGCTAAATGCAGATGCATAAATATGTTTTCAAGACTGAACAACTGCCCTGAGTAAGTGCTACCCCAAATGTTAGGTGTGTTTTGCTCCTTGTATCTCGTGTTTGGGTACCCTACCATTAACTAACATTTTAAGAAAATGTTACTACAGAGTGTTCATTTAAAAAAATATTTCTTTGCGCTGACCAATGGCCTTGGGCACAGGAGGTGACCAGAACAGGATGGTTTGATACATTTCACATACGTTTCAGAACCCAGCCAAGAAAAAGGTCAGATTATTTAGCCAAGCCCTGCCTCAGCCTCAGCTGGGGTTCTCCTTCATGGCTGGCGTATTTGCGTTGGCACAAACTGTTGGTGCAACTTCAGCAAAGTGCTGATGTTTGTTTCTGCATGGAACAGARTGGAAGTTGCTTCCTACACATGAGCCATCTCAGAGATTTTTCAGAGATTCAAGGAGGGGATTAGTCGTCTGCTGGAAATGCAGCAGTGAGGAGGGCAGAAGTAGAAGCATGCTTTTTGCCTCTACTAGATCTTGTAGTGCCTAGGTTGTACAACTTGAATTGAAATTCTTTTGGTTTTTTTCCTGAGGGGTTTGTTAAGTGAAAATAGCCGTCATGTTTCTAAGAATCAATCAGACATTCATAAAACATAAAGCCATTCTCATGCCTGATTCCAACCATGTTATTTGTATGCTGCGTTCTGATACATCCACATGGAAATGTTTATTGTATTTAGCAAATGCTTGAAAAAGAGTTTCCAAGGAAACAATTGCAGCGTTCATTGTGAAAGAATCTGTTTTCTTTAACAGTCATTAAACCAGCTAGTCCAATAAGCCAGCCATTTATGAGCCATTCTGACAGTTAAAAAGTCGGCGGTAACAACCAGCTAGGCAAATACAGAGGTCTGCAGTAACCCTCCAGCCCAGCAGGCATCCAGGCTCTGTATTAGGAAACCAAGAAAGATCTCCCACATAACAGTAAATAAGTCTAATAGATCCTAAGCAACTAGGCTCAAGACAGATCACATTGCCATGTAGGTACTAACTAAGCAGTGCCAATATTCATTTTGGTTTTACACATTTTTGATACCAAATATCCAGATACATAACAGAGATGCCAGGCTTAGCGAGCATGTTTGGCTGTACACATCCCTGCCTCGGCAACAAAACTCTTCTGATTTCTGCTTCCTCCTGAACCACACTTGTGCAGATTTTCTCTCTAGCAGTCCTTTGACACCAGAATGACTAAGAAATGGAATATTTATAATGAAGATACAGTCTTTGCAGTTTTAAGACTCCAGAAATCTGAGCCACAAAGGAATGCATTCAGACATTCAAACACAGACCTTTAGTTGGAGTTAAAATAATTTGAATTCCAGGGTCTCGCTGACATGTATGTTGTTATAAATTCATAAAACTCCTGTTCAGAAGCCCCTAAAAGGACTGTGAAAGAGATCATTTACAGTAAAATCTGTGGCACAGCAGTCCTGGTTTGCTGCTTTTTTTTTTTTTAATAAAAAGTTTAATACACCCTGTGGAACCATTTTAACAGAGTTTTTCTTTGGGGGAAAGGTGACATGTTTGGTGTAAATAAAAACTTTTAAAATTTACAAGAATGAAGAAAGATGTTGTAAGCCCAGCAACCCTGTGGTGCCTTTAAACAAAAGCTGCAGTCACTGCAGGGCCAGGTAGCAGCCCACAGTGTTTATTGCTGTTAGCACTTGAGGGTATTTGCTCTTGCTTGAGGAAGTGAATTGTAGATGTCACTTGGTGATTCAGGCAAAAATCGAAATAAGGAATGGATTTCTACAGGCTAAAAAAGGAAAGGTAGTGAACAGCAATCTCACAAAAAGGGTAAGGTCAAAAGTCCCGCCAGTGTGTTTACAGTAAGTTGTAATTCAGTGTTGTCTAGAGGATACAAAAAAGGTGGTAGAAGAGTGAGTGAGAGAGATGATGCAGACAGTGTGACAGAGCCTAATCCCCTGCTAAGTGCATGTTTGAAGGATGGCAGAGGTGCCAGCTGCAGAGCTATGCAGTTGTCCTGGCAGCCACTGATATTTCTTACAAGGCTGACCTGCTCTGAAGCACAATTGCTATTTGTCTTAGGGTAATTGTGACTCATAGGTTCAGTCTGTGCCTAGATGGGACTGGTAATGATATACAGGCTGTAGTCTGTTACTAAGCCTTAGTAAAATAACTTATCACAGAAGTCTCATTTATTTGGCAGTTGTTTCTTGTGTCAMAGTACAGAGGCACCTTTATGCTGATGGGGGTGTATAGATTGAGTCCCCTTGGAGAGCTCAATGGGTAAATAGTCCTGGAGTTTTTAATCTGGGAGGGGGACACCTAAGAAGTGAGAAGGAAGGGTGCCAGCGGGCGATCAGT
This sequence comes from Amblyornis subalaris, assembly GCA_018881555.1. Taxonomy (NCBI): domain Eukaryota; kingdom Metazoa; phylum Chordata; class Aves; order Passeriformes; family Ptilonorhynchidae; genus Amblyornis; species Amblyornis subalaris. The sequence goes on along the minus strand of JACAXG010000180.1, from coordinate 316,931 downwards.
CAACTTGCAGTGCATTCACACACATTAAAAAGGATGTGGTGCCACTGTCCTTATTGCATGAAGTGACAGTCCAAAGATGATATGGGAGTTTTACTAAACCCAGTGGGATAGACCCAGGACAAGCTACTCCAAGAAACACATCCATGACATGGAAGGGGCATTTTCAGCATCCTGTCCCTCAAGGGGATAGAAGATTGGTCATTGCACTGATCCAATCTGTATTGAATTTCTATGTTAATAATGTCAAATTTAAAAAATAATTATTGGCACACTTTCTACCCCAAAATAGTTCATGTGACTAGATTTGAAAAAAATTTCAGCCTTCAAACATTGATTCTAGGAAGTCCTGAAAGGTCACTAAGTACTTTTCCAAAGCCATTGATTTCATGACAAAGGATCTCAGATGCTGGGGTGATGGGGGCACTGAAATGTCCTGGAAGACACCACGGTGTAGAAAAATGTGTTATTTGGTGTGGGTGATGACTGAGGTGACATCGACATAGCCATGCTGCTTTGCAGCAAGGCAGGAGGGCTTTTAACATCACTTTAAAGGACACTGTTACAGCTTAGGTCACTAGCTAAGATAGTTCTCTAGCCTGCTTCTCCCACCTATGCTTTGAAAAAAACCCTAGACGCATTGCTGGACACGCGTGTGTATTTCCATGTGCTTTATCAGAACCCAAACATGGAGATTTGGTGCAAAATAAAATTTCTGTGCTCTCTTATCAGGTTAAAGTAATGCCCCGGAACTGACTTATAGTTAATGATGGCATTTTCTGATCTGACTTTGTAAAGCCTGCTTGTTTCTTCTGGAGGGAGAATTTCCACAGATAAGGCAGGTCATACAGTCTCTCCTCTTTGTCTTTCCTTCAGTGTAAAGCCTCGCAGAAAGCTATTCCTATTCTCTAAACCTTTCACAATCAACATGAACTAGAAAGAATGTTAACAAGTGCTTTGCTGATTATTCCTTCCTAGGGAGGTTTGCAGTATGTGAGATTTTTCTAAAAGCTTGGCTATAAATGAAGAAAAAGTTGGGGTTTGGTTGCTTGGTTGCTTGGTTGGTTGGTTGGTGTGGTTTTGGTTTTGTTTTGGTTTGGTTTTTTTGTAGTTTTGCAGTACTTACTACAGTTTACAGAGACAGGATTGGCTTTATTTTTGTATGTTTACCCACTCGAAAGAGTACATACACTGGTTTTGTTGGATGCTTTTTCTGCTTCCGTGTTTCCTCAGCCCTCTCCTTTTATGATCAGAGCCAATTTTGTATCAAAGGACTGAGCTGTAAGACAAGTGTTCAATGTGAAGCCAGGTCTATCACCACAGAACCTCAGTGGTGAATATACTTACTAGCCTGCTGATTTCTGTCAGTCCAGGTAATGTCTGCTTTTGACTTGCTGGAACTACAGCATGGTTGTTTTGGGATTTTTTTAATGGAAATGGGGTTTATGTCTCAAGAAGGATGAAGCTGATCATAATAGATCAGAGGGAGTTTTTAGCATGTCCCAGCCGTAGCTGGAGGAGAACTGAACTGAAGCATTATCTCTGTGTAGGAGGGGAGAGGATCAGGGCTCTCATCTGCAGCCCAGATGATAAAAGAGGTCTTGTCTGACATGTGGAGGAAAGGTGGGAATTTTTTTCCCTTTCCTGAATAATTTGACTTTCCGGTATCACAAAGCAGTCTTCAATGCACTAACCCTGTCCGTCCCAGAAGGCCCTGAGTCACACACAGCCTTTGTGACTCCTGGCATTTCTCTCACTCAGGTAAGCCTTGGGTTGTAAAAGTTCAGGTCTGGTTTTAAGCCCAGGGGAGTTGCCAACCAGCACCATCTTTCATGCAAAGTTAGCTCTAGTGTTCTGTGTATTCAGAGAGTTTGAGCGGATTTTCCTGGGTTTACAAGTTGTTAGTGCCTCTGAATGGGAGTATTTTTGCCTGGATGTAGCGATGTTGCAGAGAGAAGTCCTCACAACTTTTGTTCTATCTGCCAGCCTTTACATTGGCCATGAGACACTGGAAACTCAAAGTCAAATGGATACTTGGATTTGTTGTCAGGTGAACATGGCCCAAATCTGTGATTTTGGTCCCATGAATCTCATAAAAAACACCCTCCAATATTGAACACCCAGGACATTTCCTCGCATGCTCATCTGCCTGGGCCACACCAATTTGCTCTCCCTTTTGGGCTGCCAAGTTTCTCACTAAGCAAAGGAATGTGTAAATGGAATAGGCTTAAGTACAATGAGTTGAATATTCACATTTTGCTTGCACTAGTGGTGACTTATTTGAGGAGCCTGGTCTTCTTCAATATAACTCTAAACAGAACCTATGCACTTACGTGGGCAGAAATGTGTGCCTTTGTGTTTGCGGTCTGGGCTGGCTGCAAGGGGACAGCCCACTCTCACATATAAGGCTCTGAACTTCCTTATCTGCCAGTAGTTTTTTACACGTGTCAAAACCGAACGTAAAAGATACGGGGTTCTCCCAGTACACCCACATCCTGCTGCCAGAGGAGGCACTAAAGCTGCTGCGCACGGGGAGTTGCTTTGCAATAACTGTGCTTGGTGCCAACAATATGTGAAACAAAATATATGCAGTCATAACAGCTGTAGGTGATCCAATCCACTGATCAGGAATAATAAACACAGGACACATAACTGGGGCAGAAAAGAGAGTGATTTAATAAAGGAACATGACATTACTGACAATGGCAGCCTGGGTTTGTTTCTGATGAAGATTAAGAGAATTGGCATAACAGGAAATTGTTTTCTGCTACAAGGGGAAATCAATTGTCTTTAAGCACATAGCGGTGTAATTAGCAAATCTTACTAATTGCCACAAAACAGAAATACAAGTGTGCATTGCTGGGCTGGCTAAGCCAAGACAGTATTGTGAAAAAAATCTGTAGAAGCTTTTAGAAGTGAATATTTTTCTTAAGTACGTCTCCATCCCTGGAGAGCCACGTGGCTGAATGAAATAGCAAGGGTGCAATAAAAACATATAATTCCCAATTTTCCCATGTGAAAGAGCATCTAAAAACATCTGTTAGAGAGTTTCTGCTAGGACATGCACAGAAGAACAGAGTGGATGCACTGACAGCATCTGGCAAATCCACTTGAAGTCCACCAAGCCACATGAGGCCAATGACTGATGGCAGGATGTCGTCTGACCTGTGGAGTGCTTCCAGCCCAGCGTTACTGGAGGCCACGTATGTTGGTTAAAAAGGTCACCATGCTGTTTGTGTTAATGCACTGATAAAGAGGCAGGGAAACAGAGCTGGAATATTCTCCAGGCGAGCTCTTGTTCTGATAAAAGGCTCTTTTCAGTAGAAAATGGAGAAAACAAACTATTCCACATTCTTTTAAGCAGGGGTAGGAAAACCAAGAGAGCCGTCTGCATTAGTCTGGTGCAACTCTGCAGCCACTGAAAGCCAGTGTTCAGCCCCATGGAGTGACAGCAGAGGGAGACCAGTGTCTCTGCCACTGCCGATGGCACCTGGAGAAACTGAAGAGAGGGAGGTAAGGGTTCTTCTCTGTCTCGGAGCAGCAGCTGACCACTTGGCACCCAACTCTGGCTTTCCTCAGGGAGACTGAGCTGCTGCAGGTTGGGGATCTGCAGCCTCTTCTCTCTCTGCTGCTTCCTGGGCTCCTATTTGGGATCTCAGTGATTCCCCATGACTCCCATAACCTTCCCAAGGCGTGGCCTGCCAGGTAACCCTCCCTGCCTCGGTTTACCCACCTGTGAGCAGGGCCCATAGCATCCCCAGTGAACTGATACTGCAGGTGCAGCTATTTAAGAAGGAACATGAGCCTGAAAGCCTTTCTGTGAAGCATCTGTACCTCTCCCGAAAGGCAGTGTGGAAAGCTGTCCCCATACTGCCCTGGTCCTTTTCCACCATTGGAGTTAATTAAATTAGCATCAATTAATACTCTTAGCATAATTCCCTGCAGGATCACGCCCTGTGGTAGACACTTGTACCACAGCAAGAGCAAAACATCTAAGTCTGGATCCATTTCTGCCCTGACTCCGGGGGCAGGGGATGCACCAACCCAGGCTGCATGGTGGGCACTTGGGCTGCCCCCAGTCCCCAGGCTGCCCCTGCAGCTTGGGGGTTCTGTGTGTAGGCAGCAGGCAAGGCAGGCTGCAGGCAGGGCAGGCCTCCTGGAGGAATGCAGGGGCCCCTGGGGCAGCAGTGGGGAGGAACATCATCTCCCGACCCTGCGCTGCTGCGTTCCTGAAAGCCTTTTGGTAGGCAGAGGATAAGGTGGGGTTTGGCCTCCCCACCTCCGCAGTGTCCCATCCAGCAGCCTGGCTCCCTGGCTTGAGCCCACCCTTCCCACCTGCAGCAGCCCCCAAGCTCACTTCTGCAGTCACCTTGCTCCATCCCTCCCTCTTCCTCCACCCTCTTATTTGCCCTACAGCCCTGTGCATCATCCTTCTAGTATAAAGCACTTGGCTGGTGCAGATAAACGGCACATTTAATGAAAACTTCTATTAGAAGGCTGGGAGGAAAGTCCATCATTTCCCCCTGCTATTCAGTCGAGAGTTCAGACATGCTGTGGCACTGCCTTGCAAGAAACTGAGAAACACGTTCGCTCCTGCAAGAACCAAGCCAGGCTCTATCCTGGAAATACTTCTGCCTTATAAATTGCTCACTCTGTTTACACTTTAGCACTGAAGTCTTTATTACTCTCTTGCTAAAACACACCAGAGCACGTATATCAGGCGCTGCAGAGTGCTGTGCATAGTCCAGGCTCCTGAAGGAAAAAAACCTGTCTGGGACAGCTACAGCCCTGGGGAGACACAGATACCAGGGATTAGACCTGGACATGTCCACAAAGAAACTGGTCTGCTGCCAGCCACTGGTTCCTCACACTAGTTTGGTTGCCAATAGGCAGCATGAGTATGCAATAATTACTTTTGGGGAGAGATCTGGCTATAAACTGGCACCCAGAAACTTCCTAATCACGTTTTTCCATAAACTATACAGCCCCGGGTTGTTGTCATGCTTTAAAATAAGAGGGCGTTTTCTCCCAGATAGAAAAATGATCGGGGGGGGGGAAATTGTGGTGGAGGATTTCCCACATTTTCTCCATCTCTCTGCAATGTGAGCCCAGAGACCAACGTGGCAGCAAGAAATAAAGACAGATGATCCCCTCCCTGCTCTCATTCGCGACTTCCCTGTTTACCCGGCCAGGCAGAGCTCTGGCCCAGCCTGCCGGCCCCGGAGGGCCGTGCTGCCCCAGCCCAAGGCTGCGGTGATGTGGCCAGCGCTCCAACTGCGGTGGAGCCAAAATCTGGGAACACCACCTGGGGCTGCTCCTCCCCAGATCGCTGCCTCCCTCCACCCCACAGGCAGCTGAGATTGCCACGTGGAGCAGGCCTGAGTTACAGGCTGTCAGCATTATTTTGCACAAGTAAATGCAGTGTGTAAGCCTTGCCCACAGGAATAAAAACAGATTAAATGAGCAATTTTTTTTTTCTTTGGGGGTGGGGCTTAGAGTAAGTTAATTCAAGTTGGCACATAGATTTTGGTCCTGTGCTACAACAGCAATCGTGGACCCCTTAATTTCTTAATAGGCATGGGCTGTAAAAGTCACAGGAACTATAAACATGCGGGACCATATCTAATCGCAGCAAAAGGGTCTGCAAGTCAGTGTAGTATTACATCTCCAGTCTAGTAGAAAGTTCAAGTTAATCATCTGCTCACTTGGGAATACCCCTAGCCCAAATCTCGCAGAAAGAATCAATCTGAGCATGAAACTTCAAAGGTATTCTGCTGCATAACGTTCCCTGAAAGCATTGTGAATTCAACACCAAAATGCCTTTGAATAGCTTGGCTGTGATCCCCCCTTGAAGGCGCTTGCCATCAAAGTGTCTGCTCATGCATGCGGAGCTTGGAAGGAGGCCAAGCCCAGTGTGACGGGTTCCCTATCCAAAGGGCTTCAGCAGACTTTTCCACGTCGTCTGCGTAAGCATTGTTCTGCAGACAGCTGATTTGATCCTTTGGCATAGGAAGGAAATGTACTTTACATAGCTGGTGAAGGTCAGCAGCATCCAGAGCAGCCATTTGGCAAGAAGACTGCTTCCCCCCACTCCTTCCCGCCCCGAAGTGGCAAGCTCCTGCAGGTCAGACTGTAAAAGGACTTACAGATGTTAGATAAAAAGTGAAGGCAGAAAATGTACACATAAGCCTTAAAAAAGAAAGTCAGAAAAAAAAAAAAACATGATCTGAGGGAAGTCAGATTCTTCCTTGGTTTGTGTGTCAAAAGCTGAAAATAGAGATATCTATGCCCAAACACTTCAGTTCCACCAAAGGGTTTGTTTCTTAGAGGGATGGAAGAGCCTCATCTCAGTGTGTTTGAAAAAAAATCTCCAATAGACACAAGTCTGGGTCTCTGATATACTGGATAGGAGCAAGGCTTCCCCTGATTAACTTTGCATCCTTTGGGGAGAGGAAGGCAAGAAGGTGCACAATGTGTAATTTCCTTTTCAATTACTCTTGGTCGCATATTCCTCTGCAAGTAAAGCAGTGCTGAGGCTCACACTCCCGTCCTTATCTATCTGCTGCTCTGTTTCCTTCATGTCATTCTCTATACAAATATGGACTCAAGCAAGCCATGGTTCAGTACCAGCTTTGTTGCTTATTGTTTTAGCATTGGAGGCTTCCCATTTCAGATAAAAGTGGTCATACTGAAAACTAAGCATCTCAGCTAAGCCGGTCTCCAAAAGTACCCCGAAGCCAGCAATGAGGAGGAAGCATTCCACTCCTCAGCCACTTTCTGTGGTTCTCCTCATCAGCCCAGGATGCTGCCAAAACCAGACTTGTACTAACCCTTTCCAAGGATGCTCTTTAGACACTGAAACTGTTTTGGCTTTCACTGCCCCAGCTGAGCTTAACCTCAAATTCGAGAGTTTTGGTCAAGTCCCACTTGTAGGCACTCACTCCTGCTCTTGGTAACTGGTGGCCTGAGCCTACACCTGCCTGGCACGAAGCAGCCAATGGGGGCCACCATGGCCTCTCCCAGCCACAAAAATGGGAGGCAAACCCTTTCCACTCCAGCCAAAAGGGCCGAAAAGAGTTTGTTGTGCTTTGCACAAGGGACATCCAGATGGAGGCTAAAGCCTCCTCCTGAACTGCCAAGGCTTGTGTAAAGCAGGGTTTAGCCCCAGGCACCCAGCTTCTCCCAAAGTGAAACAGGGCTTGTGGGGATCAATTTGAGGAGCTGCGATACCCCCCCTTCCCTCACCCCCATGGCAGAGGAAGGCTTGGAAAGGTTTGATAGTTGGGACGTTTTCCTGATACTGTGAAAAGCTCCAGCATTATTACTCTCTTTAAAAAGTGGCAGGCCATGGTTAGCAGCAACACATGCCAGAGTCCCCCTTTTCCAGTCCTGAGGAATGGGGGAGCTCCACTGCTGTGCTGCACCCTGCACTGGGACTCCCATCTGCTTGTCTTCCCTAGAAACCATAAACCTCCTTATCTAGGGCTGTGCTATGGCTGGTCTGACTTTTGTGACTCCAAAGTTTATCAGCTCAAGCTTCAGCCTAGGGCTATTGCTGCAGGGACAAGCCTCCAGCCTCTCAGTCCTGCTCGGAGCTTCTTTGGAGACACCAAAGCAGTTCGGTGGTTGCTTTAAAAGAAGACAGGCAGCTTTTCCAGGGGCTCACAGTGCTGTGATTTTTAAGCACATTGGGCCAAAACTCACAGAAATAGTCAGGATATTTTAGGTCTGGCCTCAGTGGCTCAGGAGTGCTTTTGTAAGGGAATGGGTCAAAGAGGGGAGGGGATTTTTTTTTTTTATTTCTGGCATATTTTGGTCACAGCCCAATTCATGATTATTAAAGGCAGTGAATTTCCACATTCCTTAACATTTGGCCCTACCTCCTGGAGCCTGGGGGAGAATTACAATAACAAGTCCTGAGAACGCAGGACACGTGCCTGGGCCCGTAGGATCAACTGCACCAGTCAGTTTACTTAGAGGTACCACAGCTCCCTACAAACCAGCCTCTCTTCCGAGCCCAGCAGAGTTCCTGTTGCAGCCCCCCAAACTCTGGGCACCCCTAGCTGTGTTTTGCCACGGAAATTTGCAACAGGCCTAGGGTGACAGAGGAGGGAGGGTGGGATACAGAGTGTAGAATCACATGGGTATGTCTTTAATCATGTTTATGAGTATCCTGATCACACTGAGGCACCCCAAATGCAGTTTTACACACAGTTCTTAACACCTTTCAAGCATTTGGGAACAACATGATTTATCCAATCCCTATGTATCACATGTTTGCCACTGACTTCCAAAGCAACTGTAATTTTATGATATCATGATCCATCTTCAATGTCTCTGGAGTTCGTCTTGTTGCAGTTATTTGTATGATGCTAGATAATGGGGTGGGGATGTTCCCGAAGGTGGAGGCTTGGGATGCTGATGTTATCTTGAGCATCCAGGGGTATCCTTTATTCTTCAGGCTAGAGTTTGTCCTCCTGCAGTGATCCTTTAGTCAAGCTCACTGAASCATGACTATCCAGCGCGGAATGTCTATCTACATTAAGAAAATTCATACAATTTCCTACTACACAGTCTAATTGCCCCAATAGTTACGGAATGAGATTTTTCTTGCAGTTTTTCATGGGAGAGTGAGGCTGGTTTGTTTTCCCGAGGAGAGGCTGTGACTTTTCAAAAGGGCTCTTCAGGAGGGTTTCCGGACTGCAGAGTGAAAAAGAGGAATATCATCCAGAGAGGAGACGAGGCAAAAAACACCCTCCTTGCATCACCCGGGTGACTTTAGTGCGCACCCCTTTCCCAAGCCCCCTTCCCAGCTCTGCTGCCTTACCCGAACCCTTCCCAAGCGTGGTGGGACACCGCGTGACCCCTTGGGAGCCGCAGGTGACGCCTCCGGACCGACCGCGCGCGCGACCACCACGGCGCGGGGGCGAGCAGCGGGGGCGAGCAGCGGGGGCGAGCAGCGGGGACGAGCAATGGGGGGAGCGGGCCCGGGGCGGGGCCTGGAGGCGGGCCCGGGGCGTGGTCAGGATGACCCCTCCTCTGGTCACGCCCTCGGCAGCGCCCCCGGCGGGGACGGGCGCGGCGGGAGGGCGGCGGGACGGAGCGGGCTGCGGTGCCGGCATTGCCTTGATCCCGGCGGGAAAGAGAAGAAGGAGGAGAAGGAGGAGGAAGGCGGGGGTCATCCCGCTAAGCCAGGCAGGATGGACAAGTACGACGATCTGGGTCTGGAAGCCAGCAAGTTCATCGAGGACCTCAACATGTACGAGGCCTCCAAGGACGGTCTCTTTCGAGTCGACAAAGCCGGCAACAACCCCGAGTTCGAGGAGACCAGGCGGGTGTTCGCCACCAAGATGGCCAAGATCCACCTCCAGCAGCAGCAGCAGCAGCAGCAACAGGAGGAGATGCTGATGGCCGCGATGAACGGAGGGGCTGCCGCCTTCCACCCCCCCCGTCCCAGCCCGCCGGTGGTGCGGGGGGCCAAGCCGCCCCCCGCCGCCGAGGGGCCGCGAGCGAGGCCCTGCGAGGGAGGCGAGCGAGGCTTCGGAGAGAGCGGGACACGTGCCGAGGCCCCAGGGAGCCAGGCCGGGCGCCGGGGCTGGGAAGCAGAGCCCGACAGGATCCCCAGAGTGGGGGGCTCACAGACTGGCGCGGGGCGCGGGGAGCAGCAGCCTGGGAGCCCCGGCGACCCCCAGCCCTGTCGCGGTGGGCAGGAGAACGGCGGCGAGGGCCGGCGAGGCGGTGGGGGCCGGGACCTGGCACCAGCCGGGCAGAGGTCCTCCTCCTTCTCAAGCGCCCGGACGCCCCCGGCATCTTCGGTGGGGCCAGAGGAGCCCCCGCCACAACAGAGGCCCTCATCGTTCTCGGCCCCCTCAGCGCAGCCCACCCGGGGGTTTTCAGGCTCCGCTGAGCTCTGTGGTCCCAAAGCCGGAGATGGCAGCCAGCTGTGGTACCAGGGCGTCTCGCTGTCCTTCCCACCGGGCTCCGCACCCGCTGTTCCCAGCGTGGAATACCAGCACGCCGCTGCCTACCCCACCCCAGCCGGTCACTTCGTGGCCCACGGTCAGAACCACAGGCCCACCAGCAGCAGTGTCAACCCTGAGCCAGGCTCCTCGCGCCTGGCCTCGCGAGGGCTGGTGGCTCCGAATGCTCCACAGGCACTTTTCCCGGAGGGCGTGAGCGGGCCGCGGTCAGACTCCGGGCACCTGGATGGCGCCAGCACTGCAAAGGTGAAGCTGCCCTGCCAGACCCTCCTTCCACAACCAGAGCAAGGGCCATCAGCGGCCGAGCTGAAGCTGGAGGCACTGACCCAGCGCCTGGAGCAGGAGATGGATGCTCGGCCAAAGGCCGATTACTTTGGTAAGGAGGCAATCCGCCCGTCGGCACAAGGAGGGATCACTGCAAGGTGTCACAGCAGGGTTCAGACCTGCAGGATTGAATTTGCCTGCACGTCTGCTTGATCGTGCTCTGTCAGTTGGCCAGAGCAGGGTTTTGTTATTTAACTTTTATTTATCACAGGGACTGGAAGCTCTTCCTCCTGCAACACCTTCTTTAATCTTACCTCTTTAATTTTAAAGTGGAGGTAGTTTAGCAGCTTCGGGGAGGGCAGTCCTGAGAAGCAGCTGGAACAGCATATTTTGAAGTGCCCTTCATTGCCAGGAGGGCGTCACTTAACTTTTCTTGACCACGTGTGGGTGGGTGGGAAGGCAGCCATCCAGCCTGCGAAGGAGTCGTGCCTGCAAACGCTGCAGTCATGGAGAAGGGCAAGAGCTCGGGGAAGGCTTGGTGGCACCCCCGGCCCCCACAGAGGTGGCCACGGCCAGGTGTGCTTGTGGGATCTCTTCAAGAGGAGGTGCTTGGGGATAGGAAGGGTGGTGGTTTCCCAAAGTTGCCAGGATTTCCCTGTGCCCCCAGGTGCTGGTTCCCGTCAGCAGTGAAAGGATTGGTGCATCCTGAAGACGGCAGAAAAACAGACAGCAGGCACATTCTTTCCTAAACCTTGGGTCTGTGAGGAGTCCAGACCACCACCAGAGGTTATCGCTGGCACTTGGCAGTGAAAAGGGACCACTACATATGAGGATCTCCCAATGAGAATATTAAATGTCCTGCTAGATTAAATTGATTTGCTACCCCAGGATGGCAGAAGGTCGGGGTAAATTGAGCGTTTCCTTTCCCTGCCGTGCCATTTTACAATTTAACAGCAGATATCTCAGCTTTTGGGAGAGGGAAACCCAGAGTTGCTGGGAAGGCTGAAAACTCCACGATTAACTTAAGAAACGACAGGAGCAGGTCAGATGTATGGATTTTCCTCATGATTTTAGACCTGCAGTCACGGAAGTAGAGCAGGGACAGATTAAACTCTTCAGCCTGCCGCGAAAGTGCTGGGGAACTGTTTGCGTTGCAGGCTGCACAGGGTCCTGTCTGGTGAGGTCGGTGGGTGGCTCAGTGGTGGTCTGAGCCACACAAGGGCTTCACACTGAGCTTTGGGGATGTAGTTGGAGGGACCACCGAGCGCTCAGCTGCAGATTGCATAACAAAATGTGTTTCTTGGCATCAGGCGGGGGTACTTGCCCACAGATGGCTGTGCTGGGGTTGTTTATATTGGTATCTGAGACTGGATTCATCCCTGTGGCAGGGCAGGGGCCTTTTTTACCCTGTCGCAGAGATGTGGTGTGTTGAGTTGCTCTACTGGCAGTGTTTTGGCCTGGAAAAAAGTTTTGGCACTTTCCGCCCCGGGCAGGAAGCGCGCAGTTTGAATGAGCTCAAGGGAGCCTCGTGGTGGGAGGGGCTGAATGCCGTGACAAGGAGCTGATAACGGAGATGGAGTTGAGACAGCAATCACATGGGAGGTGATGCTCAAACATGGGAATGTTTTTCTGGAGGTGACATTCAGCTCCACTGGAGAGGTGGCAGAGGTCTCTCCAACAGACCCTGCTGCCTCTTCTCCTCATGGTGCACGTAAACTGGCTGGATCCGGCTGGATCGTACCTCATCCAAAATGTGCCTGGGGATGGGCGGAGGAGGCAGAGGAGCACCAGTTGGTGGTTAGATTATTTTTACATTTTTGTAGCAAAATAAGGGTTCGAGGCAGGAGGAGGCATTTGTCCTGTGGGAGATTTATAGTGAAGCACAGGAGTATTTCTGGCAGCACAGAGAGTCTGGCTGGTCAGGTGGCTGAGTTAGCAATGAGCACTGGGAGGGAGGAGACATGGAGGCTGCCTGATCCCCAGTGAGGTATTTTGACATCCTCCTGGCAGGAGGTTTTGCACCAGGTTGTAATGTCTGAGAAATTTGGGAAGGAGGAGAGGGAGACAAAAAAAAGAAATGATGCAGTCATGGCAGAGGAAAAAGTAAAGTTTTATGGAGCCTCAGCTCTGTGACGGAAGGCTCAGCAGGTCTGCCCTGCTGAGGACCGAGGAACAGGAAGGAGCAAGTACCGAGGCATTTTAATTCTGGGCCTCCTCCCCCTCTTTTCTCACTTTTGTTTTCATTTTTTGCACAGTTACCTTACTTTCTTTGAAGGAATAAAGGGCCCAGCTGGTCTTCTCAATCTGTTTTTTACTATGCCCTCCCTCTAGCTACCAAACTTTAGGATGGAAAATAAATACTTTTATGCAGTAGCAATAAAAAGGATCAATAATTTGTTTTGTTGTAGACTTTCCCCCCAGTGAAGGGAAGTCTATTGCAGCAGCCTTGAAGTTCATCGGAGCCAGGAAATGAAACCAGGACTAAAGTGCAAATGACCAAAGTACTTTATAAAAAATGTTTTCAGTTCTCCTAATTTTCTGTGCTGCTTTTGTAACAAGGCGGTTTTTTCGAAGATGGGTTTGTCTGTCAAGTTAGCATACTGTCCTTTGGTCTGTCTCAGTCAAGACCAGATGTTTATAATGAACAATTAGTTCTAAATGCAGTAAAGGAGCTGCTTTTTCCTTCACTGTGTGAAAATGTGTATTTGCAAATGAAAGCCTAGGAAAGGATAAGCCAGGAAGTGGGTGTAATACAGGTAGGATGCTGTGCTGAGGAGTAGCAGTCTGGTTATCTGTCAGCACCAACTTCCTGTGCAAAATAGTTTCATCTGCTCAGAGTATGTGTCATAAGTGAAAGGAAAGAAGCAAACAAACCCAAGAATTTTCTCTGGGTTTTTTTTTCCTTTTTTTTTTTTTTTTAAATAGTGACCTATGTGTGAGCTGCATGGGCTGCACATGTCTCTGGAGGAATTTCGGTTCTCTAAGAGGGCTTTTGAAGTGCTGGCTTGATTTATGTGGGCTGTCAGGGAGGACACAGGGAGTCTCAGGTATCACCCAGGTCTTTTGCTTGGGGAGGGAAAAGCTGAAGTTGCTCCCTGGAGAGGTTCGTTCCCATGCAGCAGAGAAGGGGCCCAATGTCCCTGAGAGGTGTTGCTGGAAGCCAGGGGGGATGTATTGAGGTTTTTGGTGTATTATTTCCAGGGAACATTCAGGGGTGTGGTACCCAAATCCCACTGATTTTCCATCGTGTTCCTTTGAGTGCATCAGCCTTCATCTCCCCTTGGCGAAACAGAAGATGAAATAGAAGTGATTGGTGGAGTTGCAAGCACCACCCAAATGTTTAGGGTTAGGTGAAGTGGCACCATCCCAAGGACTGGTGTCTAGTGAGTTTTCAGGTGAGAGCCAGACGGGTGCTCAACCAAACTGAGCATCTGCCTGCACTGCCTGGAAGTGACTTGGTAGAGGGAGGGGCCTGGCTGAGGTGTGCTGCGGTCTGCAGGGAGTTTTGATTATTTGTGTTAGTGCCTCTGCCTGCAGGCACAGATGGGTGCTTTTAGAGGTGTAACATGTAGCATCATGTTTTTGCCAGTGCTTTTTTCATACAGATAGAAATCTCCACCTGATGAGGATTATCCCCACCCTTACCAAGAGCTTTTTTTAAAACCACTTTTATGAATGGTTTTCTTATTATAAATACTTGTTAGATGTTGAATTCTGGCTTCCTTGTTATTTACAGCAGAGCTGATAAGGTGTGGGTGTTTTAGGAGGGCCCCAGGCATTTTGTTTCGCAGTGAAAAACTGGGATGTTTCCCATCAGTTGGGTAGAGCAGATCTCATAGTCAAGTCTGCAGATTTTTTTCCCCTTGGCAGAAATAAGGCGGTAGTTGAATTGCTGAACCCTGTGGAGACTTGGAACCCCAGCACCTTTGAATGGGTGTGAGCAGCTCAAAGGCCAGCAGTGCTCTCTCAAAGTGTTGTGCACAGTGAGATTCATGTTTCATCACTGCTGAAACCACAATTCGTTTAACTTTGGGGCTGTACACACCTGAGGACTTTACTGAACCCTGCTGATGATGGGGCAGCATTTCGTGGCAGCAAAGGTAATCTCAGAGCTGACAAGTTGTCACGGGTTTAATCAGAAGAATTTCTGATTAAAATGAAAGTTCCTCTGAGTTTCTTTTGTCTGTGGGTGATGATAAGAATGTGCTGTTTCCACTGGGAGTGAGCAGAGGCATCCTTTACTACCCGCTTCTGGGAGAGTATCAAAGCTGAAAGGAGATGCCTGGCTGCAGCAGAGAGGAGGGAGAGGCAGGGAGAGACAGGTCCTGATGGAACAAGGAAGGCTGGAAGGATCATGGCACTTGTACTAGTGGGTGTGTGCAGATTGCAAAGCTTATCTCACTGCAAGGAACCAAGCAAATAAGTATTGACCTGGAATATGGCTCTTCAAGATTACAGCAGTATGCGCTTCTCCTCCCTTCCTCTTGGGAGCTCAGCTGGGTTTGCAAGCTAAGGAAAAATCTACCAAAAGGAAAGAAAAAGGAAGGAGTTGAGGCAGAGGAACAATCCATATTTCAGCCAGGATACAGTAGCAGTGGGAAGTGAAAGGAATAAGGAGCYTCATTCAGGTGACACTGGAGTTATCATAATCTCTGACGTCACTATAAGGTACTTAAAATGTCACTGACGTTAGTTTGATGGCATTTTTGTCCTTCACTGGCAGTGTGTACATGAAGATCTGCAGCAAGGTCAGGGGTCAAGAATACGGCATGAAAAACGGTACAGAAAAATTGCATTTACCAGCTCTGTGGTTCTTTGGGCAGGGAGTACCTGTACGTCTTTGCTACCTCTGAGTGACAACCCAGTCACCCAGTGATGAATGAAACCAATCTGCCAAGTTTTCCAGGCACTCGATCTCATCCAGGCCTCCAGATCTCCTTGAGATCACCTCTCCAGCAAGAGCGATTGCTCAGTAGCAGATACCACCATCGCAAGGCGTGCAATGTGTGTAATTTAGAGTTTGACTAGTAGACATTACTTGGTTAAGGTGAGCCATGGGAAGGTGGGTTCAAGTTCTGGAGAAATTATCAAGTAAAGCCGGGAGAACTGAGCATCACATTGTGTATGACAGGGTGAAGGCTTTTCTCAGCAGGCAGTCTTTGAAACATGTGTGTGCAAGTGGAGGGTTTGGTTCTCCTGGGATAAATAGGTGGGTTGGAAATGCAGCAGCTGGACCTTCACGTGGTCCTCCCTGTCAGAGTGTCAAAGCAGAATTCTAACGGGGAGGACCCTTGTGAAGGTAAAACTTTTGCCAAGAGGCTTCAGGGTGTACTTCTGGATTGACTGTGTGCAGATATGGACAGATGGCAATGATGATACCAGAGGTGCAAAGACTGGGGAGGTTCTTCTAATTGCATTTTAGGGTTCTTCAGCATAAATCCAGTCTCCTGTAAGGAGGGGGCAAAAAACAGTTACATCTGATGGAAAAGAGTCAATCTGACTGTGGAAATGTGGCCTGCACAGAGTATGTGGACGGGGTAGGATAGACTTACTCTTTCAAGTGCTGTTTCTGGATTAGCCACATAAGCAGACCCACACCACTAGAGTCATCCTGCCACTGCATTCCTCTTAAGACCAAATTGGCATGGCAAGAAAATCTCATCACTGAAGCAGCACACTTCCATCATATTTGGCCCTTCAAAGTTAAGTGACAATCTTAGCAAACCCAGCCAGGAGCATGTGTAGGAAAGCTTGGCTGTACTGGGTGTTGCTGAGAAGGGAGGTGCTATTGAAAAAAAGAGCAGTGCTGCTGGAAAAACTGTGGTCTTGGTTTGTAGATCGATGTTCTCTGGCATGTGGAAACAAATCATACCAACCAGTCCCAGAAAATGCTGCTGTTCAGCACAGCTTGCATTGAATTTTTAGTAAGCAGGATACAGTTAGTAATTGAACTCCTTCTGGTGAGTGTGAAATAGCAACACTTGGAGGAAAAAATGTCTCCAGGGGCTTTGAATCTGGTGGTGACTGGAAATGCACTTGTTGAATGTTGGGGGTGGGACKGACATTTCAGACCTAGCACCAGGTTCGCTTTCATTTCTGACAGCCGTTGAGGTCTGCATCCAACCTGTTGGATCACRTGAGCCGAGGCTGTTCCTGGTGACAGCTCTCATGGTCTGCAGTGCTGAGATGGAGTATGGCAAGTGCCGGGAAGTGGCTTACAGGGCATGTTTTCGGTCCCAGCTCTGTTCCAAAGGTCCCTTTGTTCAGGCTCAGCTGCAGCACAGGCGGTTGCTTGCTGCATGATGCAAACGGGAACAGAGATTTCTTTGTTGTCCGGGCGGCTGCCCTACTGGCAGAAATTGAACCGAAATCAGCAATTTCCGTCCCTTTCCCTTTCCAAATCTGGCTACCATTCTGCCCGTGCTCTCGGGCATGAATTTACTGGTGCTGTGCACATGTGGTGGTTTGGGTTTGTCATTCTGGTGGTAAAAGAGAAACCTTTCATTCCTTCTTAATAACGTTTAAGGTTAAAAGCTGTAATTTTGGAGGGGATATCTGCTCGGATCGGTGCTTGCATTAACACTCGTTACAAGTGGCGAAGTTATCAAGCACAGGATTCAGGCATCTTCCTGAGCTGTGGCTACTCGGGATCCCTCTGCTTCACGCTGAGGACAGATGTTTTTGCTAAAAGCCACTCCATGCCAAGAAAATTACCCAGAATTGCTGACTAGTGTCAGCGGCATGTGGGTCTGGAGTGATGCTGCTGACATTTTACGCTACGCCCTGGCCAGCAGAAAGCACAGTCAGCAGTGTTTCGGGAAATAGCCGTCGGAGCTGGTGTGGAGCAGGGCACAGAGCCCGTTTTGCAGTGGGATGGGGTTGGAGGTGGCGCCTGTTGTGCTGCCTTCCATCAGTCTGGCTTCACACACATGCTGCCATCAGCAATGGGTATTGCTTTTTCCTTGTGTAGCCTAAGCCAAAAGAGCAGAATCATTGTGACAGCAGGGAGTGAATGGGGAAAAAAAAGAAAAAGTGGAAAGGAAAAATCAATAAAAATCACCTTTTTTTTTCCCTTTCAGGCCAGGTGTGCTGAGAGTCAGAGATGAAGGCTCAAGTATGTTGGTTAAAATACTTCAGAATATTATATCTGAAAAAGCAAAGACTTATTTAGAGAGTAACTTCACTTGGTACTGAGATTTAATAGGCTTTCAAGTAAGATTTAGCAGATACATGTAAGAACATAAACTAGATTCAGATGTGCCATAATGCCGTTTTTCAATTGTCAACCTTGGCAAAGGACATGTATGAATATTTATAGCATGGCTGGTTATCACATAGTTGGGTGATTTAGGACATTATCCTTTTTACGGAAAGCATTGTAAATTTATTTTAAAAGCCTTTCATTCTGCGACTTTATTTTCCATGTTTTAGGGGCCTAAATATTTAAAGAAGGGGGTAAAAGGGTTAATCAGAGAATGAAATGGAGCATGTACTGAAAGGAAGGTGGAAGGATGGTTGGGGTGGTCAAGGGGTGGGAGGTGAAGGAAGGTTTGGGTATGGATGTGGGAGCTTTGACAGCTCCTGCAGGATCTGTCCYGTTGGGGAACCCAGAGGGGCAGTGTCTATGCTCTGAAGCTTAATGGGATGGACAGGAGATGGCAGAGGCAATTGCTGCCCTCCATGGGGTTTACCTTAGCATGTTTCATAGCAGCTTATGCCTGCCAGCATCTTTACTGGGTGCTGTGCCTGCACTCAGCTGCTGTGCCTTCTGTCTCCTGCTTCTTCTTGCTGCTCATCCACAGTCAGTGTCACCCAGCTGCTTTGTGGAAAGGAGGAATTCGGAGCACACTGGTGAAATTTTCTGGAGCAGCCATTCATTGGCACGGAGAAGGGGAAAATGCAGCACTTGCAGTGCAATAAAAGGCCTGGTGGGTGTCGTGGAAAATTGGCAGGTTTTCTGCTCTTGAAACTTTCTGCTCGGCATTGCTCTAGTCAGGAGGGAATTTTGAGTCTTTAACTCGTGTCAGATCATTGCACAGAAACTCAGGCTGCCGCTGAATGTGCGCATTCTATTCGAAAAGCCAAATTTTTCTTATCTTTGCCTTGACATTTTTTTTTAATCTTTTTTCTGATGCCTGTATGATTTATCTTTTGCTTTCTAAAATGTTTCTTTCAATAAATGAGATCAACTTGCTCAGTTCAAAAAGAACCAGAAAGTTTTGCTCACTTGGTGCCAGCCTGAGTGCTGGGGTGGGCCCACAGCCAAGCGAGCATTTCAGTTCGAGTAGGATTTGGACAAAACAAAGTAACTAATTATTCTCTGCAGCCTTGTCTCCAGGTTTGTGTCAGTTTGGACTCTGGCTCTGAGCACAGTGGGGCTTGGCGCAGCGCTAGAACGGCTTTCAGTGGGCTGGTTGAATGCACACAGGCAGCTGCAGCACAGGGAGCCAGGTCTATTCTGTGAAAATATGGGAAAATCAAGCGTCTGCTTTTCAGCAGCCATGTGTATGCAACTGCAAAGGGCTCCTGAGTGCTTTTATCCCCGTAGTGTAAAAACTCACAGCCGTGGCTATTGGCTGCAGGAAGAAATTGTTACCCACCCTGGCAGTGCCAGCCTGGTGCTTCCAGAGTTGAGAGTTACTTCTCAGTGCTGTCATAAGCATGATGAGCTTCTTCCTAACTTTCTCCAGACCTTTCCAATTACTTCGGAGTTTGCATTGCCCCAAAAGAAGTGAAGTTTTGTTAACCACAGCGTAACTAAGGATCTCCAGGAAGCTTATGCCATTCCTCCTCTTGGGTCAGTAGGAGCGAGGTGTCACTGACAGTCCCTTGCCCCAGAGAGTTTAAGAGCCAGGGTGAATGGGACTGAGCAGTGGTGGAAGGAGAGACCTGGAGGTGAAGTCGCATTAGAGTCATCACGGGCCAGAGACAGAAACACATCATCTGTTTTTCCTTCACACTGCCCCGTATTTGTTTATTTGCTTAAACATGGATTCAAGTTTCTCATTTAGAGGTGGTTAAAGGGTGATGCTGCTATAAAAACAGTCTGTCACAAACACAGGGTAATGCCTGAAGTAAGTAAACTGGCTTGATGTGTTGTTTTCCTTGGTAAAGGACTTTCTCTCCTCAGCCTCTAATAGTGGTTTTGGGTGGCCTTGCTGCGTTTCTCCCTGCAAGGTGGAGAGGGAGCAGGTCTTTCTAGCATAGCATAGAGGGCATGAAAGTCAGTTGTCACTTCTTACTCTGTTATCGAGATAGTTTTACATGGAAATGTGGTGGGATTTGAAAGGTCCTATCCGAACACGCAACAGCCTTTGTGAACCTGCAGTGCTAAAGTCTTCTCTCTCTGGTCCCTCCCCACCACAGCATCTGCCCTGTTGCTGCTATACCCAGCCCCTCCAGGCAGGCCTGGAGGGTCCCAGAGACTTCCTTGTGAGGTGGAAATCGTCATTCTGTGGCCTCTGCCAAGCTTGGGTTTCGTGTTGGAGCCCCACACTAGGGGGGGTGGTAGTGGAAATGTACTCAGCTGTCTTGGCAAGAGACTGAGCTGAACAGCTTAGTGTGGCCATCTTCTCCCTCTGGAGCTCCAGAGCTGACCCTGGTCTTTAGGTAGTGGTGGTGGCAGGAAAGCCTGAGTGTGAGAAACAGCTTGGGCTGGCACTTGGGACAGCTTATAGCCAGAAGCTGACTGTGTATGCTTTCCTTGGCTCACCTTCATCCTGTGGGCCACCTGACAGTCTGCCCCATTTGTCCACTGCCACCAGCAGGTATCCTCTCCTTAAAACTAATTTTTTCCTTCCCTTGTCCTGCTAGAGGCAAGAGGAACATCTACTGGCAGGAGGTCTGTAGATAGACCTATGTGACTGACAGAGGGAAGAGAGGTAGGTGTCAGATAGTCTAGCTCTGTTTTGGTGAGAAATCCTTAGGGTCTTCAGCAGATACGACTGGGGTTTAAAGGGGATGATTTTAAAGAGCTAAGTGAAGAGGTGTGTTTTCCTCACATCAGTTGCAACCAACAAGCTTATCTTATACTATTAGTGGCAGAAACCATTGGTATGTGAACAGCTCTGAGCACCACTTACTAATACTCAGGTTTTTGTGAGGGTCCTTAAGCAGGTTTAGATGTATATAAAGGTTGTCGGGAAGGGTGGGAGAAGGAAGGAGATGTCACTGTAGCCGGACAGGACTATTCTTGTATATTTTTTTTTTTTTTGCAGAAGTCTTTCACTGTGGAGCTTTGATGACCATTGTGACCACCGTTAACAACATCTCTCAGAGCAGGTGACACTGATGTCACCTACATCTTGTGGCTTCAGTGAACCGCATGGTCCTAAGCTGTCAAGCCACCATGACAAACTACTTGTGTTGTCACCCAGCCAGTGACCGCAGCCACCTCCTCGGCTCCCACTGGTGACCTCTGTCTCCCTCTTCTCTCTTCCAGGTACCTGTGTAAAGTGCAGCAAGGGCGTGTATGGAGCAAACCAGGCATGCCAGGCCATGGGCAACCTCTACCATGACAGCTGCTTCACCTGTGGAGCCTGCAGTGAGTACCTCCCTCCTGCTCTGCTGGTGGTGCCAGGCCTTGCAGCAAACTCTTTGGGCTTAACATTTTTCTGGTATAAAGAGGGGAAAAGAAAGAAAGTGGCTATTGAATTGTCTGCCGGCTGGAGTCTGTTGCAGCTGTATGTCTTGGTGGTGGTGGTGGTACCTGCTGTTTGTTTTTGAATGGATTGTTGCAAGGCATGTAGAAAAGATATTTTGGGTTGTGCCAGGCTTCTGCCTTCTGGTGTGGGGGATGGTTGTTTTCATTCCTCTGCCTCTCAGTTATAGCCGGATTTTCTTACTTACAAGAGTATTTTTTTCAAAGTGGCAGTGAATATGCCTTAGCTGGCATGTTTTTTGTCTCATCAGTCTTTACTTTTCAGATGGAGCTGCTGCACGGTCAATCCAGTGAGTGTTTTCACTACACACATTACTTCTTATTTGCTAAAATCATTTTGTCCTTCTGAAAGACCTCCAGTCAAAGCATCTAAGTGCATGAGTGACCCAGGTTACACATCTTGCTCGTTCTACTTCCAGAGAAATGCAGCCATGCCCCAAGATGAGGAGCATGTCTCTGCCAGATTGGTTTCTGGTTATTGCAGAGAGGGAACTGGTTATTGTGCAGAGGTGTCAGGCTGGGAGCAGTGATGATGAGCCCTGTGGAATCTACACAAGAAGCAGAGTAAATAGTTCAGCTGGCCCTGCTGAGCTCCCTGCTGCTTGTCAGACCCACTTCTGAAGCTTGCTGGAGCATACAGCAATGTATGGATCCTCCTAAACAGCTTTTTGAGAAGGTCCATGATGGAGCTGGGGTGAGGAACAGGGCATTTGATTTTAAATCTTGGCTGTGATTGTAAGACAGTGGTTTTTCTATTTTGTTGTGTTTAACTCCAGTGCTAGTAGTGTATTTTTAGAAGTGTAGCTGTATATGTGGTGGCAGAAAAAATAATAATCTGCTGCTTTTGTATTTGAGTTTGGTTGTCCCAGATGAGGCTTAGGGTTTTTCTCCTGAGTTGTATTTAGAGTTGTAAACTCATCAGAACTGCATGTCTTTTATTTGGAGCTGTAAAGTGGGAATAAATATAGAAAGATGTGTATGCTTTTTAATAATAGCTGAGCCTTGAACTATGCCCGTTTCCCAGCTGTCCAACACCAGCTGCCCCGCCTCACCTATGTTTTCAGTAGAGAACTTCGTCATCATCTGACCAAAAATGGGAAAACTGAGAAGAAAAAGTGGTGTTTGCATGTAGTGGCAGTTTTCTAAAGGCTCAGAAGTCAGCAGCTCACTCTTCTGTCCTCTCTTACAAATTAATGTGAAATTAATTAATCTTCTCTCATGGAGAGGATTCCTGGCTGCAACTGGGGCTTTGCTTCAAGGACCTCTCACCCGCTAGGGCTAGGCAGCCTCTGAACTGCCCTTGCACCCAAAGCTCCTGTTAAAAATAATCCAGCAGCAGGTTTGAGCTGTCTTAAATTTCTAAAATTACTACYGTGCAACTGGTGCTTTAGAAAGAAACGCTTTTGATTCTCCTTTTAAAATGAATTTTACAAGCTTTATTTGGAGACCCGTGCTAGAAAGGTACTTGTGATTGCAGAGGTATCCGTGGTTACGCCTGTTTGTTTGTCTGTGTTTGGTTAAAAATTAACTTAATCCCATTTCTAATGAGGTGGGTTGGTGAGGGTTGAAAGAATAAGTGTTTGCTGCTTATTCTAAAAGAACCCTTTTCAAAGGTTTCCAGTGCAAGATGAAAAGGTGTGGATGTCAGGTGAGACTTAGAAAGATGGAAAGAAGCCAAGTTTAGAAAAGTGAAGCCCATTTTCTCTCTTACTAGGGATGTAACTGAGAAATGTGCTGAGTAGATGTGCTGGGGCAAAGGGTTTCAAACTGAAAGTAAAATTAAAAAGTAAGGCTAGTGAAAATTATTGCGGGGGGGAGGAAAGAAAGGGGATCTGGCAGCAATAATTATATTTCCCAGAGTAGAAAATACTGTATTCTGAGATAAAAAGGGGTAATGCAAGTCATGAGCGTACAAGTGAGAGCCTAATTCAACTTGTTACATGTAGGAGAGTAGTCAGTCATGAAAGCTCAAGTCTTTCCCATTGTGGCAGTGGCCATACTAAGACGGAAACTGGAGGCAAGGGCAGCTGGCACGATGACATGGATGGATGGAGGGGAGGGTGTGTGGTGGTGTGGGATTCCCAGCACTCCAAGAAGAGTGGTGCCAGAGGGAGGCCCCTGCAGTAATGACTTTTTTCTCATGTGCACACACCTCTGCAAGCAGCAAGGCTTGCAAGAAACCCTCCAGTGCAGGGGGTGGTTTCCTGCACTGTCCCTGCAGTCTTCGGGGCCTTAGTGCACCAGTCGCTTGCTCCAGAGCTTTGCTGCCTGGCCTGTGCTGGGCTGACTTTCTGATTCATCAAACCTCTGCACTGCAGCTGCCTGGCTGATGCTGTCTGGGGTGGTACATCCTGTCCTGCCCTCCGCTCAGGGAGGAAGCCTACCCGAGGGGAATCCCCCCTTTTTCAGCCCAAAGTCATTTCCCAGCCCCACGGACCATCAGCTGCCATGGGGATAAAGGGCACACACTCTATCATTCACCCAGAGAGGACACATGCACCTCTGCAGGCTCTCTGTCGTCTGTGTCACCACAGTAAATGTGATGAGACCATTTTATCTGGCAGAAAAATAAATATTTGTTTGGATGGTGGTGTCTGTCTAACTGCAAAGCACATCTTGAGCAGCCTATGTGGAAACTCTGGTTTCTCGTTGAAAAGTCAGTAGTGCTTTTAAGGTCAAGTGGAGTTCGTCTTGGACACCATCCAGTACAAACTTGACTTCGAGAAATCAAGGTTGTTAATGATTTCAGTCCTAAAATTTCTTCCCTGGTGGAACACTGAATATCCCCCACTCCAATAAATAAAATATACAAAATTACCTATTAAGGTAAAGCATATTGTCCTCCAGATATTTATAACCACTGTCCTGCTGTTTTCATTTTAGCAAGGATTTCTAATTTTGCTCCTAGTTGGATTTGTGTCCAAATGTGCACTGGTTTCCCTGACAGAGAAAATCAAGAGGGTCTGAGAAGCAAGGGGTTATGTGGGGGGTGATACCTCATAGTGCCAAATTTCCTTCACCCTCTGCTTCCCAATACACATATGTTCAGAGATAAATGATAGAGCAGTTTGTTGAACAGATCTGTACATACATTACAGGGTTCAGTTGGCAGGAAAAAAATTTACTGTCTTGTCTGAGCCAATGGCATGTAATGCAGAAAATTTGGCTTAGAAGTCAAAACAACAGATTTAGAATTATTACTTTGGCATAAATGTCTCATTTATCTTCTTGTTTGTTACAGGGCAGAGGCACAAACAAGGCAGCCTTTGCAGAGAGGGAGAGGAAAAAAACTTCAGGCTCTTTCTGCAGGATTAGTAATAAATGATATTTGCTTTACAGGAGGGCCATGAAAGTAGGTTAAAAAAAAAAAAAGTCTTCGAAATGCATACAGCTCTTTTTTGCAAGCTCAAGGTGTCTGTTTCCGCCTGGGGTTTGGGGTTTGTTTTCAGCTTATTGGACAAACCATTGTAGCTGTGAAACGGTTTGTTACACATTAACTGTGTAAATTAAATGACTACTTTATACCTCCTCAGAACATGAAAGATACGGGTGTTTCCAGATGTTAATATTTACTATTTAGGTAGTAAAGAGACCTTTTAAATGATATACATTTAACTACACAGTATCACTCTAACCTATTGTGTTAGTTTTAGTGTTTCCTCTAGGATTCAGCCAGGCTTATATCCAACTACCACAGGTTGCCTGGAAAACAGACCATTTTGGCTCTGCTAGCAGTGTAATTTAGAGCTTTGTCTTGTACTTGAGCCACTTGGTCCTCAGAGGAAATCTGAAAGCTAAAAAAGTGCAAGGGAAGTGTTAGAGATGGCTGTGAAGGAAATCAGTAGGCGAGGAAGGAAGTCAGAAAGAAAGAACTGATGGCAAGGCGATTTGAAGGAGGGTTTGATGTTGAACTAATACAAGGGCCAAAGTGAGGACCAGATTTTGGCCCCTTACTGCAAAGAGTTGGAAACTTTGCACGTTTGCTAGATTACAGAAGTCGATCTTTGACATGTCAACATCACTGCATTACTTTCTTTTTCTTTTCTTTTTATTTTTTTCAAGCTCAGATTGGTGTTGCTATCCATGTAGGGGTTAATAGGCTGCTGTTCCAGTGACAGAGTTTGAAACCACACGAGCTGGCAGCCTCTTGCAACCCTCTGGGTATATATATTTTTTAATTTAATATTGCACAACGTAGTTGTGTTTAGAGGTATCAAGGGTCGTTTACTAGACTAGGTAGCTAAGCTATCAAAGCAGTATTATTTGCAAGCATAGCCCTCTGCTTGGGCTAATTAGTCTTGCTGCAGTGATTATAAAGCATGGGTACCTAGAGCATGCTCTTGGTGTCTTTGGGCTAATTATGTTGAATAAACATGTCCTGCTAGAACAAGAAGGCCATGGTTTTTGCTGGCACCGTTAAATAACTCTACAAGTAGAAAGTCACCTTTTTCTGCATGTGTGACTTAGTCCCAGACAGCAGGATAGCCGGCCTTGCCAAGTGAATTTCCCTGCGGCCACGTGTATGTGTATGGTTATCTTCAGATGCAGAAACTGCCCTCTCTTCTAGTGGAGGCAGAATTTACTGCCTATAATTGGATATAAACCCACTACAGCGATCAACACACTTGAGAAATGTGCAGATCTTCAAAGTGGAGAGTGCAGAGCATTGCCAATAATCCATCCTCAGCATCCCTTCAATAAAATTATCATGCCAGAGTCTACATAGTAAACAATATAATTTTTTTAGCAGAAGTAATGTCAGAAGAGATTCAAGTGTGCCTGGATTTACAGTGTAGGAGACAGGCAATTCATCAGTGCATTTTTCTGCTTCATTCTAAATTGCTTTTATGTTCTTGCTGACTTTTTGTCTTCAGTGTCAGCTCACTGGTGGAAAATCCTGTTGTTTGTCACAAGAAGTGCTTGCTATAGATGAGAAAAGTCAGGGCAGCTTTTACAGTCAGGTGACAGTACGTGTTCCTCTCCTGGCCAGATTTCAGGGCAGTAGTGATTTGAGGTCTGAGCTGAAGGGGCTTTGGCATGGATCAGGTGTCCTCAGTAGATACCCTTGATGGAAAGGTGCAGATGTTCAGCTCACACAAAGGGATGCAGTCAAGGATTTATCAGTATAATAGTGGTTTAAGTTGATTGCATGTGTTTTAGTGGAGGCCGAAAGTCTGAAATCATTAGGACACTGTGAGAAAAAAAAGGGTTGAAATCTTTAGTGGAATAAATTTCCWGTCTTTCTGGTATTTTTATTTTATAATGTCATCTTCCAAGTACTGTTTTCTGTTAAGAACAGGCACAGGATTAATTGTGCTGTAAAGATTTTAGTGAGTTTCTTACAATGTTTTAATGATACCTGTGAATAATTTTCTGAGTAGTGTCTCAGTAAGCACTGAGGCCCCTTCCATAACCAGAGAAATTTAAAAATTACTCTCTCATATAGTTTCAATGCAGTTACATTCACAGAGGTCACAGAGATTGCCTCCCCCTCCTTCCTCCTCCGAGGCTCTGTGTGTTTCGATGAGTCACTGGGTGACAGTGTGGGAGGCCAGCTCTGAGAGCCACCTGGTTTTGGGGAACAGGGCAGCAGTCTCCAGTGTGACAGAGAGTGGCTGAGCACTGGTGTGGAGACCAGTTACTCAGCAGGGACTCCCTGGATCGTAGCATTGCGTTGTCCCAGGGTGACTGTATTTTGCCTCTGAATTTTGAATTTTCTAGGGGTTTTCTCTGTAAAAGACTCTTGAATATCTTCTTGCAACGGTTTGCCATCAGCAAAGGAGAGTTGTTGCTCGGTTACGTGGTGTGCTGTGGTTTCACAATGTTTTCCTCTGGGGATCCGTTTCTGCCCTCACCTGTGGTTGTGTTGCCGTTAGAGGCCGCTGACCTTTCTTGCTGACCTTTCTTAAATGTGCCGGAGCATGTTTTTGGCTTTCAGCCATCAGATCGTTTTCTCAGTTTTGAGGGGTTTTTTTGTGTTTTCTACTGCCTCAAATGTATTGTGAGAGCACAGAGGGTGTGTTTTGCAATCTTACCATACAGCTGGTGTAATTGAAGGACAGACTGAACATCTTATATGGTAGTGGAGCTACTGTATCCTAGCACAGTTTCTTCTCAGAGATAGTCTATCCTCCTGCCCATGGTTTTGGTCTGTCCTGGGATGTCTGCCATTTACCTGATTTGGAGGATGTGCAGGCATTGAAGTGACCCTTTCATGCAGGCCCAGTTCTAGAGCAGATTGGAAAGATTGATGCTTCTGTGTCAGCCTCCATGCTGCATCCAGCTTTAACGGTGCCCAACAGAAATAGGACGGATGGCAAAAATGAAGTAGAACTCTCTGATGCTTGAGCTAGTCTGCTGCACATGGTAGGACACCATACTGCCTGTCAGCAAAGTATCCATGGAATGAAAACTGGAGGTAGAACTGCAGCTTGAGCCAGAGCCACCCAAAACTGAGGAGGAGCTTCTTTGAATCCTTAGCAGCCAAGGCTGATGGTGTTTCCAACCTGCTGTCCTGCTAGTGTGTCAAGAGGTTACATCCAGTGAACGCAAACACTAAATAATCATTTTTAATTTAACCTGCCATTAGTAATCACATGTCCAGATTTATATTACAGCTGTGGTACTCTGAAAAGCACTGGTTTTTGTAATGACAGAGGCCCAGGGCTGTCAGTGTGGAAGGGACCCAGGAGCAGCTGCCAGTCAGCAGTGATTCTTGCTCATCTGCTGTGCAGATACCACAGAGAGTTCCAGGGTGGTTAGATAAGTGATAAGTGAGGTCCACACACTGCCTCCCCAGCAATGCAGGGTCCTGGTTGTGCATCCCCATGGAGCCCTGGGATCCAGACATGGCCTTGTACCATTGTACGCATTGACAAACTATCTCTTGTCTTTGAACGTGGGTTTGTGACCCCATTGTCCTTTCAAAAAATAGTGGAAAAGCAACTTCAAAAGAGAAAGTTGAGTCCAACTCCCCAGCAAGCATCTCCCAGGATCCTCTTTGGGCCATTGCAAGTCCTTGGTAAAACCCTCTCTGTATGAACTTCTAAAGGAGGGAGCCATCATTTGAGACAGCAGTGGACAAAAGCACTGGCATCCTGGGAGTGCAGCCTGGTGGTATGCCTATGATCAGCTGCTAAGCAAAGTGTGTTTATTTTAGCACAAAAGCACTAGTGACTAAGCTTGAAATATTTTGAAATTGGTGCTGAAATGACCTCGAGGTCATCCTGAAGGTCCCACAGCTAAACAGATGAGACAGACGAGTTAGGGATGAGCAGTACATAAGAGCTCGGGGCTCAAACTTCCTGTCAGAAAGATGAACAAGATACCTTGTAACAACAAATGAAGACAGTAAGGTTGAAATGCTGAAGAATTTTAGTTGCCTGAGTTTTTTCAGGTGCAAGATTAGCTAAATTCAGGGTGAAATGAAATACAGTTGGGACCCAGCACCATAAGACATGTAGTAGAGCAATTGATGCTGGAAGTGGCAAGCCATGCATTAATATTCCTGGGTTTATCAAAGGATATCATCTCTGTAATCATCATGATGCATTTGTAAAGTAGGCAGTTATCACATATGCCATTTAACTTCTCAGTCCTTCCTGTTGGTGAATATAGAACAGGATCTCTGTGCTCATATGAAACCTGTGCCAGCCTCTGCAGGCACAGTCAGAAGTATCGCTTTTGAGAGGGACTGGTTTAGTTTAAGGCGCTGTCCCGTGGCAGGGACAGAAGCCACTGCCACACTACTTTGCACTGTGGGACAGTCCCAGTGCTGTTTCTTGTACTGGTGTGGCTGCAGCCAGAATATGTATTTCCAGCTCCACCGGGACAGTCCCCAGCATAGGCTGGGGAAGTGAGCTTTTCCTGCATCTTGCCTTCCCAACTGTATGATGAGAAAGTGCTTCCTCACCTCAAAGAGACACTGGGAGAAGTCCGTCCCAGAAGTGGGCAGGGAGAAGCTGAGAGCAGCAGAGGAAGAAATGGGCTCTGTTTGCATGTGCCACTCTCATGGTGGCTGCAGGATCACTATTGGTTTTTGCGAATTTCCTTTTACATTTCTGCCAGGGGCTTAAAGAGAGTCATGGAGAGGARCTAAAAATAGTTAAAATGCTCACTTCTTCCCTAAAAAAGGTAATTAAATCACCCCTGTCCTCTCTCAAAGTGCTCTTGGTGTTAGCAGCTCTTCTTCATGGACTCCTGTAATGCCAATGGCCATATTAGAATCCTTTATAAAGGAGTTTATCCTTCTGCTGAATGAGCTTGCAGCAGAAGCCCAGACATAGCACGCTGGCTGTGGCACCTTCACTGAAGGTCTGTTGCCATCAATCTTAACCTGCTAATGTCATGGTGTTAAAAATACACTGGGTGCAGAATGGCTGGTAAATGCTTTTTTTGTCACCATGGAAGAATGACATCATGGCAGCGATCCAAACCTCATCCCTTCTGCTGGAATGGCTGCTGCTCATGCATCAGGCCAGGGCCTTCGTCCAAAGAAGCGTTTCCTCATTGCATGGCCCCATGTGTATGTTTTTCCTCACCACTGTCAGCTTGTCTTTATGGAGACACATTACATGCAGGTGGAAAGTCACTTGGGCACCTGCCTGTTGCACTGAACTGGAGGCCAGACTACCATGTAATTTAAAATCAAGGTTAAATGTTTTCATTTGGTTTTCATTTTTAGGAGTGCCAAATCTCAGTGTTGTATTTAAATCAGTGGGAGATTTTCAGGAGTACTTCTTGCTGCATTAGGCTTCGTGTTAACTTGCTGAGGACCACCCTGACAAAGGTGCTGCAAATCTCAGGTATCCCCATGCCTCTTCCACCCCTCCTCAGAAATTGTGACTCCAGAGCTGCTGATGAGCATGCCAGGCTTACCTGTGGACAGGCAGGTGCACAGGTGGGGTTATGATGCAAATACACACCCTGGGTTATGAGCCACAAAGATTACACGTGGTAGGGTTATCATGCAGATACACACCCGTGGTTATGAGCCGCAAAGATTACATGTCCCAGATTAGATACTTTCTATTTTGAGCTTTGGGTCCTGTTTTGGTGTCGGCAACCTTGGCAACATTAGGGCAGATGAGAAAAATCAGAGTGGGATGCTTTTGGGTTTGTCAGATTTTCTTCCATGTCCTACCCAGTGTTTGCATTGGTGCGAGGATGGGCTGGTGCCCTGGCTTGTATCTGACCTCCAGGTTACATGGTTGTCCCTAGCAGGGATTAGAAGAGAATGGGGCTGTGTGCTTTTGGCTCCTGCACTGGTCCAGTAAACACAGGGCTGAGCAACACCCCTAGTTTAACCACAAAGCTCCTGCACATGAAAACCAGGTCTCATTCCTCGAGAAATCACACTGCCCTGTCCTCCAGCTGCCTTACTGCCCAAAACCTGGGCAGCGCACAAAGGGCTGCCGGTGAAATGCTGGTCTGGCTCAATTCACTTGCAAAACTTCAGAGCTTCCCTGGAGCATCTCCGTTTCCCAAGGAACAGCAGGAGCTGTTTCCCAGCCTGAGAGTGCCCTCTGGCGTATGCAGGAGACTGTAAAGATTGTAGTCTCTTGAAGTGTTTTTACTTGGCTTCCTCCTTTTCCTAAAGCTTTGCAGCCAGCATGGTTATTCGCTGAAGGCTGTTGGGTAGGTGTGTACCATAAAGCACAGAGGTGTGACCCCCAGACCGGTCCCATGTGTTGTTCACATTTATACACCCAGCAGCTGACATCCACTTTTTTACTGGCCACATTCAGCATATCAAGCAGGAGGCTTCTGGGCCTCAGTGTCTCAGACCCGATTTCCTTCCAGCAGTGCCTGGTAGGTGTCCAAAACCAGCCTGCAGCAGGTCCTGCTCTGTCTGTGCTCAGGCAGTGCTGCTCCCTCTGCCCAGGGCCCTGTCTCCAAGCACATGCTTGGGGCTCCAGTGCAGAACCATGCCAGTGCTAGGCTTGCATTTCAAACCCTGGGCTCAATAGGGAAACCAGGCTGCAAAGAGGTAGGAGGAGCTTTTTATAAACAAACAAAACCTAGCCCTTTTTTCTGGGGTGAAGGCAGGCTGTTTGGAAGAAGTGGTGGTAGCATGAGCAAACATTGCCATGATTATGTGGAACTGAAAACAGACGGTGAATGAGAGGCATAAACACAAAAGCTGCAGTAAATACAAATCTCCATATGTATAGTCCTTTCTTGGAAAAACT
Source organism: Amblyornis subalaris (assembly GCA_018881555.1). Classification (NCBI taxonomy): domain Eukaryota; kingdom Metazoa; phylum Chordata; class Aves; order Passeriformes; family Ptilonorhynchidae; genus Amblyornis; species Amblyornis subalaris. The sequence goes on along the minus strand of JACAXG010000180.1, from coordinate 285,840 downwards.
TCTTCGTCTTGTCTCAATTACGACATTTGGATTTTATAAAAAGTTTTTTTTAAATAGTTTCAAAACTTTTTGTTGGGAGCTGCAGTAACAAATTTGCTGGTAGGTAGCGGAGAAGCCTTTTGGGTGCTCTAGTGTTGCAGTCTGCTGGGGGCTGAGTGGGTGCTTGGGTATTGCAGTGCCTTGTCTGGCAGCTGCTGCTCGTAGTGGAACAGCAAATTGTGGTATTTTGAGGAATTAAGTCAAGTGTGGGTCACTCTCTGTATGCCCTTTCTTCTTTCCTCCTTGCTCCTTTCCTGGGCTGTTTTCCAGCATGAGTCAAAGTATCTTCACTCACTCTTCCCAGAGTTACAACACATGTGGTAACCTGCCAGGAGGTGGTCCAGGCTTGCAAAGCTACCACCTCCTACACGGAGGTGGGACTGTTGTCGAGATCCACCAACTGGCATCCATCAGCGACCACCAGTGGAAGAGCGTTAGGTGGGCTGGAGTGTGGGAAGACCCGTGTGGGGTTGGGTGCTCTTTTACAGCTGCGTGGCAGTTGTCTTTGGATGTCTTCATTGTTGTTTGCTTCTCAGCAGCCAGGTTTTTCTCACATTTTCTCTCTGGTCTCTGCTGACCTTCCTCTTATCTCTGTGGTTTTTTCCTTAGGTCGAAAGCTGAGAGGAAAAGCCTTTTATTTTGTCAATGGAAAGGTGTTCTGTGAAGAAGATTTCCTGGTAAGCACCCAGTTCACCCATGTAATGACACATTTCAGTGTCCTCAGCAGACACAAGCCTTTCTGCCTGTCAGCTTTGCCTGTGTTTCACACACACTTCTGGTCCAGCATCCTGCCTGGCCCTTCTACTCCAGCATTTACCCAGAGCCAGCCCCAGCCATGGTGGCTGCCCACATGTGGTACTGGAAGTAGTCAAGTGAGAGGCCAGGGTTTTGTGGCACAGAGCCCCTAGCTGAAGCCATAATTTGTTGTGATGACTCCTTCAAATCATGTCTCTGTGGCCATACTGTGGASGCAGGAGCAAGAGAAATGGCTATGGAAGAATGAATGAGGGAGTTTCCCTTTTCAAAGGACTGGGTTTGCTGGCGCATCTTAATGGATATCTTCCTGTTTCCCCACAATGGATTTTGTGTCAATGTACCTGAGCATGAATCAACACCACAGTCCTCTCCTTGGCTGGTGCAGATAAAAAGCCATATACCCTTCTGCCCCTGAGTCCTGGTAGATTAAGCCTTTCATGAGACTTGAAAAAATTGTATTTGCCTACTTATTGGTGCATGCTAGTGATTTCTGTCTACTTGTTGGTGAAGTCTAGTGACTTCTGTCAGAGAGAGGTAAGTCAGTCAATCTTCTTTGTTCTCGTCAGTATATTCTACAAAGGCTGAAAATGAAAAGACTGATTAAATGCATCTAAAATATTTCATTTTCCAAGTTTGCATTTCCTTCATTCAGAGACATGATGTTCTGTGCCTGAGGTGCGTGTCATGGACATCACAGATGGTTCCTTACTGATACATCTCAGCAAAAGTAGCAAAAAAGTTGCTCTGGGCCAAACTTGATTGCTGTCCTGACAGGGAGCTGGGAAAACACCATTGACCTCAGAGAAGTTTCAACAGAACTATAACTGTGTAACTAAAGGAAAAAATTGGCTTTCCAGCCCTATATATACAGATATTGTGATACGAATATATGATAAACACAAGTAAGTTCCTGCCTTGCAGATTCATGTGGTCAAATAAGCATGTAATAAGTCTTACTAGTAACTGCTGTATTTGCATGTGCATTTATAGTATTTACTTTTATACTTTAAATTAAACTTAAATTAGTCTTGGAAGTTACAGGAACTCGTTCTGTTTCCAAACATGGTCAGTCTGGTGTCTTTATAGAATATCCTGTGGGGACCCATCCACAGCTGCATACAATGAAAAAAAGCATTGTAAAGTTTAGCTTGTGTAAGGAGCACAGAAAAAGGACCGATAACAAATGTGCAAGTAACACTCCACAGTACACTGTTGTTTATGCTTGAGTGGCCTTGTGAAATTTTAAGTGAATTCTCTTTTGTCCTTGCAGTATTCTGGTTTCCAGCAGTCAGCTGACAGGTGTTTCATTTGTGGTCATTTGATAATGGACATGGTAAGTGATAATTGCTTTAGGAGAAAAAACTCCCACAGCTTTTTAGAAGAATGCATCAAAAGCAAAATATATTCATATCCAATACTGTCTGTTATGATCTGGTAGTCTGCCTAGTGTGAGATTGGCAGGAGAAAGAAAATTCACTGAGCCTGTTGTTGATTTTTTCAAGAAAGTGAAGCTGGCACCCTGCTGTACTTGGTGCAGAGATGTTGCTCTGCCTGTTTTCAGTGGGTGTTGAAAAGCAGAGCCTCCCGCTCTTCCATTCCCTTTCGGGCCTCTCTGGACAGTGTATTTGTAATCCTGTTGATGCTTCCTGCTCAGCAGTGCCGTGACTCTGCAGTGCTCCCTTGCTGTGAGGCATCAGTGCAGCTCTCTCAGTCTGTCTTTCCTGCAGTCAGGCTGTGACTGACTATATCCACATAGCTTCTGGATAAAGTCACTTTTTTGTCTTTTTTTGTGGGTGCTGGTACTCTAGCAAACAGGTTTGACGTAGAGTGTGTGATGCAGACCTCAGTTCAGATCTGCCCAAGGCCTTGCAAAGTCTTCCACAGATGTGTGGACATCCTGCTGAAGCAGGATTAGCCTACAGCAGGTACCATCCATTCAGGATGTGCATGGGGTGGGCAATGCTCAGGGGGTCAGCATTCAGTTATAGGATGTTCAGAGGGAGACTGCTGTAGCTGGTGGTGTAAGACTACAGCTGAGGCAAAGGAATTAGGAATTTCTGTTCACAGCATGCCTCACAACATTTTCTAATGCTTATCATTAATTATCTTTGTTTGCCTGCTTACACTGGAAAGCATTAAAATTGGAAAAGCTGTTTCCTACTCAGAAGTCTGATCCCTCTACTGACGGACCATGGTATTCCAGGTAGTAATTGCTGCCTCTAAAGGTGAATTGCAGCTGTTGAGTTCAACACAGTTTCCATAGTCTGTGCTAATTAGAAAGCCAGGCTAGCAAGTACAAAGCTCTTCAATATCTAAGGAATTATGAAAACCTAGAAATGATATTACTTTCCACTTCTCATGGAGAATATAAAAATGTATTTCCTTTGTTCAGCTGGTACATCTTGCCTTGTGATCTTGCTAAGTATTCTCTACCTGTTGGCTTCAGAAATTATTTTCTTTCCTTTAAATTTTGTCAATTCTATCCTTTGTCATGCTAAATACATTGGCTGAGTCTCTAAATTGTTTTCTTACCCATGTTAATAATTAATTTCTATGGAACCAGGTGCTATATATTGATTCCAGCTGCCCTTTCCATCCTTGTTAACTGATTTTTCAGATGAGGCAGGGAAAAAAAACACAACTCTGCTGATGAATATGCAGCAGTATCTGGTGTAAAGCTATGTGTTTATTATTTTCACCTTTATTGGCTCTTCATGTTCATTTTTCCTCTCTCGTGGTCTGTTGCAGATCCTGCAGGCTCTAGGGAAATCATATCATCCAGGCTGCTTCCGATGCGTGGTCTGCAATGAGTGTCTGGATGGTGTGCCATTCACTGTAGACTCTGAAAACAAAATCTACTGTGTCAGAGATTACCACAAGTAAGGACAAAACAAACAGCAGAGATATTCCAAGCAACAAGTGTCTAATTTAGCTTTTTCAGCTAGTTAGGAAGTGCAGATTAGTAAAATAGAGACAGGGTTAGAAGTCTGAGGATGGGGCTAGAAATTCCCCCTCTCTCCTCTTGTCCAGCCATTGACTCCTGTGTAATTCTGATGAAGTCAAATAACCTCTGGGCTTCAGTTGGCCCTTTTGCAAAGCAGAGAGAGTGAGAAATAGTGCTCATGAAGTGTTCAGTGATGTGCAAAATTAGTCTGCTTCAAGGTAAGCCTGTGAATGCCTGTGGAAATCAATGTGATTTACTTTTTGAGTAGTTGAAGAGCTGAATTTGACTTCTAAAGAATCACCACTGAACCTTCAAAGCAAAACTTTTACCCAGTTCTGAATTAAACAACTGATAAATCCACTTTAAAAATCACTTCTTATTTAGACAGTAAAATAAAATGGCTGTGCTCTTAACTGTTAGCTATGATATTAGAGCCGCATACATTTTGAGTGTCCTTCTGGCTTGCTTTGCTCCTTGCTCCGTTTTCTGAGCAGGAAGAGTATTAAGTGTTGCTCAGGCAGCCCTTGGAACTCTTCTGTGTTGTGCCAAGATTAGAGTTGTTACAATCCTGTTGCCAAGATTAGTGCCCTTGTGTGCCATTGGTGTTCTGAAATAATGCATATTTCCTTGCAATTTAATTTAATTAATTATTGTGTTATAAGGCCTTAAGTCATGTGGTATTTTCTCAGAGGTTTCCTGCCCTGAGGCTGCCACTTCTTTTGATGCGTTTTTCTGGGGACGGTCCTGCTCAGTTCCTCCTCATTTTCTTTTCCAAATCTCTCAATAGCAGCCAAGAATTTTATAGGGTATTTTGTATTTTTTCTGGCACTAAATGTGAAATATAAGGTCTCTTTTTGCTGGATTGAGCAACATGTGCCAAGCATTACTTAAAATCAGTGCTAAAATGAATTTATGATCTCAGGATGCAAAGCTTTCCTGTGGATAAGTTATTTACAGCTGCAGCTTTTCATGTTATCACCAAGAACATACAGGTCTCTCTTTTTATGTTGATCCATAACTTGCCTTGAATTTCTTGTTGCTTTTCCAGAGTTCTAGCTCCAAAGTGTGCGGCATGTGGACTTCCCATTCTGCCCTCTGAGGTGAGAGCCTTTTATTCCATACCCCCTCAGGGAAGGAGTGCCAGGTCTTGCCCTTTTTCATACTTGACCCTGTGTCAAGATGACTGTGCTTGTGGATGGGGAGAGATGGTTGCTTCCTCTGGAGTGCAACCCTTTGCCCTAAGGGCATTCTTGAGAGGTGACCCTTCTTTGGTTCAATAATGAAGCTTATTCTTCTTGGGCAAGGATGCTTTTCTTATCTCCTGCAGGATTATGCTGCTCTAGTTTTATGTTCAGGATAATTTTCCTTTGTATCAATAGATGCTGGTGGTACTCATGAATGACCTCTGTCTGACCACTCTGGGACTAACTCATTTTAATACTTGGAGGAGATGAATCTTGGGCAAAACTAATTTAAAATGCTGAAAAATGTGAAATTTTTCAATTTCTATTGAAATCACCAAATCATTAATGTGTGATTTCTGATAGATGTTACTGCTAAACATAGAGAATTTTACATTTCTGGTGTTATATTTTAGAGGATATCTGCARTCAGTCAGTGATGAAGCTTTACTGTAAAAATAACTGCAAGTGGCAGGATTTATTTGTGRTCTCCAACCAGCTGCCCAAATGCATTTCCTCAACATTCGTTTTGTTGCAGGAAGCAATCTACAGAGTGCATGTGTCTGATCCTGCGGTAATCCTTTGTAATTTCTGCTTTGCTTGAATGCTTACAGGGGTCTGATGAGACCATTCGGGTTGTGTCCATGGACAAGGATTACCATGTGGAATGTTATCACTGCGAGGTAGGTCAGCAGCTTTCTCAGGGAGTGGGCACTTAATAGTGAGAACTGCCATTATTTTTAGGATGGGGATTAATCTCCTGCCTTCCAGCAGCAGTAGATGAGCAATTCAAACCTTACATTGTGAGACCCTTGCTATCAGTGGTTGAGAAATTTCTAGATTGAGGACAAAAGTTTTTGCAGCAATGTGTTCCAGCGGCAATTTCATTTGCTATCCATAAAGTCATGGGCATCAAGTTAATTACTGCTTTTCAAACTTGGCAGTGTATTCGTTAATGAAGGAAGCATGGTGACTTAGTAAGGTCTACCTCTGCCTTTCCGAAGCCTCGAGCTCCAGATCACATTAGTGTATCTGATTTCCAAGACAGATTGTTCAAAAATGCTAAGGTGATGACTGATCTTGTGGGGTGTAAGTTACCTTCACTCTCATGGGAAATGAATGTGTCATTGGAGCTGCAGAAAAGATATGGCTGCACAAGAAAAAATCCCAGTAGATGCCAGCTCTTAAACACCATTTGGCCTCCGTGCAGGGCTTCCCAGATAGCCTTCATCCTTCTGCATTGTAAATTAAAATAAATAGGTGTCTTCTCTCACTGTGCTCATAATGCAGTGAAAAGAGGCCCTGATTCCACAGGCTGATTTCACATCAGTACAACGGTAATGTGAAGAGGTGAATCCTACCCGAGAGTGTAAGGGGACACAAGCATGTTTAAAATACAAAGGGTTGCACCTTACCACCCCTACCACAAGATAAAGCTTATTCAGTAAAACTGCTTCAGACAAATTTGTACAAGGCTGCCCATCAAAATGCCTATGCCAGATGTTCTTGTGGCACATTACYGGACCCATTAGGAAGGAGCTGTTGGCTGGGTGTCTCCTGTCCTTGTCACAAAATCACCTTCCTGGAAGCCAGACCCAGGTTGACACTGGAAGATGAACACATGCTGTAATAATTTGCTTTAATAATTTCCTCTCTTTGCAGGACTGTGGGATGGAACTGAATGACGAAGACGGGCATCGCTGCTACCCACTGGATGAACATTTGCTTTGTCATTCCTGTCATCTGAAACACATAGAGAATGGCACAACCCCAGCAGCTGCCTACCAGCACCACTACTAGTCAGCGTGGCCAGCATCAGAAAGCCAGGACAGAAGACATGATCTCCCTCTCCCCATCCTCAGTCGATTTCCTGTGCATGTTTTTCGCCAGTTGGCAACGTTCCTGCAAAAGGATATGAGAGATTTTTGCTGGATTCACAAAGTTTGTATACTTGTGGGTTTCAGCTGTATCAAACCATGTCTACTTGACCAAGAATGTGGCATGTGACCTAAACTGATCAGTTTACTTTTATGTGCCTTTTTCTGCTGCCTGGAGATTCCTTGTGGCTCATTTTGGAAGATTCTTCGGTGAAAGCACAACTTGCTGTTGTGCCTATGAACTCAGATGGTGCCATACACAATGAAAAAGCCAGAGGCTGGCTTGCCTGCCTGTCAGGGACATCCTGTCAGTCTACTGTTTGCTGACAAGCACATTTCATCAGGTTCCCTGAAGGACATCAACCTACCAGTTTTTAGACACTCTCTCTCTTTTTATTAATTCTTTAGGAAAAGAAAAGAAAGGGGTCTGTGCACTCAGACCTTTCAGTTAATTCTCTGAACTCCAGCATCAAGTCTGGCTGTAAAAGCACCAACTTTCCAAGCACAAACCAGGCAATGCTGCCTGGCAACTGGAGGCCGACATCCCATTTCAAACAGAACAAAAAACTGGAACAAGCTAGGCTAAGCTACTGCAATGACTTGGGGCCCAGGCTTGTGTGTCAGCATGACACACAGGGGCCAGTCTACTGTGTCAGAGTCTGAATAGCAGATCGTATTTGGAAAGGAAAGGTCGGGATGCTGAAAGTGTGGACACCAGGGAAATCCATCCTCATTCCTGCTTGCAGAGCTCTCTTTGGAAAAAAGCTCTCCATACACAGACAGTTGCCTGCGTTTTCCGGTTTGTCCTCACAGCTCAGCCCTCAGCCTAGCCATTCCTTTCCATAGTGTTTACCCAGCACAAAGCCATTTCATCATGGTGCTTATTTAGAGCTCGGGGAGTGAACTCGAGATTGTTAGGAAGGCTTTGTTACACAGGGATTTAGAGCCCAGCTCCACAACCTGAACTCAGATGAGTATGTTGGCATAAACAGATTTGCTCCCATGAATAATAACATCTTACCTGTGTAAGGGGTTAGAGAGTTTGGCCCTTACTTTCCATTCTGCTGAGAAAGCAGGAAGGTAAATTGTTTCTTTTCTCGAGCCCCCCATTGCTTTATAGTCGAAGAAATCTGCTCCCCACATATGTGTGACATGTATGATAGGTGTGCCTGCAGTGCATGTTCTGTACCTACCAAAGGTGTGCAGCCCCGCATGTACTGGTACTTTTGTTTAAGAAAAAGCTTTTAATATAAGGCCTCAGATGCAGCTGGGCATGTTAGCTACTCTTTCCAACATTTTGTGTGGAGAACTAGTTAAATCCTCATGTATCTACGCTAAAGATGTAAATTTGGTTCTGACTGGCAGAGAATGGGATGACATTCTCGAAGATCTTTTTAGTGAGAAAACTACAATAAATTAGCTGAGCAGTGGCACTGGGACTCCCAAAAGGTGCACATGCCGAGTACGCATTACGGTTCAACCAAACCTCTTTTCCAGTAGCATGGATGTAGCTTGAACTTCACTTGATGTAGTCAGACAGCAACGTGTACCCATCTGGAACAGCAGAGGTGCCAGGTAGCAGCAAGCTCCCTGTCTCTGCCTGTGCTAATAAATCATCTTTTCATGGCTGAAATGTGAAACTGCCCCAGCCTCAGGAGCTTGGTGCTCTTGGCAATGGAGTTTCATGGGGCGAACAGATCATCCAGCCCTCTGCCCCATTCAGCTGTAAGTGCCTCCACCTGTTTCTGCTGCTGTTCGGGATGGGGATGGCAGCTCAGGGCTGGAGGCTGGTCCTGTGCTGGAAGCCATCCAGAACTTTGGTGTAGCTTGGCTCTGTGGCACCATTTCTCCTGGGGATGTGCAGCCCCCTCAGTGAATGGCTGAAAGCTCAAGGAAGGGCACTTTACCACTGTGAAATATATCTTCTGAGAGTTTTACCTGTGATTTTAGAGGAGGTAAAATTGACCCCAAATATGTGAGCCCCCCTAGAGCCTTTAGCCTTCAAATGCTGGTTAGCACTGGGATGGGAGCCGACACAAAATATAACCAGTGCTGCATCCAAGCAGTATGGATCAGGGGCAACAAAACAGCCAGGGCACATCCATCCCATAGTGCCCTCACCCCAGTGCATCCCATCAGCCTGTGTCCTGCAGCACAGCTAGGCCAGAGCAAGGAGGGGGTGTTCAAAGTGTGAGTGTGATCTTAGGACTGTCTGAAAGGATGGAGGTGGAAAATAACACCAGCTCACAATCCCTAGTAAATAATTCAGATAGTCCTGGGCAGGTGGTTCCCCGCCCTGAGCTTCTTTTGGCAGCAAAGACAGTGAGATATCAAAGTGGCTTTTGGAAGGGAGCTGGAAACACCAGCCTTGGTCACTTGTTGCTGTCTCAGCTGCTATGCTCATGCTTTTAGTAGCTCTTCATTTTTTAGAGCAAGCCCTTGCACAAGTTTTTTGGCTTTCGTTTTGTAAAGATCTGAAAACACTAGTGGGACTGATATTTTCTTTTTAAACTGCAGTTTAAACTTCTGTCTCGCCCTTGCAACCTTCCCCACAACCTCAAAATAAGCAGGAGAGAAGGAAAGGGGGAGGATATTTTTCCTTCTTGGAAAGCCTCAAGCAGCCAGTTTGTGGCAAGCTGTCTTGCAGGAGTCCTTGTTGCATCACCAGAAAGTTTGGCCTCTGCTCCCACAGTGTCTTCTTACTCCTATCAGCCATCCTGTATCCCTCAGCGCTGGGGAAATGAAGGCTGCCCTACTTCCAGTTTTGAGGTCCCCTATAAATTATTAAGTGCCAATGTTCTCCTTTCCTATATTTATGAAAAGCTGGAAACAACAGTGTGAAGCTGTTGGAAAAGGAGCCTGCGAGCTTGTAGTTTCAAAGCTAAAGCATCTACAGCATTGCCTTGCGCCCCTATGTGTGCTAACTTGCACTGCTTTTGTCTTTGAGAGTTCACATTCATTTAAGCTCAGTATTATTTCTCCCAGACTGTGGATGTCTGTCCCTGTTGATTTTCCCCAGCTTGTCCCTGGCTCTGCAGCTCCCTGACAGTGGGTCTGACACGGGGGGAGGCAGGGGCATCCTGCACAGAGGAGACTTCTCCTCCTTCTGACCCTCCACCAGCCATCTGGGGAGTGGCAAGCCCTTACTGCCTGCCTTCAGGCAGCTCCCCCAAAGGGAAAAACAGATCTGGAGGTGGAGATGTGAGGCTTTGCATCCTCTGCAGAAGAATTTCAAAAAACATGTTAAATTCCACCTATCTCCTGACTGATACACATTGGGTTTTGCTGTCCACATGAACGTTGTTGCCTTTTAATTTATTGAGACCCTGTGAAAACAGTGCTATGAAAAGTTAGTCTTGATTCCTCCCCCAGTGAGTTCTTCTGACTGGTTTTAGAGTAAGGGACCCTTGGAAGTCCCATTGTGCTGTTAATGAGTAACTCTCATGCAAATAGTTACTCAAGTGAGTTCTCTGAAGCCTCTTTTCAGGAACCAGAGCTTAAAAGATTTTTTCATTCAGATCATGCTGTTAAATTTCTATTGCTTAGAATACAGAAACTCATTTAAATGGAGATTTTTGCATAAGAGCTGGGGGAAAGCCCCAGCTACAGAAGCAGACATTTTTGTGTAATTTAAAGTGTAAGAAACACCTGTGATCAAAGTGATTTAGAAAACTGCCCTGATGTTAAAACACAGAGAACAGCAGTTTCAAACACTCTGGTGAGGAGTGTTTGAAAAGATCTGTGGCTCTTCAGTTTCTGAGTTTCATTTGGGGACTTTTAAAATGTTTTCCCAGTCTTTCAAGGTTTAAGTGATTTTTGTTTTTTAGATCTTTTTACTACAGAGTGAATAGCTGCTTAGTCTGGAAATGGTGGAGTTTCATCAGCAATCAGGTGTGCTGTGGCAGCCTTGAAAGGGGGAAACTGGGCTTCCCAAGACCTGGTATGATTCTGGCTGGCCATTCCAAAGACAGGATTATCTTTTTTTTTGGAAAAAAGTCCCACGTGGGCCTTGACTTCTTGCTATGTGCTTGCTTTTGGGGTGGTGTGTGCAGTTGTGTCCACGCACATGGATGTGTGACACGTGCTGCCTGTGGGACACCTGCCTTTCCACCTCTGTGCCTGTGCTAAGTGCTTCTGGTGCATTTTAAGCAACTTTCTGTGCTTGAATGTAAGGACAAATTGACCCAGGCTTCATCACTGCAAAAATATCCCTGGAGTCAGTACCTGCAGGCAGGGAAGGGCTATGACCAGATACATATCCCTTTTCCCCCATGCCACTGGGAGAATCTGGGAAGGGGTTTGCATCTCCCGTCACACAGCATTTGTGTGTTTATTTTTCTTTTCCATTTCTGTGTCCCACTGCTCACTGGCAGCAGTGGCACTGGGTGTCTTTACTGAAGCTGACTGGGCAGGCATCCTCCTGCCTTGAGCCTAGACAAAGCCTGGAGCTGCTCACCCACCCTTTGCCTAAGGAGAAGCAAAGCTTTCCTGGGCAATAAAAAATCCTTATACTGCTCTCTTCCAGGGCAGCCAGGAACTCCTGTGGCAATATGCATCTGCAGCTCACTTAGACACGACAAGAGATGAGAAGAAACTGTCCTCACATGCAAACACAGGGCATAGAGTCCTGCAAAGGCAGGAATGCCCCACAGCCCTGGAAGAGGGATGACCGGGCTGCAGCTCCTAGCCCTGCTGGCACCAACCCTCGGCCCCATGCAGCAGGTCTGCAGTGCATAGCCAGGCAGGGACCCAGGCACACACCCAGGCTGTGGCTTTCTGGATCCAGAAAGCAAATCCAGGGCCTGGTTAACGATACTGAACGGTACTAATTATTTTATGTTTCCTTCAAAACTCAGCTCCAGGAGAGAGTATTTTAGGATTTGTGCTGGTGTAACTAACCTTAGCCTCCTGTGAACACAGCCCTCTTTTCTTCTGTGCTGTTAAGTATTTATAAAGAATGAAGACCGGTAGCAGAACAGAGCCACTGGCCTGTTGCGATTTCAGTGATTAAAGACCGTATCTCAAGCAACGCTCAGAGTCAAGTCTTTCCTAAAGCTACCATAATTGTCATTGCCCAGAGTCCACAGGGGAGGGAGTTACGCTGTGAAATGGTGGTTTCCCAGCCTGTTCCTTATTTCTGTCCTCCCACCTCCGTGGCTGAAGTAGGGATTGGTGGGGGAAACCACCTCAGTGGGGTTCACTGGGGATTTCCAGTCCTTTGCAGGCAGCTGGTATTTGTTGCAGCACCATCAGATGCTGTCCTGCTTTGACATCCCTCTGGGGATACCCAGGTCCCAGGCTGAGGACCTGGGGAGGGATGTGCTACATGTGGGAACAAGCTCTGATCCCAGCATGGGAGTCTCTTTTGCAGTGATGGTGGGGATGGGTTCCTTAGAGGGCTTTGGGTGGTGTTCCTGTGGCTCTGGGCRTCAGGCAGCCACATGGTGCCTCTGCTATCAGCAACCAGGACACCTCACGTCCAAAGACTGGATGTTACTGGATGCTGTGGGCCAAGCAGCACCACAGCAGCTTGGAGCTATCAGCTAAAATCAAGAAAATAAATAGGAATAACTAACTATAATTCCCCCCCTCCTTGAGGTAAGAAGCTGCCCAAATCTGGGGCATGATACCCAGAGGGCTGGATGCGATGGGAAATTGGCCAGGAGGTGCGCCAGGCTTGCTCCATGCCAAACCCCATGACTCAGGGTGCCCAGGTGGGCAGCAGCTGTCTCTGAACTGGGGGGGCTGGCAAGGGCGGGACCCCTGTAACACCATCCAACCGTGGCAGGTTTGGAGACTCCCACATTGCGCGTATGAGGGTGGCAGCGGTGGGCCTGTGCAGGAGTAGGGGAGCTGCCGGCAGCACCCTCGGCCTGAAGTCCAAGAGCGAATAAAAGAAACATACGAGAGAAGAGGCGGGAGGATAAAAAGGAGCAGCCGAGCCAGCCAGGAGTCGAACCTAGAATCTTCTGATCCGTAGTCAGACGCGTTATCCATTGCGCCACTGGCCCTGCTCGAACAAGGTGCCCTCCCCCGRCCACTTCATCGTAGCTCTCGCGCGCTAACTCAGCCAATGGCGGCGCCGCCGAGCCCTTCTGACCCCGCCCCCTCCTTCCATAGGCTGAGCCCMACTCTGGGTTCGCCAGCGCGCCCGCGGAGGTTTGTCCCGAGCGGGGCCCCGTCGCTCCGGGCCAGGGACGCGTCAGTCGGGCGGAGAGGGAGCGGTCGGGCCGGGTCGGAGCGGAGCCGAGCCGGCGGCGGCGGCGGAGGACAGCTCGAGGGGACGGATGGCGACGGCGGCACCGGCGGGAACCACGGCAGCGGCGGCCTACGCTAGCCTGAAGCTGTGAGTGACCCGCCGGGACTGGGGGGACGCGGCTATGGCACCTGCCGAATGGGAGGAGAGGGAAAGGGAAGGGAGGAGCTGCTGGTGGAGCGACTGTCGCCCGTCGCTTGCTGTCCCCTGCCCTCCCCCGGCCTGTCCCCTGCCCTTCCTGTCCGTCTCGGCTCCCTCGCTCCCCGGGTGACGACGGGCTTGGCCCGAGGCGGCGGCTGCGTGCGAGAGGAGGAGGAGAGAGGACTTTGGCCGCGGACACGGGTCCCCTTCTCCGTCCATCCGAGAGCGCTGTGGGCGGGCCCCTCCCGTGTCTGTGTCGCTTCCCTCCCGCTTCTCCAGGAGGTCAGTGCCTGCGGGGATTCCCTTGGCGTGAGGAGCCCGGGCTGCCTGGAGGTCTTGGAGTCTCCCTCTCTGGAGACATTCCAGGCCCACCTGGACGCATTCCTGTGTCACCTGCTTGAGGTGACCCTGCCTTGGCGGGGGGGTTGGACTACATGATGTCCAGAGGTCAGTTCCAACCCAGCCAATTCTGTGATTCCGCCTTCCTTAGGTGGCTGCTGTAGGGGCTTGGGCACTGGTGTAGGGCTGTGTGCGCGCAGCGCCGCTTGCTAGCAGAAGGTTCCCTAGGCGTGCTTGTCCATCCGTCTCTCGGGAACCAACTGGGCTTTTTTTTTGTGGTGGTTGATGGTTTTGATGCCAGTTGATGACTGAACTTTGAGGGCTTTGAACTTTTGGGACTCTCCTGTGCAGTGGCTGCTGTGACTTTTCCAAATAAATTCTTCTAACTACCCAATGTAATTTTTTTATTAAAATAGTAATTTTTTTTAGGGAAGAATGTAACCCTTTGAACATGTATATGGCACGTGTTTGTTTGCTGCCTTTAATACGGCAGAAAAAGTTGCATAACCAAAAGCAGTGCAAAGTTAACACTGCAAGAGGCATCTCCATTGTAAACCCTCACACCGACCAGTTCAAACTCCAAGGACATTACTCTGAACACGAGACTCTTCATGAGTGTCTGAAGCCAAAAGTGAAGTGTCTTTATGTGCCCTAAAGGCGTTCCCAGGCTTTTGACCTCTAAGTAGTAGCTGGAAACTCCATAATTGTGTTACTGATGCCATTTTCAGGCAGCGGTATCTGAAAGTGCTTCTTAAGCCTGATTTAACTGTACTTTATGCTCTGATAAATTTCATTTGATAGTCATCTTTTGGATTCAGAGCAAACATACTTAGATCTTTTGGAGGTCTGTATAAACAGTTTGCCATAATGCTGTTGTGTGTTTCAAAGTCACTGGGCTGCTTATTTTGATTAGTTAGTTGTGTGAGGGTACACAGACACTGGAGATAACTGAATATTGCTGAAGAGTAAGATCAGCAGTGGTAGCTGAAAAATTTGTTTATTTGGCAGAAAGCTTTTTTTTCCTCATCACTTAAACAGTATTTATCTTTCTTTAAGCTGATCTTGTGATCTTTTTGCCTGCAGAGGAGCAAAGGTGAGTTATATGAGTAGCAGTTGTGTGACTTGTAGTACACGGTTGTTCTTACTGAGAATTTTTTGAAGTAAAAGCGCTTTTCTGGATAGGCTAGGAAAGAATTCTCTCATTCAAAGTGTAATCTTAGCTAAAAGTAAGCTTTGATCTTTTTAGAACAAGGCTGTCTCTAGTGTAGTTTAACACGAGTTTTTTCATAAACATGAAAACAGAATTGTTTTGTGTTCTGAAAAATGAACTTTTTTATTTTTTCTTGTCATTACACCAAGTTGTGGTAATGGCTGCAGACTTTCTACCAAGCATTTGAAGATAGAAGGCCATAATTTGAGTGATGAGTCAGACTTACCAGGTTGGCAAGGTCAAAGGAGAATCCCAGGGTCCCATCCTGTACATCCAGCCACAGGTTCTGGCTCTGAACACAAACCTTTTCCACGTAACCAAAAGTAGTGGTTCATACCCTTTGGGCTTTGACCAGTGTCATCAGTCAAGTTCAGGTGATGCCAGTGAAAGTGCTGATGTCTGGCATCTGTGCTGCTTATGGAACTGAGTTATACCAACAGTTATTGGGGAAAACTATGAACCTGAAAACTGCTATCCATAGTTGTCATCTGTGTCACTGCTATACTTACCTAACTTCCTCTTGTAGCCTCAGGAATAAATTGTAAAATTCAAACAGCTATTGCAGGTATTGCATATACTAGTAGTGGGTGGTAGGGCGGTTGCCAGCCCAGTTAATATATAAAAACTGATTGTTACATCTGTCTGCAGAATAGAGAAAATCCTGGCCATTGTTTTGGCTCAGTTAAAATCACTTTTTTTTTCTTTGTGCTTGAATGAAGACCTGTCTTGCTGATAGCCTTCTCAGTATCCTGTGAGTCCATGACACTGCCTGTGTTTCAAATTTAACTCCTCCTGCCCATAGTTATGTTTCCTTACATGCTTTGTAAAAGTACTTGTCACTCTTTAGTAGCTGCTGCACTTGGAACACAGTGCTTTCCACTTGTCTGTATGTAGGGAGAGGTCTAAAAGGGCATTTTGGCTTTGGCTTTTTTTTTTTTCTCTTTTTTTTTGCTTGTTTTCTAAACTGAAAATGAGTTGGAACAATACTTGCAGAAAGAACAGCTACAAATCCATTTTTTTTTCTGCTCAGTCTAAGTGGCTGTCGTGGTGAAGCTCAAGGATGTTGGTTGAGTGGGACATGAACTTACGCAGTAAATTATTTTCATCTGAAGTGGAATTTCACTGGAAATAGACATTATGTAGCTATGCCTTTCATGCATGCCTTTTTTCTGTTTTGCTTTTAAATGGTATTTCCATTAGTCTTTTCTACATCCTGGGTTTCTTCTCTCTGCAACAACTGCTCCTCTATGGGAGATGTTCCAGTTCCTTGAGCTGTTTCTGCTCGAGGAGTAATATTTATGGGAGATGTATAATTAGCACACCTGCTCACCTAGAAAATCTGGAATCTCTGGAGTGCTGAAACCACCAGTGTGTTAGCTCTGTTACTTAATCTGCTGCTGGGACTCTGCATAAACTAACATCTTTCCTGTATCTCACTGCAGACCAGTTTGCTGTGCTCAAGATACCAAATGTATCTCTGTTCAGTACAGGCTGTGCTTTTGGCTTGCCTTATTACAGTATTCAGATGCTGACATCGAAGAGTTTCCTGCATTAGAGCAATGTTAAGTATTTATGGTGAAATAATCAATTACTGAAGTAAGGCTTTGGCTGTTGAGGCCTAGAAGGCTTAAGCGATATTGAATGAAGTACTATCTTTAGTGGCCATTAGGGCATGATGGGTCTTCTTTCGTGCTGTATCTGAACACAGGAATATTCCTATCTGTAAGATCAACCTAATTAAAACGTGGGATACAACTGTGTATCATCTGTATGATACACAATGCAGCTTTGTAATGTAATTAATGAAGTGAAACTTCACAACAAATATACAAATGAAAGAAATACTATCTCACTTAACTGTAAACGAGTCTGACTTTACACTTGGTGTAAGCAAGCAGTGGTTTGTTCTTTTTTTGTTTTCTATCATGTTTCTGTTATGTTGGGAATCAATACTTTTTTCCTGCAACTTTGAATTGTAGGAATGGAATCTCCTGAGTTGCTTTGTCTCTTAGCAGCAATGCACATAGTTTCAATTGGAGAATATTATCAAAATGAAATCCAAGTCACCTTCAGTAATACCTGGAATAGGAATTTGGTGGTTGCAGTTCTTCAATACCTTTCCTTTTCTTGAGTATTGTGAGTTATGCTATCAATGTAAAATACTTGCATTTGTCGCTCCCTTTTTTTTTTTGGCAGCACTGAGAAATAATTCGTTATAGTGGTGGTCGGTTTTCCTTTATTTAAAAAAAAAGGAAATAAAGGTAGTCAAATTTTGTGAAGATTTGACATGCTGTTAAGTTGTAAGGGAGGCAAAGTACTGGTGGTAAAGAGTTCTTGATGTCTTGTACGGTTCTAGACAGCAGTGACAATGCAGCCAAGGAGAAGCAAGCTCCAGTGTCAGATATGAGGCTGTACAAAAGCAGAATATGCCAGGGTATATGAAAATCAGTTCTAAAAGTAAGTGCAGACACTATGGGCTTCTATAAAGTACTGCTTTCTTTATTGTTACTTTTGATATATTACTGGTGCTTGGACTTTCATCTGTCCTCACTGCATTAGAAGAATAGAGTGAATCTGCAGATTCCTAGTCATGAATTATCCTTTCTTCACCATTTAATATCTCCTTCTCGGATCAGTAAAAACGGCACGTGTGCCATCTTTCTAAGCTTGTGATAGACGTACAGACTTAGTAGTGAGTACAGTTTGGAGATGAGCCTATTCTTGCATGCAGTGTTCATCAGTTTCCTTTCTGAGAGAGAAGTGAGAGGCAATCATCTTATCTATAGCAATCTTATGACAGAAAAGGTCATCTAAGTGAGAATGAGACTACTAGCCTAGTTCTGGTAATTGGTAAAGTTGTAAATCAGCACTTGGGCTGGAACTGCTTTGAGTCTTGGCCTCTTCCTTAACTGTACTTTAGGAAACGTTGAACTTCTTACACAAATGAAGCAAGGACTAAGTGAATCATCTTTCTGTTTAAAATTTTGAAGAGCCCTAATTATCCCACTTCTTCTGAAGCATGGATTTAATATCTTGTAGGGCCTTGGGCTTTCCAGTTTGCGTTGCACAGTTGTATTTAAGGCAGTTTTTAAAGTTAATCCCAACAGTGTAGTATTTGTTCTGCCAAATTTGTAGATTGGTAACTTAATTTCCTCTTGTCTCCCCCCTCACCAAGACATCCAAAAAAGCCAACAACAATTCTGTTCCAGTGTGCTGCAAGCAGCTGAGGCCTTTTTGGTCCACTAAGCTGAAAACAGGAATGAGTTGTCTTGTGTTCTCCATGACACTTTTGTCACCAAATCTGGTCCTGGAGAGGACCATGGGAAGGAGGACTTTCAATGACTTGAAACATACATTTCTAGCTTTGCTTAAACTACAGACGTTGTGTAAGAGGAGATAAAGGTGATAAAATTGTTAAAAGGGCAATGATAACGGCAGGAGATAATGGCAGGTCTAGGATTTGAAAGASAAAAATGCTGGGGTCTGATCTAGCAAAGCAGGGCACATGACGCAGTGAGAGACTAGGCATCATTTGCACTGGCAGCCTTAATTGTCTCTCTTTTCTTTTCAATTTGTGGATAAAGAGAATAAAAGACTTCATGTTCTTCAGGGAGAAATTGTTATTCTTGTGTGCAGTAAAGAAAACATTTGTTTATATGACAATTATTTGACGTTTGTAAGCTTCTTCTCAATTGAAAACAGGCTTTAGCTAATACGCATTTGACTCTCAGTGCTGAGACTAGTAATGTCATGGCCATGTTGCACTTTATAATGTAAAGAGCAGTTTTTAAAAGTACTGATCATGGATGGAAATACTCATTGTGCTCTGTATGGTCAGTGTAGATGTCTTGTCTGTGTTGTGCTCTTCATACAGAGTATTCAAAAGTTGAAACTATAATTCTCACCACCTGCTTTAGAGACTGTTTACAACCTGATAGGTTAAAGTATTTTTTTCAACTTACTTTGCTTGAGATACTCTGGTGAGTAAGAGTGCATAAGTATCTGTGTTAACAGTAGAACAGCTCCATTATTAAACTTTGTAGAGTCTCTTCCCAGTCTTTTTTTAGCTGGAATTTTGTGTGTCAACTGACATCTCAGAGAAAGACAACTAAACCAACGGAAGCTAAGTAGCTGCAGCTTTCTCCTGTGGAAAAAATGCCCACTGCTGCCTCCTGCCAGCTAGCAATAAGTCTCTGACTGCACCTTAAATAGTATATCCCGTTTTCTTTTTAGACTCTTTAACAAATTGAGGGTTTGTAGATGTCTTTAAGCTTGTCTTGCCCCTGTTCTATCTGTGTAAGCTTGTTTGCTTTTTGCCATAAAAACAGCTCCCATTATTGCTATGAAACTCGCCTAAAGAGCTGTGAGTGCACATGCGAGCTTCCTCAAAAACAAGCAGTGAAAGCAAAGTAAGTGTTTTAAGGCTTCAACATTCAATGAAGTGCATGTTTGTACTTCTGATTTTGATGTTTTTATTTTCAAAGATAAGGCATTTAATATATGTGCATGAAAGATTTAAGGAGGCTGATTTACAAAGGGAATACTGTAGATGTGTTTCCCATTTTAGGACCCATAGACTAATTTTTCTGTAGAAGTTAAATTATCTGATGAACACAACTATTAATTGCTTTACAGTTGGTTGTGTTATGTTGCTTGGTGGTTTTTTTTCAGTTCAGTTAAGCATTTGGTCTCCTCTGGCTTTCCTCTCATTTCCCAGTGAGGTTGTGGAATCACCATCCTTGGGGAGAGTCAAAACACACCCTAAGAAATAGGGTTTAACTTAGGAGTTGAATAAACTTGAAGTTGGCCCTGCTTTAAGTGGGTAGAAGGTGGGGTGTTAGACATGTCTGAAAGAGGTCTTCTAGACCTCTCTTAAAGGCTCTGTGGTGAGTTGACCCTAGCTGGTTGCCAGGTGCCCACTGGAGCAGCTCTATCACTCCCCTCCTCACCTGGATAGGGGAGAGAATATAAAAGGAAAGACTCAAGGGCCAAGATAAGGGCAGGGAGAGATCATTCAGCAGTTACTGTCACTGGCAAAACAGAGTCAACTTGGGGAAATTAGTTTAATTTATTAACAATCAAATCAGGATAGGATAATGAGAAATAAAGCCAAATATTAACACYCTTCCCTCATCCCTCCCTTCTTCCCCATCTCAACTTCACTCCTAATTTTCTCTACCTCCTTCCTCTTCCCCAACAGCACAGGGGGACTGGAAACGAGATTTGTGGTCAGTTCATCACATGTCTCTGTTGCTGCTTCCCCCGGGGAAGGATTCCTTCTGCTGCTCCGGCATGGGGTCCTTCCCCCTGAGACAGTTCTCCACAAACTTCTCCAGAGTGAGTCTTTCCCACAGACTACAGTTCTCCATGGACTGTTCTAACGTGAGTCCCTTCCAAGGGGTGTAGTCCTTCAGAAACAGACTGTTCCAGCATGGTTTCTGGGCAGGGTCGTAAGTTCTGGCAGAAGCCTGTTCCAGCACAGGCTTCCCATGGGGTCACAGGCTCACAGAAACCCAGAATATTGAGTTGGAAGGGACCCACAAGGATCATCAAGTTCAGCTGTTAAGTGAATGGCCTGTGTGGGGATCAAACCCACAGTTCTGGTGTTAATAGCACCATGTTCTGACCAACATCCTACTGCTCTGTCATGGTCCCTCCGAGGGCTGTGGGTGGATCTCTGCTCCACTGTGGACCTCCATGGGCTGCTGAGGGATAGTCTTGCCTCACTGTGGCCTTCACCATGGGCTGCAGGGGAATCTCTGCTCCAGCTCCTGGAGCGCCTCCTCTCCCTCCTTCACTGACCTTGGTATGTGCAGAGCTGTTTCCCTCACATGTTCTCACTCCTCTCTCCTGCTACAGTTGCTGTTCTGCGGGGTTTTTTGCGATTCTTAAATATGTGCTCCCAGGGGCGCTGCCACCATCACTGGTGGGCTGGGCCTTGGCCAGCAGCAGGTCCGTCTTGGAGCCRGCTGGCATTGGCTCTGTCAGATGCAGGAGGGAGAAGCTTGCAGCAGCTTCTCACAGAAGCCGGTCCTGTAGCCCCCTGCTACCAAAACCTTGCTGTCAGACTCTTCTGATCTAAATTAGGATTCTAATTCAGCTTTCTGAAGGATTAAAAAAAATACCAGATGTGTAGAAATGCAAGATCTATTTAGGGAGAAGGAGCCTAAAAATATCTATCCTATTACCAGAACAAGAATTTTAAAGCTCCGACCTCTTGTCTTATCAAGGCTTAAACTATGAAAAATCACTAAAATAAGAGTCAAGAACACTAGTTCAAGAGTGTTTGGGGTATTTGTTTGCTGAGCATTTCCTGTATACAGCTACAAGTAATTTCTGCATAACTCTGCTATTGATGCACAGTATAACATGTCTGGCTTCTTGCAAATATCTCAATGGGTGTATTTTTAAGGGACACTTCTGAAAACTTAATTTTATGACTAGCATTGTGTTGCATTTGAGTTTTGTGCTGGTTTTGTCTTGGGCAGGAAGGGAAAGATGGCAGTGAAGTCTGAACAGGATGTCAGTGTGTGTGATTTATGTGGTGGGGAAGATACGTGTTATGCCATGTGTATCATATAGACCTGGCTAATAAATCTGGAAAATGGTAGAGTTGAGACACCTGCTTCAATAAATTAGTGTGCCTGTTGAATTTTTCCATTTTTTCCTCTGTTGCTTCCAGTGGATTCTTGCAATACTTACAACAGTAATGTCCAAGGGGATAAAGACACCTCTTTCACATTATTTTTATGTATATTAGACTTACATGTGTGGTACTTTAGTTTCTGATATGTTAAGAAGTTTTTGGTTGAAAAATTCTGATTTTGAGTTTTTGCTTATCAGACATGGTTCAAGCTTGGAATTAGAGTGGACCACTATGTACACGAACTCATTTTCATGTCTTTACCTTACAGTAATAAAAGAGGATTAAGATTATTAAACAGGCAGTGAATTTTGCAATAACTGATGAGCTGGACTTGCCTTTTTTTTTTTTCCGACTGTCAACATCACTAGTTTTTGGGAAGTAATCCAGTAAGAATTTTGTTATTTTGCAGCTGAAATAAGGTATAAAATTGATTGCTCTATCTTCAGGTGGTGAAGAATAAACAAACCCAAGGTAAGTTTTACTAAACTAATTCTTTTTTCCTCTCCATTCTCTTAAAGGCATATAACACCAGAGAAGTTCTATGTGGAAGCCTGTGATGATGGAGCAGATGATGTGCTTGCTATTGATAGAGTCTCCACAGAAGTCACTCTTACAGGTGACTTTCCTCACCAGTATTTCTCAATACAGTCTTCTCTGTCCTCTTTGTCTATTTTGCTCAAGGCATCCAAGAAGATCTTCAGAACCTCACTGAGATGATACTGACATAATTGTTTTTATTTTTAGTTACTGTTTTAAAACAGTGCTTTGTATTCTGTTCTGCAAAACTTTGTTTCAAATGCCTTTTTGCTGTGGAATTGATGCTGTGGGCAACCGGGTGATAGTGCTTGCCTGTTTTTTGGTAAGGCTGTCCATCACAACAGGGGAAGCTGACTCATCCAAGCTAGCTGGGCTTGGTGCTACAAGTTCAAGATCGAACAGGGGAAGGATTGAACACTGGGGTTCTGCAGCTTTTCCAAATTGTCCCAGTACTGTCTTTATATATAGCTGAAACCTGACTTTTCATAAAGCCTTTAGAAATGGCAACAGTAAAAAACCCTTAGTGTAAATTTTGTTCTGCGTTACAAATCCGGATTCAAATGTCAGTGCAGTAGTCTTAAGCATGTTGATGACTTGAAAATTTCAGTTTCATTTTTTTAAGAATGTGAAACAAAGAACTTTGATCAAATAACAGTAAAATGAAGGCAGTGGGAGACTTCCGTTTTGAGTCTTCAGGAGTTTGTACCACAGTATTACCAATCTCTAAACAGGCAAAAATGCTACAGTAGTATTAAAGCAGTCACTCTCTCTTTTATTAGGCTTCTTGTATACTTCATGTAAGAGCAGTGTGCTCATCTCACTGATACTTTTGGTGTTTTGGTATATTATTTCAATTTCTCCTTCAAAATTGTCTCTTCAAAACTGTGAAGATAGTTATCCCAAGTCTTTTTTTAGTCTACATCTCTCTCACTACTGGTGTTTTATCAAATGAACCTGCAAGGTGTTTAAAGCAAGGGAAGATTCAAGGGTTACCTTTCTCAGTTTTCTGAGTTCGGGGAAAATGCCTCTTTCTGGGGGTGTTTTGGGTTTCTTTAGATTTCTCTAATACCCCTTCTCTTGTTTTAGAAATGTAGATAGATGAAACACCTGCTAAGACTTCTGTTTGGTATTTGGATTCTTTTTGCATCTCTTGGCATGTTGTTTGGAATACTGTGTCCCTTGCCACATCTCTGCTGCTGGTGATAGTTTTGCAGAGATAGATCAAACGATAAACTAGGTCTTCTGAAACAGAAATAGACTTAGGCTCAGAAGAAGCAAACAGACCTGGGAGGCACAAGCACTTGTGGTTTGTTTGTCCTTTATGTCTTGTTAGCTTCAAAACAAAGTTTCTGGAAGCTTAACAGGACAACATGTTATTAAGGAGTCTACTTGCTATATTGTCATGTAAATGAGCTTGAATTTATTCAGTTGAATGMCTAGTTTTATTAAACATGATAAATTGGTTAGAAATTGCATTAGAATGCTCCCAGATCTTCCCCCAAACCTCCATCAGGCTTTGAAATTCTGATGCTTCGTTTCTTATACTTAACACTGTAGCAAAACTCGATTTGACCACGAAGCTTGGCGAAACCTAGTTTTAATAGTGTTCTGATACAGTCATGAAAGAAGCCATCTGAAATTCTGATGTTCTTTTCTTCTGCTTTTCAGTTAAGAAAGATGTTCCCCCTTCAGCTGTTACAAGGCCTATATTTGGTATTTTGGGAACAATCCGATTGGTGGCAGGTAAGGAGAACAGAAGTGTGCTCTTTAAAAATACTTAGACAAAATAGATTGCTAAAGAAGCTTTAAAGGCAAAAATAGTATTTGCAAGTATCTGAGGTTGCACTTGCATCAGTATGAGAGGCTTTCCTTGTGGCTGCTAGAGGATGGAGGCATCCAAATGTAGCTTATCATGAATGTTCATGTACCTCTTAAACCAGGAGGTGCTCTAAAGGTAGGGTTTACCAGCTGTTGTTTGAGTTTTAAGGAATGCATTTTAAATGAGTGCAAAGAACGTCATCTACTTATTCTTCATAACTGTTTTAATCTTAGCTGCAGGATTTGATGCAACAGTCAAGTATTGGGTTGTGAAGCTTGACTTTAAATCAATAATCATGGTACACAAATAGCTGAGAGTGACAGGGTGATAGACGAGTAGATGCAACTGTTCAAGTAATGATTGTGTGCAACTGCCCTACAAATGTGAAGAAAATCCAACATGAAAAGGGAAAGGACAGACTGGAACAATTCTAATTTTAGGGACTTGTAGGATAAGGTAAGAATAAGCTGTCCAGTTTTTCTAAGTGTCTCCGTGGCCAGATCTAAACAGTCACTGCCATAAATAAACCTGGTACATAACGTGTAAGCTTTCAGGAAAGTAATCATTGCTGCTCCACCAATCCTTTGTGTAGATTTCATTAGAGTTTAAGGCTGAAGTAGTCTGAAAAATGATGTAATAAGGAGCATGCATACTGAATAAAATCTCCATATGTAGAAAGGATTTAAGATCACTCATTGCAGTATTCTCAGCTGAAGCAAAGGGTGATCGTGTTGAATGCAGTGACTTCTGGCAGGATCTTAAAACTGCTGAACTTTCTGTGCCCGTTTGCTAAAGAATTGTGGGTCTTGCAGAGTAAGAGCAGTGTAATGGATACACGTCTTAGGGAGTTGACAAGTGCTGACTGTTTTAAAACTTAACTGCCCCAAAGGGGAATTTTCACCACTTACAGGCTTGGTAATGACTGCTATTCATCTGACAGAATATTAAATAGAATATAGAATATGTAAGTCGCTTAAAAGCTTGGGCTTTTTTCATTCTACCCTCCAGAGCTTTGCGCTGTGTTAGTATACAGCTGTCAAAGTAAAGATGTTTTCACTTAAAGTGAATGTTTAGCTGGGAGTTATTAGGCAGTTCACTGCTATCTGGTCACTGTAAAACTGGCCCTCTGTCTGGCAATGCAGCATCTTTAACAAATATAAATATTCTTTGCCTATTGCAGTATTAAGAGTAGCCTTTTTCTTCAGAAACAAGATGACACTGAAATACAATAGGCTTAGAAATAAGGCTATGTTGTGTTCACCAAGAAGTGTAAATTAATTGCTTTGAGTGAACTGTCCGTGATTATGGGCTTTTTTGTTGTTGTTGTTACTTATGCAACCAGGAAAACAGCAAACTTCCTGTCTTAAATTGTTAAAAGAAACCCAAATCTTTGTTCTGTTTTGAACCTGTTAGGATGAATTTTCTTTTTTTCAGGATAAGTTGAATAGTCTTTTTGGCTTTTGAAGCATGCTTCCTTTCATGTATTTGGGACTTGCTCTGTGCTTTTCAAATCACATTTAAGAGCATTGGCCTCCTTCTGAGTTTGCAAATCTGAAGACATTCAGACTTTCTCTGATCAGAAGTAAGAGTAGGTGACACTTTCATCTTGTCCACTTTTTTAAAAATTCCTTAAACTTAATGAGTAATTCAAGACCTGTGAGCATAGAGTAGTGGGTAGCTTAGCAAGTACATTTTGCTTCTGCTCCAGCCCCTTACTGTTAAGAACATAAAGTCCTAGGTGCAACCTGAAGAAACCTCACTCTTTCCTGTTGATTTCAGTTTTCTGGTATGGTTATAGGCTGCCTTTCTTAGTATGTGTGTCTGGTTTGTTTTGGTTTTTTTAACTTTGTTCTTTCTGATTTACAGGCACATATCTTATTGTAATAACAAAAAAGAAAAAAGTAGGGGAGATTTTCAGTCATGCTATCTGGAAAGCAACAGAYTTTGACATCCTCTCCTACAAAAAGACCATGCTGCACTTAACTGATATTCAGGTAGGAACATCGATTAGGGGAGTGTGGAGGAATGTTATTATATGTCAATGTTCATTGCCACAGGATCTAATTTGATGAAGCTATGAAATTTTTTTTAAGAATCTCTTTGAACAATACCTGTTTTCTGATTTGTTCATGCTACTAGAATGGATGTAATATTTGTGTATGGATGTGTATAAAATTATGACACTTGAGATGATAGACCTGCATCATGCAACTTAGAATATCATCTGCAGTTTATGGATGTGCGTTTTTGCTCCTTTTGAGATGGTACACCCTTCCTAATGCTTCTGTTAAGTCTTTCTTGCAGCTTTACTATTCTGACAGCCCCTACAATAGGCTGCGTTCTGTCGTGTTATCTATCTTGCTTAATTCATGGAATTGTTCAGTTACATAGTTACACGGCAGGGAAGAATTGATTTTTTGAGAGGGAGGGAAAGGTTGAATATTTTTTAAAACAGATGTATAGTGGATTGATAAAGAGCAGGTCAGGGTGCCTAATCAATGGAGGTGGAAGGCAATCTGATCCTTTTTCAGGAAAGGAACGAGGTTAATCAGAACTTGAACCAGAACACAGATTAGTTATCTTGACAGTAAGTTACAACCTTTCTTTTGCATTGCCATCTTGTCTTTTTTTTTTTTTTTTTTTTTTGACTGAATGGTTTTCAGGGAAACTAACAGCTTCCTTTTTGCTTGGAAGTTGTTAAAATTAGTTTAATATCAGTAGCTATTTACCTCACAGGAATACTGTTCTCTGCTCTCCACTGTTGTTGCAGAATTTGGTTGCAGTGTGCTAGCTGCAAGTTAAGAGTGAACTGGTATCAGAATTGCACTCTGGTGCTTTCCTTCTTGTATGGTAATCTCTGGATGATGTCATGTATTGCTAGAGCACTAGCAAAATTCATCTCATCACTTCAAAAAGTAGTGGTAGCTTATAAGAGTAAAATATTTTAATAGAAATATATAACAGCTCTTCCATTCTTTCCTCATCTCAACAGTTGCAGGACAATAAAGTATTTTTATCAATGCTTAACCATGTCTTGAGCGTGGATGGGTTTTACTTCTCAACAACCTATGACCTAACACACACCCTGCAAAGGTTGGCCAACACGAGCCCAGAGTTCCAGGAGATGAGCCTTCTAGAGAGGGTAAGGATTTGAGTTTGCTTAATGTCTTTGTCTTGGAAATTGTCATTCAGTTTTGCATGGCTTGAGTTTACTTTATGCAGATGTTGTTTAAATGATGTCAGTGTTTTATCCAAATTGTTAGGGGTCGTGTCTGAGCATACTGGTCCACCCTTCCTGAAGTCTCATAGCTTGTGAGCAGCATGATGTTCTAGAAATCTGTTCCAATGTGATGTCACACTTCCAGATTGGCAGTTGGAAGTACTTTCTATGGTCTGCTTTAAATGGATTTTGAAAAATCCAAAATAAATTACATTTTGTCTCTGATTTAATATTTAATGCTTCCAATTACAGTAAGAAGGACCTAAGCAGCAAAATTGAGAGAAAGCAAGTAATTCCTTTGATCTGGAGTAGAGGGGGGGGAAGAATCCCAAGTGGAATAAATGGTACCTGTCTTCATGGTTTTTTCCAGGATAACTTGGAATAGAACTTTAGGTTTTATGGCTGTCAGTCTTGGGATGTTGTATTCTGTCTAATGTATTCCAATTATTTGTTTGAAGCATGAATTTAATATGCTGTTTTTATCTTAAAGACAACAGCCAAAAGCAATTTGAGCTTAAAATTCTCTTGTGTTTCCAGAGTTCCAGAACCCTTAGTCTGGTAATTTACTATACTGCAGTGTTAAAAGGATCTAAACTGCCTAGGCACCAAAATACTGAAACCTGGAAAGTCAGTAGTACTTTCTGTTTGCTGAAGAGGTGGCAGTGGAGTCACCAGTTGCTGTCTCTTAGTTATGGAAACTATCTAAGATATACTTCTTAATTGATGGGGGGGTTTTGTGGTTTTTTGGTTTCTTTTTAATACTGGAAAAAATGTTTGCATTTGGGGACTATTTTGCACTACTATTTTGGTAGTGCTCTTGCCAGGGAGAGCAGATGCTGACATGAAAGGACTGGTTTGCCTTAAAATTGTGGCACTTCAGATGGTTGTTTGGAAGGCAAAGTACAGTAAAAAGGCATCACTTTCAAGTAAATTCAGATCTTGGATGGTTAAAATTATTACGGTGTAATTTCACATGTCCATGGCTGCAATATAATGACTTATCAAAAGGATAGTGGCAATTTTGGACATCTCCAGTTCATCTCTGCAAGAAAGCCTGGCTTGTGTTTGGTGTATGGGTGTTTTTGTTTGATATTTGTGTTTGTTGTTTCTTTAACAGTAGTGTTAGAAGGAAACAACCCCAGTATAGGGGCACCAAAGCATTATGTTCTGCAGCTCAGCTGTTAATGGTTTAGAAGTGTCAGGCAACACCCTTAAGAATAGTTAAAAGAACAGTTCTCTCCAATCTTTATTCAGATTTCTAGTTGAGGCTATGAAGGGTACTGATAAAAAAAGCAAATTTCTTCTCCATTTTTATCTGTTCACCTAAACTTATGTGATGCATGGATACTGTGATACTGCCTTTATGTTGAATTTAACAGAACTGACAGTCTCTAACAGTATGTTGTTTTTTTCTTGCTGCAGGCAGATCCACGGTTTGTATGGAATGGACACCTTCTTAGAGAATTTATTGCTCAACCAGAGGTAAACACTTTGTAATTATTAGGTCAATAGAGAACAAATATACTTTTACTATAAGTATGCAACAGTTTTTTGTAATTCTGTCTCTTTCAGACAGCCAGAATCTAGTATAACGTGGCTATTCATCATCTAGTTTAGCACAGTGAGTCTTCTGCTTTCAAACTTCCAACTTTATGTCAATGTCCTCAGTAGTACTTTTAGAAAGCTGACTTTTGGAAGTGTCTGTATTTGAAGATACTGTGCTGTGAATATACCTACTCATATAAACCAAAGCAGAGGTAACACAGCACAGCRTATGCTTCTCAAGCATTTTGAAGTCTAGATACTTAATTTATCTTTGTTTATAGACAAGGTTCAGTTCATCACCTTTTCTAAGACTGTGTCACATCTTTCTCTGTGGGTGCAGTTAAAATTCCATTTTCCTAGTGAATAGGTCATAAAGCTGGTAATTAAGACTGATGGTTTAGATGCTTCCAGTTTATTTCAAATGAAGAGTAGCACGGTGTAACCTTTGAATGCATTTAGGCCAGCAAATACAAGTGCATGACCATGAGCCACAACTGCAGTGTGTTAATGGCCAGACTGTCTAAGCTCCTTCCTACGGGAGACATCAGATGTCTGTTAAACTCCTTGAATTGTCTGCACTACAGCAGCCTTCTCTCTCCATCAGTACTTTGCATTTATCCAAGCAAATGACGCACTGCTTCTATTTCTGCCTCAGTAACCTGTGGAGATGTGCTGTTACATTAGACAGCACTGTGCCAAAAGGCTGGATTGTGCAGTGCTTCTGGAATGTGGAGATATGAATTAGAGAAGGGCTGCTGTGCATATTCCAGGGGCATATGACTGGGTGTAAAGTTTGCATAGTACTATGCAAACAAAGCTTGGGAAATGAGAGAGAAGCTGTGGTGGGAACAGCAAAGGAAAGCCAAGTGTGGCTGGTTAGTGAAAACAGATCTAAGGGGCAAAACACAGAAGCTGAAAAAGGAGATAACTGATATGTTAGGCTGTGCTTCCCCTCACATTGACCACAGGTGGCTTGATGCAGGAACAGTTTTAGGTAATGAGATGTGGGATTTCTGGCTTCTAGTATTGGAGAATTTTAAAGTTTTCTTGAAAGACAAAGTTATTCAGGAATGGCAGGATAGGAAAAACACTGTAACAAGCATTTTGAGTATTAATCACATAAAAATATATCTTACTGAAGCCCTCTCTTACTATTATCTCTGCATGTGTCCTACTGTGGAGATAAACCAAACACCATGTCAAGGTTTTCAGCACGTACTGCTTTATATCTGGCATGTTTGTAGGAGAGTAATGCTATGTATAGGGAAGACAAAGCAGCTTGCTTTTTGTCCAGGCTGCCTAATTAGGATTAGACTTTCACTTTTTTCCTCCTGCTAATAAGGATTACATATGTTGCTGTTTTCCTTGAGCTTCTTTTCTCAGAAAGGAATATTGCACCTTAAACAAAAAGTAAAGGATACAAAGTATATAAAACTATCACAAAACTCTTAGGCAAAGCATAGTCACTCACTTATCTTTTTCGGCTACCAGTGTTTAATGTTTTTAACTTGTATTTGTGTGTTTCAGATCCATAGGTTTGCTACACCAGTGATGCATGGATGTATCCTTCTGTGTTGTAAAACTCAGTGCTGGATATGGGTAGCCCACTAGCAAAATGCCCGCTCGTGAGGCTGCTCTTTTGTTACATTGGCAATTATAACATAGAGCACAGTGTCAGAAATAAGTTAGAGTTTGCTCATATATATGGGTGTTATATATTGTTTGATAGCCCACTTGTGTGTTAACTCCCTTGAATATTCTGCTTTGAAGGCTTAATGTATTTAATTTTACAAGCATGATTAGCATAACTGTCTTTCAGTGGGATTGAAGGTTAAGATTAATATGGCAAATGCTCTTACATCAGCTTTAGTACTTTTTTATCTTGTTGTAAGGATGCATTTACTTTACATATAAAATAAGGGAGAACAGTCTTGACTTGAAGGAGTGCTTATGGATGTTCTTGTTGATGAATAAAAAGATAAGAACTTCTGCTGAACACTCCTGGGATACTTCTCCTAGGCAGCTGCTTCTCCTGCACCAATGCTTTGGTAACAGCCTTTTTAGTGGAGCAGTCATGAGTTTATTTTTGGGAAGGGGTGTATGCTGCAAGTAAGCTGCGTGCTTTCTGGAAGTAATGTGTGTTCAACAGTAAGTCCCAGGTAGTTGCTCCTGGACTGACAGCATGAAAAGGACTGGCAAGACTGGACAGAGCAACTCATGCTATGTTCTGCTTTGTTCCTCTGTTGCAAAGGCATCTCAGGTGTGTGCAGGGAATGGCTTCCAGATGGAATAGGTTGATCTGGTAGGACTGTCAGCAGCTGGCATATCTCCAGTTCTCCTTTCCTGCAACTTTGTTGAGGGAGTAGGCAGAGAGACAAAGGAAAGATAGCAAAAGGGAACTGTAAAAACACCATAATCCTTATCCTGCTGGTTCTGGGTAAATTGCAATTAACAACTGGCAGACTGCAATTAACASCTTCCTTGATCCTGTTTTTTCACTATATAAATAATTAGCATAAATAATGTTTGGTTGAATTAGAATTACAGCAAGACTTTGGAAACTCAGGAATTTGAAGAAACTGGATTTCTAGTGGTAAAAATGCTAGGAAGAGCCCTAAGCAATACTGTTACAGTGCCACTAGTAGATATTTCAGTAATATCAAAGGTTCTTCCCCCACCCCATATAAACCCAAATATATTTTTTCAACTACATGGACTGGGCTTCCAGTCTTGCAGTGATAAGAAATAATGGACTTGGATCCAACTGAGATTTTGATCACCTAAAGCCCTGAACTATGTTTAATATTTTCCTTGTTGCTCCAAAGCAGAAGCCCTTCTAAAAACCAGTAAATTCTGTCTTGTCCTTTTCAGTGTATGTGGAAGTTGCWAATGGCAAGTTGTCATTTTAAGTGAGGACAGATTGCTGACAGAAAATAGGCTGACTACTGCTAAGCAGCTAAGGTTAGAGGTAACCTTTCTTGCAGAATACTGTTGGCTGTACAAATGTTGAATTAAAGGGCAGAGGACCTGGCAGTAATTTTCCAGGAAAACAGAGGAATGGGTATTTTTCAGCCTTAATTTATGAATTGTGAGAACATTCTGGATGGGGCCAATTTATATTATTTTTTTTTAGTTGTTTACAAACAGTATTGGCATAAATACGAACAAATCAAGATGTCTCATGTATGCGATGAGTGTGTTCTTTAACATAGCTGAGGTGCTCATGGATGACACAGCTTTATGTCCCATTTCAGTTATAAATACAGAACCTAAATTTCACTTGAGACAAAGTGTTTAGATTCCTCAAAGAGGAGAAGACTGCAGTACATTAAAAAATTGACCATTTTGATCTTTTGCCTGCCTTAAAGTGGTAGGTTTCAGTTTTTAGGGGCAAAGCATGAAAGCTGGTGAATTTACCTTGAGAAGTTTTTCATGATGAGTGCTGGTCTCTGTTAGACTTGATTGCTTACTGCAGTCCAAATAAGCACCATTATAAGCAGCACAAAACAAGACTAAAATGGAAACTATTTGTCATTGGCCTCTGTTGATTAGTCCCAGGTTATGGTGAATTTGCCACTTTGGGTGTGCAGTCTGGGCAGGAAACGATTCTTGTGTAAGAAGCTCACACTGGAGACTTGGTGCGTGTTCATTTTCTTTTTCTTTGCATGGATTTGAAAGCCAGTCTATTTTACTGCTGTTTCTGACATTTGTAAATGTGATGTGTGTTGCACTTACAGGTGCAAGATACACACCCCAAGATATTCACTCTTCTAAAAGCCTAGAAAAAATTTTGAAGAGGTGTTTTTTGAAGTAGTTAATGGTTAAAAGCTGTAAAAGCAGTAGGGGCAAGAAACTTTGAAGGTACTTTAATAAAATTATGAATGAGATGGATTTTTAATTTTTAATTAGGGCCATAAAACCCAGATTAACCTTCTCTAGAATCATATTTTCTTTGAATGTAGTCACTTGGTTCCTTGATGTTTCCTACCTCTTGATTGTATAAAAATATTCTAATGAAACATTAGAATTTTTCCTTAGTGTTGTTCATCAGTTATCACTATGCACTCTTGTTCTATTAATGGCAAGTGTTTTGACTGGCTGCTTGTTTCCAGAAGAAGCTGTTTCAGGGCTGGCGTGCGCTACTATGTAAGAGGTAAAGTAGAAAATTGATTTATTTCAAAAATAATACGTGTTCCATCTGTACATATATGTTACCTTTAAGTAGTTGCTATATAATGGCTTGCAAAAAAAAAAAAAATAATGCTTAATTTGTCTCAAGGTTCTTCCTCCGAAGAAAATATTAGGAACTGAAGCATGTTTTGGTATTTATTAAAACTGCCTCTTCTTTATGCCTCTTAGACATAACTGCAAAAGTTTTGTAGTGATTTTTAACATGTGACTTTTTTTATTGGTGTTAAATGCAAGTGTGTAATAGCCCTTTTGGTCTAGCAGTAAATCCAGCTAAGAGCATCACTGCCACTGGCAGGAGAACCCTGAATGATGTTCTCTAATTGTTTCAAGTTAAAAAGTGATCAGGGAAATGAATTTAAATTACTTTCTCTGTTCTTAGTCCCAACATCCACGCTTTTGAAGAAATTAGGGCGTTTCTGCAGTGCCATTGGTATTCAATTTTGAATGTTTCACTGTCAGATCACTGGGATTTTATTTTGTATCAGACAATTTCTACTGCTAGAAATATCAAAATGTGTTAACTTGAGGAAGCACAGTGCTGCTTAAATTTGGTGCAGATCATGTTAGACTTTTTCCAAGGGTGTGTAGGATTTAATGTTGTCAGGCAGCTCTGGGCTTCCTGTGAGGACTTGAAAAGGAAGGGAAAGAAGCCTTTTGCTAGGTACTGTCACGGTTCTGCAGGCAGTCTGAGCTGGTTAACAAGGTCTTTTTCCTACACAGGGATTGATTCAGAAGGGCATGCTGCTAACTTTGTTGAGACAGAACAAATTGTGCATTACAAGGGGAGCAAGGCATCATTTGTTCAGGTAAAGTCACTGTAATGAGCATAGATGCATAGATAGCTCTGCCTGTGTTTTTAAATGTAAATTGTGTATAAGATATGTAAACAAAACTAAAGAAACAGACTGAATTCGTTTAACAAAATAAACCAGTCTGCTTTATTTTTAAATGTCAAGTGAGTTTTGTAAATTCTGCTGTTTAAAACCATTTCCATTCTTTTGCAGACCCGTGGATCTATTCCTTTTTTCTGGTCTCAGAGACCAAACCTCAAGTATAAACCAAAGCCACAGATCAGCAAGTCAGTAAATCATGTATGTGAGTGTTTGTGTCTTGGGGGTTTTTACACATTTCTGGGCTCATGTTTGTACGATAGGGTAGCAAACTGTAATCAGAAGAATAAAAATCAGCAATACTGGATTGAGCTTTATTTTTTAATAGTAATAGCAAGAGGCCTTGTACTTCTTACAATGAATTTAAAGGCTTAAAAAATCCAGACATCAATGGGCGTAGTTTCTCTCTGGATCTTGTTTGCAGCAGTTTTAGTATCTGCACAACACTCCTTATTTATAGCATGTTTCATAAAGAGAACTGAATGGACTGGGAGAAGGAAAGTAGAAATGTATTGGCACAATAGAGAACATCAAACACGCTTCTTAGTTATAAGAATCGTCAAAGAGATTATAAAGGAGATTTCTTGTAAAGCACAGATCTTAATAGTAGTGTACATCTGTCAACACATTTCCTTTCTTTTGTAGATGGATGGCTTCCAAAGACATTTTGACTCACAAATAATTAGCTATGGAAAGCAAATGATTGTCAACTTGGTATGCTTTCACTTGTTCTTCCTGAAAAAGCTGTTGTTCTTTTAAGCAGGCTTTTGAGTAATTCTGTCTCTCTTTTTTCCCTTTTCCCAGGTTAACCAAAAAGGCTCAGAGAAGCCTCTTGAGCAAACATTTGCAAAAATGGTGAACAGCATGGCAAATGGAATGGTCAGGTACATGTGACTTGAAGTGATACATTCTGTGTTACAAGTTAAGCATTGCCTCTGAGACACACAGAGTGGTCAGTTCTTCAGGGGCCTTTACCAACCCTCTGATTTGTTTGCATTTTGTGTTTGTGAAGTAACTTGCAGACAGGCAGAATACAGAAGGAAATTCAGAGGCCATGGTAATTGGGGTCATAGTATGTGATGAGAGCTGTGGAAGTCTTCCCTGTTTTAGGAAAAAGAAAATCATGCCCTGTAGAAATAGCTTCTGGCAAAAGGGCTTGGTTACGTTGCTAACTTAGCGAGGGAGTACTGAGTGTGAGCAAAATGGGATTGAAATAAAGGAGGGAACAGTAAGGAGAACACATAATTTAAATGTCTGGAGCTCAGTGTAACAATGGACCAAGAGAGTGGAGAGTGCACTTGGATTATGAGAAATTCCATCTCTCTGTGGGAATACTGAGTGCAGTACGTAATTTTACAACCTGTCTGTGCTTGCTTTCATTAACTTCTGGAGGGAGGGCTTGCATCCAACTCACACAGATACTTGTCTCTACCTCATCCTTGAAATTACTGTCCCGTGTTTTGTATTATGTGCATATTTTTTATAAAGTCATCTGGTGGAAACCAAGATGTGAAATTATGTGAGGGTACATTTTGGTGATGTTCTGTGTATGTTCAAAAGTGGTGTTTGGCAGCCCCATTTTACTATTTCTACCAAAATCCACTGTCTTTGTTAATTGTTTTTGATGTCGTTTATCTGCCAGAGTTAAACTTGAGTGTTCAGTTACTTGTTTCAATGTGTATAGACAGTCTTTCTTCATGCATGGTCCTGAAATCTTGTCAAATAATAACTTTTTGGTTATAAATGCTTGAGGGGAGGAATGTAAAACCGTGTAATTCACAGCACACATATACATACAGATGAGTAATTAATCAAACACCCCTTATTTAAAGCACTTCTTGCCAGAAATGAATTGACTGTTAAAATTTTGTCCTAAGTGAGTAGCTGCTTAATTTTTTTATTTAAGAATTAAGTTAGCTGCTTAAACAGAACCTGTCTCAGGTTTCTAGAGAGTTATCAAGGGAATTATGCCAGCAAAGAATGTTGCATTTCAACACCTGTGTCTAGATCAAAGTGAACGGAGAACAAAAGAATCCTTGGGGGGTAAAAAAAGACATTAAATAAGATTCATATCCCTTATGTACTTTTTGGAGAAAAAAATATGAGGCAGAACATAGAATGGAGCATAGGACTTGGAACTGAATGTGTGCTTCCCCAGACAAGTGGCATTTTGTAAAGAATTGTAAATGGTGTCACCATTCACGCTAAGGGTGCAGCTTCAGGAAGATTACAGAGCACTGACAAAATCCAGAGATGTGCTGAAAGCCATCTCTAAAGAAAAACAAGTCCTCTGTCATCACCTGTTTTATAGATCAGCCTTTTGCTGTAGGGTTTTCTGGAATCTTCACTAAAGTACATATGTAATCTGAAAAGA
This sequence comes from Amblyornis subalaris, assembly GCA_018881555.1. NCBI lineage: Eukaryota > Metazoa > Chordata > Aves > Passeriformes > Ptilonorhynchidae > Amblyornis > Amblyornis subalaris. The sequence continues at coordinate 249,875 of JACAXG010000180.1, read as the reverse complement.
TGCTTCTCTCTCTGAACAGATATGTGGCGTTTGACTTCCATAAAGAGTGCAGTCGGATGAGGTGGGATCGGCTTCAGATTCTGATGGATCAAGTAGCAGAACAGCAAGATGAGTTTAGGTAAGGCTCTGCAGTTCTTTCACTTCTGTAGTGTTAAAATGAGACCACTTCCTCATAGTTTCTGTTGTCTTGTGTTAAGACACAGTAATACAGATCTGTAATCTTGTATGGAAAAGATGCATTTGTGTGCGTTAGTGTTCCCGTATCTCTGTCTCTTGCTGATACCATGTGCAAGGTTAGAGACTTGGTGGGGAGTAAGATGTAGGGCCTTTGTTGCATCTCAGTAGTGGTTCTGAGAATCTTGTCACAACCCTGAGTTTGTGACAAGAGCTGCCTTTGTAAGGTTGGGTAAAAGGTTAGACAAAGAAATGTGTGTGCATACAACTGAAGCTATCTAAAAGAAAGTCTCCTTAAGTGATATTTTTATCATCCAGTAGTAAGTGCAGATTATGATGACAGCAAACTGGCCATGTAGTGTAAAACATTTGGTTCTCCTTCCACAGGCACTTGTAAGTAACACTCACATTGTTGTGGCTCCAAACCTTGCACTGGCATTGATTGTAAGCCCTTGCTAACTTAAGTAACCCACAAGGAAACAAATTCTCATTTTCTTTAGTCATATAAAAGTACACAAAATGTCCAAATCAATTTAAATCTTGTTAGTCCCACAAGTGTGTTTTTGGTCTTTGCTGCTTGTAGACATGTAGATTGCTAGGGAAGTAGTTTACTTCGTTCTGCTTTTCTGATTGCTTCCTTCCTGTTCCTGAAGTCTTGTGCCTAAAGCACAAAGTAGATCAGCTAAAACATTACAGAACTGGCAGTGGTATAGTCTATCCTAACAAAATAAAATCAGGTGAGGTGTGGACTAGAACAGGAGTCTTGTTAATAAAGTCCCTTGCCTGGAGTGAAGGCTATGGATATAGTATGAATAAACCAGATAAGAGTTAATATTTTCTGTCCACCACAAAAAAAAGCCTTAAAAACTCATAAAGACCTAAAGAATAAATTGGCTTTGAGCACCTCAAATAAGGAGAAATAAGATTGTAGGTTTTTCCTATGCAGCAAGGATCCTTTATTCTTAGAATTAATACTGAATCCCATAATTTGTTTACTGTCACCTGCCACTGGAGGCATAGAAAACAACCAGGTTTCCTTGAAATGAAGAAAAAAAAAGCTATGCATCTCTAAAACAAGATATAAAATTGAAGACTCTTTCTCAAGATTAGGCTGGCTCTAACTTACCTTGTTCTATTTCATCTGTAATGACTATTGCTTAAATAGGAACAGAAAAGTCTTAGTTCTGATCTTTGTATAAAATAGTTTCGCAACCCCAAGGGAGGTAGACAGCTCTTCTGCAGGCTAAATCCAATTGTGAAAGATCTGTAAGAAAGGAGAGCTGTGTTTGTGGAGGTGTTTTTTGTTAGTTATAAAATTTTTTAGAGCAAGTATAGGAGATACAGCATTTAAGAATAGACATTTCTAGTTAATTAGGATAATAACAAACTATCTTATTGTCCTAATACCAGTTCTAAGCAAAGCTTGGGGGGAAAAGGAGGGAAAGGAAGATTTCACAGGTGTTGCTGTCTCCTTTAATCTACAATGTAAAATATGATTTAACAAAACTAGTTCTACAAGAATGAAGAAAATGGATCTCTGAAAGACAACACAAGATTGATCAAAGTAAATTCACATGCTTCTAAGGCTCCTGATCGTAGTGCTGCATGACTCTAGACTTAATGTTAAAATGCTCTACAGTAACAGTGGCTCATATGCTAGTTCACATTCAGAGTTCATAATTACATATTGGAGTAACTTCATCTATAGAATATGATCTGTAAATCTGTAGACAACTGGAAGTTTCGTTCTGTGGCAGGACAAGCATAGTTCTGTCCCATTCCCACATCCAGCTGATAAGTAGATTGGAATATTTGTTCTACCAGCTCAATATTGGAATACATGCATACAATTCTGTATTTAAAATGAGCTGTTTGTTATCAAGTACTGGAAACACCTGGTTTAGTGGATTGAAAAGATTGAGGTAACAATTAGCATATGCAAGAGGGAGCATCTGGTTCCCCCACATGCTCACATAATGGAATGAAAGGTATGTGACAGTACCAGATTTTTCCATATTTTTTGAGCGGCCTTAAGAAATCCAAGTACTTTCCTGGAAGAAGTGTGCCTGACAACTTAAATTACTTTTTATGCATTGGTCACTGAATTGAACCTTGTGACCAGTTACATACAGATCTGGTTACTTCTGCTGTTTTATGCTCTGCTAATGATCTTGATATCTGTGGAYCCAGGACACTAAAATAACTAGGGGGAAAAGAAGTGTAAGTCTCTGATTTTGCGCCAGAAGCTGGTCTTTCCAGTGGCATATAACTGAATATTGCTGGTTGGCTTTCTGAATGGTAAGAGTGAATAATGTCCTGAGATTGCTAAATGGTCATCCATTGATGCTGTTTTCCAGCATGGGAGGGGAGGAATTCAGGGAAGCATCCAAGTTCGAAGACATGGCTGAGAACTCTTCATATGCTCAGGGCAATTGTGTTTTGGTTGCTAGGGTATTTAGTTGTGAAAACGTGGTTTATATGGACTGCTGTCTCTAATTATGTGTATTGTATGTGTTAGTTACTTTCTAGTTGACTCAGAGGGTAAAATTGTGACTCAGCAGGAAGGAACGTTCCGCAGTAACTGCATGGACTGCCTGGATCGGACTAACGTGATCCAGAGCTTGTTAGCACGCCGATCTCTCCAGGCCCAGCTTCAGGTAAATGTTCTGCTCCTCTTTAACAAGAGGAGAGAGGCTTTCCATTTGGAATGGAAATGCAATTTTAACACTACAATAAAAGCTTGCATGGTGGAGTTACTTGTACTACTTACTTGAGACTCAAGTTTAATAAATATAGCTTTTTCTGAAAGCAAATCCTAATTTTTCTATCAAACTACTAGTGAGGCTCAATGTGGTTTTTGTTTCAGAGGCTGGGTGTTCTGCATGTGGGACAGAGAATTGAAGAGCAAGCAGACTTTGAGAAAATCTACAAAAATGGTAGGCTGTTTCTAGAGTTCAAGGAATGGTTTTTTTCTCCAAAGAGAGCATATAACTTACTTAATGTTTCTTGTTGTTTTACTATTCACAGCATGGGCTGATAATGCTAATGCTTGTGCCAAACAATATGCTGGAACTGGTGCCTTAAAGACTGACTACACAAGGCAAGTCAGCCTTTCTTGTAAGGGACTTCTGGGTTTTTGGGCATGTTCGGGATTTTCTTTGAGTCTTCATATCTGAGAAGGTTATTAATCTGGGCCTTAGGTCATAAGCGAGTTTTTTGCAATCGTTCAGTTGGTAAAAAATCAGACTGAAATCTACAGAACACTGTTCTTTGCTGTGTTTGTATGAAAGTAAAGGCTATCTGGCAATGAAAATCAAGAAAGCATGCTGTAAAGAGGCACATTTACATTGTGTGATGGAGAGAAGTGTCATTTTTTTTCCAGCTTTGTTAGAAGCATGTGTGATGATATTGCAGAGGCAGCACTAGATAAATGTATTCCTGTGCAGGTGTTCATTTAAGGTAATACACGTCTGGATAATGACAGAACTGTAAATCTGAAATTATAGTCCTGAATTTATAAATCTATTTTAAATATTTTTGAAAACTTCTTTTTGCAGAACTGGGAAGAGAACTCAGTGGGGCTTAATAATGGATGGCTGGAACTCATTAATACGTTATTACAAAAATAATTTTTCTGATGGATTTAGACAAGTAAGTTAAGCTTTGAACTATGGGGAAGTGTATTTGATAAACATTGCTGTGCATTCTAACTCCTGGCCTCCCTTTCTCTTCCAGGATGCAATTGATCTTTTTCTTGGAAATTATTCTGTGGATGAAGTAGAACCTGCTAGTCCTCTACACGTCAAGAAGGATTGGAAGTTCTTAGCTGTGAGTATGGAGACTTTATTTGTGATAAGAGAAACACAACTGTTTAGTCACTGGCTTCATTAGGCCTAGGACTTCTCTATTTAGTCATGAAGCATCCCTATAATCTGGTAATGTTTCTATGATACCTGCTTATAGGATTAAACCCAGACTCTTCCCTTGACAGAAAATGAAGTGTCCTTGAGGTATTGGAAAAACTGCTGCTTGCTTTTTTTGAAGTCTGCTTCACCTGGTGGAAAGGGGGAAATTCTGCTAGTTACTGTCAACGACTCCTTCCTTCTGCAGAACAATCTTGTGGAGTTCTTTTCTCACACTTCATGCAGAAGCATAGACTATAACACAGAACCCCCACTTTTTCCATTCTTTTCACCCTTCCCATTCTGTTTTTGTGAAGTGGGATTTGGGAACATAATGGGTTTAACTGGTGTATCTTTTTTTTCAAACAAAACACAAACCTCAACCTCTCTTTCAATGCACTGTATTTTAATTCTTAATTATTGAACACACTCTTCCAAGTTTTGGAACTACCCAAACTTTTATTTGTACCTGAATGCAGGTGAATTGAGAATTAAGGCAAGTTCATTGCAAAGCAAGTAAATAGCATTGCAGTACAACCCATCGTAAAAGAAATTAAGGAATATATGTACTGCTGTATCGAGTGACTATTCTTTTTCTCTTTCCTCAGTTGCCTATTATTATGGTGGTTGCTTTCTCCATGTGCATTATTTGTTTGCTAATGGCTGGTAAGTCACTATTGAGCCATCAAGTTGCCTTGTTTCTCTGTGGACTTTGTGTAAATGGTTACAAGTATAGAACTATTCAGTACAGTTCAGTATAGAACTGCTTCTCAGTCATTCTAAAAGGTGTTTGAGCTCTGGTAATTGAGGATTAGCACTATATCATTAATGTGGAAAAACYGAAGTGCTGTATAAAACAATGTTAAAACTCATGCTGAAGTCAATTAAGGGACAGGTAATTGTCCCCAAATTCAGATGCACCTTAGTAGACCTCTAGCTTTATTGTAGGCTGGATGAATCCCCAGAGAAATAACTGTCTAATTTTGGGCAGAAGGGCAGTTCAGAACTGTCAGATATAGACATAAGCCTGTTCTGATTGATGTCCCTTTAATCTAAATCTGTGTTGGGAGTGATGAAGGTTTTTGCCTTCTGCTTTTGCCTGGAATTTTCTAACATTAGTGCCAGAAGAGTTCTTGACTGACTTCTGTAGATGTCTGTTCAGTGTGTTTCAAGAACTGTGTGGCAATCACAAGTTTTCCAAGGTAAGGAAACAGAAAACAACCTGTGAAAGATCTGATTTCATTTGACAACAGATCTCTGAGGGACAGCTTGAAATATTTTGCATTTGTACTAAAGTAAAACTCCTTGGCAACTGGAGATAATGAACTAAAAAGTTTATCTGACTCTTCTTCACAGGTGATACATGGACTGAGACACTGGCCTATGTGCTTTTCTGGGGAAGTGCCAGCTTTGGAACTTTTGCTATCATCCTTTACAATGGCAAGGATTTTGTAGATGCACCCAAGCTGGTCCAGAAAGAGAAAATGGACTGAATTTGTGTGTGTGGAAAGCGGCTTGGTACTGAGGATTCTTCAAGCCACACTTGGAGTCTCTACTGACCTGCTTTCCACACCAAATAAAGCTCTTTTGAACATTCTTCCTTGGAAATGGGGGGGTCAGGGGTAAGGAAACCATGTCCTGTGGTGGTGGTAGCTTTCAACTGAGACCTGACATGACAGTAGTCTTGGTTGCAATGGTCTTTGGAATATTGCATTAGTGGACAGGGCTCAACTCCTACTGGGGCAATGGAAAGATAGAAGCCAGCTTTTCGGTGTCTGGAATGTTTTGGAGCTTAAGTGGACTGCTTAAGCTCATGCTCCACCTGGGCTGTTTCAGCTGGCTTTTTGGTCTTGACAGGAGAAAGCTCTGATGTTGTTCATGTGTCAAAATTCCCAAATGTCGAAGCATTAATAATGGAACATCTGATAGTGGTCTCTGAACAAATATGGCTTCATACCAATAAAAGTCTAGGTCCAGACTTACAGCTGGATTACACTTGTTGTGATAAAGTCTGTGTTAAGGAGTCCTTTGTGCATTTTTGTGTGTGGATTCTTTTCACTAAATATGAAAGATTTTTGAATCCTAATGCTATTCTAAAATGAGGTTTTTGTCCTGTCTCGTTCATCTAGAACTGATGCAATATTCTGCTAATCATTGTTTGGGTGAAAGGGCAGTGTAATTGGATGTTCCTGAAGTTGCAAATGTCTCGCACTGTTTCAATACTACAGTCTCCATATAAAAATCCAGTAGTTAGTGAGATAAAATGTAGAATTTTCTTTCTAAAGATGTAAACGAAATCAAAGAATGTAAAAGTCCTTTGCAGTGTTTATTCAACCTTCCTTATGCTAAAGTTCCAAAGTACTTCATTACTTTAAGAATGGGTCACAACATAAAAGGTGAACTTCATATTGTTTTGCTAGTCAGCTGCTTCTGTCCTTGGTTATGTTGAAATAACTTATGAAAGAAGGAATAACAGCCTGAGGAGAAAGCATTAAGTCTAAACTCCATATTTCTACTTGGGAGCAGCAGCTTGCTTTTTATGCATGACACTGTAACACACTCTTCTAAGAAAAAAAAAAAGAGGAAAAAAAAAAGCTGCAGACTAATTTGTGCTGGTTAATGTGTGTCTTTAAATTTAGTGCTTCCAAGCTGTATAAAAATAAGGACCAATTTTAAACTATTTTGTCACTTATTTTATATGGTTTGTTCAAAACCAGACATGGAACTTGCTTAAGGCGCTGTGCATTGTTTAATATTTCCTGTAAGTACAGCTGTATATTCAGATTGCGAGTATAAAATTTAAATGGGGGGAAGGGACAAACATGTAGAATACTACTAGGACTAGCACAGGTGTCACTGTTGAAGCTAGAACACAAAACACTGATACTCCAGTGTTCCCGTGTGTTACGACTGAAAATATGTACAGATTCTTTTGTTTGTTTGTTTTTCGGCAACTGTTCATTTTAACCTTGAATGTTTCTGGAGGCCTCTCTGGGTTTTGTGTAAACATAACCTGTTCATGAGCACTAGTACTTGCAAAGTATCCATTTGCTTCTAGATGCTGTAATGGAAAAATGCCAGTTGGTGGTTAACTGGAAAATCCTCTAACTTCAAATTTTCAAAGGTGAACTCCCTCATGAGCACAAAGTACAAGAACATTATAGACTCAATATTTGAAAGCAGTGGTTCTGGTGGCTCACTGGCAGGTGGAGTTTGAGACTTGGCTCAGTTGTCTTGCAGTCTAGAACTAAGTTGTTGCATCTCTGGTGAAGAACTTGTTGCAGCAAAGACCAAACTTGAATTGCTAATGTAAAAGGTTTGTAAGACATAGAATAATGTAGGTTTTAGAAGTTGGAAGGCACCTGTATTTCAGTGCTTTGCAAAGAGTCTGTATTTCTAAAATCACAAATGGTGTACTCCTAAATGACAATAAAATGTTCAACTTTTCTAGATGTACTGTCTGTGGTGCATTTTGTGCTTTGGAACAGACTGTTCCCAAATTGTTTCTTAGGAGCTGTTTCACACCTGAAGGATGCTTCAGTTCTGTGTGCTGTGCTCAAATAGTGATGATCTCACATGGTGCCCGATGTCAGTTTGCACTGTTTGATGTTCCATTCTTCACTGCCAGGGCTGGATCTCAGTGGGAGAGTTACTGTGGCTGGAGTTCTCCAATGCTGCATCCCAGGTGTCCCCTCTGCTCCATGCCAATGGCTCTTTGCCTCTTCCCTCACTTCAGAGGGCACTTCAGAGAGTATAGGTAAAAATTCAAGCTGTCTTCTCCCTTTCACTCACCTTCACTAGGTCAATAGACTGACACACATGCAGAAAATTGTTACTATGAGAACTTTGGAGCCTGAAGCTATAAATTTCTTTTACAATAAATTAATGCTTTACAGGTTCTAGGCTTTGGATTTTTTTTTTTTTTGTAAAGCTCAAACCACGTTTAAAATAAATMTTCTATTTTTCTTTCTTTCCTAAACTGTAGTTTTAATTAAGGAAGACAAGCTGGTAGCTGTAACACCCTCAGTCCTCCTCTCTCCTTCCCACCATCTCCATCCCTTTTTACAGCCCCCCATCTCTTCCTCTTCTACATCCTTCCGCGTCCCCTTTCCCTCCGCCATCTCCTCTTTCAGCCGCGCTCCCTCCACGGGCGGGACCAGACGCTGCTCGGCGCTTGCGGCGGGTCCGCCGGGCCGCCGGGGGGCGCTGTTACGGCGGCTCCCGCCCGTCGATCGCCGCGGAGCGCGGCGGCTTCCTGGCGCGCGCGGCCCGGCGCGGCCTGACCGAGAGGCGCCTCCGCCCCGCCGAGCTTGGGGCTCCGTTCGCCCGGGGCTCCCCGCCCGCCGCCGCTCCGCGCCCAGGGCCGCCCGCCCGCCGCCATGAAGCTCGTCAGGTGAGCGGGTGGGCGCGGATGGAGGCGGATGGAGGTGGATGGCCCGCGGCGGCCGCGCCAGGCGAGCCCGCGCGTTCAGGCCGCCCCGCGCTCTTCCCCCACTGCGGACGGGAGCGGGAGCGGTGCCAGGTTGCGGCCGGGATAGGCCCGGCGGGAGCGGCCCCAGGATCGGCCGGGCTGCGCGGAGGGCCCCGCTCTTCTGGGCTGCGCTCTCCCCCCGGGGCCTGCGCGGGTCGCTCGGCAAAGCCCCCCACCTTTTTGGGGGGAAACTCCCCGGACTGGGTTAGCGTTGCCTCCCCGGGATAGTAACGAGTTTCAGAATGGTTCCTTCTTTGTATAATAATGGGCGTTTCGCCTGGAAGTAAATGCTGGATTCGGCAGTGTGTTACTCAAGTGTCCCAGCTCCCGGTGGCTGGGCAAGATGTGGGGTTTGTTACTAAGCATCCCTAGCAGAATCCATGAGCGCCGTCTTTGGGAGCTCGGGATGCAGGAATGTTTGGTGCAGGAATGTTTGGTGCAGGCTGTCGAACACGTAGGCTTTATCTGGGAGTCAACGGGTTTGGGTTTTTTTTAAACGCGTTTTAATTCCCAGGTTTCTAATGAAGCTGAGCCATGAGACTGTGACCATTGAGCTGAAGAATGGGACGCAGGTGCATGGAACAATCACAGGTATGGCAGAATGCAGTAAAATATTCCCGGTCGCCTTTCAGCAAACAATTGGCAGCCACGGCTTGGAATGAGTTTTTTTGTCCCGTGCTCCCTCGCGCGGGGGCCGCACTGGAAAATGCAGATGCGCTTTGTAATTCCTATCTTTGTGTGCGAGCGCGAGGTGTGTTTGTGTTACAGAAGTGTCTGGATATTGTGGAAGTTGCTGGGAACAGAGTGCGGAGCTGTGACCAGCCGGCTGTCCATACGCAACCGCGAAAATACGTGGAATTCCAGTGGGTCACGGATTGTATTTGATGTATACTAGTGCGTGAGTCCAGCCGTGGGCGGACCGGCGTTGGGAGCATGTTTTCGGATCAGATTTTTCTGTTTTTAAGATGCTGCTGGGAGGGTGTAAATTCACTGTAGCACTGGGAGCTTCTGAGCCCAGCTGCAGCTTTGCCTGCAAACAGGCTCGGGGGGAAGGAAGCAAACTTTTCCAAACTGTTGCTTGGTAGTCTCTTGGAATTTTAGCAGCAGGATCACAGAGTCATAGAATGGCTTGAGTTGGAAGGAACCTTAAAGATTATCTGGTTCCAACCCCCCACCACGAGCAGGGACACCTTCCACTAGACCAGGTTCTCCAAAGCCCCATCAAACCTGGCCTTGGACACTGCCAGGGATGGGGCATTCACAGCTTCTCTGGGCGACCTGTTCCAGCTGATGTCTTCTTAAATTGTTTAAATTTTGTGTGTAGGCAGTTCTAATCTAAAAATGAAAGTTAATTATTTCTGTTGATCACGTGTTTTGTTAAGGTGAACTTTAATGGAAAGGCATATTTGCAAATGTTTGCATTGGTTTCATGAGACAGGTTTGAAAACGCGGAGCTGGGTGTGGGGTACAGGGCAAAGAGGAATCCTGGCCATGAGACTCTGCTCCCCTGCTTTTGCCAGAAATGTGTCCTGTCAGTTCGTGGTAGTTACTGATTACCAGGTGCTTCTTTGTATCACTGAGCTGAAAGTTGCAGGGAAGTGTGTTGGTTCATTATGTGGTTCTCACCTATTTAAATTGTGCAAACTATTTTGTTTGCTTTAATAATCTCGATGAGGGACGTGGCTCTGAGAGTGTTCTGTTAGTGAGCTTTACTTAGAGGCATCAAGTATGTAGGTGGGGCACGTTGTGTTTAATGAGGCAAACCCTCACCGGTGAGCTGAGGAAGGTGCTTCATCTCCCTTCCTAAACTCACCCCAGGTGGCTTTTAAAAGCTTTTCTGTCCACACACTCTTAAAAAAAAGATACAACTCTGTCAAGTTTGAATTTTATTCCAGAGGATTGCTGAGGTGCTTTTTTGGCCAGTAGCAATCTGCAGGGATTTGGCAGAGTTCAAAACGGGCATTATTTTGCAGCCAGGTCCATCAGCTTTGATTAGAGGTGAATGAGCCACCTCGGTGCCCGATTGCAGCATGCTCTGCTGGACCCAGCCAGATGGGAAGCAAACACGCTGCTGGTCTCCTGACCCTGCTGCTCTTTCAGGCTTAATTGTTGAGCAAAGCCTCTCTCATTTTCTGCTAAGAATCTGTAAAAAGATTGCACAATCTTCTCTTCCTCTTGGCGTGTGGGTTGGCCAGGGCAGGAGCAGGGATGAAGGGACAGATTTCATGTAATGCACCTAGGGTGGAGCTGTGTAAAATGTAGGAGGGGGAGAGGACAGAAAAATATATGGAATAAGCACTCTACAGTGGTTCTGGCCTGCCGCTCACTTGTGTTATTGACCTTGGTGAGACATCTTGCAGTTTCTTTTCACCACGAGGGATTGTTGTACAGAAGTTTGAACACATGAAAATTTTGCTCCCGTGGGTGCCCTGTCACCAAATTAGCACGCATTTGTAAAGGGCAGTTTCCATCTTTTGCCTCGTTTTTGATTTGAAAAAGTTACTGTCATTTTGATCTTCAGAGCTGGACATCAAGTGCCATGGAAAGCTCATGATATGCAAAATAAAAACTACTGAGGTTTTTTTCGTTGCTTCTCATGACTGTTACACAGTACCTACATCCAGCTGAGATTTTTTTTTTCCAGTTTGGGATTATGCACAGCACAGCGTACTGGGCACAGTGCTGATTCCATACAATTCTTACATACTGGCTCTTCTCAGAGTTTGTAACCACAATGGTTGTTCCTTGCAATGGGATATTTTATGTACTTTCATAGAAAATTCACTCTGGTATTGGATGTATTTTATCAAGAGAAATGCTGCTTTGGTGGTTTGATTTTCCTTAGGCTTACAGAAAAGTGAAATGATCCAGGTTATTTTTCCTCCTCCAAGTTTTGTTTTACTTCTTTTTAAACAAGTCTTTACTTGTTAGACATCCATGAGGTGCTAAAGGCAGCAATTGGTAACTGGCATAATTTAACAGAGAAAAAGAGATGTGGTTTCATTCTGTGAGAGGCTGAAGTAACTAATGAGTGGCAGAAGCAGGAGTTGATGAACAGGATAAATCTCGAGGTATGTGCATAATTAATGAGACTTCATCCCTGAGCTGAAGTTTGTGCTGTTTCAGGAGTGGATGTCAGCATGAATACGCATCTCAAAGCAGTGAAAATGACACTGAAGAATAGAGAGCCGGTACAGCTGGAAACACTGAGTATTCGAGGGAATAACATCCGCTACTTCATTCTGCCGGACAGTTTGCCGCTGGATACTTTGCTAGTAGATGTTGAACCAAAAGTCAAATCCAAGAAAAGAGAAGCAGGTGAGTTTCTTTCCTAGTCTGTTTGTTCTGCCATTGTGTGCTGTTCAGTACTGTGAATCTGAAGACATCCAAGTGTCTTAACATCTGCATTTGGCATTGAATTCCTTCACTGAGGGTTTGACACTACACTGGCTCAGTCTGCCTTGCACACCTTGGCTTCTGCAGAGCTTTCACTCACATGAGGTTATGTGTATGGCTTTTCATGCATCTGCTTTTAAAAAATGTAGATGTTTTTCAGCTTGAGTCAGTCTGAGTCTCACAGTTCGCACCAAAGAGATCTGCACTTCCTCTTCTCCAGATGTCTGCTGTGTTCCCCCGGTTTGTGTGGGGAGTTTCACATAGATAATAAGAAAGTACAGAACAGTATCTCAAACAGGGCTGAATGATTCAGTGAAATCTGGTGGTGGATAAAAATGATATCTCTGAGAACTGAATTTGAGAGACATGAGAACCTGAGAGAGTTGAGGCTGTATTCCAGTGAGCAGATCTATAGCTTTGGCTCCCAGTAGCATTCCAGTCTCAGCTCTTCCTGGAACCTCGTTTGGTTTTTTTTTCCAAAAGGCTGCTGAAGAAAAACCCTTTTCCTTAAAAGCCCAACAGTATAGAGAGTATCTCAGTTTTAATCCACAGTGTTAAAGATTAATATCCAGTAAACCCCAGGAAATCTGTAGCAGTATATATTTTGCCCAACAGTTAATCTGTGTTTTTAAAATAGTACTCTGTAAGTGAAAGCTAATGTACTCTAAGATCGTGTTGTACCATTTCTCCTGTAATTGGTGTTTAAGTATTTGGGTGTGCAGTGTGTTAGGCATTAGTGAGCTCGCCTTGCTGACACGGTGTGAGGAACCTCGGCTGTGCAGCACCAAGTGCAAGTGCTGCAGCTGCTGTCTTGAAGGGAATAAGGATAAAGCTCCTGAAGGGGCATTGCTTCTTTCACGTCCATTAAAAAGATTCTGGCCACATGGAGAAATTACTGTGGTTGGATTGCTTTTTTCCTGAGCCTCACRATGTGGTGTGAGCAAGAACATCACTACTTTGTGTGAGCTTTGGGGAAAGCAGCTGTGGTAGCTCCAGTTAACTGTGTTTGATGTTCCTGCATCCGCAGCGTGGAAGCACTCTCAGACCAAAGCTGTGCTGTGCTTTGCCTTAATCCATAAATGCCCTTGGCCTTCAAAAGTGTAAAACCCATGGTCTGTCTTTGGTAAGGGAAGTTGTCAGGGAAGGGCAGGATATGCTGGCTGAGGTGTGCCTTAGTTCCGAGTGTGCTGTTGCCTAACAAATGCAGCTACCTACTGATGCTGTCATCCTCCAGCTGGAGTTTATGCTTCCATGGATTTTACAGGGTCAGTCTATTACCAGCAAAAAAATGACACCTTACTTATGTCAAGTTTGCCCTGTGTCTTGGCTCCTTCTGTCTCTCCTGCATTTCTAACCTGTGTACCAGAATAATGGTCACAGCCTGCTCCCTCAATGTGGATGTCAGTGTGTGTCTCTTAGAGAGCCACCTGTTTCTGCAGAATTTTTAGTGTCTCTTTGAGCCCTTCACTCACAAACACATTTGAAATGAACCAATAATCTAAAGTTTGCAGAGTGCCCTTGCAATCTAGTGCATCACATTTCTTTAGGAGAAAGAGATGCAAAGACATATTAGCACTTTATCGATCATATGACCTTCAGCAGTTGCTTGAGGCTTGAATTATCCTATGATTCTGTCTTCCCTTTACAATTAAATAGCAGTAATTAAAATTGGGAGCACACAGTCAAGACCTTTGCCTCAGAATCACGTCTGAAATTGGTAGAGGCATCACTGAGAACAGGAGCTGTTGGGTGGTGAGATCCTTTCAAAATGCTGCCCTTTCACATGGTGCCTGAGGAAGGGTGAGCTTGGGAATCTCACAGTGTGTCAAAATTTGCATTTCCCTCTAAAAAGCTAGATTGTATATATACATAAAGAAAAGAGGAATCCCAGTTTCCTGTCAGATTTACCCAGTCATTTGGGAGCAGCCAACTGTTTTATGCCCTTGTTTTGTGCAGTGAAGCCAAGGACAGACAGCAACCTGTGGAACTTGTATACTGGAAAATCTAACACAAAAGATGAAAGTATTTCCTGAAACTTAATGAGGATTAACAGACTTAATGTCTTATCAGAGRGAAGCAATGTGGTGATTATGCTTAATACAGAATGTTTTAATGAAAGTGAAAGTGTTCCTGGGTCTCACTTGATTTACCGTTTTTCTTTTACCTGCCAAGTTGCTGGAAGAGGCCGTGGAAGAGGCCGTGGCAGAGGCCGAGGTCGTGGAAGAGGAAGAGGAGGCCCAAGACGATAACTTCTCATCATGCAACTCTTACCAAATTCTGGGCAATTTCGGCTATTTTTTGTACAGGTCTTGTTTATGGTATCCATTTTTAATAAACTGAAATGTGAAAAGGTGTCTTTCCTTTGTTAGCAAAGACTGGGGAGGAGGCAGGTATGTCCTGTTTTTAGGGTCTGTTGCAGACTACACGGATTTTGTTGGTTGTCACTGTCAAGATTTTGCCCACCCCTGAGGGCTGTACAATTCTTCTTGCTTTTTGCCCCAGAATGAGAGACTTGTGTTGTTGTGCTTTAACTATGTTTGAAATTAATCCCTCTTTTCTAAGGCACTTGCCATCTTCTAATGGTTATATAGTTAAGACACTGTATTAAGAACCCCTGTCCCATGAGTGTGTCTCTAATATTGTTCTTCAGAGCGACCTTTTTTAAAGTTCATAGATATAACTTTTAATGTTTTCTATTACATGAAGCTTGCAATTTTAACATGTTGCTTTCTTTATAAAACATTTACACAGGAAAATTAACCAGGTCCACGGAACTGCTGGATTGTTACATCTGATGATTAAAGAATACCTGGATATGAACTTTGTCAAAGCTAATTATATGGCATACTTTTGTTTGGGTGGGGCTCGTAAAGCAGCTTTATCACAGATACCTTCTAGTGTACTTAAAGTGCATCCCTAGAAAATACAAAGTACAGCACAGTGCAGTTACAGACTGGAATTGGAAGCTTCTTTTGGAGGTGGGAGAACTTGTGCAGCTCATATGTGTGCGCATATATATATGTGTGTGTATATATATATTCACTGATTTGCTGGACACAAGTATAAAAGAAGCCATGCTGGCCATATTTTCCTCCCAATGCTATCCTACTGATTTCTCCCATGTAGGAAAGCAATGATCACATTTTCTTTGCCATACTTCAACAGTTGTACCTGTAGATGAAAGAGAGATGTCATTTAAAATAATGAGCACGCTTAAGTGTGGCTATTGTGGATGGTTGAGGGTATTTCCTGATACTTTAGTGCAGGAACATGCTTGGTTGCTCATGTTTCTGCATAGGCAGTGCTACAACAGTGGAAAAGAATTATCTAATGTTGGGTTATGGGCTGATAATGCTGGTTAATTTGTGCTAGCTGGCATTTTGTGAGCTGCTCTTCTCCCCTCTCTTACAGAGGCCATTTTAAAGCTTCATCTTGTTAGAGCTTTTTTTTTCCCCAAACCATTGTGAAACCTCCCAAGAGCACTTTCTGGTCAATATAGCACCCACCATTCTCAACTCTAAATAGCTGCTACAAATAATGGTTGTTGCTGTCTTCCAGAAGTGCCCAGTCACTGATGACGGGGGTAAGGTCTTCCCAAATCCAGCTGTCAGCTTTCATGCAACGGTTGAAACTCTTTCCCTCTTCAGTCTCTTCCTTATAAAAGTCACTAGTGCTCCCAGGGGTATGCACATGGTGGATGCCGCCACCAGCAGCCCAATCACCGCCAGGGCATAGCCTGGGTAATCCTTTGTCACCAGCTGCCCCTGCAAGGGAGAGAAGCAGTGTTGGATCTGTAGGATCTGTGTAAGTGCCCCGGAGTCAGGCCAGGAGCAAAGCTCTGTGTGTGGATCTAAACAGGACCTCTGAGAAGCAGTTCCAGGCTGTGGCAGCCCACGCCTTGGTGCTGTTCTCTGTCCAGCCATACACGCTGAAAACTGACAACAGGAACAAAGCTGCTGACAACAGGATTGGGAAAAACTTCTACAAGCTTTGGTTTGGCTTGATGTGTGTTTCTTAATGAGATGGCTGGGCCCTGACCTCTGTCAGGCCTCTGTTCCTCTCCTGGAGCTTGCAGGCTCACGCTGACATCCAGTCAACAGGCCAGGCCTGCCATGGGTCCCCAAATTGGCCCTGACGTGAAAACAATTATGTGCTTTGTTTCTGCATGATGGAAACATTTCCACAAAAGGTTATGAAACCAGTGATGACTTATCCAATAGCAATTACTCTGTGATAAATACTCAGTCCAGTATTCATACAGAACTGTTCTGGCCATGAAGAAAAATTTATATGGAAATTATGAAAATATTTATTACAGCAGCAGCTCAGTTCTGTTAAAATATCACTAATTTTGTTAAATACACTTTGAAAGTAGGGTTTTTTTGTTTCAAGTGTATTTTAAAAGATGATATTTGGGTCTTCAACATGAACAAAGTTTTATTCTATGAAGGGGTTGATTAAGAATCACAGAGGGAAATCAGTTGATTTTACAGAATCATGGCATCATCACTAGGTCAGGTTTTCCCTGTTTTTCCTTTCCACAAAATTAAGGGATGGCCCTGACTCCAGCTGCTCACTTTCAGAAGGCCACGTTGTGGAACACTGTAGTTACGAAGGAAGCTTGTATCCTTGCAAGAACTAAGGTCAGTTTAAAAAAGCAAAAAAAAAGCCCAACCTCAAAACTATTTTACCTGTGTGGCATCCCATGCTTGGTATTGCAACGTTCCTGTGAGGATGTAGTCAGTGAGGTAAAATATAAATAGGCTTATAATTAGCAGCGGACTAACAAAAGCCCACATAATTTTCCAATACCAGTTTGGCTTGCGTCCAATCATGGTGTAAAGATCTTTCTCAAACCTGTTTTAAAGAAAACCAAACACATATTTTTGTAAAGAAAACCAAGCATGTATTTTTGAGACTGGCTACCTATGTTCAGTCAATACCTTGTTCTGAGTTACTTCAAAAACCACCTACAGAATTCAGGATGTCAGATGAGAAAGGGGAGTACAGCTGATCACAAATGAGCAGAGAGGTATTGTCTGAAAAACTGGCTCACCAGAATCGTGGTAAGGGTGAAATGAAAAGACAGTGAGGCTTCCAAGACAATCCCAAGTTGCAGAGAGTAGCTAGAAATAGGTGCAGCAAGGAAGTTCTGCCTGAAGTGTAAGCTCAGACTGTTGCTGGTGTCAGGTGACAGAGAAGAGCAATGATGCTGAAGTACTGTGGAGAAAATGGCTGGGTTTTGTGGAGTTGAGTGCTTCTCAGTGCTGTTATCTGACTGTCTTTGAGGAAGTACTAATGCTGGGGGTGGTATCTAAAATCTCATAGGAGACCTAGATCTGAAGGCTTTGAACTCATCAAGGATGTAATTCCTGTGTATGTGCCTGGACACCTCCTGTGCTGGCAGACTCAACAGAGCAAATGCTGAAGCCTTTTCCTTCAGCTATTTTCAAACACCTTTGCTGTTCAAAACTTTTCCTGATGTGAAGGCTTCATTTTACCCACAAGGACTGACTGGGGAGACCAGTGATGTGCAAGGTGACCACCTTTGAAACCAGACTTACTGTTATGCTCGTGCTGAATTCCTGTCACAGGAGGAGCAGAGTTTTGGCAGAAATTGCTCCTGAGACCAAAGACAAGAGCAGGGAGCCGTGTGTACAGCTTATTAATACGCCCCTGTCAGCTGAGATGGTGTCAGCCCAGCCTGGCCCCACACAGCCCTGAGCCAAGGCCTTGGAAGGGGTCTGCAGGGCAGGGAGACCCCCATCACCTTGCTGATACTACAGCATAGGCGAAATACTTAGCCCAAGGCAGTATTTTTATTCTTGGCCCTGCATGTCTTAGCCCATGGCCACTCCCCCAGCTCTCCCACTATGAAGAAAGGAGGGTTCCAGCTTTTACCTCCTTATCCCGTAGATGTAACACACAGCAATGGTTTCCACCAGCACGATGAGCAGCAGTGAGAGGGTGGCTGCGTAGTCGTTGAATATGTCAAACCAGTAATTTCCAGCCTCCATGGTGAAGATCAGGCCAATTACACAGTTAATAAAACACACAGCTCCTGTGTGGGTAAAACAGGGACCCTGCCATTACACCTGGAAGTTTAATTGTGTGGGGAAACACTTTTAGTCCCAACACTTCTTGGGACTAAAAAGCTGGTGGGATTTCTGCTGAGCGGCTTTCTCTGAGGAGAAGGATTTTTTTTCCCCTGTGGAAAAGATCTGTCCCTGTGCATGTGTGACTGTCCTTAAACTGCTGCTCCTTAGACCTGCACAGTCAGAGCACATCACCCCAGAAGCGGCCAAGACAATCAAATCTTAGCTACAGCCTTGCCCCATGTGCATGCAGCATCTGCCATTGCTCATGGGTATCTAGCTAAAACGTTTAAGTGGGACAACTGATTTCCAAGCCCAAACAGGAGCACATACTATTTTTGGGCAAAGATTGAGGTGGTTCGCAGTTGGAATACTGGCGATGCGCCTGGAGAGCTACTCGCTGCAAGTATCTTGCCATTTGTACTGTCCCTTTGAACTTCTCCAGTCAGTAGACACCAGTCTGAAGGAGCTGGGCTGTGTTGGGAAGCCTGTAAATACACAGCCACGATTGCCCTGGGGCTTGGGGAGCTCCCGAGGGAAGCTGCACAGGCTGGGCAGGACTTCACAGGGACAGACAAACCCTTCCAGCAGCATATTTGTTATTCCCTGCTCCACTCGAGGTCAGAGAGGGACTCTCAACAGCAGTGGGACACCACAGCTTTTGCACACACACATCACACACACTCGTGCTCTCACTGTGTAGCCCGTGCTGCAGCCTGGCAGGTGCTTACCTGAGATCACCTCCTTGGGAAAACGGGAGGCGATGACCCTGCTGTCGGTCAGTGGCGTGAGGATGGCAGCCGTGTTCCCCAGCATGCTGCCAATGCCCAGCATCAGCAGCATGAAGAAGTAGAGCACGGAGTAGAGCTGTGGCACCTCCATGTTTTTGATCGCTTCTGAATAGACTATAAATGCCAGTCCCGTCCCCTGGACAGCCTGACCGAGACAAGGGGGGAAAAGTGAGTTACAGGCAGCTCCTCAGCTCGATAAAGGACGTAAGAGAGTGACTCTGTGTCATGACAAAGTACACCCAAGGTGTGGCTTTGCACAGCAAAGGCAGGTGAGATCTTCACCAGTTCATCCCAACTGCATGGACACAGGCGCAGTGCCGCTCGTAGCAAGAGAACATTTGCCCCAAACCTTTGTGACCTGCCCTGTGCCAGAGCCAGGGCCAGCGGTCCAGCTGCACTGCCACCCAGCTCAGTTGCTAATGACCCAAGAGACCCCTGTCCCATCCTGAGGTGTAGCACTGATCCCCAGCCCCTGGTCAGGCAGCTCCTGGGCTCATGTGGGGTGCCTGGGCTCAGTGAAAGCAAAGGTGACAGCACAAAGTGGAAACTCACCGTGTCTAGCTCAGCTTCTAAACTGCAGTTTTTAATCTGTGGCGCTAATCGGGTGTACTCCTGCGGGAAGGTGGCCATGAGGTAGTCTTTCATCTCGTTTAGGTTGTCTGCTGTTAAAGAGCCTTCCTCCAGGTCAAAAGCATTCAGGAGCAGCAGGATGACCCTGGGAAGGATTACAGGAATTTAATGGCTTTCAGGCCCAGGACACCTCATCCCTTTTCTCCATCAGGCCCTGTGGGGATGCTTTGCTGGCCCCAGGGCTTCAATCTCCCCAGGTGAGAGCAGCACTTCCAGCACAGTGTTGGAACATGGGCGACTTTGTGCTCATCTGTGCTTTGGAGGGAGCAGCTCTTGCACCCCCCCTGCTGCTCCCAGGCATCTTGGGTGCCAGCCAGTGGTGGCTGGCGTCTCTTCCCCTTTGCCCTCCAGTCTCACATCCACACCCCACCAATTTAACAAGTCTTGTGGCAATGAGCAGGGACTAGCAGCTTGGTTTCCTCTGTGATCAGCAGATAGATTGAAAGCTCTAACAGTATGAGTAAAAGTGTAACTGCCACAGGCCCTGTGCCAGGGACTGCATGCAAGCTTGCTGCCTCAGGACACAATCCTGCAGGCTACTGGGCACTCCCAGAGCACCACAGCCAAGGAGGCTGAGCTCCTGGAACAGGGCTTAGCCTTAAAAGGGGGCATCTGAGCACCACTGCATTTATTAATCAGATCCCCCCCACTCCCTGGAGCATGTGCGAGGACAAGAACACAGGGGAAAGTGCCTCTGTCACTTGCCCAGGCAAACTCATCCTCTTGACCCGGCCCGTGCCTGGAAGCAGCACCCAGGTGTCAAAAGGCAAAGTGCTCTGACCTTTTATCTCAGGCTTCATCGCTTTGAACAGCTTTATTAGCTTTATTAGAGGAGTATCAGGTCTGGTCTTGGGGCAGTGCTGGCAGTGCTGCATGCTGTTATTTATTTACCTCCCCTCTCACCTGCCCCAGAACGGATTGCAGTGGAAAATGAGCGGAACACCAGGCCCTTACTTGTTGATACAGCTCTCGTAGTTAAAAGTCGCCTTGAAGCCGTAGATGGAGAAAGTGACAAGGCTGGCGAATATGGAGGTGGTGCTGTTGATGAGGGAGACGATGATGGCATGTCTCTCGCAGTTGTTGCTGGGCTCATTGTAGCTGGCAAAGGCGATGAGGCTGCCAAAGCCAAGGCCCAGTGAGAAGAAGATCTGGGTGGCAGCGCTGATCCAGGTCTTGGGGTTCGACAGCTGCTCCAGCTGCAAAAGCCAGACGGAGAGAGCAAGACCATCAAGTTCCACACCAGTGCCCAGCACTGCCCCTTCCACCCTGCAGGGATGGGGACCAGGGCAGGGATGGGTTCCCTTGTGCACTCATTTTAATCCAGGGATGGTTTTGGGCATGGTTACTGCTCTGACTGAAAGTAATATACTATAGATTAGGCTAATGGGAAGGCCTTTTTCAGCAGGAAAAAGCAAGCAGTTTATGGGCACCATGGCAGAACAGCCTCCAGCCACTCCCAGCTGGGGTTTCCAGCTGCCTGACCTATGCTACTGCTGCAAAAATTCAGTATAGAAAAAAGGAGTGCCAAGACCTTTAAAAAACTTACCTGTTCAGTAACTAATAACAATTTCATGAAAAATTAAATGCAGTTTTTCTGTACCTTTGGTGTGAACATGTAGATGAGCCCATTCACAGCTCCATGAAGTGTTAATCCTCTGATGAGGTATATGATGAGAACACAGTATGGCAAAGAGGCTGTCACATAGACAACCTGGGGAAAGAGGGGAAATACTTTGGTCTAAAGAAAAGATAAGACAAAGCTAATCTACAATGGTCAGTCCTACTTTACACAAATAATTTCCAATATTGTGTTTGTTATCATGTATTAATCTTTAAAGAAATATTATCAGACAAATCTAACTTTAGATGTACATTTTAAGGAAACAAGTTTTTAATAATACTGAAAACCTGTGCTACTGTTCCCAGAGTCTTCTCTTTGACTGAAAATCAAACAAAAATCTAAAATATCTGCAGCATTCACAAACTCACTTCTGCATAATTTAGTGGAGTAACACCAGTTTGTAACTATCAAATACTCATTAGGCAAAGGTCATTCATCATTTGCTCTACGATACGAAGGCAAGCAGACCTCATAAAAGGTCAAAATCAAACGAATTGCATCAAATTGAATCAAAGTTGAATTGAATTAGTTGCAACAAGTTTAAGAGGTTATTCCTAGTTTACAGTCTCTTGGCTTTCTGTGTTCGGCTAAGACGATTTGGGGATTACAGCCCTCAGCTTGCTGCTTAGTGCAGGCTCAGCCGGGACATCGGGCTTTTTCTCCCCACTTCCTCATAACTTCTGCTATGAATTAAAAGCAAGCAAAAAATATCCAGTAGATGTCTTTTTTTTTTCTTGCAAAGACCAAGCAATAGACGTCTCCTGATAATGGCTCTGCTGTGGCAGATGGCTTTCCTCATGGCCAGCAGTCTGGCAACTGGTTTTGCAGCAGAGGTGGCTGCATTTAAAGGACTTTTCTGGATTATATTTTTAGTATCACTCAGTGTTTTGGTTGATCCTGCTTTAACTGCATCTTGATAGGGCAGCAAAGGCAGCAGAGCTCGGTGCTCCAGGGGAGATGCCTTAACCCCGAGGAACAGCAGCCATTCAGCACTGCCTTTCAGCGCTCTTTTCCCCTCCCCACGTCCCGCCCAGGCTCGGCAGGGCGGTGCCCCCCCTCACTTTGCCGGTGGAGGCGGTGCCGCGGAGGATGCAGAGGTAGACCACGAGCCAGGCCAGCGTCAGGCACAGCGCCTGCTCCCACTGCACGCTCCCGCTGGCCTCCAGCGACGGGGAGATGTTCAGGGTGTGCCGGTACCAGAAGTACTGGGTGGACGATGTCTTCTCACACTCCTCCTCGTAGCCGGTGCGGTTGCTGTTGAGGGGGCAGGTGGCCCATGGCAGGGGGTCCTGGGAGGGAGGGACATGGAGTGAGTCAGTGCTGGCCGTCAGCATGGCACAGAGAGCCGAGCAGGGGATGGAGAGGATGATGGCGAGGGTGGCTTTCTTGCTTCTCTCTGCGTGGTGCTGCCCGGGGCTGGGGATGACCCTCTCCCCTGGGGATGATCTCTTTTGACACTCTTCTTGAGAGCGACCCTCTCCCCAAGGATTGATGCTTTGTGATCCTCTTCCCTGCAGAAGACCCTTTCCGACCCTCTACCCAAGGACAGATCTGCTCTGTCTCTCTTCGTTGGGGATGACCACACCGATTCTCTCCCCAGGGACTGAACCTCTTTAACCCTCTCCCCAGGAGACGGGAGGATGACATTCTCCAATCCTTTACCTCGGGGCCAAACCTCTCCCCAGCCATCAGACAGACCCACCCCAGGATGCAGGACACCCTGGCACCAAGGCACGTGTGACCAAAGCATCACAGGGCTGGCCTTCACCTTTCATGGTGAGGAGAAGATTACGGCCAGCACCTCTGGGAAGACCATGGAGGTGGACACCACTGCCGCATTTCTCCTTCTAGAAAAGCCCTGGGTGGTTTTCTGGAGTTTTTGCCGCCCCTCCACCTCCCCTTCCCAGCTGATGATGGTGCCATGCAGCATCCAGCACCAATGCAAAGCCACCATGACCCTCCATGGCCACAGTGGGGCCAAACTGGGCTGTTGGGAGCCCACACACCTGGAAGGAGTGGAAGAGGTACCAGAAGGCCCAGGCGTTTATCACGTTGTAGTACATAGAGAGGAAGAAGGAGACAACAACACTGGCAACACCTGCAGGTATGGAGGGAGACACTCGGTCAGCAGCAAAACCCCAAAATGCCCAGCGTTCCATAAGATCTGTGGATGTGGGAGCAGCGCCGCCATGGCTAATGCCGGAGGGCTTGGCCCCTGCACAGCCATATGCACACGGCATGGCCCTGCTGCTGCAGACACATCCTTCTCCTCCTCCCACCAGAACTATCCTGAACCAGATTTTATTCTTTAGCCTCTGGGGGGTGAATATTCAATGTATCATTAAAAATAAAATGTGTGCATATGCAAATTAATGATAGCTTGGGTTATCAGGGTAATTTAATAACATAAAAATGTAGCTAAGAGAGGACATTGGTAAGTGGTAGACAGGAATGGTAGGCAATTAAGGCACCGTTTATCACTCATGTTGAGCTTATTGGGAAGGTGCTCTTGGGGTCAAAGCCTGGTGCAGGCAGCCCCAGGGGCTGGGTTTAGCACTGACCTTCACACCCTGATTTTGGCAGTCTGCCTGAGGGCAGGGGGACTCACACCTCCGAGTCCAGACCCAACTCAGCAAGTTGGGGTCTGGCCCCAACGCCTCACATGGCACACAATAAATGCATGCCTTGAGGTGCCTGGCTTTGCTCAGCCTGGTGAGACCAAGTAAAACCTGAGCTCCCACCTGTGTCTTCTCTGAAAGACAAAGCTCTCCTGTCACAAATCAGCCGTGTTCTCTCTGTGCTGAAAAATAAAGATGGAAACTGAGAACATACCAACACCACAGAGGTAGGGGCTTATTATTTTCCAGGCGCCGATGCTGCCCTGACGCATACGCTGCCCCACGGCCAGCTCCAAGTAAAGCAGTGGCATCCCCTCGGCAATCAGCATGATAAGGTATGGGATCAAAAAGCCACCTGTAAGAACAATTCCAACAGTCAGCCTTCAGCAGATCAGAAGCAGGATAAGCACCGAATTGCTCTATTTGTGTTCAAATCAAGCTGTCAGTGTCCCAGGGGCTGGCTGGGTCTGGGTCCTGTCCAGGCACCTTGAGTATCGAGGGCATGGCCCAGCCCTGAAGGACATCTCACAGTTTCAGGCGGCATCGCAGAGGCTGGTGGGCACTGACTGCCTGGGCACTGGGAATTTTCCGCAGGSACTTGGCAGGGCTGGGATTTCTGCTGTTAAACTGTGCTGGTCGGCAGTGTGGTGTGGCAGTGCTGCCCAGATGCGTCCAGGCGCTTTRAGCAATGCTGGGGGCTGGGGCTGTTAAAGGGTAACCAACCACCCGACAAACCTTGTAAAGGATAATGAGACAAAGAGGGYGAGGGAAAGATTTACTTCAGCGTGGGGTGTTCTGCCGCACAGCCAAAGTGCTCAAAGAAAAAGTAACAGCAACRTCTGTGTTGAATAGAGTTTTGAGTTACATATTGAAGTCTGGCCTTGCTTAAAAAACACCCCAACCAACAACCAAAAAACCAAACTAAAAACCTCCAAAATCCCATACTGAGCCCGCAAGCACCAACAAATGGATGAAGGCTTTTCCCCCAGGATCTCATTTGTGGGAGCAGACCCTGGGATGGAGGCATAGAGTCTCCTCCAGCATGGGCCTGCTCATCTCTGCTTCCCTCCGCATGGAGAGCCATGGGGATGCTCCTGTGGAAAAGAAGCAGCAGGAATGGGAAGGTTGACAGTGAGGAAGATGAAAGGATCTTCCCATCTGGCAACCAGCAYGTGTTTTGGCTTAAATTTGTGCTGGAAAAAAATAAAATCCTTGTATTCGACTTGGGGCTCTCTTCAGAAAGAGCTGCTGACTGAGTCAAAAGATGGATTTTTGCAAAGGCTTCCCTGCTTCCCTTTTTAYAGCAAGCCAAAATATTTACGTAAATATCTCTTATTTAGGATTTAATCTGTGGCATTAACATTCCTTGCAATGGGGTCTGTGCAGCGCTGTGGAGGAATGAACTCCGTGCAGCGACTGAAGCAAAGACCTGGAAATAAACACAGAGCAATAATCCGGTTTATTCTGGGAATTAATTTCCCACCTCCCAGCTCTCTTGTTATTAACAACCCCTTTGTTAGTCTGTTAGATAACTTCCTATGCCACAAGGGAGCTGTCGGAGGTTTAAGAGCTCCTGCAGCCGCTCTGTGCCGGTGGGGTGTGAGCTGCCCCAGCAGCCACTGAGGGGAGTTTTGCTATGTACCACAGGGGGAATCAGCATTAGGCCCTCACGAAGGCTTTTCCGCCCAGCAGCACTGCCACATGTTTGGCGTTTACTATGCCACCTGGCAAGGAGGAGAAATGCCTTCAGGCTTGTTCTTTACCCCAGTGTCCCCCCCGCAGCTGGGGGTGCCAGGGCTAAGCCCCTGCCCCTTGCTCTGCATCCTTGTTGCACACAGATCTTGCTCCTAACGCTACTTTTCCTGAACAGCAGAACCAAAATGTCTCATGTAAGTTACTCAGGGCAGCCCTTGAATCAGCTCCTTATCAGCTGTGGATCATCACAGCTCCACTGAACTCCCTGCTCATTGACACTGGGCGGGCGTTGCTCCTTCTTTGCAAAAAACAGTCCCCAGGCCACATCCCTGTAGCTGGAAAAACAAGTGGAGTGTGCCCTAGGTCTGCTCAAGGCACTGGGCTTGGCCAGTGGCACCCTTGCCCCTGCTCAGGCTGGCCTGGTTCTCAGGGGCTTCCTYGCCCAGGGCTGAGTGCTGCTGAGCACCAGCCCTGCTGTAGACCCATCCCAGTCTCATTTCAGCCTGGTCCAGTCTGCATAGGGAGAGAATAACTGCACCTACAAGGTTTGAACCTCCCCTGCTCTGCTCAGGTCAAGCTCTCTGGAGGACAGCAATGAGAAGGAGGAGAAGACAAACTGCTGGTGAATAGAAAGGCAGRTTATAAAGTCTGCGAATAATCTGTTTATCAGTATCATCAGTCATAAGGGCCTATTGCTCTCCTGGGCAGGACAGGGACTGGCTATGCTTTTCTACAAGGAAGATGCCAAACAAGCTGGCATCCCCCCTAATCCCGGTGCCTGGCATATCCAGTTTTTAAGTTCCTGAAATGGTATTCTGTATGCATGGGTTTTGTGAACCCCTGGAAAGCCACAGAATCCTCTCTAAGAGGGCAGTGAATAAAAAAATTAAGAAAAGCAAAACCTCCTGTCAGAAGTTTTAGTTTCACAGTAGAAAGAACAGCCTTTCCTCACATAAATTTAACTGGAGAAGATAAAAATAATGGAGAATATAACAGAAAATAAAGGAAAACATTCTTACAAAAACATGCTTTTCAGAAAATACTTGGGTGTATCATAGAATCATAGAATAGTTTGATTTGGAAGGGACATTTTAAAGCTCATCTAGTCCAAAGCCCCTGCAAGGAGCAGGGAAGATTTTTTAATCCTGTATTCAGGTTAACCAAATGTTCCAGTTTTGGTTACATTTCAGAGAATTTTCACCACCTACTACAATACAGATGGCTAGTAAAAAACCACACAAAGCCCCCAAAACGTCAGAGTTTTGCTGTCCTTTAGGATGTCTGCCATGATGTCTGCTAGAGAACTAATCACGTGTGGTTTAACTCGGTACAGAAACACATTTTAAGCTTTGTGCTAGAGTTCAGTGTCAGACACCAAGTCTATACCCTTAAAGCATGTGTAGAGGAATACATACAGATTTACAAATCTATCATTTCTGCTATCCGAAATGTCTAAGAAAGTTTTAGCCACTGCAGCATCTATCTTCTGCTGTAACTTCACCCCCCCTATTATCTGGATTTTTCTGACCTGATCCCACAGGACAGCTCTGATGCAGTCTCAGCACTGAGATGGCTTTTCAAAAAGCAGCATGAACCAATTCCTACCACCACAAGTGCATTTAGAAGTAAGCTATAAGCCAACAAAACATGCATAAAAGAAACAAAAAGTCATTAAACAACTCAGTGTTTCTTCCTGAAAGGAAGAAAAGGCAGGAGACCAGAAGCAGAAGAGGCAGATGCTCATCATGTCCCTTAATGCAAGACTGAGACAGGTCCAAAACGATGATAACAGATGCAGTATGAGAATCAGTAAAAAACCTGGATGTCTTATAAAGAGAGGCTATTTCTAAAGATTCTTCAAAACAGTGGTAGCTGTGTACTAGAGGAGATTATTAGTACTGGTCCTTAATTAATCTAATTAACTGACTTTTGATTTCTAAGGAAGAACAGCTGTGGCTTGTATACAACACAGACATCATCTTTGTTCAGTTTGGACCCAGGAGAAGGATAAACTTTCAAAGAGGTGGGGGTTTTGGTTGATTTTTTTTTTTATTTTTGGAGGACAAATCAATATGGTCCTCATTTTCTAAGGTTCCTGGGAGGTTTTAGCTGTGGAACTCCTGTTGATTAAGGTGTTTCAGCCAACTTCAAGGCAGATTTGCAGTCAAGTTATCATCTCCTAAGTAACGCTTTGTGTAAAAGACAACACATTGACAGACACTTGAAATGATAGAGCTGATCCTTAAATTAAATCAGTGTAAGCATCTCCCCTTCTCAATATGTTTCAAGTCCCCATAGGTGAACCTGCAAGGAACCAAACCGGTTTGATGCCTTCGGAGTGATTCAATGGGCAAAAAAGAAATTAATACCATGTGGACCTGTATCTCTCATTCTACCTCCATTCTTTTAGAAAACATGAGCTTTCCCACTGTTTCATTGCACTTCTAGGAAACAAATGCCACTGTATTGGGGCAGCTGTCAGGTAAAAGCCTAATGCTAAAGAATACACAAAATAAAGCCACAATAAAACAGATTGCACACCAACAGAAAGCCAGACCTCCTACTCTGCCCTGGACCCTGCTGGGTGGACAGGGCATTAGCACGGACAACATACTTTTGGACTTAAAAGTTTGTCACACTCCTCTGGAGGGAAGCAAGAAAACATAAACCACACTTACCTCCTCCGTACATCTGACACAAATATGGAAACCTCCACACATTTCCCAGCCCCACAGCATAGGAAATGCAGGCGAAAACAAACTGCAGGGGATTGTCCCATAGCGGTCGTGATTTCTCCATTGCCTTCTTGCAGGCAGAGGTTTCAGCAGAGCCTCCTGCCTTCACTCCCTCAGGTACTCTGCCAACCCTGCCTCACACTCCATGCCAGTCCGGCTTGGAGGGGAGGGAAAGGCGGAGGAGCTATGCTTGCCAATTCCTATCAAGCTTTTTAATTACTAATCTTATTAACAGGCACATACTGAAATAGGAATGCTGGTAAATAGATTATAGACACACAGAGAACTATAAAATTGGTACTTTGAGTGAATAGCTGCTTGGGTTTTGACTGGCATTTCTGGGAAGGATGTGAGTTGAGGGATTTTTGTCGACTCACATGCCAACTTGAAGCTGTAAGGAAATAACACTGGGGCTGCAGTTTGGTTTTGGAAATGGGACACTCCTTCCCCACAGGGTTCACTTCCTACAGAATGGCATTCATGTGCATGAGGCACCAGCTTGAATTTGATAGCACAGGAAAGGGGTTCCCACACCATTAGGACTGCATTTAGAGACTATCAGTGCTGATTTTTAGGGCAAGTGATGCCAGGAATGAACAGGTCCTCAGACATCCTGTCACTGTGSCCTGGTGTCACTGTGCTCACCCCAACCAGCCCAGCACACCCCCCAGTTCCAAAAGCGGCCTTGAAAGTCCTATCAGCCACACAGGTCCCCAGCCTGCTGCACACTTGAGTACAACACTCAAGTTTGACCCTCCAGGAATACTGCCCTCCCTCTACACACCCTGCATGTGTGTGACAGCGTGAAATAGCCGGTCTCTTTTCACTTACCTTCATGCTCAAACCCCACTGCTGCAGGTGAACTTTTCTGAGGGGTTGATGTTTCAAAATACTTTCAAGCAGCAGGGACCAAATACAAAGGCCAGTGGAAAAAGGTGTCTGTGGCCATTGCGGAGGCAGAAGGATCTAAGAGGCCTTTGGGTCATCTGAAGRCTCACTGAGGTGCCAGGTCTGAACATGAACCCTGTGTGTTTGGGCCCCTGCCAAGGTACACTTTGAGCTCAACCACTTCAGACAGGTCTCCCAGTGAAGGAGGCTGCCAGCAGYGTCTGTAGCAATAAAAAGTGGCTGAACAACTCCAAGGACTCAGCTTCCTTCCTCTGTTTAAATGGGTTTTTTCCAGGGCACCTTTCAGGACCATTTTATGAGCAAGACTTGCTCAGCTGCTGTCACACTCATTCCTCTGGCACCAGGAATTTGCTCCCTGCCAGTGCTGTGTGTGCTGCTCCGGCATCCCATTGAGCACTGGCCGAGCCAAGGCCTCCAGCTGTGGGTACAGGTGAGAACCCCAACCATGAGGCCTTTGGACACGAGCCCAAACTGCAGAGTGTGTCRTGCAGTGCTGTTGAGCCCAGCAGAACCACTGTGGTGGACGTGACCAGCCACCTCTAATAGCAAAGTCATAAAGTGGGACAGCACTTTTCTGTGTGCTAAAAAAGGTGACTGCAAGAGGTTTACGCATCTCCCATAAGTGCATTCATTCTTCATGGTGTGTTTTAGTGATGCTAGAAATGAAGGGTGTCATTGGAAAACATCAGGGTTTGCCAAAGCCTTCTGTAGTACAGTTTTGAGGGAGTTTGAGTGACTCTTTTGCAATATCCTGGCAGTTCTTGTCTTGCCTGCAGAACTGCAACACGCCAGCTACCCCTGGAAATACATCTCGTGGGTATAATCCTGAATTCTGCTGGAAGGAATAATCCAAGGTAATTTTAGATCCATAAACTGTTAAGCTGAAAGACACACGCTGAGACTGTGACTTGTCCCACATCATGAAAAATTTTGAAAATTATTAAAAAGTTAAATGCCTGTCCCTGGCAGTGGGATTTATTATAAATGTTTATAAATAGCTTACACTATTAAATAATTCACTGACAGGACAGCTTTAAAAAATAGCTCATCACTAGCACTTGGGCTGCTTCTGTGTGAATAGATTATTCCTACTGATGAGTATCATCAAGTTAAAGATTTCCTTGGCTCTGTACCTCCTTCCCATTACATTTCAAACTAGTTTACTAATGGACTGGAGGAGACCRTGCAGGCAGAGAGGTGTGGTGTCCTCATCTCTGGTCAGGCCAGATCAGGAAGTTCAGGYGAAATGAGATGAATCCTTGCCTCTCTCACAAACATCAGTTTCATCAGTAGCCTGAATCACAGACTACTGTGAGGTTTTTTTAAATGCCTGTCACACAGACAGGCATCCAGCAAAGTGCCTGTCATCTAGTGGCTCCTTGAGACACACACTTTAAATATACTTAAATGTATTTAAACAGACAACACTTAGGAATTCTTGCTGTGGGACTTTCTATACACACTTCAGATAATCTATATGCTATTTCTGATGCTGTTCATGATTTTACCTCCTTTGAACTGCTGTCATTGGAATTGGGGAGGACTTGGGCTTTTATCTTCAGGGACAAAAATAAGCCTCTAATAGACACATGCAAGAATTTTTGATTGCTTCACTGTTCACAGGAGTATTAGAAAAAAATTTTTCTCCCAGTACCTAACAAATTTGAGATGTTGGGTCTGGGGGAGTGGTTTGGAAGGTTAGGGGTTCATTTCCACAGCAGATAAGGGACTGATGAGACTGTCCAGGAGAACTGTCCTATGTAAATCTATTCAGAAGCTGACAGACAAAGCAGAGAATCCCATTTCTCACTGAAGCAAAACTGCAAGTACTTAGGCAAAGGTATCAACTAAAAACTCTGGGCTTGTGTCTCTTGATGCAAGTACAGTAAGAACCCAAGTGCCTCTCSCAGCTACCTAAAATGCAGACAAAAAGGGAATCTGAGGTCCTAGCAACAGGCTGGGGACCATGATTTCACGGTGTTAGAGAAGCTTAATAGTTCTATTGGTGAAAGTGAGGGAAACAAGAGAGGAAGGAATTCCACCAGTAGCCGAGACCTTATTATGCTACCTCCAATATGTATCACTATACCCCCGASATTTAAAAATAAACCCTCTGGGCTTTCCTCGATGAGCCAGACATGTGGGAGGGGGACAAAGTGTCAGCAGCTCTAGTGTTTAGTAACTTCCATTCCTGGAGGCACTCACTTCCAAATGCAAACGATGTCTGCTAGTGTATCAGATGACTATCAAAGYAAAGCCATGGAGTCTCCACAGCCTCTCTAAGTGTTTACTGATGCTGTCAAGGGAAGTAGATATGCAGACAAGCAAGTAGCGGCTTCCACATATGGGTTTCATGTTGGGATTCGCTGTTCACAGTTGCTACTCTAAGCTCCGTATTTCCTCACCTTAGGAGAAAGAAAGAATCCATCTGGGTTTCCAGATCTTTGACAACTCACAGGCCATGACAACTGCTGGGCAATTGCTCTATGAGTAAYTGGAGATTACAGTTACTCCTCTAAGCAGTTACTAGGATTGCARTTATTCCTTCCAGTTTATCACTACTACTTGCTGCTTAGTTCCAAACTGTAGATGAAGCCCTTAAGGTCTGTATCCTGAAGTCATTTCCAGCCTCTTAATCATCCATAAAACTGTTTCACTTTACTTCAGCCTTCCAAGAAAGGCWTGCCTGAAAAGAGTCTCTCTTTCTGTTTTCCTTGCTCTTCCCTAGCACCACAGCTAGGGTGGTCCCTCCATAAAGGTGCACTCAACACAGTTCTGCTTCATCGAATTGCACCTAATTCACCTGGACGTCAAAACTGGCCTGTGTAAAACGAGAGTCACAAACTGGCATGTCACTAACTTAGAGAAGATAGCTGGATTACTCAGTCAGATCTTCTGCCTGTCTCCTGCCAGTTCCCACTTCGTCAAAGCTTCCCTGCAGTCTGGGGAGGTCTCCGGGCAGCTCCCTTGTTCACCAGCAGCTGTCAGTCGTGAGCTGCCCTGCCACAGTCCTGCACCAACCACTCTGCATCACCATGACTTACCACCGACACTCCAACGCACTACACGAACAAGTTCCTAAAAATAATAATTAAAAAATAATTAACAAACAAAAGTTTCTGCTGAAACAGAATGACATGTATCTACCCACCTTTATTTGGAGAAGAGCTGACTCCAAATAGGCTGCCTAATGTTTCAGGGTATGYCCGAGAGGAGGCTCTGCTAAGGAGGGCACATCTAGATGTCTTCGGGGAGAAGACTGTAGGCAGCCAGAGCAGAAATCCTGGGACAACGCTTTCACTGGGACGTTGKCAAAATTAATAATCATAGGGTAACTCCCTAGGCACATTCTCTGCTCAAAGTCAGTTACAAAAATAACTACAATAACAATTACAATAACAATTCTTACATGTTCAGGTAAAATCTTACCTTCAAATTACATTAAAATGTTTTAGAAGGCACATCCTTCTAGCACAGATCAAACCTTTTAAGCTTGATCCATTCAGGCACCTGATACYCCAATATGAATCCGGTTGCTTCCTGAGGAAGTAAGAATAAGTTCACTGTGGTTTCACAGCACTTGATATCACACAGAAGTTAAGATCTGTCCTTGATAATGCCAGAAAAGGGAAATCAAACTAAGGAACCTTACAAACATTTTGACTGGATTGAAATCTAAGTTCCTGGGAGATGACTRGGTTTCCCAAAAGCAAGGTATGTGGAGAATATCCAAATTGCACCTGTTCATAATATTAGTCTATCAAAGAGGTGCACTTGCAGATTAATATCAATATATATATTAGGATTCATCTTAGGACATTTTAAAAAATGGCTATTAGCCACAAGAGAAAAACAGGTTAATGAGTATTCTATGAACAGYTGAAGATCATTGGGTAATACACGGTCTCATTAAGATGGAGGCAAGCAGCAATGCTGGCTCATTTATTAACGACCAGCTGCTGAACTGAAGTCACTGTTAAGAGCATAGGGTTGGTTGTTGGCTGTCAGTCAGTACTAGCAAAGCTGAGCTGCGTAGATTTCATTTCCATAAAAAACACTCTTCAGTCTGCAAGAAAAAAAATAGAAACAAAACCAAAAAACAAACCCCCACCAAAACCCYACCCAGCTTGAAAGTTATCTGATTCCTGCAGACCAGGCACTTGCACAGGAATTTTCTTTTCAAACATTCCCTTCAGGCATAACTAGGGAATTAACAACTGAAGTGGAAGAAATGGATGATGCCTATTTGAGCAGTACAAGGAACAAAGGCTGGTAAAAGCAGTATTAGAATTCACACCTTGGGGAAAGAAGTGAAGTTTTATAAACATCAGACACTGTCAGGAGAGGTTCAGATGTCATCTTCAAAATATTGTACCTAACTGAACAAAAAGAGAATCACTACTGTATAATACTCCGGTTCTTCTTTGACAGGTACATCATCTGTCAAAGATGATGTATTTTTCATCAGGAGCTCCACACAAGTCCTTTAATTAGCCATTCTGCAGCACAAAAGGGGAGCATCACAATGATCTTATACTTGCTAAACTGGCAATCTGCAAGGCAGGAAATCAGAGTCAGAGTTTCAATTTTGCATTGCGCAGTTCTCTATAAGATTTGCCTTACTTATTTGAGGAGACAACAAGGTCTGTAGCAATGCTTGTTTACAGCCAACTTATTTCATTGAGACCTAGCCATATACTGAAGTTGACAGTGCACCTTCTTGCTGAGATGGTTTCTTTAAGCAGATAATGAAGGCTGATGAGAGAGTCAATATTTTAGCTAAATCAACAGTCAAAGATTTATCAGAAAAGAAGACCWGCAGAAGTCATGAGAATCTCTGTCTTTCTTCACCCTTAACCTGTCATTTTAGAAATAGTTAACTGTTCTCATCAAAATGAGTTTTATTACAAAGAAAAACCCCRTAATATTCATCCAGACAAGTACTCCTGTTGCTCTGAGCGAACATAGGCCAGAAAGCTCTTTGGTACATCCCTATTAAGAACTTAACATTTTAGTGACTGTACAAGGGGAAAAAGAATACCTTTCATTAACTATCACTGCATTAAGAGGATGTCACCCCATAACACATAACTATTGTGCTACAGCAATAATATGCTACAGACACAGGACTTCATCCCAAACCAACCTCACTTAAACAGGGGGAGGCAAAAGATAGGAGAACTTACACAAAACATGAGAATTTAGACTTACAGAAAACAGGAGAACTTAGACTGCAAGTGTATGGTACATTTGAGTTAAGCAATTTTAACAGCTTTGTTCATTTGAGAAGGAACGAGGAAAAAAGATCCATTTCAGTTCAAGCAGCTCCTGAGAAAAACACTGTTAAATGCCAGTTTCTGTAACACAAACACCCCAGCCTCTTCCCACCACTGCCACTGGTACTCTTTTTTACAGCTGTTTGATGTGATGTGGCTTTGAGCATGAATCTGTAATTTACATGTTCTCATTTCTAGCAAGATTATTTACTGATTTAGCACCCATTTCCACAGATATTAAAAAAATAGCTATACAAAACACTCCTATTAAAAAACCCATCTCCTTAAAGATTAAATGTTTGAAAACATAGTATTTTATTTGGAGTAAAATACAAGATACACATGAACAGGGACAGATGAACAAGTACAATGCATTATTAGGAGACTGACAAACAAATGCAAGGCAGAGAATTACAAGTAGAAGACTTGAGAGAAGTAAACTCTTTTCCTGTGAGGTTACATTAAGAAAGGAGGTGAAAACATCTAAAATAACTTATTTCCCAAAAACGTTGCTCCATTAACTTCCCTATGCATTTTCAGATTATCATCTCAATATTAAGAATACTGGCAAAATCACAATCTGTCTTCTGATGTTCAAATTTGCTTCAAATCAATTCAAGTGGAAAAGCATAACTTTATCTGAAAGGCTCCAGTGCTTTGGCTAGAAAGCACATTGACCTCACGATCTAATGAACACCCTCTAGAAAAATGCTACTGACCACATTTTGCTGAGCTATGACACGTACGGTATGGGGTAAAATTACAGAATCAGCGTGTTTCTTTTTTGTTCCTCCTACTTTTTACTTTCACTGATGCAATTTCTACATATAATGCTACTTCATAACTACATTAACTACACAAAAGTAACAACTGGAGCTTCCACCTCGAAGACATCAAAAACTCTTAATGTATATTTTTTGGTATTTTTTTTCTTTTTTTAACAAAAATAAACTCCTTTCTTTGTAGGGAATGTTCTCAGTTCTTCAACAAGGTCCTGTTTGCTATTTCTTTAGAAATGTCAATGGTTAASCATTAAAAATATGACTGCAGAAACTAATACCTATAAATTTTAAGTTTACAAGGAAGTAAGGTTTCAGTGTGAAATTAATATTAATAAAGAGTTATTTCAAACACTAGAAGCAAAGAATACACCATTCAACAAAAAAAATTGAAAAATAATACCAGTCTACATTTTCTTTCCATGACAGCTTCTGATAGATCAGATGCTTTTTGGTATTTCAGTCCTCTGACTCATATCTGACRAGTAAAAAAAATATAAATAGAAAAATCATTAAAACAGAGTAGAAAATACCCCAGAGACATTTTGTCTGTAAAGAAAATATGAAACCCAAGAGTGACACATTTCTATCAAGGTTTACTGTATGACTTAGGCCACAGACAAATGCAGTTACATTTTAGGCTATTTTCTCCTTTTAAAACTGGCCAGTTTACCAAATAGTAGAATGAAGGAATGACCTGCCCGCAAATTCAAATGACCATCAAAGCATCTGGAACATCTCCCATCTGCATGTCTGTGTTTAGCACCTGAGGGCTTATCTACCACACCCATGAATATCCTGTATCCTCTTCATACTAAATTCTCTCATTACTTGCTACATGGTTGCTGCTGTTGCACACACTAGTCCTATTCACCTAACATCGATGAAAAGACTTGGTTTGTCAAAAGCTTGGAAGTAGCCTACTAGAAATTCATTTTAAGGGAAAATGTATAGACTACTTTAGAGATAGATTCACATTTACAAAGATAAAATGGGAACAGAACGTGGATCCAGAACAARGATTCTGTTTAGACAGACAGGACAGCACCACTTACTTGGAAAGCCTTCTACGCAGATCCTTTATCTGTTCGTTCTTCTTGGTGAGAATCTCTTTCATGTTGCGATAGGCAGCTGTTTGCTGAAACTTCTTCTCCAGTTCCTACATAACAACAACATCAACATATTATTTACCAATTATGAAGAGCAGACCAAAATATTTTTTTACAAAAACCTAATTGCTTTTCCTCATCAAGTTTCAGAATAGTAGTTTCCGTAACTTACTCAAATTTAGATGAAGTCAACTGGCAGATTCAAATGAGATTACTGGGACAGACATCGAAACACCAACTTCATTTTCTAACAAAATCAGGCTAAAAGTCTTCTGAAGACTGGGAATATGCTTTTCATCTAAAAATTTCTAYGCAGACAAATGGTCAATTTTTTAATATTCATCTAGTTATAAACATGCAATTACTTGTGGGTTTGYTATTTTATGTATAATGTGCTTTTCCACTGAAATAACAAAAATACAAGGACAAAAGCGTGACTCTGCATCCTGCAGTGTGTGCCTGTTAAATTACTAATCAGTTAAAATGTGAGTAAGGAATTCGTCTTTACATTACACTAAAATGCTAACCTTTTCAGCTGTGGATAGCTGATCCTGAACCTTCAGTAAGTCATGTTTTGTTGTCACCAAGTCCTCTTCCAAGAATTTTTGGTTTGCAGCAGTGTCATTCAAAGTCTTCTCAAACTGGGATTTCAAAGCTGCCACTTTATTCTCCAGTTCAGTGATATCCTGGTTTGCATGAGTCTTCAAGAGAATAAATATTTAAAATATGTCAAATTCAAGAGAAGAAATATTTAAAATTTTAAGTGCAAAATTCCACAYGAAGTAGATACATCTTAATTTTTAATAATTATGTTCATGTTATTCCTGCAAAGCCTAAATCAGAAGTGCTTTAAACAAAAATAAGTTAAGAGCAGTGACTGATTTACAACTTAAAAAAATTGTTAATAAATACTTTTTAAAGATGGCTGGAATGTCTTCTCTGCCAAGCTGAGATTTCAAGTTCTTGTGCTTCACTTCTTTAGGAATTAGTTGGAGCCAGAGGATGACTCATATTACAAGAAGTTATTTACCACACAGAAACAGTAAATTACCATTTAAGATCTGAAAGTCTGTGCTACAATGTATTTCTGAAACATTTCAAGAGCTGTTAGTGCAGTCAGGTAGGAAAGGCTAAAGTGTTAAGGTTCATACTCTCAGTCAGGTACCAATATTGCACTGTGCTCAGATCTCTTACACAACGAGGCTCTACAGTTGCTTGTGGAAAGAAACAACTCACACTTTTCTGGACATCAGTTCTGAGTCATAAAACATTATAATTGTGTAACTGTTCTATGAATTTTCATTAAAAACTCCAACAAACAAAAAACCAAACACAAAACACTCTCAGGTTTAAAAGATCAATTTCAAACTCAAAAGTGTAATGATTCAGGATGAGGCTGAACCAGCAGCACCTTAAAAACAACAAAAATCTAAAACTAAGAAAGCCCTGTTCCTTTTTCTATGTGGAAGGTAAGGCTTGAGACTATGAAACGACTTGATAATAGTACTTGTACAGAAGAAAAGCTTATTTTGAATTTTGAGACAGAGTCCAATGCTGCAATGTTGAAAAGCACTACATACATTTTGTATGGTTTAGGTCAGAATAGAGCAGTTGTTATTTTTCTAAACCATGACATAAGTCAATTATGCAAAAATTCTAAATCCTCAGATTTAACGGATCCAACAGAGCAGTTACTCCCAAAACTGTGACTCACACTGTGTGTGAAACCACCTATTAACTATTAATAAAAAAAAAAAATCAATCTGATGAGTTGGTCCTTAAGAACCATTGCAGTTCGGCAGTCATTTATTTGTTCAAAAAGTTTGAAATCTACTGCTTTATGAGCAATGGGAGAAAGTGACAGATTAAAGAGGGCAAATTAGGACATGAAAGCTGAAAATACTCATCAGCCCTGACACTGAGGCCAATTCATGTTTAACCAGAAAAGCGGGATGAGATTTGGTTCCAATCTTTTAAAACTACAAACAGTATTATCCAGGATTTAATACACCCCTTTAATATTTTAAAYCTTTAATAATTTGAAGTTTAACAAAACAGAGAAAGAAAATATTTGCCATGACTGATTAATCAAGTTCCCTATTAAAAATATTATTGAATACAGTTTTGAAAGTTACTAAGTAAACTTTTARCGTATTAAGAAAACCAAGTACATACCATAAACCAGGTAGAAAGCAAAATAAAAAGAAATCAGGATTAAAATATGAAAATTAAAATAGAAATGTTTTATGATATTGAACCTTACTTCCAAATCTGTAAATACTGTAGGAATTTTAAAGTCAATTACTCRAAATAACGGGATTAAAGTGTTCCAATTTTATTGAAAGCCAGAATGAACAAACATTGAAAAATTCTACTTATTGACAAATAAAGTTAGAAACTTAGAAGAATACTAAGTTGACCTGAACAGATTTATCTGTGTTGACCTGACTTAAGGCTTCTTACATTTTTTCTCAGCAGCAGCAACCCACCATGTTAGAATCCTCATTTATAAAAAAGATTAAAAACCTCAAGAAATAAAAATAAATGGTGAAACATTTTTACCAGTATGCTGATATAGGTAGAACTACCAAAAAAATCAATCAAGCAGCAAGTCTGGCTTCTTCCTGTCAACATCAAGTGACAAATGCATGAAAGAATTAGTGTTTTATTGTCGCTCTAAAAACCAGGTTACGTATCATTCCTTCATTAGTAAACATGAAGAAACAGACACAAATTTGTGTCTGTTAATACAAATATTACCCCTGGGAATATGAATTCTGGAATACTGCTTCCTGATAATACCTGAATAGATGTCATAACATCAACTAATGTTATGAATTACCTGCTGACTGACAGACCAATGGGAACAGACAACGTCAGCAGGAACAATACTAACTTGAACTTTTGCATTTGTCAGAAAAGCAACACACCATACAGACCAACATTTTGTATTTGTAACCGTTGTGTTAAACAGGAGCAGAGGAATATCTTATTTGTATTTACCTTCTGATCTCCTTGGATCATCTGTAAATCCCTCAGTGACTTCTCTAGCTTGGACTTCTCATCTAGGGCAGCTGTAGCCTGCAATACATTGAAAATTTAAAATCTCAGAAAGATATTCGAATTGAAAACACAAGAACAATAACCATGGGATATTGATTTAGATATTTTTAAATACGTAAGCAGCATTAAGCATCCAAGCTTACAGGGAATTTACCTGTGTTTCTATGGTCCTGAGTCTGGTCTTCAATTTTTCATTTTCTTCTTGGAGACAAGCAACTGTCTTTGGATTAATGAACAAGAAAAAGTTTGTGAACACCCTTGTGCTGTTTCAAATTTTCAAAATATTTCAGAGAAGAAAATATACCTCATACCTTAGGAAAGCAAAAAAGATCCTAAATGCTTATAAAAATGGCCTTCATAATAAACCAATAATTAATTAATTTATTGTGGTTTTTTGCCTCAGTGAGAAAGCAAATTAAGTCTCCAATTCTACTGTAACATACAGGACTGTTCACTTACATTTGGCACATGCTTTACGGAACTGAGATTACTGAGCTCAGAATCTTGTTAGTATCAAAATTCATTATTAAAAATTGCATGTTCAGAGATGCAAATCTCATTGCTGCTCATCATTCATATTTTCCATCAACAAGCAAGTAAGAATTTATTCTTAGTTCCTTTCCAAAAGAGACAAATACCAGGTTACTGCATATCATGTTCCATGTCACAGGAAACAACCATGTTTTATCAGTTAGAGTAAATTCACCTCATGAACTTTGAATTATCTGGGGATGCTTTACAATATTTATTAGCATTTTACTTTAGATTCAGGGTATATTACCATGATGTCTACATAGTGACAGACACATTATACAAATCTTACTGTACAGCTATTCAGTTCATTTGCATAAGCAGAATGGCCATTGACCACCACTGCATGAACTGACAAGTTCTTACCTTGTTTAGCAGCTCTGACCCACCCTCATTTAATGGAGCCAGTTTTGGTTTAACAGGATCTGCAGTGGACTAAAGAAATAATTAAGGTGAAAAAATTAAATTATACAGATTTCTAGGACGAAGAAAAGTACTCCTTT
The DNA here is from genome assembly GCA_018881555.1 of Amblyornis subalaris. Taxonomy (NCBI): domain Eukaryota; kingdom Metazoa; phylum Chordata; class Aves; order Passeriformes; family Ptilonorhynchidae; genus Amblyornis; species Amblyornis subalaris. The sequence continues at coordinate 209,577 of JACAXG010000180.1, read as the reverse complement.
AGTCTGTAAAATAACTATTGACAGTCAATTCAGCTTTCTTTTGTAAAGCAAATGAACAACCTTTTATTTCAAGTTCATTTTTTAGTGCTTCCTTGGCTCCTAAATTATATACTTCACTTTGAGCTTAAGTTAAATAAAAATACTGCACAAAGACATCAAAATATTGCAAACTTGGTTTTACAGACAACTAACAATGCTGAGGCAACCAAAAGACAAAGGAGTAAGGAAAACAGAAAAAATATTTGAGTGATTGTGAGACGAAAAAGCATTTGCAAAGCTCCAAATAATTTTCTCATTTGAAGTATTAAAAACAATAYATATTAACTAAATATACCTTTATGCTACAAACCAAATAAGGTGCAACCATAAGGTGCTTGTCATGCAAGACAAGCTRGAGTGATATCTGTACTGTGCAATCTTCTCAGCTCTTGACTCCATGTTGGGACAAGCGAATCTCCCAGTCTTACCCCAGTTGCCAAGGGAAGGGAACACAGGAGCAGACACTTCAACACATCCCTGGTCTGGCTGACCTTGGGATAAGGTACGTGAGGCATGCCCCAGATGTGCAGAATCTGCACTCTGGAAACAGCCAAGGCAATTCACAGTGAGCCTCGGTGCTGAAATGCAAAATGTGACTTTTTGGAGACTTTCAAAGACAGTTTTGAAAAAAAGGACGGGGTTTTGATTTTGTTTTTCTCTTAAGCAAAAAGAGTCAATATTAAGCATTTTAAACATCTGTCATGACTCCATATAACATTTCACTATGATTTTATTAAAACAAAATTCTACCTTTTTGTTCGAAGATGTATATTCTGACTTTTCAAACTCAGCAACCTGGTCCAATAATTCTCTTGAAAAAAAAAAAAGGGGGCATTTATTTACCAAAGAAAAATAAAAGGAGGCATTTATTTACTATGAGCTATGCTAAGAAACACATTTTACCAGGCTGGGGCTATGCTTTTTATTGCATGTAAGATTCTTGTTAGAAGTAGAGAATGAAGTCCTATGCAAATACCATAAATGCAACAGATCATGTTATGCAACGGTATGATATATGCATTAGAATAGATTTAGCATCCTTAATTAAAATACAATCTAATCAGACAACAAAAGCTTTTTAATCAAATCCAGTCACCTGCTCTTAACTGATTAATTCAAGTAAGAATATTACCAATAAAAACATCTTGCTGACAAGTTTGAAATTATTTTGTATCTTGCTACCTTATAGATGGAAGCCTTGAAGTTAACCTATCATTGATACAATAAGTAAAATAATAGGTTTCTATGGTTAGGAAAAGAATGCAAATAGTCAAGACTTTGAAGTTTTCTTATTGTTGAAAGTATAGTCCAACAGATGTTGGATAACAGATGTTACCGATTCTCCAAGTCAGAGACGTCTGTCTGTAACTTAAGGTACCATTTCTCAGCCTGTGAAAAGAGCTGCCGCAGAAGTAAAACGTTGGTGTAAGTTGTGTTTATGAGCTCTGACTCCACTTCACTGTGTACAACACTCTGCAGTCCATCCAGCATGTCTGTCACCTCGTCAACTGTGAAGGTCTCTTCAACAAGTCTAAACAGAGCAGTCAAGATGAGCCATGTATGATAAAGGTAACAATTCTGCATTGTTATGAGATCCCACTACAGAGGTACCACTCGTATAATGCAATCTCTCTAAAAATATCCACTGTCAGTAGTTATTAGATGACCACGGCACTACTAATTGGTTATTGTATTTGAATTTTCTCTTTTAAATCATTAAAATCACAAATATTAATTCAGCTACAGCCTTGCATCAAATTTAGATATCAGAAGCAAGACATATAAGCAATGTCATGCTGTCAATATCTATGTTAATTCCTAAGAATTTGAACAACTTGGTTTTAAAAGCACTTGACTTGTAACTTCTGGAAAATACAAGTAACATAGAACATACAAATCTAACCTGAGAAAAGTTGCCCCATTAAGTATTCAAACCTGCCACTGCTGCTAGCATATTTTGCTCTATTCTTCCTCAGAAGCACCCCACACAGTACCTGCTGTCCTTAAGGTCCTGAAAACAAGAATCCACCGTTTTGATACACATGCCACGCTTGAAACGAGCAAAGCGCATGTAGCTGACCACTTCATTCTGGTGGTGCTCATTAAGGCCCAGCTCTGCCTGCAGAGGAGGATACAAGCACAAAAACAAATATAAGTAAAAAGGAGCATAACTACTGCGAATACTTGCCTTCTGACTAGTTTCTATGATTGCTTTCATAGGGTTAGCACACTAACTAGCATGTTAAAAAACAACCATATTTTCATATGTCTAATCCCTATACACCTCATGTAAGGGTTCACCCTTCGAAAGCACCAGTACTCAAGAGACTAGTAGCCTCAAAAAATCATACAAAATCAGAGAGAGAGGCACTCAAAGGATCAGAATCAGAATGACTGTAGGATAGAGGAAGCTCTTGGATAAACGTGTCTTTGTATCACAGGTACATACCTATAATGTAGTGGAATTATGTATCTTTCATAGATGTACGAACAAAAAAMCCCAGGAAACTATGTTATGTTTGTTACTTTTTATGCAAACTCCTGAGACTTCTCACAGAATCACAGAAAGTTTGGGTTGTAAGAGATCTTAAAGATTATCTGCCATGGGTGTCTGCAGGGACACCTTCCACTAGACCAGGTTGCTCAAAGGTTCATTTAACCTGGCTTCGAACACTGACAGGGATGGGGCATCCACAGTTTCCCTGGGCAAACTGTTCCAGTGCCTCACCACCCTCACAGGAAAGAATGTCTTCCTAATATCTAATCTAAACCTACTCTCTTTCAATTTGTGCCCATTATTCCTTGTCCTATCCCTGCAGTTCCTGATGAAGAATCCCTCTCCAGCTTCCCTGTAGGCCCCCTTCAGATACTGGAAGGTTGCTATAAGGTCTCCACGCAATTTTCTCTTCTCCAGGCTCAACAGACCMAACTTTCTCAGCCTGTCTCATAGAAAGGGTGCTCCAGTCCTCTTGTCATCTTCCTGGCCCTCCTCTGGACTCATTCCAACACTTCCATGTCCTTCTTATGCTGGGAGCACCAGAACTGTATGCAATACTCCAGATGGGGTCTCACAAGAGCAGAGTGGAGAGGTGAATAACTTCCCTTGACCTGCTGACCCCAATGTTTTTGATGAAGAAACAGATCTTAATCTCAAGTGATAATCTGAATTTGTTTCTCAACAGCCTATTGCCCAGAAACAAATATTGACAGGGTAAATTAAGAAGGAAGTGATTTTAGATCTGGCTAAGTAGCCCTTCTATGTGTGCCTCTATTTCAAAAGAACTATTTGCATGGCCAATCACATCAGAATAACCTCTGCTCATGAAGGTAGCACAAGTGACAAGGAGGCACAACAGGACGTGAGTGGAAGTTTTTCCCCACAGTCCCTGGAGARCTGATAGCAGGTCCGTTTCATGCATTCCATTAGGTGCTGGGGAGGGACAACAATGCAGCAACTCAGACAAAACAGTTCATCTGATCACCCTGTCCTTAGTAACCCACCCGTGCAGGGAAGCTCCAGTGACAATGCAATACTGGGATATTTGGATGAACAATCAATACTCTGGAAACTAAATGCAGCCGAGGAAGYAGCAAAAGCAGTAAATAAAACCAGCTCTCATAGTGTGGCTGCAAGCCCGAAGTCACTCACGAAGTCTCTCATATTGCAAATGAGGGATCATATGAAAAGCAAATTAAAGTTCTCGTTGCTGTTGCTGGAGGGTGTTTTTTAGTTGAAAAGCTTCTATTCATTACATACAAAAAGGAAATTAAACTAGTAAATAAACACATAAGCACAGGCCACTCGTGATCTCCGACTCAGCCACGCTGATACGCAAATAAGCCACCAGGCCACCGGATCCCGCAAAAACCCCAAGCCCCGGGAGTCTCCATAGGGATGGCAGGGATGTCCAGGAGGGCAGGTGGCGGCTGCAGCTCCCCCGAGCGGTTGCCGCATGACGACAGGCGGCATCCCTGCCCGGCCTGCGGGCCGGCCGCCCGACGCGGAGCGCCTCTGCGCCGGAATACCGGGACGAAYAGGGAATGCCGGGCGGCGGCCCTCTCCCGCTACTCACCATGGCGGCTCCGCCGGCGCTCGGACGACTGTGGGCCCCGCGTTGCCATGGAGACCGAAGCCTCGCGAGCGCCCTCGGCGCGCTCCGATTGGCGGCGGCGCGCCCACGTGACCCGCGCGGCGTGGATGCAGCTAGAGGCGCCTTTTCTTTTTTTTTTTTCCCTTTACGTTTGGATTTCGTACCTGCTCAGGTGCAATTTGGAAAATTCTGCCGTGCAGCAGTCAGCTGTTGAAGCGGTAGGGGGAGTTAGGAGCCATGGGCAATATTCCAGGTTTATTTACACCACATAGGATTTTTTTCCAAAGGCTTTTTCACTAAACACGGATTTTTGCAAACCATTAGTATGTCAGCAGGACAACATAGAAKCACAGAATGGATTCGGTTGGAAGCGACCTTAGAGATCATCTAGTTCTACCCCCTGCCACGGGTAGGGACATCTTTCACTAGACCAGGTTACTCAGAGCCCCATCCAACCCGGCTTTGAACACTCCAAGGAATGGGGCATCCACAGCTTCTCTGGGCAACCTGCTGCAGTGCCTCATCACCTCACACTGAAGAATTTTTTCGTAATGATTAATCTAAACCCACTCCTTCAGTTTGAAGCTGTTCCCCCTTGTCCTGTCACTACAAGCACTTGTAAATAGACCCTCTCCATCTTTCTTGTGGGCTCCCTTCAGGTACTGGAAGGCCATAATTACGGCACCTCAAAGCCTTCTCCAGGCTGAACAATCTGATTCTTTCAGCCTTTCCTCAATCAAGAGGTGCTCCATCGCTCTTATCATCTTGGCGGCCCTTCTCCGAACTCACTCGAACAGGTCCATGTCCTTCCTGTGCTGGAGACCACAGAGCTGGATGCAGCACTCCCAGTGGGGTCTCACCAGAGCGGAGTAGGGGGCTTTCCAGTGTACGTAAAAGACACACTGAAATTACGGAAATTTTGTCCATTAATTATCCTCAAGGCCTGCAGAAGGAGACCAGATCAGTCATAGCACAGATGCAATATTAGTGAGCCACAGACAGAGGAAACATTGATCATTCAATCTGTCCCAGTACATACAGGAAGGAGGGATGTAATGGCCTTCTCCCATGACACCAGTGGACACTTCAAAAGCCAGTATCACCTTCCATATCTAGACAAGCTGTGAAAGCAGAGCACTGGAATGACACARCTAAATTACTGACAGACTGAGAAGCAGCAAGCTGGAAAAAGGCCGTGTGGAACACACACAGGCAGGAGGGCTGCTGCACTTGGGCAGCTGTTTCCATCCAGACACTTTCTGGAGCAGAGTAGCCCCAAGGGAGAACTGCCCTTCTTCCACAGCTTGAGAGGGAAAAAAGGGATCCATTGCAATTTGCATTCCTCAACATTGTATTTGTCTTACTGACTATGGCCTTCAGTGCATTTTCATTAACTAGTGGCCCTAAAAGCAGCAGTGACCAATTTAGAATTAATGGGAGATTTTGAGTAGGCAGCTGTATTAGTGGCAAATCTAATCTAATTTCTATTTACTTCAGACACAATCAGGAGCAACTGACAAAATTCCATCAAAATMGAGCAGTCTGGATCAACTCTCGAGACAGATAACGCCTGAATCTGTCTTCAGTAAACACCACAAGTCACAGATGCAGTCTACACTCAACACAGGAGAATCAGGACGTGTTTAGAGGAGGCCCTGGAGCATGTGACTCCTCAGGGAAAGGCATCCAGGTCTGTTCTCAGAACTGAAAACAACGTCCATGTGGCAATCAAGGGACTGCAGAAAGACAGATCATATGCACAGAAGGTTCCTGAGCATAAGCAGCTCTCATAGAAGCTGGCCTGAAAGACCTGGCAGGAGGTGCACTATGCCTTGTTAGCTTGCAGCTGTCTGTCCTGTGTTCCACCACATGGTACACACTGGCAGCATCACTTCTTCAGGTTCCTCAGCAAGCTGTGCAGAAAAAGGTGTTACCAACACACAGCAGGAAACTCAAGTATTGCCACAAGTGGTGTTGACTGACAACTTTTATGGGGATTTTGTATAGCCCATCTAAGGCACTCATGGCATCAGAAACAGTGTTGGAATTTGGTTGGGCCAAAACATGTTCAACCATCAGTTTTTATCATTCCTTTTCTTCAACAGTTCCTAGTTACGGAACTTGGAATGATTGTGCATGACTGGAATGACTGAGTGTTCAAGAAGGCCTGAGCTGCATTAACAGCCTCAACCTCTGCTGATCTGGTTCATGTGTCTGCTCTGCACTGCAAAGATTCCTGCACCTGAAGTGCTTATCTTGGCTGCTTCTGCACACTTGTTAGTGAAGAGACTTCAGTGAAATGAAGCACAATAGAACAGAAGTGCATGTATTGAAGTACCAGCCACAAAGAGAGCAACCCCTGAATGGCCATGGTGTAACAAGAGAGAAGAGTGCAAAACATTGAACAGATGAACCTGCCTTTCACCGATACCTTTGCCCCTACGCTTCTGCCAATGCAGGGGCCAAGGGTGAATGAGATGCTGGGAAAATATGAAGCCAACAAKAGGTGCCAAAAAGCTGCCATACAGGATCAGACCTAAAGGCATTTTGTTTCCTTTTCTGGCTGCAGCAATACCCAGAAGTAAGAAAAGGAAAATAATGAGATACATGTGTATCCCGTACACTTTAAGCCTTCACTACCATTTACCCTTCCCACTGAGTGGGCCAGCACCTTTCTGAGCTGTCAGCCAAACCCAAACTGCAATGGCTGATCATCACTCTGGAATCTGTCTGCTTTCAATTTCTCTAGCCCATCTTCAAAAATACGTGTTGTCTGTCTTGACAGCCACTGTGGGAATGTACCATATGCTCATTACTGCATTTTGTTTAAGCCTTCAACCCATTCCTGTCAGTGTTGTCTGGCTTTATCTGTCTCCTGTACTCAGTGCTACGTCAGTCTTGAAAAGGAGAAAAGGAGATAACAGACTGTCCTTGTCACATCTGCAGTGTGCATTAGGTTATGACAAGGATTGTTTGTGCTTGCTGTAGCYGACCTCCAGAGCTTCCACAAAGGACACCAGGGCAGAAACGCGGATCTGAGGAAAACAGCACAGAATTATAAAAAAAAATCTCCTTTCATGGATAGTATTTGGAGGGGAGCATTTGGATCAGGGGCCCCAAAGGGCAGTTTCTACTTCACAAATAATTAACAGCTGCACCTGGGGTCACAAGCTTCTCTCTGCTCCCCTCACGACCCACTGGAACAGATCTCTGCTTTACTACTCACAATATTTTCTAAGGAAACAATTCTGACCAGTTATCTTCTTCTAATATGTGTCATCTGACCTGAAGAAGCAGGAGCCACAAGTCTGGAAACCCTTCCAGCCAAAGTGAGYGGGGACCACGGGGCAGTGGAAATGTCAACAGTGGACAAGACAACAGAGTATTTGTGTGGGGAGAACAGTTGGGATCTGAGAGCAATGTTTCTGTCATTCAGATCTAAGCCTCTCCAAAGCTGCAGGAGAAGATACATTGCATTTGTGTCTGCAAACCTCCCTAACAATCCAAGTTCCCCTTTTTTGCCTGCACACTTGAGAGTCCTGTCAATCTCATGAGAAGGACACCATCATTCCCAGAGGATCAAATGCAGTATTTTCCATGAGGAAGCCTGTTTGGAGCTCTGCCTACATCATGGTGCCCAATGCAACTAAATCTACAACTCAAATAACATTTGGTCCTCTTGACTGCAAAAAACAAAAAAGGTTATTTCAACTTTCTAGGGGAATTACAGCATTCATTTTGGATAAGAGCTTAAAAAAAAACCTACTGCAAACACGAAGTGAGATTGCCATCCAATATTACTATGAATTGAAGAATGACTAACAAATTACAATTACTACGGTAATGATATAGCTGGTGCTTCTTAAGCAAAATCTCTGAGTAACAGAAGAACTGTAGGGCTGAGTTTTCATTGCTATTTGTTAGCTATGCACAGAGAAAGAAAATTCCTGTAAGAAAATTCCGACTGAGGCTTTTCCAAAAGCTGTTTTATAGCAGCTCTCACTTTCCTTTTTTTCTCATAAATACACGCAGTGTGAACTGTGAAAACAACACAGAAGATGTCAMCTAGTTAGTTTTCCTAGACCAGACTGATGTTGTCAGTTCAACATTTTTATAGCTTTGGCAGGAAACAGAATTTCAAGCAGAAAAAAAATAAATCTAATAATCTATTCAGAGAAGCCATAAGCCACCATTATCCAGTAGTATCACTGAGATGCCTCTATAATGCATAATCCATAACAGTAAGAGCGGTGCCAGACTGCACTTTCCTGAATGAACTGAGAGTGAACCGTAAACAATCCTCTGCATCTTTGGGGGGATATCTCATTACTGCAGGAGATAATGGCCAATATTGCATACATTTTTCTTTTTCGAAATTATACTTAATGGTCAGTTACAGGCTAATACTAATAAGAAACCGTTCCCTTGCCAGAAGGATTGCTCCTTGTAGCTTATCCTGTGTTCCCTGCAGTATACTTTTTCTATAGCAGCACTTCTATTGAAGCTGAGAAACAATATGTAATTACATGCTGTATTGTTATAATTTGAGCCCCTGGGCACCATGTTAGTGATGAGATTTTCTTTAAGCACTATTTTTTTCTAGTTCTTTCTAAAAGATTATCTTCCTCCTATTTCCACAGAGAATCTTAAGAGTACAGCCTCTATCAAATGTTGTTGATTCAAGCAGTCAGAATTGAATCAAAACAAAGGTCAAAGAGGGAGCATGGTTTGAGTGCGGTAAGATATAGATTTTTAAAATTTCTTTTTGCTCTCATGCTAAATTTGCCCATGCTCTTGGACAAGTCTTTGAATTGTTTTCTTTCTAGGGTATGCTAACACATGTTTATAGAATCATAGAATCATCAAGGTTGGAAGAGACCTCTAAGATCATGCAGTGCAACCACCCAGCACTAACACTGTTAACACCCAAACCACATCTCCCAGAGCCAGATACCTCTTAAACACCTCCAGGGATGGTGACTCCACCACCTCCCTGGGCAGCCTATTCCAATGCCTGACCACTCTAACAGTGAAATTTTTTTCTAATATCTAATCTGAATCTCCCCTGTCTTAAGGCCATTTCCTCAGATCCTCTCACTGCAGGCGCGGTAGAAGAGACCGCCCCCCCCCGGCTACAACCTCCTTTCAGTTATTTGTAGAGAGCGATGAAGTTCCCCCTGAGCCTCCTTTCCTCGGAGGTTTAGCAGCAGAACACCGCTGAGGGAAGAAGCCCCACCTTGATGTTTTCTCATTTTTAACACTGAGCGACCAACCCTTCTAAACTGTACTGAAACAACCCCCAGTCTTCCTTCCGGGCTGCATTAACCTGCACGACCTGGACTCGCCGATCTCGGAGGTCCTTCCCACCCTGATTGACTCTGTGATTCCGTGGCCCCCGTCGGGAGGTGCGGGAGGGGGCGGTGCCGCGGGCCGTGCCCGCCCTGCCGGGCCGGGCGGTGCGGAAGCGCAGGCGGCCGGGGCTGCGTCCCCGCCGGACCCCGGGGGGCGGAGCGAGAGCCCGGGCACGGCGGCATCCTCCGGCGCGGCCATCGCCGGGCTGCTCCATGGAGAAGCGCGGCCCGGTACTGCACATCGTGGTGGTGGGCTTCCACCACAAGAAGGGCTGCCAGGTGAGGGGGCGCGGGTGCCCCTGGACTCCCGCCTCTCCTCTGCTCCTGCGCTTCCTCCCGGCCCTCCCCCGTCCCCTCCCCCGCGCCGAGCGGCGCCTGCCCGGCTCCGGGAGCCTCTGCGGGAGGGGCGCGTCCGGCGGGGCCGGGGAGCTTCGCTGTGCTTAGGGGGCCGTGAAGGAGGGGCTGGGAAGCGGCGAGGCCCCGCTCGGCCGCGGCCTCCCCCGGCCGGGGATGCTTAGCTGGGCCGTGACTCGGCTCGCCTCAGGCAGTTCGTGGTCATGGAGCTACCTCCATTCCCGCCCCGCCTCGGCGCTCCCGCCGGGATGAGGCGGAGCGAGGGCCAGTGGGGTGAGCTCCCGGGAATGCGGGGCAACGGCGCATACCATGGCACCCCGGTCTGCCTCGAGTCGTGAGTGCTTAATGCGTTCCGACAGGGAATTCTGAGGAAAAAAAAAAAACCCAAATGGTGTTTTAACCTACCTTCCTTTCTCTCTGCTGGCCCGGCGTTGAGCGCTCACAGGTACATCTTGTACCAAACAGCCCCAAGGTACAAGACTACCGTGGATTTAAGCTTTCTTTGCCTGTCTCTTCCCTTCTTTCAGAAATGTTTGACTGCTTCGTGTGGCCTGTAAGGTAGAAGGATTTTATGTTAGGTATTTCATAGGTGTTTTATGCTCTGATTGTTTTAATTTTTTTTAATCCTTGAAGCAGGAGATGTGGTTGCCCAGCTAGGCTGCACACACAGTTGCTTTGCTGTGACAAGAGCAGATAGACATAATGTTGGACTTCCAGTGAGTCTTTTTCCGTAGAGAGTTCTTGGCCTTTACCAGAATTGCCAAAACACTAATGAATATGATGGTTATTTTTATACAAGAGTTGATCTGCCATAAACACATTCCGTACAAAGTAGCTGAGAATGAAATCATTGCTTCAGCAAAAAACCAAGCACAGTAAGGTAAAGTGGGGTAACTCAATTTCTGAAAGATRTGCATGGTTTTCTAATGCGTCCTTTCTCCTCAGGGTGTCTGGGGGCTGTTCACACATGGATGTTCACAGGATCGGTTCCTGTGAAGTAATTAGATCATCTAGGTTGCCAGGTTTGTGATATTTATCAGGCACTTTCTTGTCAAAGACTGTTAGAAGGTGAGCCTTAGTTGGGTGTCTGTAGGGGGAAGAGCTTATTTTTGCCCTCACCTTGTCATTGGCCTCTTGAAAAAGAACTAGGCTTTTGTTTCTTCTGTTCTTCTGGAGTCTGTATTTATTTTCTTGTACATTAAGCAGTGTGGATGCAAGGAAAAAAAAAAAGAACAAAAAACCCAAACAAACCCCCAAACTATAAATTAGTAGCAGTGAATTTTAGTTTATTGCCAGTAAAATGTTTGTAGAAGGACATTTTAAAGGGTTATCAATAATTAAGTTGGAATACCTGGGAACTGAAGTTTTCTTTATCTCCAGAAATGATCTGGAGAAGTTGGAGAGGAATGCACTTTGGAAAGGGGACAGGGTAGCTGTGTCACAGGGAGAAGAACTGCAGGAGTAGAATGACAGTCAGTAGAACCACAAGCAGCCAGGCTTCATAAGGGAAAGCTAACCAGAAATCTAATTTTAAATATATTCTGCCACTGACTTAGCAGAATTTCTACTGAGCTGTGGAAGACATTTCCTAAAAGAACTGGAGGCAAGGAGCTGCACAGCTATAGCCTAATGAGTTTGACATCAGTAGTATGCGAGACTCTAGAGAATTTTTGAAGGAAAGAATTCATTAACAACATGAAACTAAGTAGACTGAGTCCTATGTGCATTTGCTAAAGATAGATTGTGCCTGACTGACCTGCATCTTTTGTGAGAATAAGTGATTGAATTCCTTTCTCTGTGAAAGAAATGGAGTAGCTCTAATCTGCTGAGAACCTGATGACGGATCACTCTTACTTTTAAGGTGGAGATACTGGAGAATTAGTGCAAGAGCTGGTACGTGGGTAAAGAATAGTATAAAGGAGAGAAGGCAGCAACAGATTTGAGTCAGAAGAGGAACTATTGGGTTAAAAGGTACTTGCAAGGAGTGTTTCTCAAGACTGAAAGTGGTGCTGATACTGTTTACACCATAAAATCGAACTGTGATGAGTAAACTTGAGGAATCTCTGTTTCAAGTGAACACTGAAAAGTTGTGCAAGAGCTGGATGATAAGGAATGCTGGATTGATAGAAATAGGGTGAATTTTGAAGCAATTTTCGTGTAATAGGAATGAATAATAACAGTATAAGCTTGGGAATTGAAACAAGGAAACTTCTGTAAGAGAAATGAGACCACATAAGATCAAGGCTAAGTCACCAAAGTAATGTGATTGGAGGGCAAGAATGACAACGAATGTAATCCTGTCGTGTGATAATATGTTTATTGATGCATACAAATTCTGATCCACTTTTCAGAAAAAGGGATTTGGATTCTCTCTGTCTCTTCCAGAATTGGATGAGATAGTCCCTGGGCAGTCTGTATTCGAGGAGAACGCAGAAGAGCTTCCCTAGCTAGGCTAACAAAGTGGATTTTGAGGCCATATTCACCTTCATAAGTGCAGGAACATTCTTCCCAACTGGAAAGCAGAGGCAGTTGCGTGGCAAACTGAAATGGGGAACTGAGGTGACCAGAAAGCAAGCCTTGTTTTGGTGGGTTGCTTKTGAGGTAGTTGTTTCACAGGTTCTGTTTGCCAGCTGGATAGCTGCAGAGGACAGATACACTGGCGCAAGGAGAAGACCAGCGAGGGCAAATCACCTCCCTTGACCTGCTGACCATGCTTCTTTTGATACAGCCCAGGATGTGGTTGGCTTTCTGGGCTGCTGGCTCATGTTGAGTTTTTTGTCAACCATCACCCCCAAGTCCTTCTCCTCATGGCTGCTCTCAATGATCTCTAAGGTATTGATAGTGGCTTTTGAAGCATTCATTGAAACACCCCATTATGTGTAGTTATATTCCAAGAGACTGTTGGAAAGTGGAAAATGAGGAGGAAAACCAGCCATTTAATATAAATGACACTGTTAGCACAAGAACCAGTGGATATGAACTGTCTGAGGATGTGCTGCAGACTGCATACCTGAAACTGTGAAGTGCAGAAAAGCAAAGGTCCCCAGCAGTGCTCAGATGGACGTCACTCAGAGTGAATTTGGAAAGCTTATGATTGAGAGTTCATAAAGCTAGGCTGCTTGTCCTAACAGCAATCGACCTGGTTTGCCTGAGAAGGCTCCTTTCAGTTTCTGTTCCCAGCTCTTTTCTCTGTAGTCTTACTAGGAAATGCATATAGGGTTAGGATTTTCTGTGGATTTCTTGATGCTAGGTCTTTCATTAGCTGCCTTTGCCTTGGAAGCTTCATCACCTGAAATGTACAGCTCTTCGTGTTGATTAACTTGTCATGTAACCTGGAAAGACTTTGATGTGCAGTTTGGAAATGTATAGGAATATCTTTCTTTCATAGACTTGAAAAGCAATCCATATGCATTTGTTTCTGCAAGAGAAAGAGAATCAGAGAATCTCTCTGTTTCTGTGTGCCTTTGGATTGAGAACACCAGCACGTGCTCCTTCCAAGGGCTGTCTGTTGAACTGGGGGTCTTTTTGCTGGAATATAAGAGACAAAGTGAAGTTTTACCATGTGTGCATTGTTTAGTCTGGGAATGCAGTTTCCTAGGCAGTTGTTAAAAACTTGGGAGTTGCCACTCACTGGCATGAAGGCTTTGTGCTATCTGAAAGCAGCACTAAAAATTGTGAACACATTGGGAGGAGTTTTCTCTAGCAAGTATGGAGTAAGCTTTTGGAGAACCTGCAGGCTTTTGTTGTCTATATGAGCAGATTGCCATCCTGCTYCTTTGAGCTTTTTAGTTACTGAGTTGGACTGTGAATCTAAGGAGATGTGCAAAAAGTGCTGGTTGCTGTCTCTCTTTGCCAAGAATTAGAGGTAGTTATGGCAGYGTCCAGAGAGTGGGAGGAGAAGCTTGGCTGCAAACTACTAGGTCCACCTAGTATTTGATGCGCTTTCAACAGGCCCATTAGGGAAGGGAATGGCAATTAGCAGGAAGCAGGCATGGTGACTGGTTTCTTGGCTTTGTATGTGCTGGCTGACTTGTTATGGGAATCCTCCTCAGTGAGTCATTAAATAGTAAATATCCCGCTGCGGGAAGAGCTCATAGGCAATATCCATTCAATCGTGATTTTCATGCATCTGAAATTAAATGACAAACACTAAAAATTCCTTTTTTGATCCCGCTTTGCCATGGATAAGAGGAGTGGCCTCAGGAAAAAGTAACAGCAGACASAGTGCTTCGTCATGTGTAGTTGCTCAAACTCTTGCCCATTGATGTAAAACAATCAGTTTTGGTGTGGTAGGAGTTTCTACACACTTCTCAGGTTCTGCAGGACTCAAGACACAAAAGCATTGGGCCACAAAGTGACAATAAGGAAATCTGCCACAGAAATGGTCTGATGTGTTTTGGATTATCTGTAGCTGCTTGACGTATTACTGCAGTAGGTTACTGGTCCAGCTCCCTGGTTCTTTTTATGTTCTGTTGATCTGCTTCAGTATAGKGTGGTAAGACTTGGATTTCAGGGCTAGTTGTGCCTTTCTTTTGGAGTGGCTGATAACAAATTCCTCAGTAGTTTTGAGAGACTGTAGTAGTGAGTGACTAGTGATTTCAGAGCAAATAAAGGGAAAGGGTTTTTTTCAGAATCAGGAAACACTTTCATTACAAGTGAGTGATAAGGCACTTAATTTGCCTAACGTTTTAGTTTTTGAAAGCATTAAACAGTGTGGAAGGTCCTTACCTACCTTATGATAGTCTTTAGCAAGAATGTAACCTGAACAGACCTTGACTAGCAAATGCAAGTTGTGTTGRAAACACAGGGAAAGACCTTTGCTTTATGGTGGAGGTAGAAGACTGAAAGTCCTGAGGTGCAGTTCTCCAGTAGTGATCATGTATGCCGTGACCCTCGCTTGAGCTCTGTCTCTAAGCTTTATTTACATGGGGAAGCAGAGAGATAATAGTCTCTGAGGGTGTAGGAAGGCTTAAAATATCACGAGTACTCTAGAAATAATTCGTTTTGAAGGCAAAGTTAAAACGAGAACTGATGTATTTGTAGAGGAGAGGATGGGAAAATTTCCGCACAGCTGGAAAAACTTGCGGGTAGGAGAGCTAAGCACAAGTCCCTGTAAACCCCCAACTTCAGGCTAGTTGTTGAGGAAATGCATGGTCCTTTTGCTGCTGCAGTGCCTGACCTGCCTGCCACAACAATCCCCACCTTCTCCTGATGCTGCAAGGCTTCGAGGCTAATTAAATATGAGGCTAATTAAGTATAAGTAAACTCGGGTCCGCCCTCTGTCTCCACCAGTCAGGCCACACAGAATCTCACTTCGCTGGGGCGAGGCCCAGCTTTTCTGCACTCAGCGTCCTGAGCAGTTCTGTACATCGCCACTGCCCTTGTGCAGCGGGTGACCATTGTCTCATGTATCCTCCTAAGAGCCTGAAATTATTCCACTTCCACTCTTGACTTTCTTTAACATAAGCATTTCTTACGGCATTGAGAAAAAGAGTTAAATAGTGSGTAGTAGTTTTATGTGTCCTGGACTGCTCGCACTGCCAGTGAGTTTGGCTTGCCTGGGATCCTTGATCTGTGAAATAATGGCAGTGTATCTTGACCCACTTCTCTGTACTCCTGTGGAGGATGACATTTCAAACTCCCACAGACGTGGGAGTGGATTACTGTAAAYACTAAAAGCCATATTCCCATGGAATCCCAAAGTTTGCCATAAGGATCTTCAAGGTACTTGAACTTTATGATAAAATGTAAATGTGATGYTTGCTTTCTGCAAAGTAGTGTCTGAGTTGCTTGTCTGTGTGGGACTGTTTTTGTGTGGGCTGTGCTTGAAGACCAATCCGTCTGTCTTGCCTGATCAGAGGTTTTCTTCCTGGCATGCAAAGGAAGCCTAAGATCAGAAATGAAACAGCTGATACCCGAGTTTAAGAGAAGAGCCTGAATATGATCTTTGAGAAGGAAGAATGCCCTTTAATTCTTCCCATCCTGAATTGTGTATGTGTTCCTCATCATTTGAGAGCTTCAAGTACTCGAGCTCTGGAAGATGGTGCTTGTTGCGATCTATAGAAATTGGCACCTAATGAGGCCCGAGCAGTCCATGCACATGGCCTTTTTTACTTATGCCTAGGAAGCATGTATCTTTAAGCAGAAATGTTGGCAACTTAGGCTTGACTTTGCAGAATTAGGAGATGTCTAAGGAATGAGCAAGGTCAGTCTGCACTTTTTATCAATTCTTGGCAACTGCCTACGTTTCCAAGTCTGTTGCAATCTTGATTACGGGACATTTTTTCAGGAGGGAAATAGTGAAATTGTTCTCTTCTAAATATTCCATGGGTGGGAAGTTTCAGGGGAACTTCCAGCCTTAGTCCCCGTTTTTTTTGTTGCCTTTCTTCTAAGACTCTGCTTTGCTGGAGAATTATTTTTTTCTTGATCTTTGTCACTCCAGTAGTTGCTGTGATTCTCTTAGATGTGCTTGATGCTCTTAAACATGTAAGTGAAGTGTATGCTTTGTTGTCTTTAAATTCCTTGTGTCTTTGTTTTGGGGAAGCACAGTAGGCAGGTATTATGCAGTAGGTAATCTTGTCTAGTGATTAAACAAGATCTTGTTAATGGAAGAACAGAAACAAAAAATAGCTTGAAAAGGAACTAGGCAGAAATCAAGCTGAAGTGCTTTGTTCCTATTTCTGTTGATGATAACCTGTAAACATTAGCACAATTCCTTTGRTTTTGTTCCCTGCTTTAATAATATTAAAGCACTTTAAAGGACTGTTATGAGCATGAAATCTCCTAAGAAAGTTAATCATAGCATACATCAAGTATCAAAGATTAGTCTTTTGTCTAAAATACATGGATTTGCTTATGCTCAACAGGCTGTAACTTTTAAAGAAGCTTTAAGCTTTTAGTAGAAAGGCTACTCTACTTGGCATGGGGTGCTAATAATTTTAAATGCACGATGAATTTCTGAGTACACATGTACTTCTGTGAACARTACTGCAGATTCTGATCTCTTGTGTAGAGTTAATGATGAGCTGCATGTTTTGCGTGTCTATTTAATCCACTTAGTATTTGGTGTTCATTGTTCAAGAAAAACTCTGGGGTATGGTTGATTTGTTTGTTTCTTTGTGTTGTTTCTTTGTTTAGTTTTTCAAAGAGCCCTATGCTTTGCTAATCTTGCAGTCACTTCTGTGAAGTTCTTCCCAGGAAGTAAAATATTCCATACTGAAGGAAGGATTCTATACKGGATATTTTTTCCATAGTTGCCCTGATGTGCGAGTTGAGCGAATGGGTAATGGGTATTCCTAAATACCCATTTGCACTTATGTARTGCTTCCCATAGTCATCTTAGTTAACTTTCATCTTATGATCTGTCTGTTCTTTGTATGTGTCATAACATCCAAGTAGTTATTTAAATGTTCTGTGCCAGGAATCTTGACCTTTCTCTTGAATAAATGAATGAATGCTRAATCAATAAAATATGTATTTCTGTACTACTGTCACACCTCTCATCTACCTATTTCAGAATGTTTTCAAATAGTAACTYGGGCTCTTGGCACTTGTAGGTGGCAGCGTACTTCACATACATATAGAATAGAGAGAGGTTCAAAGCTGCAAAGTCACTCAACAGAGGTCACTCCAGCTGGAATAAATCAGAACTTGCAAGGCTCAACTTCGTGTTCCCTGTTGTGCTATTGCCTTACTTGATGATCTGTGCCTAATTTTGGTAATCTATCTCATAGCTTGTCTGAGGTGCTGAATTAATACACGTAGGCAGGATGGTGTTTCTAAAAGCAAAGAAAGCTGTGGGTACAAGAGGTGAAAGCAAGTTCMTTGCCTGCCCCAACATGCTGGCGGGCTGCACACAGGGCTGCCTGCCTGCTTCCTTGGGGTTACCGAGAGCAGAGTGTGTTCTGTACTTCATTATGTTACTCTGTGTGTGTAGCTCCTCAGCCTCATACTTGGTAGTGAGCCAAATTTGCTGGCTCTCAGGAATAAATCTCAGGAGCTGAAACTTGTAGGGAAGGAGCAAATTCACTAAGAGCAATTCTGTGCCCCTCAGACACTCTGTAGCAAAGAGCCTGAATGCTTGTTGGCTCATAAGACCAAGTGATGGCTCGCTTGGACTGCATCAGTTCAGCAGTACATGCTATATGAATGACACACGGTGGCTATTTCTAAACGGATGAGTAAAAGTGCTTAAAAGCATGCCTGCTGTCCTGGTTCTCCATTTTCCCAGGGAAAGGTGGATTCAGTGTACAATTTGTCAACTTGTTGCCAGTGCCTTCCTAATGCAAAACAGGGTGTGCAGCAGACCTGGGGAAAAGATGCTTGTCTGAGTGTTGTGTGTGATGAGGTGTGGGTGCTGTCCCTGGGGAGGGGAAATGCTGCCAGTCCTTGTAGCTGGCTGTGTTCATTAAGAGCCTGTGGACACTAAGATGGGCATTAAGAGCTCATGTGTGGGTGAAAAATTGGCTGCTGCTGACACCAGTCTCCACTGGCTCCTGTGTTGCAGAGACATCTGTTAGGGGTAGAGATGAGGGTGCCCTCACTTGTAAAATCAAGGAAGCTGCTCTCTCTTGCCAGAGTTCATCCTGTATGAATTCCAGCTTGCTTTCTGTAATGGCATGAATCTTGTCTTGATGGCACAGAATTCCCTAGAAAGTCCTCTTGGCTGGAATGGTTGCAGTAGTATTATGTTCCACTTCTGGGAGGAGAGTGGGGTTTTTTTTTGTTGTTTACTTTCTTCGAAGAGACTGGTAAGAGGCAAAGTTCCAAAGCATAGGATTTATGTAGTACTTGAACTGTATGACTCTAAAAACAAAGTGGTAGGTAATTGGAAAGAGTGTCTAGAATACATACAAGCATGACTTCAGAAACAAAGGTTTTGGTGTTTCAGTTTATATTATCTTTTAAGGGCCTCAGAAAGAGTCAGAACTTTACTAACCTTCTCAGAGTTTTTGAAACAAACTTGAATGGTTATATTGTATATTTGTATTTGCATAAAAGTGGTGTCTTAGAACTCGTGTAAGTGACTGCTCTATGGCTTTAACAATATGGGAATATGAGGAAGAACCAGTTTCAGGAACTGAAGGGATAGAAACAACCATACCCTGCCTCCTTGTAATACAGAGATTTCTTTTGCTGTTGCTATTTGTGTATATAATGGATTTAAAAATATATTTATATAAATATGTATCATACATCTTCTTCATATATTTTTTATATGAATATATACATGTTTTATACATAGTTGCTACAAATATATTTATATAAATCTATAACATATATTTTAAAATTTGCTGGTAAAGGTCATTATATTGCTGCATAGTCATTATTGTTAAGTGTATGGGCTCTTCAACTTGCAGCTCCCGACCTGTTGGTTCTGCCATGCAACAATGGGGAAATTTTGGCATTTAAATTCAATTGCTATTTAAATAATAAATTTTTCTTAGTGCTGAAAGACAAACAATGCTCTTAGATTTTCATTTGGCTGCATGCTGCGGTTGTTATGGTGATTCAGATAAAATCATTGGTGTGCTGGTCTTCTCTGGGCCTGGCTATACTAGGACTAATAAATCAAGGAAACTGATTTTAGAAATTCCTACTTCGAGTGCAGAATGAATACTGAAATTTGAAAAGAAGTATCAAGTTTTAGGTGTAATTCTCATCTGTTGGGGTTTTTTGATTACTGCTGCTTAGCATCATACTCTATTTAGCATGCTTCTGCTTTTCTTTCTTTGAGAGAAAGGGTTGGTATCCTTGAAACTAAATATGTTGTAATGATTTATGAAGGGAAAAGATTTTCTAAATAGGAATGTAATGAGTGGGTTTTGCTGATATCCTTTTCTTCATTTCAAGCAATATCTATTCCACTGCAACTATTTGTTGCAGTAGAAGCAATGGGAGAGATCATCAAAGCAATTGTTTGGAGGATGGAATGGGTTTGCTTCCTGTAAATTAGATCCTGTAATTTACTGAAAGCATCCTTAGTCTTTAACATAAATGATTTTTTTTGAGATTAAATAATCTCTCCATTGGACCAGTGCAAAAACTTACTTGAGTCCAGATGTTTTTTCATATCTAGTCTGAACAGAAATCTTCCAAAATACCTCTTAAACTAAAGAGGAGAGCTTATATTGTGATTGTAATTCAAACATGGTAGTAGATGGAGTGCGGAGGATGGGAAGGTTATACTGACTTGCCAGTAGATTTTAAATTATCACTATTTAGTGTTCACTAAGGATCTTACTTAACACTTAAACACTTTTCACAGATGAGGAGAACAACCTTGCCTGAGTATAAAGTTCACCAAAAAGTAATGCCAACTACTTGTCTTATGTTTGAGTGCGATAGTTTAGGTTGACATGCACATATATTTTGGAAATTCCTTTTACACTGTGCATTTTTAACCTCTCTGGCTAGGAAGTGCCTTTAAAGACAAGGAACCAAAACAGATTGCCTGTAATTTTTTTTTTCCCCCAAATAAAATAGAATTGTGTGTTCATTGGTGCTTTGCATCCAAACTGTTAGATTCGATACAAACTGCATATAAAAGGTTAGTTAATGCAGCAGAGTTCCAGAAAAATGAAAAATGTTAGTTCCAGAAATTCAGTTGTACTTCCATTTAGGGAGTTTTTAAAAAATCTGTTTTATTTTAACTTGATAATTCACAAGAGTTGAAGTATTTTGTGTAGTGAAGAGCACAGTTACTTATTTCTCCCCTAAATTCTGTGTTGTTTTTAGTTCTGAAATCCATCAAGAGCTATCTGCTTACAGAACACAACAATCTGAACAGGCAAAAAGCATTGCCATCAAAACCCCTTGACAGGCGTGAGCAATATTTCCAGCTGGAATGAAGATCCCTGACACTTGGAGGAGTAGGAAGTGCATGGAGATAGTAGTTCATGTTTTATGTAGTTTATTTTGAAGTCTCTGAGAAGTTCAGCTTTGAATTTGAATTTCATTTTGTTGAAGAGTCTTCTTCGATTCAGCTGAGGAGACACAAACTTGTAAAATTTT
The DNA here is from genome assembly GCA_018881555.1 of Amblyornis subalaris. Classification (NCBI taxonomy): domain Eukaryota; kingdom Metazoa; phylum Chordata; class Aves; order Passeriformes; family Ptilonorhynchidae; genus Amblyornis; species Amblyornis subalaris. The sequence goes on along the minus strand of JACAXG010000180.1, from coordinate 188,729 downwards.
CTCTGGCAGTCAGCTCTGAAAACTTGTGTGTATTTCTTTGTTCGTATTGACTACTGGGCTTTATTAAAAGATTTTATTTCTCATATCTGCAGGCATTTTTGTAGTGATACATATATTAATGATATACAGGGACATTTAAGTGCATGTTTATGCATGCACATGCATATATGGATGGATTTACATTAAAAGCTGTTCTATTTAAATAAAAAATGAGCTCGTATTTCTTCATGCTGTGAAGAGGGTGAAAAAGAGGTGTGAGACAGGTCTCTTCAGTAGTCCCATCCCATCCCCCTGTCATGGTTTGTCTTGGGTGGAAGATGAGAAAAAAATAGCTTTCTAAGTTGCCTTCTCTGGAAACACTACACTGCAGTTTGCACATGCAGGCTGGGAGAAGGTTTTTACTGAGACCCCAGTTGTTTGAAAACTCAGAAATGGTAGAACTGAATTTCTATTTACCCCGTTAACATCAGCTTTGTACATGTGCACTGCTCAGTTTCAAGATTTTCAAGAACTGTGAGGTTTTAGCCTTTTTTTAAAGGCTGCTCAATGTTCTTATACTATTTTGTTTTTGAAATAATGGTTTCTTTCCGTGCAAAGGATCCCTAACTGCAACTCATGCAAGTCTGAAAATTGAGCTGGAGAAATCAAGCAGAACATGGAGAGGATGGGAACAGTTAGAGTGAGTTTCACCTGCATTAATTCAGTCATCTGCAAGTTAGACTTAGAAGTCAGAGCTAGTTCTTTTCAGGGATGGTGGAAAGAAACAGATCAGATGAATCATCTTCTGCAGGTGTCTGTTTTCTCTGACTATGCCGAATGCTTAGAGATCAGAGATCAGATGCTCAGAGATCTTGCTTTTTGACATATAATCAGCTGACATAAATCCCACCTGCAGTGACTGCTTATTTAATATCAAAAAGTCAAACTTTCTCATCACTGGGAACTGTTAAGTTGGAGGACGAGTGGAAAGAAGTCCTCCAGTCCTCCATGCTCTCCGTGCTGTTGGATTGTCCTTTTCCCTGCTTCTTTGTTACTTCCACCCTTTTGGTACTTTGACCAGCAGCAATTCTACTAAACTACATGAATGTGATTCCTCCTTAGAAACCAGGATACTTCCTGTATGGATCCTCTTGGGGAGGAGGAGGAATAGTATGTCATAATATAAATCAGGYCTATCATAAAGTATGTCTGTAAAATAGATTATTTAAGGTCACTTAAGCAATTTTAGTTTTGATTTATGTTTTGTGATCTTCTCACTTACACATGCATAGAGAAATTTATATTAAAACATATTTTTGAAAGAAGACTAATCGAAAACAATATTGTTGCCAGTGTCACTAAAACCTCTTCCGTTTATTGAATTTGGAACAAACGGAGCCTGCAGAAATCCCTATTGCTGGGATTATCTGATAGCAGGTGAGGTGTTGATAGCATATTGTGGGATAGAACAAAGTAGTTCTTCAGCAAGTTTCACACTGTCAAAAGAACACAGGAGCCAGATTTCTCGGCGTTATTCAGGACTTTAAAAAGGAGTATTCCTTAGTGAAGATGTGTATTTCGTGTAGCTTGACTTGTCYTACACTTCTTTCCTTTAAATTTGTCTTCTAATTCATTATTTTGGCTGGAATGTGAAATACAATTGTAATTCTGTAAGTGCTTGGAAACAATGAWGTCTTAAATCCTTACTTACAGTATTTCATTGTCAGGAATGATGTTTTGAAGGTATTTGCTGGAATCTAAAGAACTCAGGGTTTCTTCTGTATTCAGTAGAAAGAAGCTCCTGCAGAGGGTGAATCTGAATCCCTCTCTGTTGGCCAYGCAGTGAAATAAAATACCTGAGTCAGGACGTAAGTGTAGATGCTCCTTGACTTTCTATGTTTTGAATTTAGGAACTGTGCTGTATTTATTGCTAAAGTTACTCCTGCAAGATTCCAGTAATAATTCTGTAAACAGTGTTTTCAGCCAGCCAGTTTGAACCTGAATGGCAGCAAAAGGTATGATATTGCAGACATTTACATGAAGCTTCTGACATTTTAATTTTCTTATCTGTGATTTGAAAAGGATAGCAGGGAATTCTCAGGTTGTATGTGTGTACTAAATGGCAGACAGTTTCTCTGCTCCTTGTATGGATGCTAATTCCAGTGTTTGTCTCTCATTTGGAAGTCAGATGCTCTTGTTTTTTGCTTAATGGCATATTTTGTTTAAAAGTCTCTATGGATTCCTAGTAGTTCCAGGGGGTTCCAGGGGTRGCTTCTCTGAGAGGCTGCCAGAAGCTTCCCCYGTGTCCAACAGGGCCAATGCCAACTGGTTCTGGGATAGACCCACAGATGTCCAACACTCAGCAGAGGTAGTGATAGCACCTCTAGGATTATGTATTTAAGAAGGAAGATTATTGCAGAGAAGTAAATTGCAGCCAGAGAAGAGAGGAGTGAGAGTATGTGAAATAGACCTGCAGACACCAAGGTCAGTGAAGAAGGAACGGCTGGAGGTGCTCCAGGCACTGGAGCAGAGACTCTCCTGCAGCCTGTCATGAAGGCTGTGGTGAGGCAGGCTGTCCCCCTGCAGCCCGTGGAAGTCCATGGTGGAGCAGCAATCCACCTGTAGGCACCTCCATGCCAGAGCAGGTGGAAGCCTGCGGGGGGCTGTGGCCCCGTGGGAAGCCTGTGCTGGAGCAGGCTCCTGGTAGGACTTGTGACCCCACAGGAGACCCATGCTGGAGCAGTTCATGAAGAACTGCAGCCTGTGGGAAGGACTCACATTGGATAAGTTCATGGAGCAGTCTGCTGTGGGAGGGRCCCCGTTCTGGAGCAGTGGAAGGAGTCCTCCCACTGGGGAGGAAACAGCAGCAGAGACAATGTGTGATGAACTGACCACAAACCATTCCTGTGCCCCTGCACTGGAGAAGGAGGTACAGAATCAGGAATAAAGTTAAGTCCAGGAAGGACTTAACCCACCCCGCGGTGGGGAGAAGGTGTTTTCAAGATTTGGGTTTACTTCTTACTATCTTACTCTGTTTTATTGGTATAAAATAATTTCCCCAAGTTCAGTCTCTTTTGCCCATGATCTGGGAGTAACTGGTGAGTGATCCCTCCCTGCCCTAATCTCGACCCATGAGCCTTTTATTATATTTTCTCTTCCTTASCCAGGTGAGGAGGGGAGGGATAGAGAGGCTTTGGTGGGCACCTGGTCTCCAGCCAGGGTCAACTCACCATAACAAGGAATAAAAAACCTTGAAATTGATACAAGTTGCAAGGCTGCTTTTTCGTGGTGTTTTGTTGTCCTTTGTGCCTTTTTCTGGAGTTGGCAGCAGTTGTAGACAGAGTGACACCGTGTGTTAAGGTGAAGAATTTCACTTTTCTTTGGTACTCTCATCCTTTACGGTTTTTTTTTCTTTTTGATATTTTATTTTAGTGTCCATCAAATGCTAAGATTATGCTCRCATTTTATTTTTCATGTATACATACATGGAAAGTTTTCGTGTGTACATTTTACAGCTCATTAGTTATGCTCACTAAATAAATATCCTTGAAGAGGAGTTGCGGTATCAATAAAGTTTCTTCTACTGATAAATTTGTGTTTAGATGTTGTTCAGTAATTTAAGAAATGCCATCTGGAAGAGAGTTGGTGAAAGTGGCTGGAAACCGAGAGGGGTCTCCATAGGGAAAGACTGTGCTGTAAATAAAGATGCTGATTGTGGGGATCTGTGGTAGACATGTAGTGTAGTGTGAGGAATGGAAAGGTTGTCCCTATTTCTAGGAAAGAGAGGTAAATGACAAATAAATGAAAGGCAAAACTGAAAAGCCGGATTTCTTGGTGAAAGGAAAAGGAGATACTTTAGGCCATTGTGTAGAACACATTGCAGTCAGAGACATAAAAATATATATGAGCAGTATTTTGCTGTTAGTTATAGTTTCTGAGATTATTCAACATCTTGTAGGGTAAAATAGTGGCCTGCACTTGTTAGCATTACCTAGTCATGAGCACTTGAGGGGCTGGGAAGTTAAATCTGATTTCAGGATRTGTGTGCCCGAGCAATGACCCCTGCTGATGTTGCAGGTGTGGTATTGTGCTACTGGCTCTATGGACATGGAGAAGAATGTGTTCAGCTCTTGGGTGATGTTTTCTGCTTGAAGATCTCTTTCATTTCTCTTGAGGAACAGGAATTAGGCTGGGATGGAAGCACTATAAAAGCCAAATCTGCCCAGGGCCTGTCAGTTAAAGCATAGGAGTTAGTCTGTGGGTGCATTAAAGGAAGAGACAAGGAATGCTAGTTGGAMGACAACTTTTTTTTTTCATACCGTTGGTATGAAAGAAAAGGTGCTAGGCTGAATCACAGAGGCCTGCTTGTTTGGTAATTGTAGTGTATTCTCTCATTTTCTTCCCTATGTTTTCATTTGTTTATTTAGGTGGAATTTTCCTATCCTCCCCTAAAACCTGGAGAAGGACATGACAGCCACAGTTTGCCAGAGGAATGGAAGTACTTGCCTTTTCTTGCCTTACCGGATGGCGCTCACAACTATCAGGAAGGTAGGAAATGAGAGAGAAAAGTTGTGTGTACTTCTTCTACTGCAACCCAAAGAAAAATCCTGATATCTGAACAGCTGACCAATGATTCTTTTTACTCTTAGACTTCTTGCACTTTTTGTTTAAGTTGCAAAATACATTGGCAATTATATGTTCCTTCGGAGTTTAGGGGGAATAGATCATAAAGGTGTACTTCCTATATCAAGAATTCAGATGTCAATAAAAACTTAAGGTTTACATATCAATTTTGTATAGTTCTAGCACAAAGCAAGGCTGCTGGCTTTCTCAGAAGTTCTTTGAAGGGTGAATAAACTCTCCTTCACTAATTTAGAGATTCTTCAAATGACCTCCAAGTCATGGAAAGCCATGTCAGTATAATGGCATGAGCTTTAAATGTGTATTTGTCAGAATAAAGATAGAAACAGTCATTTGTCTTATAGTCACCAGCAAGTTCACTGTGCTTTTTTGTTTGTTTAGTATTGCATTTATTTCTTGTATTAGCAGTTCTGTTCATTGCTGACAATTATATTCGTGTCCACCTGTTTCATCTTTTTTTCTGCAAAGCAGACAATAAGGAAGTCRCTCTAAACAGCAAAATCACAGAAATCCTTTAATACTACTTTTAATGATTTTTTTTTAAACTTGATAAGCTTAGCTTCCTTATTGTCAAGCTTTTGAAGACCTCATTTGGAAACAAAGAAAGTTTATCAAAATAATCCCTTTCCTAGCTGCAATAAGAATGTCTCTGACACTGCTCTGGGTCGTGATTTTTTGCTGAATTTCTGCATTGTTAAATACATAACAAGAAATAGGGCACATTCAAAGCTAGAAAAATCACGTGCAGCTGCATTTAGCTGTTCTCTCTTGTTTCAGTACCATTCCAGTTAATACTGAACTTAGAGCATTGCTGTACTAGAAGACTATCAATGTTTATTTTTTGGTAAGGAAGAAAAAAAGGGTTGGCAGCAAAGCAGAGATGTATCCTTGTGCTTTGTAGGCAAGAATACACATGAACTTGAAACAGGCAAACAGGTTTTCTGATAGTAGTTATATTTCATTTACTGTAACTTTATTAGATATCTTGTTTTTGAGTTTTAAACTAGTTCCTGCGGATAGTTGCATTTGTGCAAAGAGAATGAATTGGTACAGGAAATAGTCTTACAGGCTTTCTAAAACCCTAGGTGATCTCCAGAATATAAACTTGTTCAAGGGAGTAAGCTTTGTTTATAAACAGTTCCCCTCTCTGTTGGACATAATGCATATGGAATTGTCTCTTTTGTTCATTTTGTTACTATGAAGCAAACAAAAAAATTATTAGTTGTTTTCAAAAAAGATTTCACTCAAGTCTTGAGAGGAGAACCGTTTTTCTTTACTTATGATTCAGCAACTTTTTTGCAGTAGTAGAAAGTGTGTGTATCTCTCAAGCCATAGGTCTTTCTTGTGTCATATTTTATAGATTTTTTTTTTTTCATTTTGCACTTGCACAGAGACAGTAATTTTCTGTAAGATTAGGTTTCACAAATTCTTTTTGTTAGAATAGTGGTGGTGGTGTGGATATCTACCTTGGCAGTGTTAGCAGCTACTCTAACCTTTCAACTGTGTCTATCCTCCTTGGTGTTTGGGGTTTTTTTCCTGTCTTGATTGTGTGTAACTTTTTAATGGCATCACACTCCCAATTGTACACATTGACTGATAGTGCCTTGCCTTTGCTCCTTTGTACTGAACTGGGAAAGCAGCATGCGTGTAGGTTTCAGTGGTGCTTCTCTGCTGTCAATAGCTGCTTCTGAGAAGCCGTAAGTTCGCTTGTAAGAGCTTGGTCTGGCTAAACATGAGGCTGTCCTGCACAGCTGGAGATTCTTCCACAAGGTGTCTTGCAATGTGAAAGCTAACTTGGATTCAGGCATAGCTTTATAGGTGACTTTTCTTTTTTTCTAGATACCGTGTTTTTCCATCTGCCGCCGAGATCTGGAGATCGAACCACAGTATACGGCGTCTCTTGCTATCGGCAGATTGAAGCAAAGGTAACTTTCCAAGCTGTGAATTAGTTATATTAATGAAATAATAGGCGTGATGCGTTAACAACCCAAAAATTCAGTGGCTTGCATTACACCAACGTGCAAAAACTGCACGATCATCTTACAGTGAAAATCTGTGAAAATGCGCACAGTAGGTAGCTCCAGAACTTGAGAACTATTCTTTGCAGGCATATTGTGATCTTTTGAAATGTTCAAGACAATTGAAAAATAGATTTTTGTTTCTTGAGACCTAACCCAGCCATCAGCACCAAGGAGTAAAATTCAGTTGACAGTCTGTCAGGCAGCCAAGTCAGGTTTCCAGTAAGTAGGCCTTTTCGGTGGAAAAAGTTGAAATTTCTCCCCTGTGTGACCATGGAGAGTTYGAGTATTTCCTGGGATCTGACCATACAAGTGTAGGAGTGTTTCTCTTCAGCTACCTCTTTTGCCGAAACTAGACTTGCAGAGTAGACCAGAATCTTCCCATTCATGGTAGCTGCTTACCGACACCAAACTTTTAGCAGTAAAGCTGAAAAAACCCACAGTGTGTACCTGGTCACACTGAGGAAATTAAGTATTTGATCTACTAAAACCACCCCATGTTTTCAAAAATAGTAGCGGTTGTATGATCTGTGCACTTAGAATTGAGAAGTTATTACAAATTTCTTTAAAAATTATTTCCTTTTTCAGTGAGATGCCCAGAATCTGGAATGTCACGTGGGTTTGAATTTTAATTTACACCCTCTGAATACAAGACTCTTATGTACTCTGTTTTCATGTTAATTATGTCTAGATTATATTTCAAGTTCCTGTTTATGCTCTAGGAGAAATTTTACACACGCAATTTTTAATTCTGTTTCTTTTGGACTAAATTCCATGTTGGTTTTCATTCATTCATTGTTTTTGCACCAGYCTTCACTGTATTCTGTGATTTAGTCTTGCTGTATTTAACTGCAATAACTTGGCTTTATTTTGGTCTTGATTTCAGTTTATGCTTTTTAGTAACCAATTAAAAAGATAAATAGATGTTTAAAATGAACTCTTTGGAACAAGTAGAATAAACCCCAGGGTGTTTCATATGACAGCTCTAGCACTCTCTCCATCTGTCCTTTTTGATGTGTGGGCTGCAGTCCCTACATTTTCTGTTTTGTACAGTTAAGTGAATCATTTGTCTGTATTCTGCCCCCACCATTTCTAGGTTTGCTGTTAAGTGCTGGGACCTTTTGTTCTGGCTTAGAATGTAGCTTATTTTGTGGATGATATCTCTTTTATTTTATTGTGGCTCGAAAAAAATCCTTGAGTATGAAACAAACAATTTCTAGGCAGAGACTTTTTAATCTGGTCCATTTTCAGAGATAATGTTAGAGAAGAGCAAGTGAGGTTTCTCTCCTGTGCATTACCCTGAGTTAAAATGCCATTTCCTTTCCCAGGCTGTTGCGTTTTTCTCATGCTAGTGTCTTTTGAACAGTTCTTTGGTGATCATCAGATCATCACAGCTGTATTTGGATCTTTGCTGGACACAATGAGATGAGAATACAACTCTGTCATGTCAGCATTATGACCCTTTTTACTAGGTAGAATCATAGGTTTGGGTTGGAAGAGACCAGAAAGATCATATAGTACCAACTCCCTGCCATAGGCAGGGATGTTACCCACCAGACCAGGTTTTTCAAAGCCCCATCCAACTTAGCCTTGAAAGTTGCCAGGGATGAGGCATCCACAATCTCATTGCTTACAGCCAGCTGTATTGCTTTCCCAGCTGACATCCATGTGGTTGAATTCCCCCATTAGGATGAGAACTTGTGAACACGATGCTTCCTGTAGCTGAAGCAGGAAGGCCTTGTCGACCAGTTCCCGCTGACGAGGCAGCCTGTAGTAGACCCCAGCCACAAGGTGTCCTTTGTTGGCCCTGGCCTTGATTTTTGCCCACAAGCTCTCAACCTGCTTGTGGCTGTTTCTCAGAGGCAGCCCTTCACAATCCATCCATCCCTTAACATATGGGACAATACCCGTGCTCCTCGTTCCCAGCCTATCTCTTCTGAAAACATGAGAGCATACTGTTGCATGGTTTAGATATTCCACCATTGCAGATAGCCAGTTTTGGATTTTGTTTAAATAGGTGGTAGTATGTGGTAACTAGACGTGGGAAAGAATTCTTTTTGAAATTGTGTTTGGGTAAAATACTGTAATATTTGTATTTCTTAGGCATTAAAAGTACGGCAAGCAGACATCACCCGAGAAACTGTACAGAAAAGTGTCTGTGTTCTCAGTCAGCTGGTAAGAATGTTTCTTTAACTCCCAGAACACTTCAGGTAACCTTAACAATAGTTGTTCTTCTATATTCTTATTTGGAACACTTGGCCTCAAACGTCTCTCTTAGTCATTGCAGAGGGTGACAAAATACTGAAGTAAAATTGAACCGGAAGGCTATGGCATTTGAGTGARCTGCCTTGAAAGAGTAATTGGAAAAGTGTCTGCCTGTTGTCAGGGATGAGGATATCTATCTGCGCTTTTGATTCTTCTTAAATGCTACTAACTCAATTTCATGTGGTAGAATTGAGGGCTTTGGCCAGTATAATCATAGAGTGGTTAGGGTTGGAAGGGACCTCAAAGATCATCTAGTATCTGGAGCCAATGGCTACTGACAACTGTGAGGAAGGTTTTAAGATAGTCACACATACAGCATATTCTTGTTTTGAAGAGTTATCTTTTATTTCTACCTATTCAGCAAAAGCTGCTGGTCACCAGGCAGGGAACAGAAATTCTTTTTGTTCTTAAAGCTGAAGAAAGAATGATTACTGGAGCTGCATGAGCAGTGTTAGAGCAGGAAAATACTTTTCCAGAAAGATGTTCAGGGAGGGTATGGTATATGCAAATGGAAAGAAAGTGAAATTATCGTAATTTAAAACGAGCAGAGGAGAAAGAGCTGGGAGTTAGCCACTGAGCATTACTCATCAATGAACTCCATGTGTCAGTATTGCAAGATAAGCATGGAAGATGAAAGTTTAAAATGAGTGACTAAATAGTTTTATTCACTTGCTTTTGTGTTTGGTTTTTTTCGCAGCCTTTGTATGGGTTACTTCAGGCAAAGCTGCAGCTCATCACACATGCATATTTTGAAGAAAAAGACTTCTCGCAAATTTCAATCCTAAAGGTAACTTTGCAGTAGTGGCCACAAACTTTAGTGTTTTTGTTTAGTGCTCAAATATTCCTTTTGCATAAATCATTAAGTTATTCAGCTCCTGTAATACCTTAACATGAACTAAATGTACTACTCTAATGTGACAGAGTCAACTTTCTGATTTGTAATGAGATACAAGAACAAGTGTGATTGTCAGCCTGTGTCTCTGTTGACTCCACTAGTGAAATTTTACTTTCTTTCTGGAATAAGCCATTGAAATTTTATTTATTTTGGATTTTTTGTGACCATGTGTCATTAACACTTTCTGGGGATTTTTTTTGCCTTTGTTCTAACTTTTACAGGAACTTTATGATCATATGAATAGTTCCTTGGGCAATACTTTGTTAGAAGGGTCACAAGTTTATCTTGGTAAGTGACTTGTTTTGTACAAAGCAGCAGAGATAATGTTACATTAAACAACACATGCCTTTCCTGAGCTAATTTGTTTATGTGCATTAACAGATTAAGCACCAGAGGTCTGCATTTCTTTATTAATGGATTTAAATAAATGTAAAATGTAGTGTTGCTTTCATAATAGGAGTTAGTTGCAGGTTGAAAGTCATATAACTCCTTGACCTAACAGTCTGACTAGAAACCGTTTGTCTACTTTTGGGAAACAATACCTTCTTAATTTTTAGATTGAACAATTTGATGGTGTGGAGTGCTCAAACTTCCATCTACCTGTTATTTGRGATATCTCACCACCCAGTTCTGACTCTTCCCTGTGTTTTCTGAATGTGCAGTGTAGTATTTACTTCAGTGTTTCCCTAATGTTTTGTGGCAGCCAACAGGAGTTGACTCAGAGCACAATTATTTGCATTAGTATTGTCTCTATTGTCGATTAACTCTTGCTGAAAAAAAAAAATTGTGTGAATTCCGCTATTGAAATAACCAGGTTCACATAAAATCCATAATTGGTRTCTCCCTCATGCTGAAAAATGGTGACAAGAAGTAAGTTAGTATCCCTATCAGCTGTTGAACTGTAATAATTGCTCTCTTTGTGGTATCTCAGGTCTGTCTCCTCGAGATCTTGTTCTCCATTTTAGACACAAGGTAGGCATTCTCTACTAGATGTATAAAGGACTGCACTTACTTTACAGGGTAGTAAAATGTTTTGTGAGGAATGGAAAAATAAACATATCTAGACATACCTGAGCTAGGAGAAAGAAGAATGTTTCCTAAGTACTGCTGGTTACAGCCTCCTGATTTTTCCCTCCCATTCCACCTGCATAACTTCAGTGAAAGTAAGTTCCAGACTAGGGAGTTTTGTCAGTCTGAGAGATTCCTGGAGACTTCTAGATTTGTGTGACGTTTTTTAGTCCTGTCCCAAAGTGCAAATGCTATCTCATTTGTCCTCTTGTTTCTATTTCCTGTTTCTCATTCGATGAATGTGATAAAAGAATATTGCTAAAGTCTGTGCAGACACAACTTGGAGCATTTTTCCCTGTATTTGGTAAATTTTGTAGCTTCTGCCATCACAGAACTTGAGGGGATTTGGACCTCTCCTTGTTTTCCCTAATTCCTGTTGAAATTGAGTGTGTATCCTATAGCTAAAGTACAAATACCATTTAGAATCTTTTATTAACTGAGATGCATCAAGGAAACAACTTTGAGAATCTGGATTTCATGGTGTATTTGCTCCTGCTCAGTAGATTTTTGGGGTAGAACTCATTTTTGTTTAACTTCAAATGTCTGCCAGTCATGCCCCAGAAGTGTCTGTGTTTTCCTTTGAGTGTAGGGAGTCTGGACAGTCACTTCTGATCTAGATACCTCATCTGTAGATGCCTAAAATTAGGTGARGTGAATACTGTTCTTGTTATTTTGCTGGATTTTTTTCAGTAATTCTGTGGAGAAACTCTTTTATGTTTATGCAGTTTACTGKTTTTTTTTAAATTCTGGAATTGCACAACGTGTTCTTTCTGCTAAGCTACGTATTATTCGAATTACACAGTTATTGTTTGTGGAGGCGTGTTTTTTTTGCATCTCATGCTATTTTTAAATGTGTTCTCAGGTGGAGAAAGGGTATTGGAGCATTTGTTTTCACTGGTCAAATGTATTTGGTCATTTGACAGTTATGCAATGATTAACATGAAACCTTGAATAAGAGATTATGCTTGCACAGTATTTTTGATAAATGGCAGTGGTTCACTCACCATGTTTTTTCTTTTTGTATTTTTTCAGGTCTTGATCCTTTTTAAATTGATTCTTCTAGAGAAAAAGGTAACATTTTGTAAGCTGAGGGTAGTAATTTAAATAGAAATGCAATTGTTAAATTCTTTTCATATATAAAACAGAAGCATCTGAAGTCGTATCAACAACTTTGCATCAGTATGTAAACTGGATTATTAGCCTAAGGGAAACTGCTGTGTGTTGACCTATATAATTGCTTCCACTTCTGTTCTGTCCACATTTTGCCTCATTAACAGTTGCCCCAGCCAGAGTAAGTAAAATGTGATGAAATGCGACCAGAGAAACTTAACCTACTGTAAAAGATAGGAAAGGATATACATCATGCAGATAGGTACCTGCATGGAGGAACTGATAGGAAATATGGGTACCTAAAAGGGCACATACAGCTTTACAGGGATTTAGTAAGGAGAACTTCTGTTTCAGGCTATAAATAGACCAAAGGAAACAAGTGGTAGAAGTGTCCTTCAGACCTGAATTGCATGGACACCTGCAAGAGACAATGAAGAGAGCTGTATCTGTTAGGTCAGGCTGAACTCAGATTATAAATTGGTAAAAACTGCTGAATTCTAGGCTCAGTGCTTGCTTTGGGCTATCTATACTGCCTCAGAAGCAATGCTATTGTAGTAATTCAAGTGTAATGTGCAACATGTGAAAGCAGATGTGAAATAGAGACATTTGTTTTTTTCTGTGTACATATTAATGCCCTAGAACAAGAACTTTGAGTGAAATGACTGTGTATCAGCTGCCAGACACATTTATGCAGGGATTTTGCTGTTGTTTAAAAATTTTGTTTAAAGTTTTGTTTCAGTATCCCAAATGTTACTTTTTCTTCAGTGAACCTGCTGTGTTAAAACTCAGCTTCTTCAGAGTGCTGAGACAGAATGTTAGAATTTCCTGTTAGCTGCAGCTGGAAAGTCAGCAGCATTTAATCTATAGGATGCCAAAACTGTTGTGGAAGGCTTTTTAAGTCTATGTCCGAGGCCTAGATGTCTTTTGTGAGGCAGTAAATGTGCTATTCTGTTTTAAAATAGAGGTAGCAGCTTCCCCAAAGCTTTTGCACTTGTCACTTAATTCTGTAACTCAGATATACTTGACAGTTCWGAGTATTTGTTGATGAGAATAAATGCAGTTTCTGCATTAAAGAGGCATATGCTGAAGATGACTATATTAAAGGCTATATTAAAAGCTATGCAAAAGAGAGAAAATATAATTATGGCATAGTAGGAGTCAGCGGATCAGTTCAGCATGTGGACGTATATAAAGAAAATACTTCACTGAGCTACAGTTCTTGTCTGAAACTGACCAAGGCACAAATGGACAGGAAGAGAAGAGACGAGAGAGAGGGTTGCCCAAGTGTGTTCATATTACTCAAACGTATGAAATTGTTTTGAAGATAACTGAATGCTTATGGAACAAACCTGCAGGTTGCTTTGTTTTTGTTTTTCCCTAAGCTCCAACAGGAAGACAACACATGCAATTTCAAAAGAAAGTTTTGGTTTTCTGGCACTGCCTGTTTTCTGGCAGATGTTAGGGTTCCAGAATAACTGTGGGAATCTGTACGTTCAAAGACCTTAAATATAATATGCAAGAAGCCACTAGTAATGCCACTTTTCCTTGATCTGAAAAATGCCACAGACCAATTTCCYTTAATCCGTAGCTATTTGGTTGATGTTTTCCCACAGGCTAAAACAACTTTTTTCACCTCTCAGCTGTTATTAGGCTGGAAGACTACTTCCAGATGGTGATCATTTGACTTTCTGCTGCCAGGATCACCCAGTTTGCTGATGTAAATGCTGTGGGCCGTGTAGTGGGGTTGGGATGGGTAAGGAAGTGTGCATCCTTATGGAGAGAAAGATGGCAGAGGGACCTGATGAAATAAATATAGAAAAGTATTTGCCTTAAGTAAGTGGTATACCCAAACAAAAACCTAGACTGGAATAGATTTCTTTAAAACAAGGTACTTCTTTATAGKCTTAATTATTTCTGCAGGCTTAAAAATAAGCTTGGCTAGGAATGCGTGGTGTCTGAGAATCTAAACCTGTGGGAGTATCATAGGGTTTCTGTTGCAGTTCATTGCTATTATATCATGCATTTTTCATACATACATTATAAAGCAGCATCTTAAAAGTTAGACATTTTTATTCCCATTGGGATCAGCCAAAACTCTTTTCCACAAATGAGCTGCAAGTTCTCATCATGCTTTTTCAGTGGTTGTTGCAATTTGAATTCACGGATCTTGCACAATTTTACTTTTTAATATATTTAGGATAATATACATAGTCTTTTTTTAGCTGAGGTACATCATTTSGTCTATGTTAAGGCTGTGTAGGTCTTTCTCATGGTCCCATCAATTCACTAGCTTGTAGACTGGCAAATACTGGTGTGACACGAGTTGTTTGTTATTCATCGGTCTCTTCTAAAGTGTCTTCCTATCATACAGCAGAAGTCTCTTATTAAGACTAAGTCCCCAAACTTGCACTTTTAATTTCATCATGTACCTATTAAACTGGACTGCAAAGTCATCAAGTTAGATTAATCTGCATTTCTTTGCATTCTCGAATCCTTATCATGCTCATGTATGATTTTTTACTAGTATTGTGCTCCTTATGGATGTAAAAATGGCATTTTTAAACAAGTTGACTTTTGTGGGGATTTTTTGGGTTTGGGTTGTTTTGTGGTTTGGTTTTTTTTTTTCCTTTTTCCCCTTTCCACCTGAAGGCCTATTTTGAAGAAATTCCAGTAGTAATATTCAGTCTGGCTTCTGTTTCTTCTTTCATTGCTAGCCTTTGACACCCCCTTTTGGATTCCTAACTAATTTACTAATCCCAGTCTCTCTCATTTAATTAAAGAGATTCTGTTTTCCCATGTTATGCCTTAAGTGCTTTACCAAAGTTAGTATCAGTCATGTCTTCTGTTTCCAAAAATTCTTTTTTGTTACATGTGAATATTACTTTTATAAATGCATGCAGCATTTATGCTGTTTTTCATTTATCTGCATAGCCTTAATATAACTCCTTAAAAGAAATGTTTTTGCATAGGTTTGTGTCAGCATTCTGGAATGGAGATTATTTGGCCTCTTTGATTTGTAACAGAGAATTTTAATGTAGTACAAATGAGGAAGAATTTTTCCAGCATGCCAGGAACAACTTTTTTCTGTCAGTCCTTCAGTAGCTGGATTGATTTGTAAAAACRTCTTCAAAACTGATAGAAAAATCTGAATGACTGACAAGTGTGTTACACACAYGTGTATGTATATATATAGCACGTATTACAAATATTATATGAGGATACTACAGACRTATTTAAATATTTACTTTGAACTATTGTAGGAGGTTTTGTGAGTAAGCAGACTTTCTAATATAACATAAAAAACAGTGCCTTGAATAGTTTGCATGTGTTCTTTGTCATGTATAAGTGTAATTTTATTTTTTTCATTCTCCCCTCCCAAATTCCCCTTTCCTCACTTGCGTTCCCTCTTCCTCCTATTGCCCTCCCTCCTGCCACCAGGTGCTGTTTTATATTTCTCCTGTAAATAGATTGGTGGGAGCTCTGATGACTGTCCTGTCACTCTTTCCTGGTAAGAAGAGAAGTTTGGACTTCTTTTTATATGCTTTCTGGTGATAACTGAGACTGATTGTGCTGTCATGTGGAAGTCAACTTCTGTGATAATAAAGTTAGGTTGATATGTTACCTGAAAAATGAGTGACYAGTATGCATGTCCATGTACTGTGTACACACCTCCCAACACTTACTACCTGCACTTTATGGGTTATTTCTTGTGGTTATTTGGGGCCACTGGATTTTCTGTATTGCCTGTGGGTGACATAGATGGGCCCCTGAATAAGTCACACATTCCTGTTGAGTTCCTTAAAGAACAAATTTAGAAATTTTTTACTTCTACGTGTGCCCTTAAAAAACAGACAAACATAACCCCTAACCTTGCTAATTCTTAGTTCTAACCAGTCTTCTCAAAGCAAAATGATGGGGCAGATTATTTAGGAGAGAAAGCGTGGGGTTGGGGTTGGTTTTTTCAACACACCCCTCCCTCCCCAAAGTAGTGTTTTAAAGTACATTTATTTCCTCTATGTGCACAAGAGCACTTTTTAAATTTTTTTTTCTCAAAAGTCACTTATATTTCTGTTGAGGTGCTGCAATTTGTGTGTGCTGTTACTTTCCAGGTATGATTGAACATGGTCTTAGTGACTCCTCACAGTACAGACCAAGAAAGAGCATATCAGAGGATGCTGGCTTGCAGGAAAATACACCACGATTAGATGACTATGTTTCTGTGTCTACTGCTGATGCTTCGAATGCAAGCTTGGGAATGGGAAAGGGAGACGGGAAGATGGCAGGAAACAATTCACTGGAAGGTCAGAAAGCAAACGTGCCTTTCTCCCAGCCAGAGAAGACTTGCAATGGAGCCCAGTCCTCCAATGGTACTGTGCAGCGCTTGAAAGTTCCTTCGCGGGCTTCTCCAGCGTCCTCTGAAAGTGACTGGGAGACCCTAGATCCTAGCATTTTGGAGGAGTCTAATTTGAAGGAAGGAGAACGTGAAAATCCAGCATCAGAACAGGCAGAAAATCTTCAGAGCAAAGGCATGAGCTCCGAAGGCCTTCCAATCACTGTGCAGCCCCAGGCAAACACAGGGCAGACGGTGCTTGTTCAAGGACTGGTGTCTGGGTTGGAAGAGGACCAGTATGGGATGCCACTGGCTATTTTTACTAAGGTAAGCATGGTCTTTGCGGAACCTGGTCACTACTAAAGACATCTCTTTTTCAGAAGTGGCTAGTAATTTAGGTTACCAAACTCCAGGTGGACAGTAGGTACTGCAAAACATGTAGGTACAGTCTGTCCTGGGCAGGTGGAAAGGTGAGTGCACATCTGAGAGGGTTGTGCTCATGCATATTTGCATTCCACTCTTCTTTCATGTGTATACTTAAATACTATTTGCAGTTCTACGTGATGGTAACCTGCAGCCCCACTGTGGTTAATAAATTGTGTGTATCAGAAACTACAGTTTTCTTTTGCTCTGAAGAATTGTTGATCTAACCTATATAGGGCAAGATCAGACTACTTAAGAAGCATTTAGATACCTTAATCTAAACTAAGATTCTGAAAGCTCTACCTTCGCCGACATCCAAGCCTGTGTTTTCCTTTTTTAATTTATATCTACATATGTATTTTTAAATATGTATGTGTATATACGCACTAAATGTGTATATAAATGAGCATATATATACACACACACAAAAGATAAAACTTCACCCTTCTGTCCATGATAACTTTTCCTGTTTTTCTATGTCTCTTTCTCTGTGCATGGTACTGAGCTGCTGAATTTTAAGCTTGCACTGATGCCTAACTGAACTCCAGGTATTGCAGAGTCTCTCTAAGGACTCTGATAGGCATAGTCAGATAACAAGCAATAGGGCTGGTTAGTAGACCTGGTTTCCYACAAAAGCCAGGGAAAATGCATCCCTTTTAAAGATACTTTTATCAGTAAAAGAAGTGATATAGTACATTTTATTATTTTGTTTTTAATGTAATAAACTTTTAGATGAACATTTGCTCACAGTAGTAGAAGATTCACATTTGTTTCCTCAAGCTGGTGAGGTTCAAGTGGTTTTTGAAGGGCTTTCAAGTGGCTTTGAAGGGGTTTATTTGCATTTCCTTGCAGAAAATTGTATTTTCTGATTGTGTTTAAGCTTCTCACATTAGCTTTCATTGGAAATAGTACACTGTATGGGCCCAAGTGAGCAGCTCAAATGTCATTGCCCTGTATTGCATCATGTCACCATTAGAAATGCTGTTTCAACAAAGATCTGCAGTCTAGTATTTGTCCTTATCATCTGTCTAATGAGAACAATAGCCTGTAAGTTGTATTTAGTCTAGTTCTATTGAAAATACGAGTTGGAAAGCAAGAATAAAATAATTGATAAGAGGACCTCCAAGTGCAGACTTTCATTTGCTGCTAAGCTCATCGAATGGAAAAGAATTTCAAGGAAGCTGAAGTTTCTACATGTTCACSTTCTGTTCCACAAAGGCACTTTTCTCTTGAGTTCATCCAGTGCAATTAAAGCAGAAAAGGCTTTACATGTCTGAGTTAGCAGAAAAATATGATTCAAAGTTACAGTTTTATCCACTTACTGGAAAGTTTACATCTCCTTTAGAGCTCTCAACTGAGGGTTGTTGTATGCT
Source organism: Amblyornis subalaris (assembly GCA_018881555.1). Taxonomy (NCBI): domain Eukaryota; kingdom Metazoa; phylum Chordata; class Aves; order Passeriformes; family Ptilonorhynchidae; genus Amblyornis; species Amblyornis subalaris. The sequence continues at coordinate 170,627 of JACAXG010000180.1, read as the reverse complement.
ATGGCATGGAAAAACTAATAAATCTGACAAATCTGAATGTGAGATTTTGCCAGGTGGCATAATAGAGGTACACCTGAGCATAAGAAAAAGTAGCTTGTGATACTTGTTTCTTTAGTACCAGTTTTGTAAGATCTAATAGTWATTTCATTTGCACTCTCTTAGAAAAGAATGGAACATGTTCATGGAAATAAAAGTTGTACTTACAAATCTGCATTTGGAAACTGACACTTGATTCTTTAAATAGTGAAAGGTTTCCCAGACTTTGCTACTTTAGGATACAGTAATTAAACCTTCATTTTCCTGCTTCTTAAGCTGTATTTTTTGAAAACTTTCCATTTTAGGTTTATGATCCCTTTCAAAGCACTGTTGTTCCTTTGACATAGGCTGTTTGTTTTCAGCTGATAAGTGCTTGTCCTCTCTAAGGTCATCCCTGTGTCTAATACAACAAAAGGGAGTAGTTATGCTCCTTTCTTCCATATGTTTCCAATTAGCATGTACTGTGTGATAAAGTGTATGTGCTCTTTGTTTCTGTCCAGTGTGCCATTAGCCCTAGTGAATAAATTGCTTTAGGCTTTATGCAGATGAACAGCTGGAATTAGATGTCAGGGCTATGTTGAGCTTGTATTTAAAAAGAAAATTACCTACATCTGCCTCTCAGTAATCTCTCTGACTAACTCAAAGCCCTTTTTCAAAATGTTTTRGGGTTTTTTTTAATTGGAATGTAGAATACTAGATTAACTTAAAACCATGAAATGGCTAAAAAGCACAATGTGTTGCTTTCTGTCCTGCTCCTTCTTAAAGCAGGCATGCATATGCTTATCAGAAATTGATTGCTATCTCTGGTGTCTAGAAATCTCCACCCACAAAATGTGGAGAGCAGTCTGTAGCTTTTTCCTGCATTATGTGCCTCACAACTACCGGAAGACATCATGTGTACAACTGGAGAGATGAATCCTTATCTCCATTGACGTCTTGTCTCTGAACTGACCTGAGACCTCACTCTTGTTGCTTATTATTTCTCTTATATATTTTAATCTTATAATCTTATATATTTCTCTTATACTGCTTATTCTGTTGCCTTATAAACATATTTAATTCTTGTCCTTTGCATTGAATTTCAGTTTCAGTGCTGAGACTGGAAGGCAACAGAGTCTCTTGAAAAATCCAATTCATGTGGAATCTGGTGGCTTCACTTCACAAATGTAGTGTAGCAAAACAATAGATAACTGTGGCTGAAACTGTAATAACCAAGGCTCATTCTGGGTGAAATGTGCTGGCTTTTATTAGGAAAAATTCTGAATAGAGACACTTTTTTAAAATGTTATTCCTCTAAATATCTCTGTTACTCCAGGGGTACCTTTGTTTGCCGTACATGGCGCTGCAGCAGCATCATCTCCTGTCGGATGTAACAGTCCGCGGCTTTGTTGCGGGAGCTACCAATATCCTGTTCCGTCAGCAGAAACACCTGAGTGATGCAATTGTGGAAGTATGGATCTTTGCATTTCAGCTGGGGGGAGGAAAGAGGGGAAAAGCTGAGGTTGCATTTTAAACATAGCTTTACAGTTTCACGTGCATGCCTGAATTTTGAATTCCTTCCATATGAAATAAATTCTTAACTGTAGAAGTTTATKACATTTCTTTGATTTTGAAAGGATAGGGTTAGATAAGCTGTGCAAAACTAATGTACATGTTTTTGTATATATGTGATATTTGAATTTGCAGGGCACTTGTTAAATTTTATTTTGGTGGTGGTGTAATTTTGTTTTTCTTGTCATGGGATTTTTTCATGGCTTTGTAATAAGGTCTTCAAAAATAAGCTAAGAATGAAATGCAGATACTGATACTGACTTCCTTCTGATTTAATCAAGAGGGTAAAAACATCCTGCCAAACTTCCCCTGCCAAATCCTGTCAAATGAGCAGCTTTTACTATGTGCCAGGGAAATGAAAAAATTCTGCATATATCACAGCAGTGTCTGACTCTCTGAGAACAGTTAATTCATTGGTTTTTTGGCCATTTGTTTCTTCTTGRTATTTTGGGGGAATGAGGGTTTAGGTTTAGGTAACAATATGTAGTAGTGTAAGTTTGTATAAGCAGTTTCATTTAGATAAATGTTTGCTTTTGGAATTATTTCAAACAGATAGAAGATGCTCATGTACAAATCCATGATCCAGAACTCCGTAAGATCCTGAACCCAACAACTGCTGACCTAAGATTTTCAGATTACTTGGTGAAGCATGTAACTGAGAACAGAGATGATGTTTTCCTTGATGGCACTGGATGGGAAGGAGGAGATGAGTGGATCAGGGCTCAGTTCAGTGCTTATCTTCATGCACTGCTGGCTGCTGTGCTGCAACCAGGTAGAACAGATACCTTGTCTAGGGATGGAGATGAGGGCGGACATATCAAGCATTTGCTCTGTTGCTGTTAGTGTGTGATCTGTTAGTGGATGTCCCTCTGCCGAAAGTTTCATGTTAGGCTGCTTTTTCAGTTCTCTTTGGCTATCCTTGTTATTTCTTGACAAGCTTGTTACTAATCCTTAGTTCACAGCCTTACAGACACTTTCTTATTAGACTGTCTCCTTCTCCTTGATTTAATTAAGTGTCCTTATTAGTAGCAGTACCTGAAACCCATATATGATGTTACTGTTACAAATCTGAGTGTGTTATAGATTATAGCAACCTGAAGTTAATTTTGGGAAACTAATTGGATTCAAGGAGACATGGACTTAAGTAGATGTCTTCAGGAAGTTTTACTGGACTGTTCCAGCTCTTTTCCCTTCTTGTCACTGTCCTAAGTAGGGACTCACATAAGGGAAAAGTGTCATCTACAGGCTTTATAAGCCTGTGTGTTTCCTGGAGCTCAACACATTTTGCTTTACTTCAGAGGGAATTCTCTGTATTCAAGCCTTTTGTGCAAATATAAATAAAAGAATCAGTGTTTTATTTGTGGAAAATGGTTAGTTTGCCCACCACTCACCCCGTTAACTTCATTCTTATCAAGAGTTTTCTCTATTCACACCAATTAACAAATTCAGATTTTCAGATTTTGTTTTGTGGTATTTGTGAGAAAACATGGGATTGAGAACTTGATTTTAAAGTTTGGAAGATGCCAAGTTCTTGGTCTGACAGAATTACTATTTTAAGATGATTGCCAGRTTGATATGAAATATCAGGGTTTTCTGGGAACTCGTACTACTTCACTGGCTAGTTCCTAAATTATTTCCTATACTCTTCAGTGTTTTAAAGGGGTTGTTGTTATAAGTTTATTGCACAGTAGTTCCTACTGCACTTTTGGAGTGGATTTGGGAGTTATTGAATTTGAATGAGTAATAACAGTACAGCAAAGTCCAATGTATCTGACCAAGACCAATGCTTTGGTGTTTTTGTTCTTGGTTGCTATGTGGCCATTTTCTTCCTTTTCCTGTCATTACCCAGAAAGTAAGTCAAGAGACATGTTTGGATGACTTTTTTTTTCCAGTTCAGCTCTTTACTTAGAGCTTTATAAATGAATTAAAACCAAGAAAAACAGTTTTTAAGCTCCCGCCCCCCTTGTCCTAGCTTTGTATATTTTGAACACGTTAAAGTAAAAATAAAACATTTTTGAGGTACCCAGTTCTTAGTACTGAGGTTTTAATTGATAATTTAATTGTCAATTCTTTGATAATTTAATTATCAATTCTTTAATTGTCAAGTCTTTGACTTGATAAGAGCCTGGAAAAATGAATTTTTTCTTTACGAGAAGAAAGATAGTTTTTCTTGTAATTACATCTCTAATGAATTTCTGCAGATTCTCATCTTTATTTTAATTTATCAGACAATGAAAAGATTTTGTCAGACTTTGGAACAGCATTTGTAACGGCCTGGAAAAATACCCACAACTACAGAGTATGGAATAGCAACAAGCATCCAGCTCTTGCAGAGGTAAATCCTAGGTAAGGAAACTCATTTGTATTTAGTCTAATTCTGGGCAGTAGTTTTAGSTAGAAAAATAAATCCAGTGTCAGGAGAAGTGAAACTTGTTCAAGTTGATTGTTGGCTGTCCCCAGCTATAGAAAGTTTGTCATTCCTCAGGAATTGTCCTCAGATGGTTCTGCTTTTATTAATTGCTTCCAGGTGTGGAGGGAGTAGCTGTGTCCAGGGTTGTCACTGATGGGGWTAGAGGGGAGCTGGCTGTTCTGTGTGTGTTTTCACTGAAAGATGCAACAATGCCAGGCTTGGTACCACTCTTGGCTGTGCATGTGTTTTATTTAGGGTGAGTTATTACTGTACTGCAGGGAGTTCTGTTTGCTTTCACTTTGTCAGTTGCTGTAGTCTGAAAAAAGTTTTTGTTTAGACCTACAAAGCTGCTTTAGTCTACTTAAGGGATGCCTTTTATTTGCTCTGTGTTACTGGAAGGAGGTGCTTTTTACTTAGTGTGAAAAGACTGTTAATATCTGCTCTGTAAATAGAAGCACCTGACAGGTAGCTCATAAGAAATCTATGATGGAATAGTCACTGGAACCCAGACTTCTGTGAAGTGATAGAGTAGTATGTCTGCATAATATTTTTTAAACTTTATTTTTTGGTAAGGCACAGAGGGGAGTACAGCTAATAATGACGTGATACAGATTCATCATGAAAAAAATTAATGTTTTCCTGGGTTTTTCCTCTTCTAGCCATCCATTCCAGGGACAGTACTCTGTATCAGATGTTAAGTTAAGATTGTCACAGTAAGTACATAGTAATTTGATTTGTATGTTTTAAAAGTATGGTCAAATATCAATAATTGTAAGTGTTGCTATGTGAATGCAACAAGATAACGGTTCAAATTGGCCATCTTCATGAAACTATACACATCATTCTATGGCAAAACTTCACCACATCTAAAGATGAAATATTTGGCTGAAATAAATAWTGATTATAAAAAGAGCTAATGCACTAATTTGTGTTGGACTTTACATAATAGAGCCTTGATTTTTTGCATTGCAATTGTAAGGCTTTTGTACATTATACTTTAGGTCTCGTTATTAGGAGATAACAGCTTTTTTTTTTAATTAGCTGTTTTTTAATACAGCATTGTTCTAAAACTCAAAGTTCACTGTATGCATACTGAGATGTGGTTCAGTATTTTCAATTTACAAGTTTCAAATGAGTTTTGCATAGTTTCTTACTGTACCAGACTCAGCTGAGCTTAAAGTTGGTCTCAGCTGCTGCCTTTAGTATTCAAGTCTAAAACTCAGTGGTGCTTGTTTTTGCTATAGCTGTTCAGCTCTAACAGAAGCCAGAATTCAGCCTTGGGTTTATGCATCAAGCAAAAGGGATTCTTTTCTCACTTAGCTGTGCTGACCRTGAAACAACAGTCTCTTTTTCTCTCTTATTAATGGATGGTCTTTGTAGAAAGACTTAATTGGAAAGCTATGGAGGTGTCTATGATGTTGGCCTATTTTTGTCCCCTTGTTTGAAAGGGGAATTAATAACTCTTCTRGGTAGTGTGAGATCAATGTAAAAGGACCAGTAGTTCTTAGTGTGCTTCTAATAATAAGTATTTTTACAACAGTGCCTCTATTCTGCAGGTGGGACTTTGCTATCAGATCCTCATCAAAATTACTTGCCTTTGCAAACTGAGCCTAAACTTGGTTTTGGTGTATTCTTTTTTTTCTGCTTTTTCTATCTCCACTGAAGATTTTGAAAGTGGAAAAAGAATGTGGCATGATGTGGTGTTAAGTTTCACATTAATGGGTTTGCAAAGCCTGAAATGTGAACTTGAAAGTTACAATTTAAAACTAAAGAGATTGTTTTCAATTGATTGTACTTGTGCAGTAAAACTGATTGTTTTTGTGCTTTTCTTTCCAAATGATGATAATGTCTGTCATTTTTTTGTCTTTCTTTAACAAAAGCATGAGTGTAAACTGTCCTTGATCAAAAATGTAATCTTGGAGAAAGATACAAAGTAAACTCTATTTAGGAAAAAAAGAGCTGATCAGTAACACCTACTGTTCTGTTTAAAGCTTATATATTAGGGCTAAAACGTCTCAAAACTACTGTAAATCTGACTTTGTAACTTAGATCATAAATGCATTTTGGTAAACATTTAGGAAAGGGTGATTAGACACTGGAATGGGCTGCCCAGAGAGGTGGTGGAGTCACGGTCTCTGAAGTGTTTGAGGAAAGACTGGATGTGGCACTTGGTGCCATGGTCTGGTTGGCACGGTGGTGTTCAGTTATGGGTTGGACTTGGTGATCTCAGAGGTCTTTTCCAACCCAATTTGTTCTGTGTAAAGTTTAAAGTGTGCTGTATGAGAATGAAACATTAGGTGTTTTGATTCCCTGTCCTGCTGGCAGCATCTTCTCTTCTTCTGAGAAGGAAGAACTGATCTATGTGGATAAGATACATGCAGGAATTATGGGCTTGATCATATATGTGAACTATATATATGTATGCTATGTAAATCTGTGTGTAGTGATACACACTTTAACTATGTATTTTATTTACACTTGGAAATAATAAGAAGTCAGTCAACTAACAGTCTTCAGTATCTCTCTCATTTAGCTCAGTGCAAAACAGTGAACGTGGAAAGAAGATTGGAAATGTGATGGTTTCTACCAGCCGGAATGTGGTACAAACGGGAAAAGCTGTAGGTAAGAAATTTGTTTAAAATCAGCTTACATCTAAGCCATATCTTTTTTGAAGAAGCATCCTATTTCTTAGTTGTATATTGTTTTAATCCAAGTGTGTTTATGACATACACACAAATCAGAGCAACGTTTTGAAGGGTGAAGCTGCTGACTGAGGCCCCATATATTGTGTAATGGGCGAAGTGTGAATATAATGTGTAAAGTGGAAAGAGAAGTAGCTATACAAAGAAATGAGTGTACATTCCTTTTCCGGTGTGGCCCGGAGATGAATATGGGAAGAGAGATGTTCAAGCAAGAGCTTTCATGTAATCTTGAAATACTTCAACCACACCACCTTCTGCATTAAGTTATTCTCAACTTTTATATCACTCTGACTGAAACTATCCAAAGGTGGTTTGAGATCAGAAAAAGTCCTTGTGTCAGTTTCTGCAGATTTTACAGCAGTCTGGAGTTTTCTGGAAAAGTATTTGTTGCACTTGAACAGGGTCATCATCACACTGTCATCTCAGAGTACGAGATAATGGGACTTCACCTGTTAATGGGTCTGATACTTGGCAATAGCTTTGCCAAAAATTGTTTAAATTCCTCTTCTATTGCATTGTAGTCTGTTTTCTATTTTTGCTGTTGCACGCTCTAGCAAGAAGTGCCTTTCAGCCCAAAGCCTACCAATCCTTCTCAGCCAAAGGACATCATAGGCTATTTCTGCTGAGCTACTGTGTTCAGGCTCTTTGAATATTTTCTGACACAGACTCTGGAATTGGATTTAAAATCCCAAATTGGACAACTCAGTGAAATCTTTTTTTTAATTATTTTTTAATAGTTCCTTGTAGTAACTTAGTAATGATAACACTTCACTATTGATCTTTGTTCTGTATTGCAGGTCAATCTGTTGGAGGAGCCCTCACAAGTGCAAAATCAGCTATGTCATCATGGTTTTCCACTTTCACGCAGTCAACCCAAAGCCTCGGGGACTAAATGCTGGTTTGGCAGAATGCTGCTGACTATTCCAGGTGCAATGCTTTCTCTGAGCTGTAAAAAGACCACTCCCAAAATGTAGGAGTGCAGATTAACTACCCAGGACCAAAATAAGGTATATGTTGCTTGCAAGCAGATGTGGAATGTTATTATTCACTTTCCCTAGAAGTATAGAAGAGTGGTGAGTGTCACCATACAATGGGATGGCATTTGCAGTATATTGGTTATATTTAATATGACTACTTCTCTTTAAAACTGAGCCTTTATAAAGACATTAGCAAACAGGGCTTGTTGCAAGCCAAACGTGTTTGACTTTAGATTTGTACATTTTCTTGGATGTTGAAGATATTTATGTAAAGTAGTTATATTTTTCAATCCAGATAGCCACATGTTAGTGAATTCTTGTTAGAAATAAGCAGAATATAAATAATGATTTTGCTTTAGGTTGGATTTGAGAGAATCTCTGCAACCCTTAAAGGGTTCCAAGTCAGGTGGAACTTTCTTGCTTTTACCTGCAAACTAAAATCAACAAGGTGCAGAGTAAGACTCTGGCTGACAAGGGGTTTTTTTTCCTTTATCCTCTGGATCCACGTAGAGTTGTTAGAATTAATCTGTTTCTAGCTCTCTTTGTGTCTCCGAATCTGTGTGACAGTTGCAAAATCAGTAGTTTTTTTCATGTTATGCCATAGGCCTTCATAACTTTGCATATGTTTTGGCTGAATTTTTCCCCTGGGATATGAATGGGCTTCCACTTGGAGAGATCTCTTCAGGGAAAGTATTACAGAACATTTCTCCCAAATTGGGATTGGATCATAGACAGTTTTGTGAGGTCTTGCTCTATTAGGATGTAATTACAACATTAATATAGTTGCATACATATGACTATGAAGTACTAAACCCACCCAAAACTAGCACAGGAGCAAACTCAGTGTGGCTTTTTTTTTTTTCCCCRTAAAGTTATGAGGACTCTTCCAAATGAAAATCAGCTATATTGATTTTCTGTGTCGACTCAGGGAATGTGCTGTTTGGATAATTGCTTTTTTCATAAGGAAAGTAACACTAGAATTGAGAGTAGCTAAAACAGCTCAGTTTGTATCCTTGTGTGAAGAAAAATAATAGTTTATTTGAAAAGATGTGGCATAATGCTGTATTTCCTATGTAACATGCATGTGGTGTCTTCTGTATGCAAGCGCATTGCACTTCCTACATTTCTGGATTCCAAAGGAGATTATTTCCTATTTTCTTGCAATGTGCGTGCCTCTATATGCCTTCTGACATCCCCACTTGTTGCTCTTAACATTTTCTATGTTACATTATCAAGTGTTCCAATTTTTCTGTACCGAAAGGCTCTTAGTTCATTGCTACATCAGCATCTGTCAGCATTTTGCCATGTTCTTTTCTGGGGCCAAGATTTGTAGTCATGGTTATTTTTCCCATTCCTCAGATAAAATGGAGCAGCTGTACAAGAGATAAACTAGAAGGCTTGAATGTAATTTAAGAAATTATGTTCTAATTCCTTATGTGCATTTGTGAGGCTAATAGAAAGGCCACACTTGCATCACATTTTCACTATCCAGCAATTTGGTTTTCAGTTTTATTGCTTCAGTGGTTGAAAACATGGGGTCTGGTTTAAAGCTGCCTTTAATTTTTTTTCCGGGACAGACTAGATAGAATGACTGTGGAAAACCTGAAAGTAAACAGCTAGTTTCAGTAGTTTGGTTTGAGAAAAGCAAATAAGGCTCCTAAAGCTCTACTAATTTATTGCTTCTGACACACAAGTAAGATGTATCTATCAAACTGCAACTATTGCACCTGGTGTGTATTTGTATATCTCCTAAAACTTCTGATGTTCTTTTCTGTTTTATTCCACAACTCTGTAATAGACATTTATATGTTTTTGAAGACTAGGTATTACTTTATATGCAGTGAAGTAAGACTAGAGCTTTGTTTATTCATGGTGTGTCTAGAGCTTTCTGATACAGCATGCAGATAAGAAAATAACCAAAAATAATCACTTGCTTTTGTGAAATGACTAACATATTATCTGCTGTCTGGGATTTCAGTGGTCAGGGTTCATGTTGTAATGAAGACTGAAGAAAGGTGCATGAAGGATTTAAGCACCTACAAAACTAACTTYAGCAATTTAAGGCATCCCTAGGTAGATGTAGGCTTAGTAGCTCGCAGTGGCGAGTTCTAGAAGCCAGGCAAGTGCTTGGTATTTACATGTACAACCTGTAGAAACAGGACTTTCAAGGATCCCTTTTCAATATCCTTTGTCACCTCCTCACCTGAGTTTTCTCTATTAAATTMTCCTATGCTCCAAATTTGTATGGCAGATTGATTAGCTCTCTGCATTCCCCTTACTCCCACAGATTCTCTCGCTGGCCTAGGGGTATTAGAAAGCTGACCTTTSTTTGGTTTTTTGTTTTCTGGTGGATTAATCTGAGGAAAGGCAGAACGAGGTGCCCTCTGCACTGCTAAGCTGCTGCACGGCTGCTTGTTGCTTTGAACAGCAACTCTGTAGCGATACTTAAGAGTTTTTCTCTCGTGGGCAAGAAGACCGCACAGATCTTTCTCTGCAGCCTTTCTCTCACTGTCCTAGCTGCCTCTGTTGTGGAACCAAACGTACAACCTGATTAAGAGTATTTTCCTTTCTTTACAAATGGCAGAATAAAATGCTTATATTACTTTTCAGTCTTTTTAAGAACTGCATCCTGCTAGCAAGTTGGACTTGGATTTAAACTCAGATTTAAACAGTGAAGACTCATGGTGTGGGTGGAGATGAAGTGATCTTCATAATTAGTTGTCTTCATTAACATCTGTGTTTGCTCTTCAACAGTTGCTTAAGCTTACTTCTGGCTGTAGGAAGGCATGAGCCACTGAGGTTCATCTAAGCTCATGTAGTTCTCTTCTTAATTTAATGCTTGTAACCTCTGTRGTTAAATCCAATGCAAATGCAAATTATTTTCCTCTCCTCTGTTTTAAAATTTCCAGTGCAGGCATTATTAATTATTCAGAAAGATTTAGGCAGCCAACTTCCATTTCAAAAGCCCTGACATTCATTTCTGCACCATAAGAAACAATGGGTCCTAAGTGAATTGGTGATAGTGCCTCTAATCAGTCAGCTGTGAAGGTGTTGTTACAGCTCTGTCGTGATTTGATGTTGCAAAGGTATTTCTGGCTGCCAACATGCAGCACACACTATCTTACAGGTAATACAATAGCACACTTCTCAACTCTGTCATCAGAGGCATCAACCTCAGCTTTTTGTGTGTGCCAGCATTTGAGGAACTGCCTATTGAGCACAGATATGAGATGTAAGTCCCCAGAACCTCACAAGTCTTGAGTATTGCTGACCTAATATTTTATTTGACTAAAGTGTTCAGCATCTTCCATGAATCATTTTCAAGTCATAACCTTAATTCCTGTGCACATCTGACACCAGTTTCCTCAAATGTCTCAATTTAATTAGATTTTTTAGGTCAGTGTTCTAGTACATTGCAGTTGTTTGACTTTGTACATGTTTTAAGCACCTTTGTAATTAAATATAATATTTTGCCTAAACAAGCTTCTGATTTCCATACAAATTATTACTAAGCAGAGAACCTAATGTGGCAGTATTTAATTGTAAAAGTGAAGGTGTGAATGCAGTTTTTAAACAGAAACTATTGCTTGGTAATTGAAYATACCAGTAATGTATTTGATTTTTCTTGTGCTGCTTGAAAAATAAAATACATCCAGCCTGTTTAAAGTTCTGTCTGCTCAAAAAGCTGTATTACTTTTATAAATTAATCCCACCAGAAGACACTTGCAGGCATCTGGTTTTGATATTGGTAGCTGCTTGTAATTCACTGGCAGTCTTTTTGAAATTTGTCTTCCATTTAAACTGATTATGGATGCTGCTTTTTGCAAATTTAGGACAAGAGGATCCTCTAGYGTGACTTTTTGTTCCCTGTGGGGTGCTGCTCATTGTGAATTGATTGAAGTCTCCAGGAGGTCACAGACCAAATTTTGGTGTAGATTTAGCTTCAAAGTAACGTGTAGTTCCTGTGGATTGTGACATCTGGTCGAAATCAAGATGCTGTGTAAATTAATTGCTGCATATCCAATTCTCTGCCATAGTGAGCTGTTTTAAAACTTCAGAACTTCTACTTCTGTCGCTATACCTTTCTGAGAACAATGTGGTAAATGGGTGCTTCCAGAGGAAACTGACTGCCTTGAGCAACGTATCAATGTGAATTAGACAAAAGTTATGTCTAGAGAGTGGCTGCAGTTCTGTAAAATTTGTTAACATTTTTCTGACCACGTGCAAGTGGTCGTGCAAGTAGTTGTGCAAACACACTGAAAAATAAATTTACATAATGTTCTTTATGCACTGCAGTTTTACTTTCTTGCAGGTATTTGGTTTTCATTAAAAAGAGCAACATGGAGAGTATTCATTAAAGGGAGAAACACTACGTTATTGTACTATGATTAAAGATGTATGACAAATCACTTCATGGTGTTTTGAGTCTTTAATACTATAGTAGAGAAGGGACTGACTTAAAAAAGCAGGCAGAGCTTTACTTCTGTTGTTACTGGTCTTGATCCCATGCTTTATCAAACATTAGAAGTAGTGTTTGGATTCATAAAAAATATGGAGATGGATCACTTCGGTCAGCTAAATAGTGACCCTTAATCAGATTACCTTTATTCCCTGTGCATAACAGCTGTACACAGGTGGCTTGATCTCATTTGGGATGGAACTTGGAAGTCCAGCTGTCTTGACTCTTGTATAGGTTCCAAATTGTATAATCATACAGTGCTCCTCTTGTAGTAATATTCCAAAATCAACTGATAAAGTAAGATCCCCACATGAATTTACTGATCCAGGTCTTGCTCTCACCTGCTGGCTGCTGTTCGCTGACCTCTTCCATACCGGAGCTTGGGAGGTGTGTGAAGATGTACAGATGTCACATAAGCTGGCTTCTGGCATCAGGAGCCATCCCTCCATTTTATGGAGTCTGCTAATACTCCTCTGGGTTAGAGGCTCTATAAGACCTCCACCTCGCTGAACTGTACACATGAGAAGTGTTGTAGGAGGGAGATACTTTAAATACTTCTGAAAGTGTAACTAAACAGAACTTTGTGTGGCTAATGTAAACCATGAAGTGGAAAGAAACTGGTTTTAAGGGTAAGCCTACTTCAGACTCTGCCTAAATTAAAGCTCCTTTCATGTAGGAAGCCAGAGCGAAAGAGAAAACAATYTGAAGGTAGCTAGGAAAATGGAAACAGGAGGAAAAAGCCTAGCTAAAAAGTTCAGTGGTCTGCAGGTTTGTCCACAGGTGTCCCTTAGCTGTACTACAGTGTGGCAGGTGCTTGTGCATCTTAAAGAGAGGCATTGAGAACTGAAATGAGAAATAATGTGAAAAACAGTAGTGCTTTAAATCTTAATCTTTAGAATRTTTTCACATAATTCCTCCCCCTCCAAATTTAACTGTCCCTCTGATCCTCTTTCTGTATAGCTTGACACAATTCACTGCCCTAGATCTTCCTGATCCCTTACAACAAAAATTAAACTTGCAATTTTGTATGTATTTAAACAACTGTAAAAAATGAGGTAATGCATTAAAAATTAGCAGAGGCCAAACCACTTTGTTATTACTTTAGGTAAGGGAAAGTGAAAGTATGTAGGACTGACTTAAATTAGTTCTACCAGAAAAGAGGCAAACCTTTTGCAAGTACAGCAGAGCTTGAGGACACACAGAGTTGGTCCATTGAAACTTGTATGTAAATGTACTTCAAAGCTAAGTACAAGCTGCATAGGCTAAGATTAGGCTGAAGCTTTTTAATAAGACACTAGTTAGAACTCTGTGAAGGCTTTAATCATATTTGCTCTATTTATAAAATGAGAACTGCATTTTTTTGGGATGTTGTCTTTGTACCTGCAGAAGTCTTTCTCTAGTTCTACCACTAGTGACCACTTCCAAGCAGATGACAGTGCTTTGCCTGCAGTTTCCTTCTGAATTATGCAAGGAAAGAATTTAGACTTGAAAATAGCATTTGCCAGCTGTTTTCCTTTGGGGCTGAATACTGGCTCAGCAACTAGTTATGTAAGTGAACTAAYAGTATGTCTTTAGCATCACTAGAGAACTGTTCAACATTTGACTAGTCTTGTCTTTAAATACCATATTATTAATAGCAAATAAATTTTAAATAAGGTACTACATAACCTTGGACCATATAAATTACAAAACGTACAGGTAACATAGAAAAAAATATTAAAAATATAGATTAGCAGGAAGTCATGTAGACTGACTGTATTTCAAACGATGGTCCTAAATGGGTAAAATTAAGTTCTTCCAGGTTCTGTGAGGCAATTGTGACTTAGAGCCACCGCAATTTAGTATTTCCTATTTAGTATTTTCTTATTTCCCATTCAAATTTACCTGCTCGTTTGTTTTCCTTTGGTAAGAAACTATGCGTAAGATTTTAAACTCAAGCTGAAAGTTCTCAGTAACAGGACAAGCCCACTCTGCTCCTTCACTAGTGATAGATCATCTAAACTTAAACAACAAAGGCTTGTCCTAAAGCCTAATGCAGCCTGATAACAGCAGGGTGAAGTGAGAACGAGCCACAAAATTGAGCAGCCCATCGAGGCGGGAGTTACTTGGATACAGCTCATGTTTTTGCCTGAGGTATGTCATTCTCCAAATTGCTCTATAAAGGAGTATCACTGTCTTTCTTTTCATGTATGCTCTCTTGCAGAGGCTTGCAACATAAAAGCAATATAAACAGACCTATCAGCAGGAGCCCTTGAGTCACCTCACACCTCTTATCTAAAAAATGTAGGTGTTAAAAAAAAAGTTTATGTAATGGTAAATGCAAACGTGTTATATCACCCTCATAAAAAAAAGACTGGTAGCCTGCCATTGCTACTCTGTGTTCCGTAAACCCTCAYATGGCACAAAAGGCCAAAGCATCAGGAAGAGTTTTATGTAAGGCAGCTTTCTTATCTAAAGTTCCTTCTCTAGTCAAAAGCCTTAATAACTGTACAAGACCAAACTCTGTAAAGCCCCTTGATCTATAGGTGGTGTCTTTACTGAAAGCTGCAATTTTATTTACTGCAATAAGAAATTAAGAAAATTAAGGAAATTAATGGAATTAAGGAAAAGCCAGTGGCCGTTTGGACAGTGGAGTAACTAAATTTGCTCTTGAGTATTAAGGACTGAAAATAGGTCTGCCATCTTCTGAACTTACAGAAAATGTTCCTCATTACCTCCTTAATGCYTGCTSTTCTTCACTTTTCAGTAGTGCAGAATGTGTAGCATGATTGGGGAAGTGCTGATTTGCAAAAACGATAGCAGGGGATTTCAGTTCTATGTAAGCTTGACTTCCAATACCTAATTTCCAGCTTTTGCTGGCTGGTAAGCACAGTCAACTTAACATACTTGTCTCCAGGCTTTTTGCAGCTTAACTATTTCTAGCTGCCTTCAATAAGCTACTTGCTACAAATGCACATGGTGGGAGAGTGGCACAGCTCAATTTATTTCAACCAAAAAGCACACTCAGGCAGTTGGATTCAGTCTTTTTTAATAAATTAATGTCATTCAAAATACAGTGCCAGAACATGATGCAGCTGAACATGCTAGTAAGGTTTGTCATGAAGCACCTGTGTTCATGTTAGGTTGGCGGCGCCCCGCTACTGCTAGTGGTTCCTGGGATTAATGCCAGAGCAGCACTAGTCATCTGCTCTCCTGCACACACAGCACAGGGTATTCCTGAAGTTTGCTTCCCCCCCAAAGTAAAAAACCTGACAGCTAAGAGATATCTATACACAATCACACTACAGTAATGCTTGTTATTAAATTAACAGAAAATAAAGACCTGGTTAATCCACACTAAAACTTTGTTTTACAATGGAAAAATACATCAGCAGCAGGAAGTAATATACATGAGCCAATGTTACTGTAATACAGAATGTGGAGGCATTTACTGATTAAAGCCCCACATAGACCCGCACTATGAGGGCTGGCAATTCCTATTGCAAGCCCAGCAACTTAAGTCCACACCTGGTAATCTACCAGCTGCTTGGAAGACCTGTATTCTAAATAGACAGGTATAAGTTAGTGAAAATAGAATACATGCACCTCATCATACAGCTTGACTGAACCTGCAGTCATTTTGCCCAGCATGTTACCATACAATGGAAGATCTACCCTTCCTACCACAGGTAGATCCATGGGATTTGTTTCTTTTTCTTTTAATGGCATTACTATACCAACATAGATATTAGTATTAAGTGCAGCACAGTCCTTTAATTATGCCACACTGACAATTATATAACTAGCACTTAAGTAGAATATCCAGAAGTAGTTCAAATATAACTGGAAGATACTTTCAAAAGAGTTGTGACATCATCCTAGAAACAATAACTACTTTTTTTTCTGAAGCTAATTTTCTTGAACTGAGACTTCATAGAACTAGAATTAATTCTTTAGACAAGTCAGATGCTTAAGCTTATGATATACATATATTTTTCTCAATTATCAGATAATAGTATTTCATATTAYGGAAGCATATCTGCTCATTTCACTAATTCATACTGAATGGCGGCGARTGTTAGGTAGGGCATAAAAATACAACTCATGAAAGACAGCTCTGAGATTTCCGTTCCCAGACCTGTTCTTTCATAGCCATTTATTTCTTTCATTATTTTATAACTGAGCACAGACTCAGTTGTGCAGTCTAATTTGGGAGCTATACAGGTGGTAAAGTAACCATCTCCCCATCCAGCTCAAATTCATCAGCTCCGTCTGGTGAGAAGAGATACGTTGGAGGTTTCCACGGGGACTCTTCAAGGCAAGATGGATACAGCTTTCCTACAGTGCACCGGAAGTCTTTCCCCAAGTCCCACAGCACACGTTCCGATATGTGCTGCCTCAGGAACCAGCGGTCAAGTTCCAGGTCATACTGATAGGTGGCATACTTGGCTCTCTCGTTCATGTGAGTCTCCCGTATAAAGACACATAAGGAATTGGAGATGACAACGGCCCTGACGCACGGGTCAGAATAGCGCTTGGCAGGGATATTGGCTGCCATCCTCCACTCGTTCTTATTCACGTCGTAGATTTCCACTGTTACAGAAGAGCCGTCCACAGTACTGCTGGGGAGCCTTATACCCGAATTGCTGGCAATATGCAGTCCTCCAATATAGAATATTTTATCACCAAAAGCAGCAGCTGAAGCAAAACATCTACTTGTTTGTCGCATGGCCATCTCCACCCAGGCGTCTGACCTGGGGAAGTAGCAGTACATCAGGTTGTGTGCCATGACGTAGATGCAGTTGTGAACTGCCACTGCCGTGCTCCACTGCCACGCGCAGGGCAACGGGCTGACCATGGTCCACTCGTCCTTCTCGGTATCGTATCTCTCCACAGTTCTCCTGTTGAGCTCCCCGCCGACGCTGTCTCCCCCGATTGCATAGATGTACCCTTCACAGCACACCAGGGAGGGCTTGATGCGAACAAAGAGCATCGGCGTCTTTGGGAACCAAGTGTTCTGCTGCGCRTCAAACCAGTAAAAGCAATTCACAGTTCTGAAGGCAGCTTGGAGTTTGCTGCTTTTACTGTGATTGGTTTTTGTGTTTTTCAGAGGAACTTGCCCACCTGCTATATAGATGTCATTATCAGGAGTTACAAGCGTCCCAACCTTATGCAAGTCAGCAGGAGGGTTGCAGAGTTTGTAAACTTTCTCTGCCTGTGGGCTGTAACAGACAGAAGAGTAAAGACTACCAGGGTTTTCAGCAGCAGCTTCAATGAATATCATCATCTCCTCTTTCGTCATGCCAAGTCTGGGCTTGAAAAATTTGGGCATTGATTTGTACAGTCCTTGCACCACCACTGATTTATCATTAGGTGGCAAGCCCTGAAACCAGGCTCTCTGTGTTACTTCTGAAAGTGCATCGATTCGGATTTGGCTAAGAACAGAGGACAAATACTGCGAGCGTGATTCCGTGTTGTACTCCAGCCATAACATAGCAGCCTCACGCACTGTCTCCTCCTTTTCCACATTTAAATTGTCACTGCTTAAAATATCTATCAGTAGGTCATGTGACAGTTGCATGAAAGCCTCCTGGTGGTACACAGCTGTGAACTTGTGCTCCACCATTCTTTTAGCACTCTGTTTTAACTCTTCACAGCTGAAGAGATCAGCAAAACTTAATAGACGCACACAATTTTCTGCATTAATTTTTTTGATTAAGTATTCTCTACATCGTTGTAACACATCATCTACCTGTAATGCAAAGAAGAAACACACGAAGTATTACACAGACAATCTATGCTTTCGTGTACCACCAGCACATAAAAGTACCCACATCTGGTGTTGAACAACACAGTTTAGGCCTAGAATATGATATATACACAAAAATACAGCAGTGACTCACTCAACTGCTTCATACAGATCAAGTACACAACATGATTATGTCTGCTGGAGAAACTAATTTTCTAAATGTTAGCAGTGCACTGGTTTACTTCCAACCCTCCACAGGGACTGTAATGCAAGGAGGGATGGGTACATGAAGTAGTTTTGGCAAGCAACTGCTGTCTATACTGAGCGAACTGAACAAAAGTATTTCAAATTACTAAATAGGAAAGATTTTTTTAACAAGATAAAGAATAAAATGGTTCAGAGATTAGAAGCTGTTATTTCACCCTCACAACATTCCTACCTGTAAGAAGCAGGCAGTTTCATAGAGCTGCTCTACTGTGCTGTCGCTTATTGCCAAGTTACCCGTGTACGCATAAGTGATGATAATCTGCAGCGTGGCTGCATCCACATTCCTCAGGTGGACGTGTGTTTGTTTACTTTCACTCAGCCCACTCATGAACATTGCTCTGAAGAGAAACACACATATTAAGACAAGGATCAGCAGTGAGCAATCTTAAATATTCACCTGTAAGCCTTTGGTGATTACACTCCAAAAGGTGAACAGTCTTTTTGTTAGCCTGTTTACCGGTGTTTAGTATTTACCTTAGGCTAACATCTACTATTTAAGATAAAACATTTGAACAGAACATTAAAAAAGTACCATCAGTGCCTTCTGCAGAAATATTTTATATTCATGCAAACTCTTCTGTGTTTATCAGCAGAGAACTCTAATGATTTTGGAGTTTCAATGATGCAATTTAAATCTTTTTCTATGATAGGTGATAAGAGGGAAGAAACATCCTCCAGAAAATACTGTTGAAATGTACACAGCTAGATTCTAAAACAAAAGCAGCAGATTTATGTAATGGACTGAGCTAAGTCATATCAAAAAGGATGCTCCTCTGGGAGGAGAAGAAATGGAGCAAGGACTAGCATGCCATGATTTATTCCTTATATACCATTCATCATAACATGCAGTAAACTTTAAATTTGCAGGCAAAACTCAGTAACAGAAAAACCTATCAGATCTGGTCTGGGAAAAAAAAAAAGCACAAGTATTTCCATTACATCTTCCCGAAAAAGAGTAGAAAAGCAATTTAAAAAAAAAAGGTTATTGTTTCCTTAATGTTTTATACACCTATTGCCCATTCTGGTATTTTAACTGCAACACAGTTAAGAAATAACTGGAATCTGGTACTATRAACCATGTACTTGTCAATTTTCTTAAAACAGGGGACATTGGTTTTAAGAGCTTTATATTGATTCAGGTTTGGTATTTAYGGTTGTGTTAAAAATTCAGCTCAAGGCTCTTTATATTTATTTGGTGGGATTTTTTTTAAGGAAACCAGGCATGAGAGAAGTTAGAAGGGACAGTGGGGACACCCTTTAGTCCTGCCTCTGGCTGCAGAGGAGACGGGGACATGGAGATAGATACGCTCCTAAGCAAAGCCATTCCAGAAAGCATCCGATACAAAGACAGTATCCCATCCCCTTTTCTCTAGTTGTCTTCCTAAGCTCCTTAACTCAGGGCAACTTGCATTTTTGGAGAGATCACTGACTAAGTGAGTATCAACTTGCCATGCAGCTATTTAAAGGTAAGCAAGAGGGCACAAGAAGGTATAGAGACTCCACAGGAAGAAAGAGGGAGCTGTGGGAGACTGGCTGTAGCTCACACACACACACTGCTGAGAAGCCTGTGCTGGAGCAGGGCTGCACATCGTTCTGACACAAAGATGGAAGGTAAGCTGGCTGCAATCACATACAATGGCTGGATCATACCAAAAGATGCTTTGCTTTTCTTCCCCCTCCTCGAGGGCTATCAATTTTTCATAATAAAGCTAAATTTAGGAAGCTGAGCATCTTTGTGTAAACCAAAGTGGAGAAGAAAAACAGAACATGACAAAACCACAAGTCCGATACTTCTTTTAACTGATGCCAAAACCTCATTCCATAAATAATAAACAAACACATATGAATAAGAGATTTGACTGCACATTCTGATGTAGCACACTGCGTGGACTCATGACAGCTTTCCAACCTTATGATTAACCACCCACATTAAATCTGGCTACATTTCCAGTGGCTGTTATTTTACAAACTGTTGGAACTAGATCATCTGCACAAGGCCAATGGTAATAATAATTGTCTAGTGATCACACAATACTTGTTGCTAAAAATTGGACCAGATTCATCTGAGATGAAAAAATAAACACAAAAGCCAGCAGTGAAAAAAATTTCTGTGAAAGTAATAAATTAATCCTTGAACAGTTTTCTACAAGGAAGGAGACAAAATACAGAAAACATCTTACATGTGTTCTGCATAGTGAGCCCATCTCAGGAAAAGCAAATTTGCAAAACCTTCCTGTGATTAAACAGGAAAGCTACAATCCCTCCACAATGCATCAGGAAGGTAAAACGTGTGGATGTCACCAAGACTGGTTTCAAGCTTCAAAATTCCTTCTAGACAGGCAGATTAATTATACTGTGTCRCCAACAAAAAATGATTAATCACTGCAGAAAATTCATGGTGCCTCATCATCTAGGTTTTACTATGAAGGTATTTGCAAAAGTGGCAGCACTCAACGTAYATTATTAATAAAAACTTTTAAAAAGACAAAAAATTTGGAAAACGAGCTACTGAACTAAAAATTTCAACAGTATCTGGGGCGGGGGCATGAAACAACAAAAAAAAAAGAAATCAAACCACACACACAAAAACTCCTCTTGCATTGCCACAATACTCAAGCAAGGGAAGAGTTTCTGGCTTCTTTGCTGAGCAGAGAAAAGCAGATGATTCAGAAAAGAAAGCCATAAACTTCCATAGCAATCCCTACTTTTAGCCGATGCTTCTATTAAGAAACTACAGTTAAACATGACAAAGGAATTCCCACAACCAAGTCTCAATGATCYCTTGTTATCCTACCTTGGGAAATAAAAACAGATTAAGTATTTTAAAGATTAAGTGTGAAGAATAAGAAGTTTACTAATTATTCAGACTCAACTCCCTAAAGAAAACGAGCCACCACAAGTGTGATTTTTTTTTCTCCCCACACTTACTGTAGAAACTACAATACCTAACTAGAGCAAGTCACAGGGTGCTAGAAATTTTATTTTATTCTTTTGGTGTTGTAATTAAGGATATTTTGGTTTTTTACTTACTTCACTGATCTCTAAGTCTCTGCAATACAYTGTTAATCACATACTATTACACTCAAAACCAGGTATCACAGATTTTATAAAATTTGAATACTTACCTGAAATATGAGCTGCAYGTTGCAAGAACCATCTTATGGCAGGGAAATTCAGTGCCCTCAACAATCAACACTATGTCAGTTAGCAACTGCTGCTCATAAAAGAATTTTAACTGCTCCAGCAAGGATACAGCATACTCTGTATTTATCTGCCTCTCGTCCTGGGAAGACATGACTGTATTCCATTAATATTTCCAGGACCAGAGAAAAAGTCAAGATCTTTTCACCAAAGAAAGGTCAGTYGAGTGTTTCTGAAGTAGCCAGGAAAGAAATGGCAGGAGGTCTGTAGCCTTCAGAAGTGATACTGATAAAAAAGGCAGTGTTATCTTGAACTGCTGAATCAATGTTTGAGACTTTGACCTACTATTAGGTCATCATGCTTTTGACTTGATGTCCCAATCTGTTCAGAGACTTTCAAGAGTGTCTGCAGAGCTCCCGTTGAGATCTGTCACGCAGCAAACAAATGAGCAAAAGTGAAGTCTGAGGTAGATTTCTTGGTAACATCTCGTGATCAGTGGCTGCACTTGACTGACTGAAAGCAGGAAAATAAAATTAATTTACACATTAGCACTTTTTGAAAACAATTTCATAGACAATTACTTCTAAGGGGTAACTATCAAGTATTTCTAAATTAGTACTTCATTCCTTGCACTAAAATCCTTCGAGGAAAAAAATTTAACAAAAGTATCAAAGAGAAATGAAAAGCAGAGGAGTTTGTACACTAATTCTCATATGACCTAGACTCACAAATCAAAACAATTTATTTTGTCAACACAGTTCTTGAGGCTGGACAGTTAAARCAAGGTTCAGCAAGGCTTTATTCCTCCTCAAAGAATTACTCAGATCTCCCACTGAATACACCTGTGAATTTCATTCAACCACTGATAAGACAGCCACTTTTTCCCCCCGTTTCTATATGAAATAACTATTTTTTCTGCTTCTTTGTTTTTGTCTACTTAAAGCTTATCAATACCAGGCCACCAAAAATATAAATACAGTATCTTCAACATTCCATCACTTTCCAACTAAACTCTCAACACCACCACCAACCTGTTTATTTCACCTTTGGCATCCTAGTAGAGAACAAGCAGAACTAGAGCTAAGGCTTTAAAAAAACAACAACAACAACTACCCCCCCTAAAAACCTATATTCCCAATGCTTACTTGATTCATCTTCTCCATGCAGAAAACATTACCATTAACACACACCCATTAACATTTCACATTCTGGTTTTTTTTCCCTCCGATTCATTTCCATACAGCCAGGTAAGCTTCACTGCTGCAGACAGGAGAAAAGAAAAACAAGGAAATAACAGGAGCAAAGGGATGCTGGAATAGCAGGGCTCAAAACACCTACAGTGGCTACCAAAGTCTATTTTCTTGTTTGGACATTTCTCCTCCTCTTAAAAATGGGGTCAGGTTTTATTTCATCTTCCATGTGAACACAAAAACATAATTAAGAATGGGATAGTTGTGACAGTAAAATTACCATCATAATGGGCACCAGAGTACCACAGCTATCAAATGCTTCCAGATTTATTTAATCTTKAACTGTTCTTCTGCATTCCAAAACTGAGGAATAACCAGGACATGTTTGTCTTATGCCTAAGACATCGCTACCATTGCAATTCATGATGAACAGAGAATGCAACAACAACTTGTGTGAAATGACATTCTTTAAATTTCACACAAAAATGCAAGACCTAGTGTAAGACGAAGGCTGTAGAAATACCTGCCAGCCATATCAAAGAGCTACTATTTCAACACAGCCCTGCCTGTAATACAATTCAGAAACAGCTGTCTTTCAACGTTCACTCACTTGAAACAGATATGCTTAATTAATGCCACTTTAATTACTACTAATTTAGTGTCACTGATATTTTTCTTTTTCAGTGAAGAAACATACACAMACAGGAATCTCAAACTCTTAGTTTTCCCTGGTTGGTCAACTGAAAAACAGTCCAGATAGTCAAACCCAATGCTCACTGTTTGTGTTAAGACAGTTAATTAAGGAAAACAGAAAAGGTCTTAGTATTTGGGGGAAGAAGTAGATACTACTGTTTGTTACAACAACAGATACTAGCACAAGTCTCAACTTCAGGCCTTCAAGTTTCATGTACCCTCTAAAATGGCTAAACCATAAATATATCAAGGATATACAGAGATCTAAAGCAGTGACCTTCTGCTTCAGGTCACAGCTTCTTTCCACCAAGTCAGTRTGCATCCCATCTCTCCACCACTGACCACTCTCCCAGTACTCTTATAACAGCTTACCATGCAACCTAATCCATTGACAGATTTTGCACTGAACTTTAAATGGCTACAGAGACACACAGACTTCCTAAGTGTGTTAGGCCCACAGAAATAGCTTGTGGCTCTGCTGGTATCCTGGGTCTCTCTACAGCATTGTTTTTCCTGGCTTAGGAGTAAAGTTTCAAGAACAATACAAGCCGGTGGATGAAGCTCTGTTTGGGCAGAGCATCAATAATACTGAGCTTTAGCAAAAGAAGTCATTGATACCATTACTTCCTTTTCTGATGTAATTGTAAAGAATATTTCTTCAGAAACAGGGGAAAAAAGAGGAAAATTAATATGCACTGGTTCAGTCACTAAGTACCAGAACCAGTCAAGGATGCCATGGAGAAATTGATATATACCTGCTAGTAAGATTAAAGACATTTTTGGCAGCATGCAGCTGACAGTCAATAACTGAAAAAACAGACCTGTTCAGAACAAGATGAGTTGAAACTGTGAAATTAATTACTATAAATAACTGGAACATTTGAGTACGACCCTCAGTAGCAGAAAAGATTGAGGAGATGACAGGAGTCCTATTGCAGAACATTTATGTGATGTGGGTCACCTTTGAGCTGTACACTTACAAAGCTGGAGTCTTTGGTTTACAGGAAACCATGTCGTGTACTCCAGGGAGGTGCACATGGTAGGAACATGCTACGTACATGATTCCTGTTTTCCACATCCATACTGTGTTTTGCTGCCAACAATAACCATTTGCTAAAGAACAAAGTTTTGTATTTGTCAAAGTCAGGAGTCACATCCCATTCCCTTGTAATGGAAATAAATACATCAAGGACCTCTGAATTTCTAGTCCAAAATTGCCATAATTTATATTGTCATTTGCTCAAGAGAAGTGAATCTGTTCAAAACATTAGGATAAGTGCTGAGAACACAATTTAGTGCCTGGAAAATCATCCAAGATTACCTACCTCTCCGCCATCTCTTTGGAGAGTTCAAGATAATTTTAAAGGAGATACTCTCCTCACTTTGGAGGCTGAAAAACTTGAGGCACTGAAATAAAAAGCAGCTTGTCCAAAGCCATGTACTTCCAAAGGAAAAATATAAGAGGCTCAGCTCTTCCCACTCCCAACTCAACATCTCTCTCACTGCACTGTGCCTGGTTGGCATACACTTCTTRGATCTGAGACAAATGAAAAACTATGGGCTTGAGAAGATGTCTACAGATGCACTACTGTCTACTGTAGTTCCAATAACCATACAGCAGTGACCATTTCTCATTTCTGGATTAAATGATCCACAGTTGAAATTAGCTTAATACCCTGAACTGAAATTCTGATAGCATAAAAATAAGCCTTGAATACGAGTTCTAGGAATGAGACTTTCCCCTTCAACAATGTCGCTGGAGTGACCATTTTGTTCTGGGTAACTTCTTGGAAGCCAGCTATCCAAAACAGGACTGGCAGGTAGCTGCTGGAAGGCCACAGGGTGCTGCATTGCAAATGAAACCAAGTAATCACCGGGTGATCCAAAGTAACTCCCTATCAAGCTGAAGAGCAACATTAAGTAACACGTTGATAAGAGGGTTTGTTTTTAACTAATTATTCCTTTTCACTTAAGYAATTTTAATGAGGTGGCTTGTTAACACTTGTTCATGTACTTCAAATCTGAATGAGACGATTCAAAAAATTAGTCATCAAATGTTAATGAGTTATGGGATAGGCTATTAATTGCCTTCCTTGAATCTGTTTATTTTCTGAGGTCAGGCAAAGACTGATAAACAGAGATATATACTGCATTACATATGTGGCAGTGTTAGCACTATACTTCAAAGCGTAACATGGAATAAGTATGTAGACTATTTCCAGTTTGGTAGGGAAAGATACAAGATACATAGATACAATATCCTTCAACTGGACTCATTAAAAAAATTAATTACTTTTTTCCCCGATTTATAAGAAGTGCAAAAGATACATAGGCATCTTTTGGTTTGTTGGTGTGGTTTTTTATATATTTTGATACTAGGAAAATAAATAAGTCCTTCTGAAGATCCCATTAATTAGTCTGTCAGATTAGATGCCTAACTTCCCACAAAATGCTGGGAAACACTTAAAAGACCTATGAAAGTGTCACAGGTTCCCACCTGCATCTTCAGCCATCTAAATACCTCCTGAATTCTAACTTCACTAAAATTCACACTTCAATAAACACACTTCATCTTCTGTACGTCTGGAAGAAAAATTTTAAAAATCCTCAGCAATCAAAACTTATCTCCTTGGACATTCAATTTATTTAATCTAGTTTTAAGTAATTTTAAAAAGAACTTYAAATACTACTTTTGTGCACTTTCAATCAAATTCCTATTTCCATCCAAGGGCAGCTTCATACAAATSACAAGTAAAAACACGTCTAAAGAAATGAGTCATTCACTATTTTTAACATAATAAAAGGTCAGAATTTAGACCTGAACAACCATAAGCCAAACTACACAAGCCTTCGTGTGTGTGGAGATAGCAATCCTCCCAGCTAGAAACACAGCACCCAGCTCAGGCACTTGAATACTTGGTTACTTTTAGGGATATTCCGAGTTACAAASCAAGGAGTTTCAGAACTATTATACTAGCTAACAGCAAGGGGGAATGGGAGTACTAAAACTGATTAGAATCAATTATGTAAATCGACACACTTAGCCAACAGATCTCAAAGACAGGAAAGAAAGGAAGAAGAAAAAAGACTTGGAAGCTCTAGAGTCTTCAGTAATGTATCAAATTTGCATCCTTGGCAGTGAGAAAGAAATAGGTAATTGATGAAGCAGTTCCAGACTTGGAAGTTTTCCTCTCTTCTAAAGCCATCAAAGGTGTCTTTGATAGCACTGCAGTCCAGAAACCTGAGGACATCAAGGAGATTCTAATAAGGCAACAACGTGAAATTTCACTAAAAACAAGGACAGATTTATTTCTACAATGTTATCTTGAAAATGACTATTCACTTGGAAACTAGTTCTATTTTCCATACATATGATGTTTRGGAGGTGAGTTACAACTTTGAGGTAGGTGAGTTTTCTGAAACTACATAGAAGCTAGAGACTATAAGTGTCAGACTCCATGCTAACAACATGTTTGGTCACAATGCACTCCTGTTTTTCTGCTCCTAAAGGAAATACCTGCTCAGAAAGAAAATTAGCGCATGATAAACCAACAGCTTGAACTGGCAACTGGACTTCTGCAGTGAGCACAAGTAGTTTCCATCCCCAAGGGTGTTTCTGTTTTGTGGAAAGACTTGACCTGTTTTGGAAAATAAACCTTTGGAAAAAAGTGGGCCATGGATGTCTCCAGTAGGATCCAGCCACGTATCCTGTATGCACAGGAAAGCATTTTTTTTTTCCTCTGAACTCTAGTACCTTAATGAAGCCAGTCTGTTCTATTTAAGAACTTAACTTCCAGCTTACAAGTATGTGTCATTCTCTTAAATATTCAATGTATGATGCTTAACTATAAATTCAAGCATTTCTACATTAAGAAATTAATAATTAATGTAGCTTAATTAATTATAAGTTAGTTCCTGAAAGGTTAAATTTTATAATTAATACCATATTCATRCATATGAAATTTATTTTCAAAGTGCAAGAGTCATTAAGCTAAGAAAGCGAAATTTTAGGTTTGCACCAATTCTGGTCTGTTTCATAATCACATGACCAAAACAAAAAAGCCTGCTTCAGAAAAGAAAAAAACAACAACCACCATCTGTCTAAAATGTAGTCAAAAATATTAAATAAGCAGCAACGACTTTTCTTCCTCTTTGGTGTGTTCCTGAAAGATGCTGCTTAYGCATCTTTGAGTATAAAGGGCCTTTTCTACTTGACACACAAAAACTATTAGCAAAGAGGTGTGACACCTACATTCAAATCGTGAGACTACATGATTTATGCATCTGACTACATTAAATACTAAAAATTACCTATTTCTACAGGTACCTTTCTGAGAAATTGAAGTACATTGAGTGTGCATTTTAATAATCTCTTAAATACATCGTCTGAATGAMATTCACACAGATGCAGCCCTAGGTGAGCTCACAACAGCACGTGGCCTTTCAGGCCCACTATGATCACAAAGTAGATGTACATGGTGCAGAAAAGCCAAGCTGTGGCTTTGCAATAAAACCTCTAAAAACGCACACGCCAAGTACAGCACAAATCCATTTCTAAATCATAATTAAAGTTATTTCAAAAGCAGCAGGTATTTATCCCGTTCATAGCAGAAATCATGGTAAACACCGGAAGAATCTTAGGCATGCAGATGTGTTAACTTCAAAGCTATACTATGCGTTTATTTAGTCCAGAAAAGCTTACTAAGAATTATTTGACTCTTCAAAGTCACATATAAGCACTGAAGCCCACCCTCGGTCACTGCAGGTACCCATAGTGTATATATGCACACAACTAAAGACATCAGTAGGGAAACGTGGGGGCAGCTACAAGGAATGGCAATGCCACTACACTGCTGTTCTYCTCCAACACTTCCTCGCCTGTGTCCCTCCGAATACTGCCAACACAAGCACCGAGCTTTCAGCCATCCCCACTCGGTCAGCCCAAGGGGAGCCCCGCTGTCACAGTCCCCTTCCCGTCGGCGGGACGCGGCGATGCGGGACTAAGGGCGAGAAAAAACAYTTCTTCCCTCTCCGCGATGCTCAGGTGCGCCGTCCCGTCCCTCCAGCGCCTTAATCCCTTTCCTGCTTCCCTCCGGAGGCAAGGGGACACCTTAGCGCTCCTCCAACACCGCCGCMCTCCCCGCTCAGGGACGGCCCCGCTGGCCTCTCCTCTTCCTCCCGGGTCTCCCGGGAGCCGGCCCAGCCCGAAGGCGCGGAGGCGGCCCCGCTGCCTCCTCCGCCGGTGCTCGCCGGGCCCGGGGCCACGGCCGCCGGACGGGAGCGGCCGCGGCGGGAGGGGGCGGGCGGGAGCCGCGCCCGCCTGGGCRCAGGGAGCCGCTGCCGCAGAGCCCCCGCGGGCTCCCCGGGGACCGAGGACCCCTCGAGGCGGCCGTCCCCCCCGCGAGGACGGGAAAGGGCCCGGCGGCCGCAGCGCGGCGGGACGTGAGAGCGGGAGCGCCACCGCCGCCGCCATCCTCCCTCCCCCCCCTCCGCTCCGGACAAACCTCCGACCGCCGCTTCCTCTTCTGCCTCGGCGTCCCGACCGCGGGCGGCCGGGGGGAAGCGGTGGGGGAGGAGGAGGATGCGGCGGCGGATCCGGTCTCTCTCCCGAGCTGCGGAGGCGGCGGCGGCGGCGGCCGCTGGGCGCGCACGCGCTGCTGCTGTTGCCGCCGCCCCCCCCCCCCCCCCTCCCCCCCCCCCTCCTCCTCCTCCTCCTCCTCCTCCTCCTCACCCGCCCGCCGTTACGGAGCGCCGCGCCCGCCCCGTCTGCGCATGCTCGGCGCGAGGCGCGCGGCGCTGGGGGGCCGGCCAGGCCCGCCCCCGGTTTCCTGTTCCTTCTCCCGCCCGTCAGCGCCCCCTGCCCGCGCGCACCGGGAGCGGCGCTTCCCGCGGGATGGCGCGGGGCCCCCGGCGCCCTCTGGTGGGAGGAGCGACCCACTGCGGCACAGAACCCATCGGCTTAGAAAAGACCTCCGACATCCCCGAGTCCAACCCGTGACCGAACACCACYGTGTCAACCAGACCGTGGCACTCAGTGCCACATCCAGTCTTTCCTTAAAACACCTCCAGAGACGGTGACTCCACCACSTCCCTGGGCAGCCCTTTCCAATATCTAACCCCTTCTGTAAAGAAATTCCTCCTAATGCCCAACCTAAACCTCCCCTGGTGAAACYTGAGGCCCTTTCCTCTCATCCTGTCTCTGGTTGCCTGGGAGAAGAGACCAACCCCCACCTGGCTACAGGCTCCTTTCAGGGACTTGTGGAGAGTGATAAGGTCACCCCTGAGCCTCCTTTTCTCCAGGCTAAACAACCCCATTCCTCATAGTACTTGTGTTCCAGACTTGCTGCAGCCTGGAGGCCTGTGGGTTTCAGGGTTAATGCCCAGACAGGTCTCACTCTGCATCCCAGTGCCTCCTTTTCCCCCTGGGACCTGTCTTTGGTCCTTCAGCCATCGTGAAATCCTGGAAAATGTCCTATGGCCAAGTGTGGGTTTGCTGCCCCTGGAGCAAAGTCTGCCCAAAATTTGTGGGGACTGGAGCTTACCTCAGGATGGAAGGAATTGACAGGGGCACAGGAGGCTGAAGGGAGGTATGAGGGAAAGGAAAATCCTGAGAACATGCACCTTTTCAAAAACCAGCCAGTGTTATTTATTTTCTTTATTTTCCTTTGGGTCCATCCACCAAGAGAAAGGCTGGAAATTTCATCCCAAAGAGGTGGAAGTATGAGGGATGCAGGCTGGAGATCTAAAACATCCGAGACAAGTCATAGAATCATAGAATGTTAAGGGTTAGAAGGGACCTTAAAGATCATCTAGTTCCAAGCCCCCAGCCATAGGTGGGGACACCTTCCACTAGACCAGGTTGCTCAAAGCCCCATCCAACCTGGCCTTGAACACTTCCAAGGATGGGGCATCCAACAACCTCCCTGGGCAGCCTGTTCCAATGTCTCACCACCCTCACAGTAGAGAATTTATTCCTAACATCCAGCCTAAATTTCTCCTCTTTCACTTTGTACCCATTACTCCTTGTCCTGTCACTACAAGTCACACAAGTGACCAGTGCACAAAGTGCAAGAGCTGCTTTCAATGGAAAGGACAAGCTTTGGCTGTGGAGGTCTGCAAGGAATAGATCAGTAATCCTTCTCAGGCATTTTATAGTTTGTGTCTTGGTGCAAAGGATATGTTCAATCTGAACATCATAGAAAAAAAAAAACAAACAGAAATTTTGGGAACTTCCCAACACAGAAGTGCAAACAGTCTCTAAGCATCCATACCCCTTTGTTTTTCCCCTAGTCACTCCACCTGCCTGCACAGYGCATGCATTGGGCTTTCTTCTCTTGCCACCTGCCCCAGGACTGGTGCTCTGTCATTTGGAGAGGTGCAATTCCAGAGCAGCAACTCAGACTCTCATTTCCTGTAAAGACCCAGGGCAGAGTCAAAGTGCAACTTCACATTTCATAAATTCCTGTGACACACGGTGCAGTACACTATGCCGGAATAAGAGCTTCTCCTGTTCATATGGAAAAAGCCTTTGTCAGCCCCCTTAGCCATGTTAGAATGGAAGAGCATTGCTGCCTTTACTCAGTACTGAACAACTAGTAAACCTTGAAACTAAAAGTAAACGTGGCCTTGCATTGGCTGATTTTTTTTTTCCTACAAGAAGCATCTTTAACTGTAGTTTTAATCAGAAGATTGGTAAAACTTTCTTTAAAAAAAAAAAGTTCCAATATTACAAAAGGGAAATAGTGGATTTACTTGGAGATGCAGCTTAAACATCTGCAAGATGAGACTGCCAGCTTTCTGTACACCAGCTGAAGGCCGTTACGCCTGTTCCTATCCTCATGTTTTGACTCTCCGCCCACACATCGATGGGAAAAGGTCCCTTGCCTTACTGTTAAATGAGCCTCAGGTGGRAGGAGGAGTGGACAAGTAGCAGCTGCCTGCCATAAAGAGGGTGAGCAGAGGATGTGGTTAGTTTCTTGCTGGGCTGTGAGCAGCAGCAGCATGGACTTTAGTTTTTGGGGCTCTAAGGGGGCAGGAATAGCTTAGTTCTTGTAGGGGGTTTTGTTTGGTGTTTTGGTGGGGGTTTTCTCCTTCCCTACATCTCTCTCTAAGGTCAAAGTAATTCTGGGAGCTTTGGCCTGGGAGAGTCTGTAGGCTCTTTGGTACTTTTAAGAGCTGCACAGGCCACCCTAGATGGAAACTGAAGAGGGCTCCAGCGTTCCTAGTGTTCTGAAACTCTAGCCTGTGCGGTGTGCTAGTTTGTAACAGGTCTTGAATTAATTCTTTTTTCTGTGACTCTGAAGTGCTTGAGTTCTCCAAGGAGTTGAGCTTCTGTGTTCTCTGATTTCTTATATTCTTGCTTATAAGCTATAGTGATAGGGTTGTATTGCTTGCATGGGTAGGAATAGACTGAGCTTAGTGTATTAGTTAACTGAGAAAACATTGAAGTGTGGGAGGGAGTTCAGTCTTGTGAATTTTATGTGGCTCTGAATGCAAGCTTAAGGATTTTGGTGGGGTTGTTTTTGGTACCTATCATTTGATTTAAGCGTAGGAAGCATGGTGTCACTGAAATAATCGTTTTACTATGTTACTTAGTTATAGATGTTCTTAAGTATATTATAAAGTACAAATCCTGAATTGATAAAGTTCTTGTTGTGATGTGTAACAACATAYGCATTAGCATTAAGAAGTGTTTTCTTTCTGAAACATTAAATGTCTGATTGTGTAAAGCCTTCTATTTTTTTTTGCTTTTGTTTTTTGGTTGCGGGGTTTTTTTGTGGCCTCTTGCTCAAGGCTAATTGACTGAAGGCTTTTTTACTTCATTGGCTGGGATACTACTTATCTGGATGTATGCATCTAAGACTACCGAAGTCCTGTGACTCTCCTGTGCCTTTAAAGCGTGTTACAAGGTTGGCTTGAAGGACTAATGTTGAGAGCTGTGTATAAAAGCTTGCTTAGAAAAGGACAACTGAAATATTTGACCTTGATAGTAATGTCAACTTTCTACTTTCTGTTTGGAAGATAGTAACGTTCTTTTGGAATGATATGGTTTCTTTGCACAGGGAGAGGAATGTCTGCTAAATTCTGACAGAGCATAAAAATAATTAGGTCACGCAGTTTAAGTGGTTGATAATGATCACTTATCTCTTTCAGTCTTTAAAGAAAAATGAATACTGCCTCAACTTCAGAAAGTGGATCGTATTCCACAAACCACACCAGRCCCTTTTTTTATGCACAGCCATCAGCACAACAGCTTTATCCAAATCCATGGTACCTCAGTCATGCATACAGTCCATACTGTGTACCTGTTCCAGGTAAGGTAAATGAGAGCTCTCTGGGGTACCTTTGCTTAGAAATTTACTGCAAAACTGTAGGAAACAAGTATGTATCTGTATTAATGAGCTGCTTGGGAGTTTAAGTAATACTTAATAAATCAGATTTTTGACATCTATAGCATTAAACTAATTCTGCCTTAAATATGTAGCTTGTGTGCTGGAAAGCATCTGTTTCTGGAGAATGGAAACGAAGCAAAATACTAAGTAATAGTCATCCTGCAGACACAGAGCTCTAGAATAGGCCTAGCAATTAATATGCGTTTGTATAAACGAGTTCTATATGTGCACGCATGATAGGTATGGATATATGCAAGATTTAAAAAATTTTTAAAAATAATTGTAAGAAAAATATTGTTAAATACACTTTGTAAGTGCTACACCCATGTTAACTTCTATCTGGAGCTGTCTTTTTCAAAGACAATACTATAGCAATAGTCCATAAAATAGCCAAAAATGTACAGGAAACTAACTGGTGAGGTTTCCAAGGAATGAAATCAAGCTCTGGATAAGTGTGGCTGTCCAGATAAGCTATTCCAAAATAAAGAACTCTCTCTGAGTTTTTGCAGCAGATTTGCTTCTAAGCATCGAAAGGTGGAGTGTTTTGTTTACCTGTGTGTCTGATCTTATAGCTCTCCCTGTCTATGCAAGTAAATATTATTCAGGATGGCTTATTTCAGAAAGATGATATATTTGTCTCTTCTTTCTGTCACCAATGTCTAGGCTTCCGAAGTGGAAATCCGTATTTTCCATTTTATTCTGTTTCACTCCATGAGTACCCTGGATTTTTTGTTCCACAGCATCCAGTGGATGCAAGAATTAACAGAAGGCCTTATTTTAATGCTGCCCCACCTTCCCCTATGTTTTATCATGCAACAAGATTTAGACACTATAACAGCTCTGGGAAAAAAACAGAGACAAAAGAAACACAGACTGATCCTAGACAGCCTGAGAGCAAGCAAAAAAAGCATCAAGATATCCGCACAGAAACGAAAGGTTGTGAAGCAGGAAATATGGCCTGTGTTTCTCCTGGTATAGGTACAGAGACTGAAAGTACTTCAGAGAAACAAGATTCGTTTGGATCTTCCATTGTGGTAGACAGAGAGTTTCATAATAAGAACCCTGCCAGCTCTACACAGTATAGAAATCTTCCTACTGGAAGCTATGCCTTTGAGAAGGAAGAAGTGAGGATAGAATATGGAAATGGCTCTCCAGCTATTCAACTGTGGAAGTCCTTTAAAGAAACGATCCCTTTATATGATGTGGCAAGCGGTAAACCAGTTCCAGAGAACATAGTGCCCCGAGACTTATTTTCTGTTAGCTCATGTGAAGGCATGATATATGGCCCTCATGAAGGGGAGAAAATGGTGCCAGGAGCTTCCTTAGATGAGCAAAAAGCTGTTGTCACCTCCAAACAGGGTGCTGAAACTGTGCAAGAGAAAGATGTCCAGAATAATGAAGTGAATATGGATGCAGAAAAGCTGGCAAAATCGCCCCCAGGTGAAACCATAGCAGTGCAAATCACAGAGTTGGCAAGATCTGTTGGTGTAGATCAGCCAGTGGTAAGACAGGATGTGGTGATAGCTAAGAAATCTAGCACTAAAAAATCTGCAGGCTCAAAAACTTCTCAAGAAGAGCCCAGCTTTATTCAACAGGCAGGACTACTTCCATCTAATATGGAGGTAATGAGTGACTTGAGTTTTCAGCAGAAAAAGCTGAATTTAAGCCATGGCGCAACCGAGAGTCATACAGATAAAAGTATTTGGTGTGACAAATCAGTTGAGAAATATGCTCCTTCTAGCAGCTGGCTGGCTTGTTTGGACAGTATGGACACAAACTACGACGTTTGTTTGCCACAAAGGAAGCATCAAAGTGTAATCAGTCTTTCTTCTGATGACATGTCCTCTAGAGAGGAAGGCTCATCGATTGATAATGCTCCCATGTCTTATTTTGTCCCTGACTATGTGCTTCAGAAAAGCATGTATACTTTTCAGAAAAGTACAGAGGGCTTGGAGAAAGAGAAAATCAAAAGTGGTGGGTCCCTTAATGAAGACGAAGTGATAGGAAAAGACCAGGTGAACAGCTTGAATGACCAAGATGTCAACTCTTCAAACACAAAGATTAAGGAGGCTTCCAATAAAGGTAGAAAGCTGGAAGCCCTTTCTAGATCATCTAGCAGGAAAGAAATCAACTCTCTCCACAAAAAAGCAACTAAGAGTTTGTCAGAAGTTGAGGACTCTGAAGAATATTCTGTGAAGGGAGAAGAGGAAGATGAAGATGGAGAGGATGAGGAGGATGAGGATGACATGGATGAAATGGAGTATTTCTTTCAAGAAGCCCCTTCATATGGAATCTTGAAGCCAAGTAAAGGACACTTCTACCAA
Source organism: Amblyornis subalaris (assembly GCA_018881555.1). Lineage (NCBI taxonomy): Eukaryota > Metazoa > Chordata > Aves > Passeriformes > Ptilonorhynchidae > Amblyornis > Amblyornis subalaris. The sequence goes on along the minus strand of JACAXG010000180.1, from coordinate 135,757 downwards.
GTTGGCCAGAGAGTGCTTTGGAAACCATCTAAAAATGCTGTACCAGCACAATTAATTAGCTGGCCTGCTCAAGAGAAAATAAAAACTAGGAGTGGGCTTGTTGAAAATATTGGTGTAGTTTACAAGCCAAAGAAGAGAGAACAAGATGAAGTTGTATACAGTGACTATGGGTATTATGGAAGAAAGAGGCCTATGACAAGAAGAGAAGGACTTGAACACCAGCGAATGCTACGGAAATTCTTGGGAGGTGAGCTAATTGCTAAGGACAAAATGCTGATTAGTAGCATACACAAAGAACACCTAACTGCAGTTGCAAATTGTAGTTTAAACGAGTGGGAAGATTAGAAGATGCTCTAACTTTGGATGTGGCTTAAAGCCAGAAGTCCTGCACAATACTTTTTATGAGGCAGAGGAGGTTTGCTACAATTTTTTACCTCTTGCATGAGGACTCTGCATTTTCACAACCAGCAGAGAATAATGCAGAAACTCTTCTTTGTGTTAGATTTTATATACTTAACTTTCTGACAAGTGGCAATTTTTTAATTTGTAAAGCTTAAGRTGTTTTTGACTATGTATTTATTGTTGCTTAATATCTTGGAAGCTCTGCATTTAAATTTATACAAACAGCCTGACTCCTCACAGACCAATGCTGGGTGCATTAAACAGGATTAAGTTCATTACAATCTGGTGGACATACCCTGTGAAACTTCTCTGCAGAAGAGTAGTCAAACAATTTTTTTTTTTTAATTGCAGCTGCTGCTTTCTCTTAGCAAAAAGTTTTGCTGTATTTTCAGAAAATCAGTGTGAAACTGTACTAAATTTGACCTGGAAAAGAACATATTATTTAATCAAAGGTAGATACTGTTAGAAATCGGATTAATCTAAACTGAGAATAAGCGAAGTTATTAGAGTTTGGAACTGGCTATGGGGTCACTTCAGTAGGTGGCTGCTGTTTAGAGTACAGTCCTGTATTGTGAAAAGCAAACAAAACAGGGTGATTTACTCCTAATAACATGGTTAGTGTTCTTAAACTTTATTTTCTTTGTTCAAAATYTGTAGACTTAATGTGGTTTGCAATTTTTATCAAGTGTGGTCTCCAGAAAACTATGTTTCTATTTCAACAGACTCCTAAAATTAGATCCAGTAGCTGACTTTGATTCTTGGGGATCAAATACCAGCATTACCAAAACTAAATACTGACCTTAAATCCACTTTTTTTTTTTAATTAGGAAGGCTGTTAAGGGAGAACATGGGGATACCACCTGAAGAGTATTGGATAAGAAGTGGTGCTAAACCCAAATTTACCAGCCAAATATATGGTAGTCTCTCACCTCCAGCCAAGAGCAAAGAACAAGGTACAACTTTCTCAATATGTTTTCGTTCTTAAGGAACATTCAAAAGGATATGACATACAACTATCATATGCTTTCTATTTTGTAAGATTTGAAAATAATAAAACTAACTCTTGTTACTCTGATATTGATKAAATACTGTTCAGTCAGTACATCTCAGGTATATTTATAGCTTTCTCAAACCCAAACAGGGGAATAAGGAGGCATTATAGCTACTTCTGGCTTTTTTTTTTAAGGTATTATGGGAAATAAAAGCATCAAATGCTTTGATGTGGCCAAAGCAAAGCCTTTATTTGTGCAAAGTTGTTACTGCCATAAACTGTAAGATGAATTCATTACCCAGAGAATGCTACTCTTGAGTGCCTATGCAGTGGTAGCTCCTAATCTTGATGAGTAAAACATAGGGAGTCATATGTGGTAGCTAAATATGCCAATGCTCAGAGAAACTAGCATGGACCAACAGTTGCCCTGATACTGCTAAAGGATGATTGAGTGCAAATAATTGTGGTCTAGTTAAGGAAAAGTTGAAGAAATCAGTTATTCTAACAAAGTAAAAGCTTAGAGAGGTTCAATGTCTCTTTCTTAGCTCCTGAAGCAGAACGATTTGGTTTTTTTTCTTTACAATAAATGTTTACTTGGAGTTCATACCTGATTTTGATGCTTTCCAAGGGTGTTTGAGTGTAAGTGCTGTTGGAACAGCTGTAGAATTTGCTGTAGTGTCGGTATTGCTACTCTCCTGGTTCATGTGCTTTCAAGTATCCCAGGCTTAGTCTATCAAATAATGGGGTGYGAAGCTATCTTCAGAATAGACTGATTTGCTTCTCTTCAGTTCACTCATAATATACATCAGCTTTCCTGTATCAACAGCCCAACTATTCTTTAGTGTGTATTCCTAGATTCCTAAAGTTCTTTCTCTGTGTTGCTTTCCTGCTTGAGCATATTGAGGTTTGGGATTATTTGCCTCTTGCATTGRAGGATTTCTATCCTTTCTATCCACAGACTTCAATGTTGTAGGGCTTAGGTGTTTTTTTTTCTTTTAATGCTAGCCTGCTGTATAAAAGTTGAAAACATTTTACTTTAGCAGCATTGTTYTTGGCTCCTCTACAATTCATGAAAATATTACAATAGCTCTAAAATAATTTYGTTACCTTTTAACTTTCAGCGTGTCTCTTTTACATCTTTGAAGTCATAGATGGTGCAGCACACTGAGGATGTTTGGTCTACATGTTACTCCTTGCTTACTCTTCCTCTTTTTCCTACTCTTCCTCTTTTTCCAGCTCATGTAGTTTGAAGAAGCCATCGTGTTCAGTGTTAGGAAGCAGGATTTGGTGTTTTGTGAATGCTGTTCAGGCCAATGGATGCCTCAGAAGTGCTATTAAAATTACATCCTCTTTAAAAATGCTGCATTTTTAGGATTTGGTTTTTTTCACATTAATCTTAAAGTGCTCTGCAAGTAAGGGGGTTTGGCTAGACAAGATAAGTTACTTTAGTAATAATATCATACACMAAATGTGTCTTCTGAAGCAGTGTACCTGTGGTGCATAACTTTACAGGTCTGAAGTTTTTTAAAGCCAGGGGTGGGTGTCACTAGGACAGCTATCAACTAGGCTTGAACACTTGAAAAATCAACTAGAGCAGAGTTACCAAACCCTCACTAGGTTCCTTTTTTTGCCAGATTAACACCTATCCAAATTATGACCCAAAATACAATGCATCCAGAATTATGGTTAGACAGTGGTTAAATATTGTAGACATATAAGACTTACTTGACATATGCAGTGCCAATTTTATCTGCTGCTAAAATGAGTATATAAAAGGGGAGGAAAAGGAACACCAWAGACCAGTTGGTGAAAGTCATGGTTGAATTTGCCTTGAGACTATACATTGGAGAAATAACACCCATTGTATCTTGTTATTTAGTGTGCCCACCTTTGGTTAAACCAAAGAAGAAAAGAATAGGCAAGCCACCTTCAAAACGCAGAGACACAAGACATGAAGTGGAAGAAGTGGAAATGTGCGAGCTGCCTAAACACAGTGTACACAAAGGTTGGTATACAGTGACAAGCTGCAGCAACGACTGTTACAAGCAKTTTTCCTGTCTTGAGGACTAATCCTTCTTCATTTGAACTGCAAGGATGTTGGGTAGTTTGTGAAATAATAGCAAATGCTACATATGCAGAAAAGATGGGGGGTTGGGGGACAGCAAGCTAAACTTTGAGCACTTAATCACCTTGCTATGAATGCCAGTGCAGCTTTGACCAGGTTAGGTTTCTTCTCTGKTTAATGCAAGGATGGTGGAGGAAACCCACACCAAAACCTACTGCTTTAGTTTTAGTCTAGCTACTCTTCAGACTGTTGTACTATCTTTTTAAAGTGCTGAGTCCTGTGTCACTTCGCAGTATGTGCTTTTCTTTAAGGTACTTGTCTGTCTCAGCCCAAATACTGTAACTTGATACAACATAAATGCATATAGATAATTCTTAAGAACTTCAACTCTGTGAAGTAGGAATGTTTTGCTATTTTGGAGGAAGATGGGGGGGGAATGGAGGGAAAAATCACATTAAGTAGGCTCAGTAATAAATATGCTTTTGTGCATTTGTGCGAGAGTCTGAAAAGGTTATAAATTGAAATGGGTCAGTAGATAGAAGCTACCTAAAAGATCAGATTTTTTTCTGGAAAAGAACAAGKTAGCATGGTAAAGCAAGCTCAAATATTCCTTTAGGAAATACATAAGTCAAAGATAATCCTTTGTCTAATATATGAGAGAGTGTAGTCTCTCTTACGTTGGAAGTGTAAGGAAGACTGGAAACAAACAGGCTAAAGTGTCTTATTAGTGAAAATTGGTGTCAGAACTAAAGTCTGATTGTTCGAACATTGGTCTTAAACCTTTAATTGGCTGATCAGCTTTTAGTAAAAGCATTCAGGAAACTTGCATAATCCCAAAATACTTCTTATATTTGTCCCAGAAACAGTTGATGTTTCTTGGACACATTCAACAATGTAGTTACAAGAACACACTGAGGATGTGATATGAGCTTCATATGGAAGTCTTATCTGTTATACTGGAATAGTCTGAAGTCCAACACCACTCATGCAGAGTTTACACTTGCTGGAAAGTCCAGTACATAATTCTAATATCAAACATCAGTGCCTGTGACAGGAAAAGGCAATCACTGATGTCTAGTCTTTCTTTAGACGCAAATTCAAATAGTTTGGAGGTAGAATGTATGCCTTAATCTTTCCTCTCTTTTTTTTTTTTTTTTTTTTTTTTACCTTTAGGGCATGGAACAAGAAAGTCCCTCTCTAAGAGAAGATAACTGCAAATATTGGGGCAGGAGGGGGGAAATATGTACTGGAGGTTTGCTTTGTATAAATCCAAAATTTGATACTCTTGTATATTTTGTAAGTTGCTGTGCACTCTTAAAGGGTAAGAAGTGATACTGTAAAGACTGAGGACACTCTTAAAATGGAATTAAGTATTTAACACCAAAGTCACCTTTTTATAACTAGCACATCCACTATTTAAACAATAAATTTCATAGAATTGCACTTTGAGACTTCTTGTGTTCCATCTTTACACACTAGCAAAAAAGCTTAAGATGGGCTGGTATGTGCACCACAGCTATTATAGAATGCCAGTTATTGCTGCCCTGTTCTTAAATTCGGCAGGACTGTGAAGCCTGTCCATATCATCTCACAGTCATATGATATGGATATAAGCACAAGATTCTCTTCCATCAGCTGCATTTTTGGMTGGATTTGTGTTTGTCAAAGTGTAAAGGAATATAGTTACAGCTGTATCAAGTCAAGTACTGATTTAAAGTCTCAAGGCGGTTCCTCAGATCTTCCTTTCTTCAAATGCATTACTGAGCACAAATGCAAAACTAAAGCACTGAGTTGATGTGATGCTTCCCCCTCCTCCCCTTTTTCTCCGGAGATTTTTGAGTCCTTTATGGAGACCCTGAGCAGGAGAGAGAGATCTGAAAGGTGAAATAGCAGGTTTTAGTGGTGTGCTCTGTCTTCTGACTTCTTACTGGTGACTTCTGTTACAGTTGATACTGCCCTTGGAAGTCTCTTTATAGAACTAAGATGATAAAACTAGGTCTCAGCTGAGCTATCTCATGAATAACGGAAATAGACTGATCTAGATGAGGTGGATAGCCCAAAAATAGGCAATTTTTTTCTATGCCTACGAAGGCTAGTAACCCTGTGTGAGAAGAATAAACATGATACTGCCAGAATTGAATGATTCCCAAGYAAAGTGATAGTGTGAGTGAAAAAGGTAGGGAAACAAAAAAAACCAACCCACCTAGTTTTCCTTAAAGGGTGAGGGGAATGGACAGACAGGACTTGTCTTTTGCCTCCCCTCCCACATTCTTACTCTGTCTGTGCCCTAGAGTAACCTACATGGATAAAAGTAGCATTTCCTGTGACTGCATTCAAGTTTTGTGCCTATCATTAGTCTGACCTGTAACTGAGGTTATGTTGTTTTCCTTCAGTGAGTACTTTCCCCACCCAAATGATCCTTATCTTTCTATTATTTTTAATAGTACCTGCTTACTTGTTAAAGCTCTACTGTAACCATGGCTTTTACCCCAAGCTGTTAGGAGAAAGAAACCATTGTGATGACAAATTTTTAATTSCTTTCTACCCTAAGCAATGCAAGAAAACAAGGAATAAAAATTCTTATTTGGCTTTTGTGCTGCACAAAATCTCTGCACCAGAACCTCAAAGAATAAAAKGAGGGAAGGAATTACTTCAAGCATGGAGCTTTTTAATACCCAGTTCTGCTTACAGGCTATGTCTTTTGCTGCTTATCTGATAAAGAAACTTTCATGACCTCACAATCAGATTACATTCTTACTTTTGGGTACAGGTAATACTTAAGAGATTCTCCCAATGATCATGCTAGTCATCCTTTTACAGGTCTTGCACTAATCAGTGTGATTTCTATTCATGCAAAAAGCAATTTAGGGCTTGGTGATGCTAGCTCCTGAGGGGATGTGAGGGAGTAGCAGTAGGAGTGTTTAGACAGCTCTTTGTCTGAAGACGAATGCTATTTTAAACTGCTTATATCTTGCAGTATACCCATGCTATGCCAATGCTTATAGTATGCATGAATGCTCCAGGGTTCAAGAAATCATTCTTTGATAATGTTATATGTAGTGTATTCTACTCTAACAGTACTAGTCCTGTGAACTTAAAACTAAATCTTCTACTTGGTGCTTTTTCCACTCAGCAGCATGGACAATTTGTGGATTGCATCTTAAGTGGCTTACAGCTGAATCTAATGTTCCAGTGGGTAAAATGGCCAAGCTTCACAAAAGGCTGTGAAGTACAAACTGCATTTTAAAAGGCTGTGAATTCAGGTCCAGGCTCTTCTTATTCAGCCAGGTAGCTAGGCATAGTGATATTTAATTTTGCAGATGCACATAYGTGTCAGCTTTTGTTACTGCTGCAGCCAGACTGACTGCCCAGTGACTCACTGCAGTGCTGGCAGTACTGCAAAYGTGTAACTGTCGCAGTACTGCATCGCCTTGGAAGTTTTCACATGCTTCCTGCAGCACCTCCTGAAAGGCAGCTGAAGAATCTMTTTGCTGCTTGGCTCATCACTAACAAACCTTAGAGGCCTCTGAGACTGCCATACTGAGAGCATTGTTTGGACAGACTTACAGTCTGTGGCTCAGGATTTCTAAATCATTATTTGTAGCTAACTGAAACCTCTGTTGCAAAGTAGGTGTGGTGTAATCACTGATGTGGGGCTGTGGGTTATGTTGGCTTGACAGGTATTCTGTGTTTTAATTTTCAGTTTGGTAGCAGTTGGATGGCGTAAATTTTTTTTCCCTTTTACAATGTCTGGTGTTCTGCCTTACATTGGGCAAGATTAACTACAGGTCTTTCTATTAAAATCAAACAATGGAAGATTGGAGCCAATGCCGAAAAAAACCGCAAAGCCCCTAACACTCATGGCACGCTAACTGAAGCCATACCAAGGAAAAACAAATTCACTCTTTTTTTTTAGAGTCCTTAGCTGCTTCTGACTTGCTGCCACTGGCTGGCTGTCTCACCCAAAAAGACTATAAACCCCAAGTCATTTCATGGCCAAAGAAATAAGACAAATATCAGTATTTTTCCTGAAATACCTTTCTGACAAAAATCGTTCAGAGTACTAAGATAAAAGACCTGGGAAGCTGTTTTGCATTTGAGGTTTGTTTTAGCTGCACTTCACACTTATTTAGATTCATGGGACTATACAATTACACTATTACTATCACACAGGCTTCAACAGCAATTTCAAATGGAAATACATGTGTCTACAAAGAAGGCCAGAAAACAAAAATGTTGTTTCAACAAGAACATTAACTGGTTATGATTTAAAAAAAAAGGCTAATCAGTCTTTCAAGACTATAACTTTCTATTCTGCTTTCTGGGTTTACTTCTGCATAGAACTGTTTTTCATTAATATGAAGGGCGGTTGGTATTTATCTGTAGTCTACATATTTTTAAAAGACTTATCTTAAATGACAGCTTTGGCACTGTTTAAGATGCCAAATGATGACATGAACCATGCTTCTCAGCACTCTAGCACTGCCTGTTAAAAGCACTACTCTAAATCTTAGCATATTTAAACCGGTAAATTTTGAAGCGCTACTTTTATGAGTTGCAATGAAGACCTACACGTATGGGATATGACAGAGATTTATAAACTGGAAATTATATAGGAAGAACAAATAGGAGTCAGTTGTTCACATACCTTCCAGCGCAAGAATAAAAGTGTATGAAATTAAAGTAGTAGGAAGCAGTGTGAAAGCCACTAGCTACAGATTAACTAATAATTAGTGAAGAAGAGTTCATTGCTGAAGGAAATTGCAAGGTTTACAAGAAGTGACTGGATAGAAAGGAAAATATGTATCCAAGGCTACTAAATACTAAAATCTAACCCACGATTCAAAGTACCTGCACTACAGGTACTCTCAGCAGCAGAGGCTAAAAGAGTGACAGAAATAATGCCAGTGAGTTTGCACTGCTCTGCTGTGTAGGCATCTTCTATTAACCAGGATTGGAAAAATACTGATATAAACAGACCCTTAGTCAGGCACTGAACAGTGATTTGGGATCTCAAACTTTTAAATTAGATTTGATACAAGTTAGAAATGGTCTCCTATGGTATTTTTTTTAATTGTTCAAATAGTAAACCCAGGTAGATACAAAGGGAAAGTTCCATTAACAAGGAAGGGGAGTGCAAAGGAAAAACTGAATTTGTTTTTATTAAACTAAACTTGAAAACAATTTTAAATGACAAAAGCTGATGTAACTGAAGGGATCTTCAGTTAGCTCTGCTCTAGACAAGTCTAAGTAAGAATTCTCTTGGAATGCATCAGGTGACTATCAGGCTTCCAGCATCTGTCCAATAATTTACAAATACATGAATCTCCTTGGCACCAAATGTGCCAATACAAGAATCATAGAATGGCTGGGTTGGAAGGGACCTTAAAGATCATATTTTCAACCCCCTGCCACACACAATCTCACCTCTCACTAGAGCAGGTTGCTCCTCCCACTAGACCAGAGCCCCATCCAACCTGGCCAAGAGAATCAGTCCATTAGAGAACTCCCAATGCTACCTCAGCTGTTCAATCTTTTTCTGGTGAAAGAGACCTTAGAATTTGTTGATGATGCTGCTGATATTGGGAACTATCAGGAGTCATCAGTAAATCCCATCACAGGGAAGTTTGCTAAATAGAGGCTAAAATACAACTCCACCTTCAAGATCTGGGAATATGATAAAGAATCTCTTTGTAAGCAGACCTTGCCCATGTTGTTTTTCTCAGAGCATATTGTGAGTGCCTGGCAAGGAATGGCAGGGGTTATTTTTACTAAATCACTCTTAGACATGTAGGAGGGAGAAAAACCACTTTAATTGGCACTTTCCCTTGTTCTCTTTTCCAAAGCTCTCTGGAGAAAAAAAACCCCCAAACTTAAGATGCATTTTAGTCTATAGTTCCTTGATTTCACTGTTCATGTTCACTCTACTATATTAGAGCTTAATTATGTGGGGTTTTTTTCGATAGTAGTATAAGCACAGAGACCAAGTTCTATATAAATCCTCTCAAAACAAATCTAGTTTTCTCTTTCCTTCTGCACAGTATCAATATCCATAATCTAGTTCCTCAAATCACAGCTCTGTACCAATGTACCGTGAGGTTTCAAAGAGAGTTGCTTACTGTAATGCTGTTTATAGCGCTCTCAATCTTCCTAGTTGAGTCTGCAAGATTATTTGAGAGAAAAGTGTGATCAGCACAAAAGGTCTACTAAGTACACAAAACTTTGTCTTCTTCCTGCTTACAAGTTCTTTACTATTGCTCTGTGGTTTTAGGCATATAGTTGAAAACCATTTTGAGAGCCTTACACATTTATTATATTCTTGTGGGATGAGTCAAAAAATGTTACTTCATCAAATAATTCTAGTAAACGTAAAAAGAAAGTTGGAATTTATTATCTCCAAGCCTTTTCAAAAGGAAACACCCCCCTCAACTTGTATCAAAACAACTGATACTGAAGAATGTGCAGAAATTAATCTTTTTAATCTCTTACATGAAACCCCCCTTTTTAAATAGCTAAACCCACTACCTCCTTACAGTTAAGTTGAATATCTAGCATCATTACACCTGGCTCCCACTCCTAAGGTTTAGACACTTTAGATGTTTTACTTCAGATGTTTCAGAACTGTGTGTATTAATGGCGAGGATGTTGAGATTTTGTTACACACACACACAAACAAAAAAAAAATCAAGTCTTGCTGACGCTGCACTTTTGTCTTAAAGTAAATCCCCTTGATTAACTTTTTTCCCCTGCAGCGGTACTCTTTATTTCCCTAGCTGCCAATATTAAGATAAGTACACTGGACTTCAGCACGTACGCGGAGAAAAAAATACAGTACAACCTGCTCTTTATAAGCACTGCAAGTGAACTCTCAGTGCTCTGCATGGTGCAAACTGCAGTCCTGTTACAATGAGGCTTTGTATATAATAAAATAACTTCATGGAGAAAAGACACTTCAATAGAGAGTCTGCTACTGCTGCAGATTTGTCGGTGATCCCTTGGTAGTTGCCGCTTTCTGCCGATGGTCACACAGCAATGCAGAGACCCCATCTGACCAAGACGGATGACCCTTAGTGTTGGTTTTACAGCACAAAGATACGGTTTAATGCAGCTTTCTTCTTTCTGACTGCAGAGGGGCAGAAGAGGATGCCAGTGTAGGATGCTGTATGCATACATTTGTATGTTCCAAGTTTAATAAAGCCCTTTCTGGTGTTTTCCTCCTCATTCTTTGGAACTTTCCTCACAGTTCACAAGTAGAGAGGTCAATCAGCATGCAGCAGGTGACTGCTGTCAGTCAGATTCTGACTTTTCATTAGATTTGGATGATTTATGCTTCCTCTTCTTCTTCTTCTTCTTTTCCTTTTTTTTCTTTTCTTTTTTTCTCTTTTTCTTCTTGTGTTTATGTTCTGACGAAGTGGAGCTGCTGCCATCCTCATCATCGTCATCACTGTCATCACTGCTATCAGATTCTGAGGTAGAGTCCTCCAGGAGCTGCTTCAGTTGCTGGATCCTGAGTTTAAAAAATGTGAATGAGAATCCTTTCTAGCTCTCCTCTACCTGTAGTAATTTATTCTAGCTTTCATGTTTCCTTCCTGGCTTGAGGAATGGAAGTTGCATGCAAAGGGCAGGGCAACACCTCCTCTTCTGCTTAATTATACTCTTGTTACAGATAATACCACAGACTGATAAAAGCAACCTCCTTTGAGACAAGCAGATGTTCTATTTTCAGGGACTTTCTGTCTCATTGGATAGCAAAGGCAGACCAGCTTATTGGCTTATTTACGTGTGCAAAATAATAAGGCAACAGCTATCACCCACCCACCTGGTGATAAGAAGTTCTATGCTTATTCATACAGAGGTATATTGGGATTATGATATCATGACATTCATGGCCCTGTTGCTACAGAAAAGATGTCAGTGAGGCTGACAGAGTAGGCTCTACTCTGGATGCAGAAGTATTTTTGAAAGGCACTCTTCCTTTGAACTTTCAAGGATTACTGGCAAATGGGGACAAAGTATTTGCTTATTTTATTGTTGTCTTCAGTATTCTCTTCAAGGATTCCTCTCCAAGGAAAAAGCAACACACCTGCAGCAGCAGTACTATACCTATAGTTTGTTCAGTTATCCCACTGATGGAGTTCAAGCAAGAAAGCATTAAAAACTCTGCTGCTTTATATATTGACAAAAGGCCTCACAAAAGGAGCAACATCAGGTGTGTAGAACCAGCTTTCTAAATCCACCCCTTTATTTCTATTGAAAGCATTCTCACACAACAAATTTTAGAGAACATCTCAGTGAAGTCAGTGAAAGAAAAAAAAGAAATCGAATTGTTTTTTCAGGCCTAAACCAAAACGAAACCTAAGTACCTGCATATTATGGCATAAATGAATAAAACCCCTCTTTAAACTTTGTTTTGGGGAAAATATAGAAGCTAAAGAATTAAAGAGGTAGGAAGTAGTAAAGAGCAATTATTCAGAAAGTAGAAATGCATTAGTCTGCCAACATAAAGAAACTGCCATTAAAAAGTATCCTGAGCTAAAAGTAAGCTTATATAAAAATTTCACCTATATATTAGTATCATGTTACCAAAATAAAAACTAAATTGAAAATGCAGTTTGCTACAGACACACTTACCTCTTTTCTTTTTCATGACGTTTATTTTCCCTTATTATATCGTACATTGGATCTTCATGTGCCTTTAAAGTGGAAAACAGGAAATAAGATGTTATTGAGTAAAAGTATTTATCACCAACAGTTTTATTTCCTAAAAAAAATATACCAAAGCAACCAAATGCAAGAGGCTTTTATCCAAAGATGGAATACACTTAGCAAGCTCTTAATTCACTCTCAGACTTAACATTGTTCATCTGAACTGGTGTATCTACTTTAGGGAAAGCTTATCTAGTTACATCTCCAATGAAAGCGACTCTCCTTAGGTGTAATACCTCCCTCCCTCTCCCATCACAGTTAACTACGAAAATCCCATAAATAATCTGTGGGAATAGCTAGACATAGATGGAATACTCAAGTTCAAAACAATGAGCTGTACTCTTATAGTATATTTAAAAAATTTGGATATAAACAAACAGGAATACAGGGGCAAGAAATGTAAGACAAATGGATAATGAAGTTGGAGTTGTCCTGTCATGCTATGCACTACCATTATTGGTTCTCAAATCAGCTAGTTTTAAATTAAACAGGCAATGCAGCAAAAGATAGCTGTGAAGGAAGACAGCAAATAAACTTTGCAGACATTTACGGGTTCAGGTCGTGCAAGAATGCCGCAAAAAAATGGGGTGAACATTTCTGTTGGAAGATTAAGCAAACAACAGCAGGTGCTGAGCAGAGGTGGGAATTAAAACGTCAGTAGCAAATGAAAGATGTTGGGAATGCACCATGAAGGGCCTTGGATGTACAACAAGAGTTTGATGCAACAAAGAAGCCTGAGGGAAAAAGAAGAATAGAGGCAGTCTGGTCATTGGTGGGAAAGGGCTAAAAAATACTCTGCAGTTTCATACAATCAGTATGAGTGAAGAATCTGGACAGACTGAGCCAAGATTACATTTTTCAAGGACAGAAATGAGGACGTAAGAGATGAAGTGATGATAGCTTGAAATATAGGTTAATGATGCAGAGCAACAGAAACAGCTGAAGAGCTCACATAGCAAGAATCTGCAGAACTGAGATGTAGCTTCATGTAGCAAGAGATCAGACTTGTAGACAATGACGGGATTACAGACCTAGACAACAGCATTCATGATGTGGTTGTTCACAGCGAGAGCAGAAGGCTTGAAGCAGCTGTAATGTGGGCAGCTCAAGCTTGACTAAACATTTTTTATGTTGACATTTTAACGAAAAAAATGAATATAATGGTTGAAAAAGGTTCTTGAAGATTTCCAATTTATATGTAAAAATTACTAATTTTCCTCTTGAAGAGTAGATTTTCTGCAAAGTAGTCAAACATCCAACCACATCTGTAGCTTTTTCTTTATTAGGAGATTTTCGGCATCTATATTATACTARAGACAGAGGAAAAGTCCTTAATAAAGCATCATCTAACAGGCTTCTCTTCACTTGCAAGATTATGCATTATCAATACTAAAAAATAAAAGCAATAATACTACAATATTTGTACTCACTACTCTAAATTGTTCCAATTTCTGATTGCCTTTAATAAAGAATGGGCATTCTTTATCTCCTGTTCTGTGTCCATAACGCTTACATCTCCAACCTTTAAGAAAAGAAGCAGCAGTGAATTGCACCTCTGAGACAGATCAGAAAAAGTATAAAAAGCCAAAACTACACTTATGCAAAGTATTTTCAATTTGTTGGAACAAACAGAGAAATACAACTAATATACTGAAAAATGTAATAAAATACAAGAATATTATAGCCTTCGAGGTTCTGGTTGCTTTAATATCAATATGATGACAATCTACCTGGACTTCATCATCTGTCCACCAGACATTCTGCCCTCCCCCAGAGTAAATGGATGCATATATGAAGGTCCAATGACATCTGGAACATTTTCAGCCTTACACTGCATAACTTTGACTTCTTTTCCCAAAGGCATCCAAAGACCTTTTGTTGGAGCATGTGCCAGGAATTCTCGTGCACTTTCATTGCCTGGTACATCAGGTATGCAGTCTTCTGGTTTTGTTTCATTCTCCTACCAAAAAAAAAAAAAGAAAAAAAGAAAAAAATACAATAGAATAAAATAACTTCCTTTTTTTCTTATCTTTGTAAGAATTAATAATTCAAGTGTGCAGACCTTTATTTAATATGAAACCTACTTCCTCTGCAACTTTTTTTCCTAGTAACACATAAAAGATACTTGACCTTTTCCCTCTCACCCTTGAGCTCTGCAGTCAGAACTTTACTGCCATATTAATTTCATTCTTCCCATCTATTTTACTGATTTATTTAAATTAATAATATAAATGAAAACTTAACACAGAGCAGAGACTTTTTTATCCTCTTCCTGCTAACAAGACATAACAATTTAAAGAAAGCCTTTCCAACACAGAGCAGTATTTTTTAGGTTAAAAGCATTACATTATGGCTTGAGCATACAAATTTGGCAAAAGTAACGATCATGATGAAAGAAATATTTCAGCCTAAGCAATGGAGAAGAATCCTGAAAAGATGTAATTCAAACTGAAAATCTGCTTTCCATAAATGGCTTCCCTCTATCTGCATGAAGTGTGCTAAGAGATGATGAAAGACTTGGGCTCCTTCTATCTGGGCATTTCTATCTATCTGATTCTGGGCATTTCACTCTGGATCACCAAGTCAAAGAAATCAGCTTGTAACGGTTTTCTGAGTTTTTCCCAGGAAGCACTTACTTCTCTCTGTAATTTATATAGATAACACAGACACTTAAATGCCTAAAGAACAGGTTGTGTGAAAACCCACCATAATGCTAAAAACTTACTGGTATTTACCAACCTTAATTAGTCCAGGGGGAGGTTTCTCATAGCTGCAAAGCAATAGAAATATTGTTACTCTGCATCTTAGCACTAACAAACTGAGAAAATACAGTTTTTCAATGGTATAGTGAAAACCTTCACCTCACTTTTTCCCTTAAATTTTATCCTAAAACTAATAACTATAGCAGAACACAGATAGCTGGATGCCAGCTGACTGAGACAGCATTTGTCATATCACCACACGTGTCTCTTGCAAACATCCTTCAGATTCATATTCTTGTGGGAGCACAACTACTTGCTGTGAATGTATGGTATATCCAATTCAGCCTCAGTTACCGTAAATGCATAATTCTCTCCTCTGTTTCCGTAGCACCCCTCCCCAAGGTCTCACTGATTCACACTTCTTTACTCCAGCACTGCTGAATCATAGACATAGCCAGCTGAAAATGTCAAGTCAGACTGTTCCTTACGTCTAGCTTTGCCAGCCAAACCTAATACATAATAATTTCAACCTATTCTGTGTACTAAACCTAAAGACAGAACCCTACTGACCAAAGCACCATCCATTCGTAACACTGTATTTCCTGCAGCATTTCTCTGGAGTTAACAGTAGATATAACGCTTATTAAAATACAAATAGCAAACAGATGCTACATAGAACACGCAGGAACTGAGCAAGTGCATGTGCTTAGGAGTTAAGTGCCAAGGCACTACGAAATGGTCCTGGAGGTAAAGAACACACGTTACTTAGAAAGACACAGGCCTGTATAACTTATTTTGTACTTCCCCCCAAATCTCATCTGTATTTGAACAGATGCATGGTTTTCTGTAAACTGCTACCTTACTGCAAGTGTAAAGAGTGATCTTAGAAGTGGACAGATTTTTTTTGTTTTGTTTTTCAATGGCACCTAAAGAACAGCATTGTGCAAGCCCAGAGTTCTGAAATCCTTTGCTTTATAGAAGACTCTTTTCAACAGGACTTTCCAGATACTATCCATGTATTAACTCAGCAGGACATAAAACATCTGTACAGGCTGTGCATCATTTTAGGCCATAAGTATGATGGTACATACTATATTCCACTGGCTTAGCTGTACGCACCCACACATCCCCCCTACATACCTATCGGAATGTCAGGCACAATCACACTAATACAACCAGAAGTGAAAAGGTGGTTAAAGTATGTTTATCCCATCTTTATAACAATAACTTTGGAGTGCTGTTTGGTGCATGTAATATCAAACAGATTTTCACTACCACTTGGAAAAGAAAAAAAAATCATTTTCTTGTGAAACTTCTGATCTTTTTATTCCAATAAAATAATAATTATCTTTCAGGGAAATAGCATAAACCTTTTATAGCGGGCTTTTAATCCTAATTTTTTTTTTTTTTTTTTTAGTCCATTCTAGTGGAACAACCTCTGCTTCTATGCTTCATCTCTCAGACTTGGAGGAACCTGGGAGAGTCCCCTCTGTTCCCCAACAAGCCTTTTCTTAGTCACCAAGCAGCTCTGCAAGCGGCTCCGAAACCCTTGAGCCGACTCACTCATAAGGGGACAGGGGAAGAACAAACACCACCCCCCAAAAACTCCAATCCCTGCACTGGAAACGAGCCCCAAACGCCGGCGGGGTGTGCTCAGGGCAGAGCCAGGGCGGGAGCCGCGGGCAGCCTCCCCTCCTCCGCTCCTTACAAAGACTCCAGGTGCTGGATCTTCTGGAGCTGCTGCGCCTCCTGCCTCTTCCGCTTCCTCTCATGCCGGTCCTGTGTCCTGCCGCCGCTGGCCGCGGGCTCCGCATGGCTCCTGGCCCGCGCCTGGCTGCCCCTCGCCGCCTCCTCCTCCTCCGCTCCCTCCTCCTCGTCCTGCCCCTGCCCCCTGGGCGCCCGCTGGGCCATCGGCGCGGCGCGCAGAGCCCCGGCCGCCGGCGGAGCCCCGGCGACGCCCCCTCCCCGCCCCCCGCACCCCAGTTTCCGGCCGAACGCCGACTTCCTCCTGCGCCGGCAGCCGCGGGCTCCACGCCCTTCACGGACCCGGCCCGGCGGGAGCGGCGGCTCCGTGCTCCCCGCGCCGCAGCTTCAGGCACCCCCGGCACCTCACTGGGGTTAGGAATAACGTGTGGAGTGTTGTGCTTTCAGAACACCAATATTTAAAATCAAATACCAACGCCCCAGTCATTCCTCCCTTGGAGGAGGGCCACCACTGCGCTCTGCTCTGGTGAGACCACACCTGGAACGCTGCATCCAGCTTCGAGGAGTCCAGCACAGGAAGGACGTCGACCTGTTGGAACAAGTCTGGAGGAGGCCACCAAGACAATTAGAGGCATGGAGCACCTTTCCTGTGTGGAAAGGCTAAGAGTATTGGATTTTTTCAGCCTGGAGAAGAAGAGGCTCCGGCATGACCTAATTGTGGCCTTCCAGTACCTGAAAGGAGCCTACAAGAAAGATGGAGAGGGACTTTTGACAACGGCATGTAGTGACAGGACAAGGGGGAACAGACTCGAACTGAGAGAGAGTAGGTTTAAATGAGATATTAGGACTAAATTCTTTACTGTGAGGGTGATGAGGCACTGGCACAGGTTGCCCAGAGAAGTTTTGGCTGCCCCAGTTCCTGGGAGTGTTCAACACCGGGTTTGGTGGGGCTCTGAGCAACCTGTTCTAGTGCAAGATGTCCCTGCCCATGGCAAGGAGGTTGAAAGGTCTTTAAGGTCCCTTCCAACCCAAACTGTTCTGTGATTCACACACCAGGACTGAGAGGCGTATGGATAGGCCTGGGGGGATATGGCAGTGGGTTGGCCATGAGGTGTCAGGCAGCAGGTGTCTCCAGGGTGGAGAGGAAGGCTGAGTGGGTCCCCTACCTCACCAAGTTGGGGATGCAGCTGAGGAGCTCTAGGGTTGGGGAGAGGGACTGGGTGTGCAAGGAGGGCCCCATCATGGTGGTCACTAGCCATTCTTTACCGTGAGGGTGGTGAGGCACTGGAACAGGTTGCCCAGAAAAGTTGTGGATGCCCCATCCCCAGAAGTGCTCAAGGCCAGGTTGAATGGAGTGCTGAGCAATCCGGTGGAGTGAAAGGTGTCCCTGCCCATGGCAAGGGAGTTGGAACTAGGTGATATTTAAAGTCCTTTCCAACTAAACCTGTTCTATGGTTCTGTCATTCTATGTTTGCCAGTGATCAAAATATGTGTGGCTGGAGGGAGGAGAAGGTCAGCATCCAAAACACACGGAGTTGGTTTTGTTTTTTCTTTTTTATTTTTAAATGGTCGTGTTGGTGCCACAGAAGGTACATGTTAGTTATTGGGCATGGTCTAACCCCATGAAGTCTCTAAATAGAGACTATTTTGGAAGCAGACCCAGCAAGGTCTGGCTAGGGCCATGCTGCTGCTGTGGCAGGAGCTACCTGACAAGCAAAGGGCAACCTTCTCTTCAGTGTATGAGCAGCCCTAGAGAGCCAAATCTATCCCCAACCTTTTCAATTTCCGGCCCCAGCTGTGATCTCTCAGTTGGAGGATGAGGAGCAGAGGTAGGGTCAGTGTTGGGAAGGCAAAGTTTAAATTTCTACTTTAATCTCATGCTAAAGTTCAAGGGCACATGAGATTTTGGGAATTGCTTAAGACTAAATGAGTAAAATGCAAATAATACTCCTTAGAAGTCCAGGAGTTGAAGGCCTTTTTGACTGTGATCATTGTGGTGCTTCAAAAGTGCACATCAAATGCAAAGGATGGTAATTGCTATTACAGCACCCTGTGATTCTGAAGTACAGTAAGACAAACACAATCCTGAAAATACCTTTCTTTTACAAGGGAAATACCAACCTTAGAGATTATTTAACAATGTAATGTTATTAAACAAACACTACTTTAATATTATTTTAGCTTTTACTTGGTAAAATCTTTTTTGGGACAAAAGATTCAGCTAAGTGGCTGCCATTGTAACATCAGATCCCGGGAAAGTATTTTTGTCCAGTTAACTGCCAGAGTCTTTTGCAAGGCAAAAAGTGCTTATTTTAAGATTAAATGAAATAATCTAATTTTTGCATGTCATGACACTAATATATACTATTGATGAAGATTTTTATTTCATACACCAAATTTTGTAGGTTTACTGGCACTGGAAAGAATGTAGTGGCCATTCTACCACAGAACAACACTTGGCAGCAAAGCAACATAACCTTGCAGATATACTTCTCAAAACCACTCAGCTCCTGCTCTATGTAAACTATTTCCAACCTATCCATCTGGCTGAAATGTCATGAGATGGCACATAAGTTGTGAGTAAACCATTCTCATTTATCCCATAGGTTTGTGGACAGCTTGTGTGTTTTGCTTAGCAGTGGGCCTTTGGGAAGTTTTATTAGGAGCCTTTCCTTGGGCCTAAACTCAGCAGAACAGGCTGAGTTGCTACCATGTCTTGAAATGGCAGATGGCAGCAGTTGACCTGAGGTGCAAAACTCCATAAAGACCTCTTGTCTAAAGGCTTAGAGGCAAAATCAGTTTATTTGCTAATCTGAGACAAATATCTGTGTATGAGGCAAATGCAAGGTGATGTGATTTAGGATAATCTACTGTGAAGCGGGTTAAAGAGATGACTTGATATGTGCTGGAGGCTAAGAGGTTTCCTGCTGTGACACTCCTGGCATGTGGGAACATGTCAAATTGCAGTCACTCCCTTACATGGTCACATATCTTCAAGCAACAAATGAGGCAGGAGAAATATTTTTAGGTGTTGCAGTTACATTTAAAATGTCTGAAGGAACTTATATGAGACACATTATCAAATTTTCACTCTATTTTGAGAAATGGCAATAGTTCCTAACAGTTAAGGACCAGCTGGACCGATGCCTACTAAATAGAGACTTTATTTTGGAAGAAAACTGGAGTGATATAATAGAGTTTTTTTGGCCCCCCTTTCAATCCAGTGTTATTTTTTTTGTTTTCAAGTACCTTTTTACTTCATGTTTTCAAACCAGCAAGAGTAGTCAGACTCTGAAGCAGCTTTCTAGCATGATAGGACAGTGACCGAAAACCTAATTAATTCTAAGATGGAGTGTTTCCAGTTTATGAATGGTATTGTATGGGAGAGATGTATGCAATAGCAAAAGAGACGGGAGTTCTCCAGAAACCCTACCTGTCTTGCTTTCGCACACCCTTGACTCTCCTAACTTGGCTGAACTAAGAAGACTTCTGCGAGTTTGGAGCAGGTAAAGGCCTGTCTTAGATGACCTCAGATTCAATGACTTCAGCCTTGACAATTGGCACAAATTCAGGAACTAAATGCACGGTCTCAATAGAAGTGTGGGGTTGCAGTGGAGGCAGAATGACAGACCATAGTACGTGTAATCCTCTTCTTACTGTTAAGTCAATGAGATCTTGATCTTGGCCATGTGCTTTATATCCCAGTGGCTTGTACACCCAGGCTGTAATTTCTGATCAGATCAGGACATTTGAATGACACTCTTTACTGCAGTAACTTAATGGGGCACACAGAAGATAAAATTTGGTAGATACATGCTCTGACACAGTGGTTTAAATGTGTTCTTTCTTCAGTTTGATACAAATAGTTTTCAGTGCACTTTTTCATCTGTCTTAGAAATGAACTTTATCACTTTATTACCTGTTTTAGAAGTACCAAGGCCAGGCTTTTTTAGTAAGAGCAGATTATTTAAAGCTGTAAGTAGCTCCAAAGTTTCTTTTTTTTTTTCCTCCTTTGCTGAGAAGAAACCTTGGATTCCTGTGTTGCACACTTACCCAAGAAGACAGTTGCTTTTATATCAGTCCTTAGGAAAGATCAAAACAAAATGAATTGTGAAAAGGAGGGAGTAGAAAAAAAATTGTTATTTTCATTTCTATTTATTCTGAAGCAAAGATGCTCAGTATCTGTAAATTGCTTAAATCCATTCTATTTATTTGAAGTTGTGGGGTGGGGTTTTTTTCCCTTTATTTGAATGCAGTGCTTCAGCCATTTCAAAAAGTTAATTTCTGGGAGGGAAATGCTGTCTTACCACTGGTGTCATGGCATTGTAATTCCAGCTTCATCAAAACATCTAAGCAGAAACATTAATTGCTGTCACAATGTGAAGCATTTGAAAAGCTGTTATTTTTCATGGTACCCACTACAATTTTATGTTTCAACTCCAAGCAATAATACCGGGACCAAATTAATTTACATCTATGTCTTCCCATGGGCATCAGTATTCCTGTGAGAGTGTAACCCTGGCACAATGTCAGCCAATCTGTTTTTCTCCGTTTTTGGCTGGCT
This sequence comes from Amblyornis subalaris, assembly GCA_018881555.1. Taxonomy (NCBI): domain Eukaryota; kingdom Metazoa; phylum Chordata; class Aves; order Passeriformes; family Ptilonorhynchidae; genus Amblyornis; species Amblyornis subalaris. Next base: position 114,623 of record JACAXG010000180.1, on the reverse strand, counting down.
AGATCTTTGGGCCAGGATCTGTTTCTGATTATGTGTCAGATATTACGCATGGGAGAGGAATCCAGAACCCGTGTTAGGCTTCATGGAAAGTTAAGCACCTCCTAATGGGATCCAGAAGAAGCAGCAGGCTGAGCAGAGCACAGTCTAAATCCAGCATGGCCAGCTCATGGCTACCTGAAGCTAGATGACTGGAGACATTCAGAATAGAGCGAGTCGAATATCTGGATCATTTCTGACCAGGGAGAACAGCAGTGGCCCTTCTAACCACTTGGGAGCCTCAGCTGTGAAGAGAGGTGCTGACATCCTTTCTTACAGAGAAAAGTTTTGTTAGAAGTGGAAATGCTGGCAGTTTCTTCTGATCCTAGCTTAGCAATAAGAAAGTGAGAGACTTGGATTTGGTTGGCTCCTCGGTCTGGGTATTCAGTGATGAGAGCTTCTGTGTCACTGGGACAAAATACCCTAAGCGTCAGGCTAACACCTACATTGGTGGGGGCCACCCACCATTCATATTACACTTTTTGGAAGCAGTAGAGAAAAGCATTTGAGATTCATGGGGCCAGAAGGACAAGTGTGTTTGAACTTGGCTTTGAGTACACTAAGAGGAGTACCCATCCCAGCAATGGAAACTGTACTTCTTTCTGTGAGATACGAAATCCATACTCTAAGCAGGTACCAGAGCCCTGTTCTTCCCCGATTAGCACCATTGCACCAGGTGACAATATTGTTCTCCAAGTTCCTGCTTCTCAGATTAGTCTCACGTTTACAACTCAGCAGTGAAAAGTGTTCCTGCACACCTGAACCTTTACTGTGGTGTTCACTGCCATATGTCATCACATGAAGGGAGTGAATGAGTGTTATGATCTGATTATTGAGAGATGCCTCACCAGGATGTACTAACCAGCCTTACCTCCATTAGGCTTGGAATTAGCACCTTCCTGTTGCAAATTCTTCTCTTCTGTGCTTATCTCAAGTTCCTGCTGTGGTGGCTTATCTTATGGCAAGTTCCTTCTGTGGCCTTGACAGTGTTTGAGACAGGCAATTGTGATCTTTAAGCCTCTTACAGGCAGCAAATGTCTGAAAGAACATGATGGCCACAGCTGCATTTTGTACAGCCCTGATTCTGTTGGTATTCGAGACTCTGTATGTGTCTACAGGAACAACCCTTTTAGGAGAATTGGGCAGAAGAACATCAAAATTCCATCAAAGTTGGATCCGAACCAAGCACAACTGTAAACTAAGCATTGAATTGTTTTTTTCTATGAAGATTAGGTTACTACCTAAGTTACTCAAAAGTGTGCACTTGCAGGAAAGTTTTATAGCTAAGCAAGGAAGCTTCTCTGGAAATTAGTTGAGCAAAGTTGTTTGAACTGCAGCTTTAGTTTGAAGTCCCTTGAAAGGCTACATCCCATTTTAAGTACTCAAGTCTTTTTATTGGATCTGTCCCAAAGATTGATAAGCTGGAACTTACAAGAGGAATGATTGTCTTCCTTTTTGTAAATTCTGTCCTCCAAGACTCTGGTAGATGATTGCATTGATGAGTTCCCTCCACCCTTCAGTGGAGATACTGTCTTATGGACCACTTGGAGTTTGTAGTGGTAAAGTCACCGGCTCCATCAGAAGTGTAATGCATGCCATCTCTTCAAGCCACCACTCAGTGAAAATAACCTTTCTTTAATCTTTCTTCATCATTTTAATTCACTTAAGTCTTTAGAGACATGAAATCATTGAATAATTTATATTCTTCTCTTTTTTTGCCTTTTGTTTTTAGGTCTTTATAAATAAATACAAATAACTGTATGTAGTTCCTGACATTTTGCATTGTGCCATTTGCATTTTTTTCAAGAAGAAAAAAATTGTTGTATTTGATGAGTGTATGTTTGTGTAGTACACTCTTGATATAGCATTGTATCTCTGGATATACACAGACATCAAATCATGGAATCATTAAGGCTGGAAAAACCTCCAAGATCATCAAGTCCAATCTTTGATCATAGCCTTGTCAACTAGACCAGAACACTAAGTGCCATGTCCAGTCATTTCTTGTACTCCTCCTGGGATGGTGACTCCACCACTTCCCTGGGCAGCCTGTTCTAATGCCTGACCACCCTTCCAGTGAAGAAATTCTTCCTGATGTCTGACTGGAACCTCCCCCGGCAACCTATCACTTGTTGCCTGGGATCCCCACCTGCTACAACCTCCTTCGCTTGTGGAGAGCAAGATGTTGTTTCTTCTGCTAATGGAAAGCCCCAAGTACATCATTACAGAGGCCAAGTTTATGTACACTTTACCTGAATGAGGACTGATCATATTTGGGAACTGTGTGAGCAGTAGGAGCACTCAGATGCTAATGGCATGTTATATAACAGTAAGGAAGGGAGATTTTGGCTGACAACCCTTGGGCAGTCTGCCAGCTTCTTACAAAACGTACCATCCTTTGTGGGATCACTTGTGCCCAAGCTGAGTGGGCAGGACTTTGGTTTCACAAGAAGCAGCCAGATGCAATGAAATCCATAATTCTCTATTTATCTGGTTTTTTTACAGATGAGAGGTTGAGCCAGGATCACTGCAATTTGAACCCCTTATTATGGGGATGATAATTATTCCAGATTGAGTGTTTCTCTTGTATTAAATCTATACGTATACTGCTTCTTAACCCGCAGTGGGTATAGTCTTACTGTCATCAAAGTTGGCAAGAGTTTTGCTACTGACTAAGTAAGAATCAAGGCTAGATTCTTTGCCTCTTCAAGCCAGTTGCTTTTTTTTTTCATAACTGCAGGAAATTCCTCCTTCTGAGCTTTGGCTATATTCTCAAATCAGCGATCAATTTACAAGAACTTTTCCCTTGCAAAAGCAGATTCATTTCCTGAATTTTGTCTCTATAATATAGTGACTGATAAAACAGTTCCCGTTTAAATGATGCCCAGCGTATCAAGTAAAATAGGCATCTTCAGTGCCAGCATCTGTCCTTGGTATGTCCCCTCTGAGCTGCCAACTTTCCAGTGGAACCTAAGAAGTCTCCAGTGTTTATTAATGGATCACAGAAACTGCAGAAATAAAGTGATTAAAAATACAATCTAAAAAGTTGAAGGCAAAGATTCTTGGTTCTGCTTGCCACCTCTATTAAATAGGAAGGTGACTTTCTCTTGCTAAAATAGCTGATCCGTTAGTTCCCTGCAAAGCAGCTGTTCCCACTTAACAGTAGTTTTTTTCAAAACTATCCAAAATTCACAGCTCTTTAGCTTAACATACTTCCCATATGTCAGGTCACCAACAGCTTCTTTCTAGGTAACTGAAATGAAAAGAGAGGAAACTCATGGTTCTAGAGCTTCCTCTTTCCCTGCACATCTCAAGAGCGTAATATTGAAAAAGTAGTAAAGCACTGGTACAGCAATGAAGCAAGGATTAGTTAAGCAAGTTGACCCAGGAATGTGCCTGACAGGAATGAGAAAAGAATTCTCCTATGGGACTGTTGAAACTCATGCCAGACACACAAAAATAATGTTTTCCAATGGTGGGCTAGAAGCCTCTATGTTTTTATTCCATTATGCTAGTTTTGCTATCAATGACATCTAGGAACACTCCCTCATAGTTACTTTTGCTTGAAAGTTACTGTCGTCTGTAGCTGTATAGATACAGAAATGGAAGGATAAATATGTCATTGTAGATAGAGAAAAACATGTTCTTTCCTAGTGCAATCTGTATCTAGGCAGATTTGTGCATGGCCTATGCTTCTATTTGTCATTTGTGGAGTGTGTAAAAAAAAACAATTTAGCATCCTCTAACAGGGCTTTCTCCTGCAAGCCTTGCATGGTGCTTTTGTCATGCTTGAATAAACTAAGAAATGAGAGGTGTTCTGCCCAGTTACAAAGTAATTTTAATAATGTACCGATGTTCTTGCCAAAACATGTAGATGTTGGCTACAGATGGTTAGGCTGTGATCATAAAACATTAGTTAAGCTATCTGGAAACCACAGCTTGAAGGCTGTAGATTAAAAAAACAGGGTGTTTTGGCCCTCCCAAAAATGTAAGTACAAGATAAGAGTGAACGCCTTGAAAATTCAAGCACAGGACGGTAACAGAGGCCTCAGGATCATAGACACAAACCACAGATCACTAAAGAAATGAAGCCTTAGAAGCTGAGTCAATTGATTTTGTGGTTTACCTGCAACATAGGTAAACCCTATAACCTGCAGTAAACTGAAGTGTAACCCTGAGCTGTAAGCCAAGAAAGAAGGAACAAGTGGACAGACTGATAGTGAACATGTAAAAATTATCCCAAGCAGACCTTGAGTGAGGAGGAGAAAATGCACAACATCATTCTTCTCCTGGCAAAGAGGAAGAAGAAATCATAAATTTTAGCACTGTAATCAAGGCAAAGAACTTAGGATGCTGACAGCTTACCACAACCAACCCTTGCTTTTCCCAAAGACTGATATTATTGACTTTTGAACCCAGTGGAAAGGAGAGCATGAGACCAGACAAAGGCATAGATAATATTAACTTTGTGTATAGTAATTCTAATTATATAGTTATCGAATTAGCTGCAATTATTAGCTAATTTGGACTATAAATCTTAGCATGACTGTAGCCAGACTAACAACTCTTTCATTTGCTAAGACTTTAATTCTTGACTTTGTGTTTATGGAGTGTTTCTTTAAACCACATAGATTGCATGGGACGTTTGGTCTGAACCCTAAGCATAAAGACAGACAGATAAAACTTGGCTGGAACAATTAGTGGAGAAGGCAGGCCCTGTGCTGCAACAGCCCAGCAAATCAGGAATGGGTTCAGAACATGCCCAGCACACAGAATGATTTTACCAGCTCTATGCAAACACCTAAAGATTGCTGTGTAATGTGAAAGTTCCCAGTTTTGTGAGCTTGGATCTAAAACTATTCTTTAGTACACAGATCAGATGGCTGGAAAAGGTTATTGGAATACCACCCTACAGTTGCTCTACAGATGGACTCTTCTGTTTAAAACAAGCTCACAAGTGCAGTAAATATCCAATGAATCTGTGTGAATCTGCTTCCAAAAGAATGTTGACATTTCTAGTAAAAGTGAAATATTAAGAGTTGATGTCTGAATACATGACTTTTTCTCTCTTGAGATGCAAAATGTAAATAAAAATTCACCAAGAGTCAGTAAATGCATACTGATTAGGAGAGAAGATTGCTGCCATCTTCTTGCACTGGACTCCTGGTAAGCACCTGCTTTGATGCTTACACACACTAGTAAGAACCAGTGAGCACTATTTTGTAACACCTACAAATTCCAGGCAGTTCCCAGGGGATTCACATGCGAATATTAATGAAGGAGGGGAAAAATAACAAGGTGTCCTGTTTCCAGTTTGCTTAGGCAGTGGCCTCTGGCAGCTACAGTGCTGGTATGCAGAGAAGTGACTGACCTTACTTGCCTCTTTTCCAATCACCTCTGCAAATAATCCTTTTACCCAAGACAGGCTAAGTGAGTTTGCGGTGTGCTCATTTCAAAATGCAAGCAGGTTGTACCCCTGGTGGAATAGATACCCTTACATTTCAGGAAAGTTTGCATAGTTTATTTTGTGCTAACTTGTTTGCAGATGAACCGTTTTCTCTTCTCCTCCCAACACATACAGCTTCCAGAAGGCATTTTCTATGGAAAATGCTATAGGCAGAGGATGGGTGGATGTGGGGGTGGGGATTACACTGGAGCTTGGATAAAAGGGTTCTGTCTTTCTGAGCAGGAGTCATAGTCCACACCTAATTTGCAAACCAACTTTATTAAGGCAGCTTTGTTTACAAGAATGTTGGAACAAAACATTACTATTTTTTAATTATAGAGCCATAACAGTTCTAGCAGACAGAGTACAAAGTGGGCATGATAAAACTTAGACACGATAAATTAGTTACCCACTTGTGACCATTTGCTTTTCAGACCTTAGTGTCTATGGTGCTTCTTGAGAAGCTTTTTAGTTTTCTAATAAGTGCATAATGCTTCTGCCCTCCCTTTTGATTCAGTGAAGACCCTTTATAATAGGCAAACTATCAGTAATTGTTTGATTGTTTTTAATGCATTTAAGGAAACCAGTGTGATCCTTGTTGTAGGAACCACCTCTTTCTGCACAGTTTAAGCAACACAATTCTGAGATTGTTCATATGAAGGTTCAGTGAGACTGCAAATTTTGTATGGCAGAATGCTGCAGTTTAGCTTTTTTTTTTTTTTTTTTGGTGTGCAGTCGCTTATACCGTTTCCGTTGCAGATGCAAACCCCCATTCATTGGGAATTTAGGCCAGTGGACAGCAGGCTTCCTTAGCACTTCTACATGACACTGTAGAAATCCACAGGCTGGAAACCTGTGGTTTAACCACATGTATCCTTTAGGAATAGGAATCTGTTGTATCCGTTAGGAATATCCAAGTCTTTCTGTAGTTTAGTATAAGCAGTCCATTGTTTCAAAGCCATTCTCTGACTTTGTGGGTACCTGCAATATATTTAGAATATGCTTTCATTCAGGTGAGTTTTACGAATTTGTTATCCAACACATTTCTCATTTTGTCTTCAGCTACTTACGTTACATTTGGTATGTCACTTCGGACCAGATTTTTTTAAATTTCAGCCCCTCCACAGATTAAATTTTCTGAAAATCTGATAACTGATTTTCATACTTACTTTGAAACAGTGAGTTTTAATCTCTGTGTTCTCTATTTTCAAGGGCATTTACATCTGAAAACTTTCGGTTTTTTGTGAGATGAGGGTGAAGGCATTTTAATTTGTTACACATACACATATATATATCTTGCCTGATAAATGCATGAACATTGAATGGAAATTGGTAGCATTTAAATATGCATAGTTGTGAGAAATGGTGGGAAAAGCCGGATGCGTAGGGTAGTTTTCCTGCAGTTTTACGCCGGCAGCCTGCACTGAGGCCTACGCCTCTGTTCGAGGGTAATTAGAAAATAGTTTTGCCCAGAGTTGGGTTGTTACAATTATTTGTTTGTTTCAAGTAAAGTGCAAGCTACAGCAGTTGCAGTGCAAACACAAAAGAAGGCGTGACTGATGCTTCGGAAGTGTGCGATCCAGGCCTGAGCTTTTGACAGCCGTTTGCCTTACAAACGATGGCAGTGTTGGTGGAAGACAACAGTCAACTGTAATTTATCCTTGTGTTTGGCTGTTGGGAGCCGCTGCCTCATCTCTGGTGGCAGTGGGCTTTTGTAAGTGCTGTCTAACCGGTTTCCGTCAAAATGAGCCGGATTTGCTAAATCACTTAGATATTAATTTAGCGTGGCACATTTGGAATGGCGGGCTATTCATAAGCACTAATTAAGACAGCTCTGTTGGTGTATCTCATTATGCTGTGATGTCCAACAAAGGAATTGCTGTGTACCTACGGCAAGTGAGACCCTCCTGGGACGGCAGGATCTGGAAGAGGGCACTGGTTCACAGCGTTACCTGCTGTTTGTTTGACTTTTTTTAGAAGATCCATAGTAGGTGGACCAGAGATAAAAGCTGAAGATGGATTAGAGCAAGTGAAATGTATCTCAGTATCAGCAGTTCAAGAGTATCCCTTTCTCGGATGCTCTGTGCATTTTATGTTTACTGCTAAACCACTACCAGTAATAAATCAGGGCAAAACCTGCACGTTAAATAGCCTGTGGACGTGGCTGATTAATCCAGTATGACTCTCTGTGAAGAGTGAAGAGCTCCTGTGTCACAGTATTTCTCATGACTCACCGAGGAAGAAAGAAGCCCAAGTCACCTGGATCACTTTGGTCATCAAAGGCATTTAGGGTCATGTCAGTTCCTTGTGACTCACACCACTGACAATAAATTACACACAATTAAATTATGTGTAACTGATAGATTTTATATTACAATATTTTGGGTGCAAAGAGGTATTTCAGGTTCCAGGTACTTTGGGATAATCATGAAATAGTTGTTCCAAATCTTGTTTACTAAAGCCAGTACTTACTGAGAATGTTTTGTGATTATAGTTTAGCCATATTTAATAGTTAAAACCAATGTTTCTGTGGTTGTTTCAAAATATATTAAGAACTCTACAACCTTTACAGATCTTTAGAAGTCGAAATTAGCTTTGGAGTTACAATAGGGATTTTTTTTCCTTACTTGAAATTCAGTTTAGCAGAGAGCACAATGTTTTTTTCACATTAGTTGTAACCCAAAACTATTCTCTAAGAAGCTTCTTAGGAGTTTGAAAGAGAGTACATACCGAGGTGAACAGCTGTGGAAAACTGCAGAAGATAAAAATAATTAAGAGTCCTTTCTCACAATCCCCCAGTAGGTTATACAGCCAAAAGCAGCATTGCATTTTGATCTTTATATTGCCTACCGATTAAAAGCAGATAGATGTTTTTTAAAACTGGATTTTATATCAGTTCAAGCTGTGATTTCCATTTCTCTCACTTTTTTTCTGCTAGTATCTTAATTATCTCTAAATTTGCCTGCCGTAATTTCAAGGTATCTGCAAGCTGCAGCATTTGACACATTCTTTCTTAGAAAAACAGGATTACCTCTGTTTTCCTTGATAATTTCCTTGAATGATAGAGTATTTAGAAAACATTGCAAATCTGCTCTGCGTTTTTCTGTCTCAGTATGCTACCTTTTTAGAAAACCTCAGGATCAAAGGATAATACATACATACTTCAGGCATCCAGGGACTGAATCTTTGGGCTTGTAATCTTAGCTGTGTGAGGGGTAATTGACAACAGTTAGTGGTTAAGTAGTGAGTAAGTCCAGCAGCTACTCATCAGAATATTTTACTAGTCACAACTTCTCCTATATTTATGTGACCGAGTGTGTTGCAAACATTTTAATTTACATTAGGCCCACCATCTCATGATTGTCTGGTGCTTGGCTTCAAGCACATTCCAAGGAGTAGAACAGCATCTCAAGTTACAAACCAGTGGTATCTTGCCTACCTCAGACTCAAAGCTAAGGCTTTATTTCCTTTTCCGAAGTTACCATAAATTAATCTTTAATTGAAGTGACTCATCAGCATGTTCCTCAGTTTTCTTCAGAGCTTCTGAGACATGATTTGTATCAAGTAGTGTATGAAGGAGTTTTCTTATCTATCTCCCTGGAACCTGAGCTCTTGGATTTCTTCTCTGTGTGACACACTTAATGGCAATGCTGCTGTGATACACAGGTAGACCATGAGAGCTGACATTTTACTTCCTTTTGGGAACAGCATCAAATATGTTTTAGATTGATGTAATGTAGCTGAAAGCTGGGAGAACTGCAGCCCCTTGAACATTACATGAGGCACATTGCATACTTCAAAAGGAGATGCAAAGGCATGAATCCCAGCTCCTTAATCCTCATTTAATGTCTGAGCTGTGACATTCCTGAAAGCTAACTTTTCGGAGAGACACTGGACCTCAGCTGTACTGTGTTTTAAAGTCTGGAAAGGATAATCCTCCTTCCAGGACCAGCTTCTCTAGGAGCTTTAGGCATGTCTGTGCTTTTCTCTAACCCTTCTGACACTGTGTTAGCCATTGTTATGTGTCAGGATGACTGAAGAATGGGTCTGATAGTGGAGGGCATGCCCAAAATGTTTCAAGGGAAGCTGGGTTAGTGTTCAAACGTATAAGTAAGAATTTGTGTGTGTGGGCTTGTCTGTGTGTGTGCACTTCGAAAAGATAGCAAAATGTTTAAATTGACATCTCTAAGGAAAATACTGGGTTTGCACACTTGCTAGCTCTGTGAACAAAACTAGGAAGACAGAAAGGAATGCACCTTCCTGGCTGACAGCTGTCTTGAGCTCTGCGTGTGCTTATGGAGAGGCACGTGGCTCGTGAGCTATAGGGCAAATGGAACTGAGGCACGAAGCAAGCAGGTTTGGTAACACAAAAGGGACATGTGGCACTTTTAGGAGTTAATAAAACTGGAAACACCTAGAGCAGTCTTGAGGCAATGGTAATTACATCAGAAGTGGAGAACTGTTATTGACACAGGTGAAGAGTAATGAGTACAAAACTGCATAAATATTAAGGGTCCAAGGAATTGTTTTGAAAACMTAGAACTTCTTAAATAAGTGTGCAAAAATAAAGATTGTGTCACTGCCTGGCAATAAGAAGTGCCAAATGCAGGGCAAGCTTTATCTTTATGTTGGTTGTATCAACATACTTCAATGGTGAGCTATGAGTTCTCCTTGAGAAAATAAATTGTGTCCACACAAACCAACATCAAAATAAGCTATTTAATTCCAGGCAACTGCCAGACAATTTACATTGCTTGTTTAAAAGACTGATTTGGAATGTGCAGGGTGACTGTTTTTGGAAGGAGGATGTGATTTGTAACTGCATATCTTGTTATCTTTAAACAATTGCCCGATTTGCTAACTTTTTTCACTGGTTAGGTCATTGAACAGCACCCATTTCCTAGCAATACCTCAATATTATCCAAGAGCATTTTTGAATGCACTTAAAAAACCTTTGTTTTGGCTGCATCCCTTCTATTGCTGGAATGGTACAGCTGGGTGGTAGATGCAAAAAAAATGAGGAACTGTGCCTGTGAGCTGTCGTCTCCCCAGCTGCGACCCTCAGGCACACYATCTTCCCTGGTTTTCATGGTTTTGCAAGTAGTCTACCTAAGAGTACACTGTGCTTGTTTAATAATTTGTCAATAACAAAATCTTATCATTGGTGTTTCTTACACGATATTCCTAGGGTGTCCACATTTCCAACTAGTTGCCTCAATCCTGCTGTCATAAATTTCTCTGTTTTTCAAAAATATTGTATTATTTAACTTCATCTTGCTTGAGGTTTGGTGCTTTGCATGCAGATTCTTAGCTTTCCCATGCTTCTTCACTGAAACCAGTTAGACTAACAGAGACAAAATCTAAGTTTCTCCTCATCAGTGTATGCAAGATCAAAGAGAGAGGGGAAGGGGATTTTTGGCACACTGGGATGGTGATTCCTCTTGGATGCTGTGTCTTACTGGGTGCTTGTCAGGTCAGGTTCCTGACCATGTGAAGGACCTGAATGTACATAAGTCTATGGGATCCGATGAGATACATCCCCGAGTCCTGAGGGAGTTGGCTGATGTAGTTGCCGAGCCACTCTCCATGCTATTTGAGAAGCCATGGCAGTCAGGTGAAGTCCCAGGTGACATCTTTAAAAAGGGTAGAAAGGAGGACCCTGGGAACTACCAACTTGTCAGTATCACCTCTGTGCCTGGGAAGATCATGGCACAGATCCTCCTAGAAGCTGTGCTAAGGCACATGGAGAACAGGGAGGTGATTTGGGACAACCAGCACAGCTTCACCAAGGGCAAGTCCTGCCTGACCAACCCAGTGGCCTTCTATGATGGAGTGACTACATCAGACAAAGTAAGGGCTATGGATGTTGTTTATCTGGACTTCTGTAAAGCTGCTGACACAGTCCCCCAGAACATCCTCTCTAAATTGGAGAGAGATGGATTCAATAGGCAAAGCATTAGATAGATTAGTAAGTGGTTGGACATTCACATCCAGAGGGTAGTGGTCAACAACTCAAGAGTCCCAATGGACATCAGTGGCAAGTGGTATCCCTCTGAGGTCTGTATTGGGACCAAGTGCTGTTTAATATCTTCGTTAATGACACTGGTGGAGGGATAGAGTGCACCCTCCGTAAATTTGCAGATGACACCAAGCTGAGTGGTGCTGTTGACACATCTGAAGAACAGGATGCCGTCCAGAGGATCCTAGACAGGCTGAAAAAGTGGGCCCATGAGAATCTCATAAGGTTTAACAAGACCAAGTGCAAGGTGCTGCACCTGGGTCAGGGTAGCCCTGGTATCAACACAAGCTGGGGGATGAACTGATTGAGAGCAGCCCTGGAGCAAAGGACTTGGGGGTGCTGGTGGATGAGAGGGTGAACATGAGCCAGCAATGCGTGCTTACAGAAGGCCAACTGTGTCCTGGGCTGCATCTAAAGCAGCATGGCCAGCAGGGCGAGGGAGGGGATTTTGCCTCTCTCCTCCATTCTGGTGAGACCCCACCTGCAGTGCTGCATCCAGCTCTGGGGTCCCCAGCATGGGAAGGACATTGACCTGTTGGAGCAAGTCCAGAGGAGGCCGCCAAGACAATTAGAGGCATGGAGCACCTCTCCTACAAGGAAAGGGTGAGAAAGTGGTGTTTGTTCAGCCTGAAAAAGAGAAGACTTTGGGGTGACCTGATTGCAGCCTTCCAGTACCCGAAGGGAGCCTACAAGAAAGATGGAGAGGGACTTCTTACAATGGCACGTAGTGACAGGACAAGGTGGAATGGATCCAAACTGAAAGAGAGTAGGTTTAAATGAGATATTAGGACTAAATTCTTTACTGTGAGGGTGATGAGGCACTGGCACAGGTTGCCCAGAGTTGTGGATACCTCATCCCTGAGAGTGTTCAAGACCAGGTTTGATGGGGCTCTGAGCAACCTGTTCTAGTGAAAGGTGTCCCTGCCCATGTCAGGGGTCAGAATTAGATGATCGTAGAAGTCCCTTCCAACCCAAACCATTCTATGATTCTGTAATTTTTCTCTGTGTCATTTGCAAATTTTCCCCGTCAGGGAGTTGCAAATCCCCGTGACTGCTCTGGTGTGCATCAATCACCATTTACCAACACAACCTCGTATCTTTGGGGGTTTGATCTAAAATGGAACATTTGCGCTGGGACTTTAACCCTGCAAATACTCGAAGTTGTGCACGGAGCACGCGTGCAGGCAGAGTGATAAAAAGCCCTGATGAAGGGGTCAATCGCCGTGCCTTCAGTCCTCCCAGGGCGTCCAGCACCGCTCCCAAGAGCTGCGGGGAATTTGCCGGGAAATGGCGGGGTTGTGTGCGCGTGTTTACGGCTCTCGGGGTCCGCCCGTCTCCCGTGCCACACTCGGGAGCGAGGCAGCGCCGGGAGCGCGGCCGGGGGCAGCGCCACGTCGCACCGCGGGCCCGGGGCGGGGGCGGGGGTGCCACCGCTGCGCTCCGGACTGCGCAGCCCCGCGGCGGGCGGGGGGAGCCGGCGCCGGGGCTGCTCCTCCCCCGTCCCGGGGGGGAGCGCTTCATCCACGTTTGCAAGTTTGCAGAGGCGGGAGGAGGAGGAGCGGGCGGGCCGGGGCGGGCTGCTTCCCTCCCTTCCCTCCTTTCCCTCCTTCCCTCCATCCTCCCTTCCTCCCCTCCCCGCCGAGTGCGCCCTGCGGCTGCTCCGCTCGCTGCGCTCCATGGCGGGGCCGGCGGCCGTGCGGCGGCGGGGCCCGGGCTGCGGGTCACTGCTGCTGCTGCTGCCGGCGCTGCTGGAGAGCTGGGCGGCGTGCCAGGCGCCTCCGGTGCCCGCCACCGAAATCCCTGTGGACGGCACGGAGCTCGGCGTCGAGCGGCGCTTCGTGCCCGAGAGCTGCCCGCGGGCCGTGCGCCCCGGAGACTTCGTGCGCTACCACTACCTCGGCGCCTTCCCCGACGGCACCCGCTTCGACTCCAGGTCTGGCACAAGCCCGCCGCGGGTGCAGCCCCTCGGGTTTGGTCGGTCACTCTGAGAGGGCGCTTCGGGGAGAGGACGGGAGCGAGAGGTGCTGTCCGCCACGAGGGTGTTTTTTTTGTGGATGTGCAGAGATTGTGGCGCTGGGTGGAGGCTGCGGTCGAGGTTCCGTTCAGGTCCCGCTGCTCTTCCCAGCAGTGCCCCGCGGGCTCTTTTGAGGTGACCRGTTGGAAGCAGGTTAGCGGCAAGATGGGCATTGTCGTACAAGCGGGAACGCGGGACACACAGACCACCGTGGGAAGATGTCTTTGAAACATGAAGGGCAGGGAGCTGGGGGGTGACTGCTGGGGACAGGGGCAAGACCTCTGCAGTGGCTGGGTCCAGTTCGCAGTAGTTTGCTTGCCCTTATGGATCCCCACCACGTTCTTCCAAGCTGCTTCTCCAAGGCGCTGAATAGGAGCTTTCTACTCCAAGAGTGAAGACCATAAGGTTATTCAGTTAGCCGTGTAAACAGGAGTGCATATGATATCACAGTCTCTCACAGGAGCGATTTCCTGCCCGKTTCGTTCTGTACATTTCCTATGTCTTCTCCAGGCTCAAACCTACCCGAACACAAGTGTTTCTACATCATTATCCTTGACAGAAATATAAGAATTATCAGGCTGTACTTACATAGAATTTTTTGGATACTTTATCCTTGAATAAATGTGACCTATGTACAGTGCAGCGCCTGRCTGCTTTCCTGCTGTTATTTTGGGATCAGGAAACCTAAATAGTGGGATCAGGAGATTGTGAAGGATGTTGCTGCTGCTGACAGCTTGTTTGTTTTTTCTTACTTCATTCATTGCCACTGATCAAAGTATTACTCAGAAAGATAAAGCAAAATGTATTTTCAGTAATCCTGGTARCCTTCCTTATGCCTCAAGGAAAAATGTACAGCCTTAGGGAAATAACTGTTCTTCAAAGGTTGGTTCTCCGTCTGGAGCTGACTGTACTTAGTATGCCAGTAGTGCCATTTCACCAGCACATCTCCAACTAAAATGTGGGATGTGGTAGCTGGTGTTGGTGCAGTTTCAGTGAAAAGGCACAGCACAGACAGTGAATTCACTGGCAACTGACAGGCTTGGAACTTAAGTCTTAGCTGTGGATGTGAAGACACACAAAGGCAGCATCCTCGTGGCTCATTTTACAAATGYGGGAAAATTGGAAAACTGGCCACGTGTTCCAGAAGTATGTTTCTGTTTGCTACAGATACGTACTGAGGCTGCCTTACACCCTGAGTTGTACCAGCAAACTTGTGCATTGAGGCAGGGCACCTGATGGGACTTGCCAGGTGCTGGTTCACATTTTAATTCCAAGTTCCTTGTCATTTGGTTCTGAATTACTTGGGGCAGGAATAGACTGTGCAGAGCTGTACAGCATTCATCTTTTTGGGTCCTCTAAATATCAGTGAATAAGTAGTAATGGTGATAGTCTAGTCTGACTTGAATATTTTTGTGGCTGCCTTCATTTCAAAAGGGTGCAAAATACCAGGTTTGTTCAGGTTGGGATTTTTTTTCTAGATGGCAGCTTATGTTCATGTATACTTTTGTTATTCACTAACTATGATATTTTTTAAGATTGATGGCAGTGGTTTATCATGTTAAGGTATAAAAAAGTAGGAGGAKTATATGTTCTGTAGGTTAATGGAAGAAATATTTTCGAGTGTTTGTTGCAAAATCGTTGGTGTTCCCTACATAGAAGTTAGAGAGACTTAGTCAATTTGTACAAAAATTAGCCTGTTAGAAAGCCCAATTTTCCTACCTGTTTTTTTGTTTGCTTGCTTCTTTTGAAGTTTATGAGCATGCTTACCAGCATCAGTTTAATCAAACACTACTATGAAATCAGTCTAGAAAATACTCTAGGTGTTGACCTAAGGGCAGTTTTACTTTGTTCCTTCTTCATCTGTTGCAAATGTTCTTGAGTTTTAAAATTAATTTTCTGTATTTCCAAGTAGAAGGTAATAATATTGCTCCTTGCATTAACAGGCTGTTGACAAAGTCTTAGTAATCATGACTATGTCACATAAATTAGCTGATGTGCCTGTTTATTATTTTTTTTTTGCAGCAGCAGSATTTGCATTTTTTACTTCCATGGGCATAAAATGATTTGCATTTTAAAGCCTGAATTTAATTGCCTAGTCATCTGCTATTAATTTGGCAAATTCCACTACTAGAAACAAATTTTGCTTAGTTTTAAGGAATCTGCAAAGTCAGTCCTGGAAAACTGCATGGTCTGATCACTCCTTTGTTCAGTTCTCTGCTTTGCATCAATATTCTCTTAATTGTACATTTATGTTATTAAAAAGAAAGCTCTTCTGTTCTAAGTTCCTCCTATGTGTATTACTAAGCTTTGTCAATTGCTACAAAATACCATTTTGGGGTGTTTCTTGGAACCTGTTATGTTACTAGTCTTAACATCTTAACTGTGGTTTTGTGTGTATAATAAAATTTGTCAGGATCTAATTTAAATATTTTCCATCCTTTCCTGGGAGTGGGAATATTTGTACAACCGAAAGTGAATGCTCAGTATAGACGATTGCCTACTTTAAGGGGAATGTTTGCCAGAAAAAAAAAAAAAAGGTGAAGCAAACAGAGAGATCACTCAGTAAAATATTTGAGAGATTCAACGCTCTGGGACTGTTAGGAGGCTCAGTATGTTGTGGAAGTTATGTGTACAGTCTTTGAAGGAAAGTTTGACATCATTTCCCTAGTGATATCTAGCTACTGGCTGCTTTCCAGAATTTTAGCATGCAAAAGGCACAAGCCTTTTCCCCCCCTCCTCCCCCAGTTCGACTTTTATACATATATGTAAGTGTAAAAAAAAAAGTCCTTGAAATTATAAAAGGAATTTGTGAAAATGGAAGCAATAAAAGCTTAAAAATAGGCATGAAGCTTTTGAAAAGCTTCCTGGCATATGTTTATACATCACTTCAAAAAGTTAAATAGCAGCAGTAATTCAGGCACAGCAAAGTGGTGTCATTGTGCAGATTTAAGGTGGTCAAACTAACTGTGTAAGCTAATGTTAGTGTTCTGCTGTGGTAACACTGCTATTCTCCCTCCTCTCTGGAAAACTTTGAATCATTTAAGCATAATTTCTTTTACCTTTTGAATGTTCTTGTATTATCACAGAGGAGGATAATTAGTTTCTTGATTCTTGATCTGGCAAGCTTGCTGTTTAAAACATGTCTCCGTGCTTTAAATGAGAGCTGTGAATGTGGAGGAGAAAATAAATAACCAGTTGGCAAACCTCGCAGCTATTACTCGAAAAGGCATCTTTTCCCTTTCGTCTTCTCCCATGGAGATTGGAACTGTGATGTCTCACATCATAAAGCTTATAGAACTTATGTAATATTTTTGTGATGTTACTCATCAGAATCAATATGCTGAGATCTACTGTGGGAGCAGTCATGCTTTAATATCTCGTAGTAGTGTTTAATTTTTCCTTTTGTTCCTTAATTTTCCAGTGCTGCTTATCAATTAGCTGTTTGTAGTTCTGGCCTTCAGGTGCCTGTAGTACACATTGCACACTGCTRTAATGTGTTTCAGATAGATGATGAGCAGTGATCAGAAGGAGAACTGGGTTGAAGTCTCAGGAACACTTGGATTTGCCCCTTCCCTTAGCAGCTGTCATGTGGTAAAGTTACACTAATAGGGCAAGAGGGAGACAAGGTGCAGTTAACATTCTCTCTCTCTCTCTCTCTCTCTCTCTCTCTCCAAAAAAAAAGGTGGAAGGAGGAGTAAATGAACCACTAACATTTTTGCCTACTTTTCCCCCTTCAGCTATGACAGAGGATCCACATTCAATGTGTTTGTGGGCAAAGGTCAGCTCATAGCTGGGATGGACAAAGCTCTGGTCGGCATGTGTGTGAATGAGCGCCGGTTTGTGAAAATTCCCCCTAAGCTTGCCTACGGAAGTGAAGGCGTCCGTAAGTACAGCACTGGGCCAGCTGGTTGTGTCAGTGATTCAGCAGAGCAGATAGGAAATGGAGTCACAGAAGAGAAGGATAGAAACTGCAAGCAGTGAATTTCAGAGAGGCTATCCCCTGTTCTTCAGAGGTGTTTGTTAAGCCTATAGTCTAAAGTAATCACTCCAGACTCCCTGCATGCCGAAGGAAGAGCAGTTGACTGTAGAGGACCTTCAGCAAATGAACCTTGCTACTAAAGTTAACTATTTATTTGTATCTACCTCCCTGTTAAACACTTACTGTGGTTTGGCATTGCAGTGCTGCACAAGGTTTTGCCAGTTCCAAAAGTATCTTTGTTCTACAGCCTCATAGAGGCAACAAATGCTAACTCAAGATCAGTTTGCCTGATGGACGGCTTTGATAGCAGTTCATCTTGCTGGATTTCCCCCTTTAAATAGCTGCAGCAGTGGCAAGGGTCTGTGGAGTTATAAGCATRACGGGTGTGCATTATACAGTTTTTTTATGGTATGCATGGATTGGTTCCTTTCCACTGATGCCCTGTATAAAAAGGGAAAGAAAACTGTGTGTTGTTTTGCTTTTGCAGCTGGTGTGATACCCCCCAATGCTGTGCTCCATTTCGATGTGCTCCTGATAGATCTTTGGAACTCAGAGGACGAAGTGCAAGTTGAGACTTACTTCAAACCTGAGAAGTGTCCTCGGACAGTACAGGTGTCTGACTTCGTACGGTACCATTACAATGGAACCTTCTTAGATGGGACCCTGTTTGATTCAAGGTATGAAGTTGGGTTGTGTGTATTTGTGTATTTTAATTGGTATCTCACTGCCATTTGCTCCCCTTTCACCAACGTAACAATGCTAATTGCCCAGAAACACAGGAAATGAAAGCTGACATGATATGTGCGTTAGTAACTTTTTCAGGGATTGTAGTATAGCAGTACTGACTCAAACCAATAAAACTGTGCATTATTTCTTCATGGGCATTACCAACCCAGATGATTTTTTCAAAATTAAATTCCATTCCCTTTATTTATGTTACTATTTATTGCAGTCAGTTAAAAGTCCCTATAACCACTGCAGTATAGCTATATAGCTATATCGATACGAGCTGTGTAAACTAAGCAGGGTTTGTAATGAAAGTGAGCTACTAACACTTTCATACTGAGATTTTAAGTGAACAGCATGTGTACTTCATTAGAGCTCAGTGGAAAATGATGCTTTAATAACTGCTGCCATTGTATTTGCGAGACACTTTTCAAAGCTTCTGTTAGGTTCCTGACGTAGCCAAGCACTCTGGAAAACTTCCCAGCCAGCCTTTGGTAAATGAAAGACCCAATACTTTTGGACTAGCAAGTTGTGAGTTACACTATGCCTAATATGTGGATTTAAAAGTTAATGTTGTTCTTTCCTGTGGCTGTCTGACATTTGGTTGTGATTTTTTAAAAATTTCTCATTTTTAGCCATAATCGGATGCGAACTTATGATACTTATGTCGGAATTGGATGGCTGATTCCTGGTATGGACCAGGGTCTCTTGGGAATGTGCGTAGGAGAGAAGCGCATTATCACAATACCACCTTTCCTGGCATATGGAGAAGATGGAGATGGTAAAAGTTATTCCTTTAGTTATTCCTTTTTTTTTTTCAATCCAAGTCATCCATATTTTAAAACAAACTTGACTTTCTATGTTTTAAATTTATGGGCAGCATTATTACCTGATTCAGACAGACACTGCTTAACAGACATATTGTTGATACAATTGTAGTATTTATGTACTGAAATTTTATTTCAATCAGGGAATATAATCTGTGGTTAATATCTAGTGGCACCCAAAACTTGAAGCCGGGTGACTGCATAGTTCTTTCAATGACTTCCACATGGAGCATGAAACTTCTGAGGAAAAAAAAAAGAAAAAAATATATTAAATGTATTTTTAATTCCAGGTGGTTTTTTTTTTTCAACAAATGCCCTAGCAATAACTGCAAGATGGATTACTTGTCTTGTGAGACTATTCAGCCTGCAGATCATACATGGAGGTCTCCATGTTAAATAAGGGGACAGTTAGGTATAGTTTGTGACTTTTCCTTAGATTCTTTCTTTGCTCTGATGTTTAAGGATGTGTCTGTGGTGTACAAGGTTTCATACCCCTTCCATGGCTTCTTTACCATTAACTGTAATAGCTGTCTCCACGGATAACAAAACTTTGGGGAGTTATGTTTTAAAATTTCGCCAAGATCTTGAACTCAGTGGTTCTCAGTCAAAGCAACCGACGCTGTAATTTGTATGTTGATGGGAAGGTAGTTTTTCACTGAGATACTCAATTTGCCCCTCTTCAGCTTCCACTGTGTGGTCTCCTGTTTTGATATTAACAGGATGGGAGGAGCGGATGTACCTGATTTGTGTTCTAATGATTATTTTATGCACTTCCATGAAGCGTGTTGGRAATATTGGTAGACTAAACCATGCAGCTCGGATGGAGCTGCTGTGTATTGACTAAGATGGGTGTTGCTGAAAAGGCCTTTGTTTTCAGCGAGGCAGTGCCATCACTGTAGGAACAGAAGGAAATTACTGAGTTGGAGAATTGAGTGAAAACCCCACTGAAACAAAAAATGACTGACTAGACACAAATTTGCAGAGAGACAAATGAGGGGACTGAGCAGACACCAACCTTATGAAGTTAAACAAACTGAATTCTGCACCTGGTACAGGGCAACCCTAGATGTACGGACAGACTGGGGAGTGAGATTCTGGAGAGCAGCAATGTGGAAAAGAACCTGGGGGTCCTGGTCGATGGCTAGTTCGGTATGAGTCAGCAGTGCCCTGGCAGCCAGGAGGGCCAACCATGTCCTGGGGGGCATCAGGCACAGCATCACCAGCTGGGCAAGGGAGATTGTYCTGCTCTGCTCTGCACTAGGGCAGCCTCACCTTGACTATTGTGTGTACTTTTGGGTGCCACAATATAAGAAAGACATTAAGCTATTGGAGAGTGTCCAACAGAGGGCAGTGAAGATGGTGAAGGGCCTTGAGGGGAAGCCATATGAGGAGTGGCTGAGGTCACTTGGTCTGTTCAGCCTGGAGAAGAGGAGACTAAGAGGAGATATCATTGCAGTCTGCAGCTGACTCATGAGGGGAAGAGGAGGGGTAGGCACTGATCTCTTCTCTGGTGACAAGTGACAGGATCTCTGAAATTTTGTCAGAAAAGGTTTAGATTGGATATTTAGAAAGAGGTTCCTCACCCAGAGGGTGGTTGGGCACTAGAACAGGCTCCCCAGGGAAGTGGTCACAGCACCAAGCCTGACAGAGTTCAAGAAGTGTTTCGACAACTCTCAGGCACATGGTGTGATTCTTGGGGTGTCGTGTGCAGACCAGGAGTTGGACTTTGATGATCACAGTGGGTCCCTTCCAGCTCAGGATATTCTGTGATTCTAATTTATTTTGGGAGGGGAGGTGCTTGATATTTGGCAGTAGGATACTTTTCTTCAACAAACATGTTTTAAGTTTCTTCTAGAACACCTGCTGTTTCTGACCAATTTTCTGCTCTAACAATTTTGTAGGTAAGGAGATCCCTGGCCAAGCTTCCCTTGTGTTTGATGTGGTTTTGCTAGATCTGCATAACCCCAAAGATGGTATTGCTATTGAGAACCAGCTCGTGCCTGAATCTTGCGAGCGGAGAACCCAGCCAGGAGACTTTCTCCGATACCATTACAATGGCACACTTTTGGATGGCACATTATTTGATTCCAGGTAACTAAATCATTCAGCTCTACAGATTGCATGTCTAGTCTGGCTCCTCTGTCTTGTCCATAATATGCCCAAACGCGGTTCTTTGCTTTTCCTTCCTTTTTGAAAATCTTGAGTGGACTTGGAGTCTTTTTAAAAGACTCATAGAAAACTTTTACATATGGAAAGGAGATGTTTTGTACTATGACATTGTCACAGACGCCATCTAGGGGTGGTGACCCAGCTAGTGAAGCCGTGTGTGCTTTAGGCATGCAAGCCTGAAGACTCTGCCTTGCAGTTTATCTGCCAAATAGGTAATACCACTGAACAGGGAGAAAATAAATATAATTTCCATTTTATGTCCTGAGAATTGTGAGTCAGTGTGATAGTGACTAGTTTGAGGTTAATCATATTTGTACTTGAAAACTGTTTGCATTTTGAAGGCTGATGTCTTTCAAGACTGAGTTACAGAATCACRGAATTCAACAATGGGGTTTCTGTGATAAAGGAAGAGGCATTACTGTGAGAGTAAATTCAAAGCTCGATGGGCACATGAGCCTTGTGTACAGAATCATATGTTGAATAATACCATTGTAGCTTTCTGTGACTTTTGTTTGCTCTTAATTGAGCAGTGCTTGATTATCCCACTCCAGCTTTCAGAAGTGGCAGAAGTAGCTAAAAGGAGGTGAAAATGAGCCAATGTAAAATGTTTTATGAAATGAACTCGTAGAAAAATGTTTAGTACTACTACAGCAGCCATCACTGTAGTCCTTGATTTATAACTTATGAAAGCTTGTAAGTTAAGAACTTAAAGCTTATCCACCATGTACTTACCCAGAATCTCTGTTTTTTGAGATATAAATGAGTATTGCTTGTAGTAATACTCAATTTTTGAAAATAACTGTAGGATTTATATTAGGGTTGCTGTCAAGAAATAGTAATGAACGCTTTGTAGACAGCAGCCTCTGCATCATTTTGGAGTGCTGACAGTTGTTAGAGGGCTTGTTCACTTAAACATGGTATCCTAACCACCTGCAGAATTCAGAGATGAAGAAATGGAGCAACTAACAATAGGGATTGAAAACCTTGGAGCTATCCAGGAGGAAATTTCTCACTAGTACAGGGGGCATGCCAAAAGCACTGCGAATGGCTGGGGTTGAGAGCTCTAGTAATACTTTCCTTTGCCTTTTTACTCTGAAATATTCAGCTGCAGAACTGCCCCTAGGCAGCTCAGCCAAGGCTGTCTGGACTTAGGGCAGTTGAATAAACCTTTGAATTACATCAGGGTCTGGTCTTGTACTGGTTTTGTTCTTTCCCAGAGCTACCTTGTAAAGATGAATTAAAACCTTTCTGCCTTCTCTTTCTTGGGCTGTGCCTTCGTGTAACATGCCTTGAAGGAAGGCAGAAGAGAGTCACGTCCTTGTAATAAACATAATTTGTTGCTGTAACCTTGTTTTATTCTGTCATTAGGTGTTGAAGCAGGTCCTTCAACCTATGTGTAAAGTGGTTGGCATGGTTTGGAAGGGAGGGATGGTGTCGTTTTGTTGTCATGACTCATTTTAATCTTGTGCATCCCAGGAGAACCTATTTATTCCACCTGCTCCTTCTAGCAGTTGAACTACATAGCTGTGGTCGCAAAATGAGGTAGTCTGCAGGGTGTCTCATGAAAATGAACGTCAGCTATATCTAGTTGATAGGTACTTATTAAAGTAGTGTCAGGGCAGAGGAAATTTTAAAGGAGTAAACCGTTTTTTTTTCAGTTACTTGTTAAAACTTGTTTTCTGTTTACTCTAAAAATACATAAATAAATGTAATTTTTCTTTCAAAATATAGTAGAAATGAATTTTCAAATTTGTTAGCTGTTCACTAGCCAGGGTCTCACTACTGTGTAATCAGTGACGCATGTGTCACTGACTGATGAAACCTGGTGGCTTGGATTCATGGAACATAGTTACTGCTTTGTGCCTCCCTGGTGCTGGTTAATGACTGTGTGTTTGACCTTAACTGGTTTAAGAATTGTGTTGCACAGCTATTGCAATATTCCATGTTTTCTTGAGTACACCTGACACTGTTAAAATGCAAATATTTTCCGTAGTTATTCGCGAAACCGTACATATGACACCTATGTCGGGAAGGGTTATGTGATCGCTGGAATGGATGAAGGTTTGCTAGGTGTATGCACTGGTGAAAAAAGAAGAATAATAATCCCTCCTCATCTTGGATATGGAGAAGAAGGGAGAGGTGAGCTTGACTTTGCATTCATCTTCTGTAGTTAATGAGGTTTCCTTTACTGTTTAGTCCATCTGCGTGTATTTTCGTTTTTCTGGCATTTGAAAGGTTTGTGAATTAGTTCATTATTTTGTGGACATCAAACTGACAAGACCACATCCAGAATTCACGGATTATTTTGATTAGCTAAATAGGTAGGACAATAAGAATATAGAACAGTCTTGACATGTAACTGGTCACCTGAACTCATTTGGGTAATTGGTGTTTCAGGCAGACTGGTACTTGGTGACGTGAAGTCATTTGGTTAATTAGTGTTTCAGGCAGACTAGTACTTGGATGCCAGGAGCTCTGCAGTGTGAGATCTTCCTTCCTGTGTGTCTTAAACTTTCTATGCTCAAGGAGTCCATCATACTAAGTTTTTTTCCCCATTCCTTTCACAGCCAGAGGTTTTGTGCACCTCTGTACAGGGTGGATGCACTTAACAGTGAAGTAACTGTGTATGTGTAACATACATTTAACATTCCTCTGGGAAAATTCATTGCTATCTAAAAAGATTGCTGTGAGAGGCTGAATATGATAACCCTTCTAGCCCATCACGGTGTTGTGGTGTTTCAAAAAGTGCCTCCTGGGATGTTTCTTGGATAAGTGATTTAGAAGAAAAGCCTTTCTTCTGGGAATGCAAATTCTGTACTGTGGATTTGGAATTAGGCTTCTTTACCAACAAACCCCATTCCTAGGCCCGAATGTGTCTTGTCAATCGTGCTAATGCACATAACCCCTGGAAGAGGGGTAAGAAGTTGCCAGCTCTCAAGATATTTTAAGGAAATGTAACCTTTTACACATAATGGCATTCTTTGAAGCATGAGAAGTCCCTGAGAATTTTGATCATCAATATTGAATTGGTACGTGAAACACAAGTTATTTAGGATGGTCATGTGGTTATAGCTTCAGTTCTGCATAACTTTCAAATTTGAGAATAATGAAAGTTTTTCCTTCACTGTTGAACTGAGTGCATGTTTAGTGCTTTCCCACTGGTTGTCTTGCATCCTTTAATTCTGAATGAGAAGAGCAGAATGACTCAGTAGCAGACACAGTGGGAATACCCATTCCTACAGGGTGCAGTACCTGAACAACGATTTCTTTCCCTATTTGTCTAATTTGCTTCCTATTTAGGAAAGATTCCAGGATCTGCAGTGCTGGTCTTTGATATCCACGTGGTTGACTTCCACAACCCCTCAGATTCAGTCAGCATTACTGTTAACTACAAACCTTCCAACTGCACTGTACTGAGCAAGAAGGGAGATTACCTGAAATATCACTACAATGCTTCGCTCCTGGATGGAACTTTGCTAGACTCAACGTAAGTATTTGAATGATCTGGTAAGGAAAATACCCCCAGCAGCTGTGAAAGCAGAATGAATTGCCTGCAAAGCAAGCTGGCAGGGAATAAAGATTTTTTTTTTGATTGAGTGTTTATGTAGAATGTATTTTTCTTTTTATGTCTGCCTGCCAAAGATATATAGGAGGAGGAGAAGAAAAAGACAATCTATCATAGCATAATGAGAGACCAGGAACAAAAAGGATGTAGGAGTGTGTTGGAGAAGAACATAAACAGTGTGTATGGAGTGATGAAACTTGTTGCGTGGCATTCTGTTTAAATGGGCCAATTCAAGTGTCTGGGCCAGTCATGCCAGGACAGCACAGGTCTCATTATGAATGAACTGTTCAGGTTTATTCAGTTTCTTGGGTAGCATTTGTACTCTGTGCCAATTCAGTGCTCCTGAGAGAGCTCTGTTAGGGCTACTTGTTGTGGTCTTGTTAAAGGTATCTTGAGTGTGGTTTATAGTAAATGGTCACCTGTGATGTCTGTACCACACATTGGTGCTCCTGTATTGTACTGTTGCAGTAAGTGTCAGCATGGAGAAGCTGTCAGAGGGCTTGATCATGACTATGAGGATAATGTTCCTCTTCCTTCTCCCTGTTGGTAATAGGTTTATGAGGGAAGTAAGAGAGTGCTCCAGTCTGTCTCCTCTAGAACTGAAGTGAGCCTGCCACACAGCTACAAGAATATTTCTGTTAGCTTCCTTTTTTTCGCCTTGATCTTTTGGAGAGTGCAAGTCATCCAAGTAATATTTTATTTTTTGGAAGGGAAGTTGGGAAAAGCTATTTTAACCAGGTTACAATTAACACAGGAAGCAGCTCATAGATTTCACAGTGTACACAATAGCTTGCAGAGCTGAAACGCTGCCTTGATTTAGAGCACGTGGTGCGATGCTGTAGGCAAGGATGTATACAAGTTATGTGTTTGGATTCAAAACACTGTTTATATGTCAGGAATGCTCAGTTCCCATTTTGTAGCAGGGACCCAGGGATGTTGAGACCATCTTACTCAAAGCAGTTTTTAGAGAACCAAAGATCATGAATCATGTGCTCCTAATTTTAAGGCTGACCTCCTAGCCACTGAATTGTTTTCTTTCCAAATAATTCTCTATTGTACAAGCATGTCCTGCAGATGCACAGCCAAGCCAAATAACCAAAGAAAGGAAACCAGTAAAGAGCCTTAATGCTGTACAGTCTGCTTTTAGAATCACAATAGATGTTTAATTTTTGGGCTTTTAACTTAGGATATTTTCTAATTTTAGAAATGAGCCACGGGCAGCAAGGTATAATTCAAAACTTAATATGGTTAAATAGCAGCAGTAGTAGTAGTAGCTATTTTTGTTAAATGACTACTACATTATAGTGACTAATTTCAGTAAAGGGATGGCTGATCCTTGGGAATGCACTGAGAAGATCCCTATATAGGGTTGGTAGTTCTGGGAGGAATGTACATCTGGAATTTTTACATCTGCTGAAAAGTCCAGCTACAGTGGTTAAAAATATGTGAAAGGTAAAAGCTCTTGTTTCAAGATAAAATACCTTGGGGATGTAATTGGCACAATTAATTATTTTAATTGGATTTCATTCAAAAAGCCTGTAATTTTAATGCCAGAGGACAAGTCAGCAGCAGAGACATGTCTGTTTGGTGCTGGCTGTAATCTGAGAACAACTTCAGGTAACTGTTTGGTAGAATAAAGCATTGGGCATGAAGTTATTTCTTGGCAATGACAGGACACTAACCAGAAACCGCAGTTTCTGTGGTAGTTTTGAACAATAAAAATTCTCTATTGTATGTTGATTCCCCCCCCCCCCCCCCCCCCATTTTTCTCCTTCCTTTCCAGACACAGCCTTGGCAAGACCTACAACATAGTTCTGGGATCTGGACAGGTGGTGGTGGGGATGGACATGGGCCTTCAGGACATGTGTGTTGGGGAACGACGGACAGTCGTTATTCCACCTCACCTTGGTTATGGAGAAGATGGAGTTGGTAAGTGCACATCCGCTTAGCATCTCCCGAGTGACTGAAACACAAGCATGCATGTTTTGTTACTTCATATGTACCAGGTCATAAGGTGAGTGTCTCTTAGCTGCTTGAATGGGTTTTTTTTAGAGGTTTTTCCTTCCATTATTTTAGACACTCCCCCTCCTCTCCATTCCCCAATGGAGTGAACATGTTTTCTGTGTTGTATTTTAAGTCATGCTGAGGCCAATAGAAAGACCATCACAGTACAAAAGGGAGCACGCGCCCCCAGTAATGTTGCTTTGTCAGAACAGAAAGCTCCAGGCARTCTGGTGTTGCAGAGGGATGCAAATGCTGTTTTCCGTGATAGGGAGTCGGGTGCCTGCGTTTGGACATGCGACGTGCTATTCAGGAAACAAAGCTGAAGGGGACTGGTCAGCACTAATATGTTAGGAAATTACAAGAAAACTCAAAATTCACAAGATACATAAACTGAATTTAAGATGTGAAACAGTATTGGTGCTGCTGAAACTCCAACACCAATAYGTTTTAAGGCAGTTTTAGATCATTGAGGTGTATAAATTTTTAGTGAYAGGGACAGCAGTAATAAAAAGAGTGATACAGAAGTGAGCAGAACTTTCATTTCCCAACATGTGTTGTTGTTAAAAGATTTGAGGGAAAAGAGTCTATCAGGAGATCACCAAGAGCAACAAATGCCGATGTGTATGGAAACAGTTGCATAAGTTGCTATGTTCTTTGAATAGCTCCAGAACAGTTTGTAGTTTATTAAAACTGTCAGGCATCATGTGCCAAGCTTAATGGAGAATTAATTTGTGTTAAGAGATAAGAGTGCATTTCCACTTATACCTGTCTTCCATGAAAAACTAGGAGTATTATATATAGGCAACGTTTTATACATAATTTTATCTATTATCTAAAATTGCATAGCCATATACAATAAATTGAAAATTTCCTCATAACACGAAACGTCTGCTGTGTTAAATACCCATCATAGGTATTTGCCATTGTTCTGATACACGTTCTGAAGCATTGCATGATTGTTAGTGTTTTGGTATATACCCAGCCATCTGAAGAGATTGCATGTTTGCAATCTCTTGCAAGCAGAAGATTAGAGGTGAGCTTGATTTTTCTTTTTCAAGGATAAATGAAATTCTTTCCATGGTTTCACTGGGGTAATATCCCAAGCTGCTGCAACACTGTTGAGTCTCACAGAAGTACCTTAGTAAACAGTATATCGGCAAGATAAAGGGAAATTGATTTATTCTCAGAGTTTTAGTTTTTATAAGTAAAAGAATGGATGTAGTTAGAGTCGTAGAATGGTTTGAATTGGAAGGGATCTTTAAGGTCCCTTCTGGTTCCAACCRCCCTGCTGTSGTCAGGGACATCTTCCACTAGACCAGGTTGCTCAGGGCCCCATCCAACSTGGCCTTGAACTCTTCCAGGAATGGGGCATCCACAACTTCCCTGGGCAACCTGTGCCAGTGCCTCAGTTTTATTATGAAAGGTTCCTTTTATGTTTTGATCACTCCTGCTGAAGCAAACAGGAAGATTTGGTGGGCTAGGGATCACACTAGGTAAGAGTCTGTTGGAGCAGGAAGATAAATTTAATTATGGATTAAAAGGAAATATACCCCTCAAAGTATGTGAGGATAAATACCCCTCTTTGCCATTTGTTGTGACAGAAGGAGAAGTGCCTGGTAGTGCTGTATTAGTTTTCGACATTGAACTGCTGGAATTGGTGTCTGGCTTGCCTGAAGGATACATGTTTGTATGGAATGGGGAAGTCTCTCCCAATCTTTTTGAAGAAATAGACCAGAATCATGATGGAGAGGTTCTTTTGGAGGAGGTAAGCTGAAACARTGAAAACACCTGCAGTGGTTTTCTCCTACCACCATCAGTGCCAATGTTGAAGGATGGGGTCTCTCCTCATCTTTGTTTCTACTTCTGAAGTGGTGTTTGTCATCAAGGGAACAGGAAAGCAGGGTGTCAGCTAAAACAGAGTTACTCAGCTTTAGAGATAGACAAAAGGACTCTAAGAATGGCCATACTACTTAAGATCATTTACTGTTGTGGTCTCCTTGGTCAACAACAAATCCTTAGGGCACAAGCGTCAGAGTTGGTCTCCAACATTCCTTTGCTATATCAGCCTTCTCAGTGTCTGTTCAGTGGCAGTTTATGGTGAATTCTTGAGCCAAAGCTCAAGTGCATCCAGAAACTGTCTAATCACTTCTAGAGCCTGGCATTGACTGTGGCCACTCCTTCCACATGTGAATTGTGTGCTGTGCAGACAAGTCCTTCCCTTGCTTGCTTTTAAAATCTGCACTGTGAGAACGTCATTGGGTGYGCCAGTTGAAAGCCACTTGCTTTTGCCACACCATCTCTGTTAATACAAACCTCCATGAGGTTTTCTTCTGACTTTTCTTTTAACTCAAGTGTTCTGAGTTTTTATTCTCTTCTGAAGTCTTCTTTGTCACCTTTCTCTATCCTTCTGTTTTGTCTCTTTTTCTTTGTCCCTTCTTTTCTCCCTGGAGTGGTGCTGCCCGCAGTGCTGTGTAGGTGTAGGCTGTGGCCCTGTGGAACAGCAGGAGATGCCTTTGAGGATTTTAACAAGCTAATAGGGTAAAATCAAATTCTTGTTTTCCCTTTTCCTAGCACTCTCTTCTACCTCTTTGTTTTTCTTCCATCTCCATCTTCTCTTTTATGTTTACCTCCACTTCTGTCCTTGCAGAGGAGAAAACAGCTTTGGAGAAAGAGGTTTAGAGAAAGGTAGAACGTGGCTGTTGCTGTCCACGTCGTTCTGGTCAGTTAGCAGGAAGGAGAAGGCAAGCAGATATGAGAGGATGTTTGGATTAAAAGGTGTAAATGAATGTCAGCAGTAGCTGTCATTGCTGAAGCTAATTTAACAAGTAGCACCACAGATAACAGTAACTGGAAAAGTTGTGTTTGTGGACTTTCTGGCAAGACAGCAGTGTGACTTCTCTCAGATGTTGTCTGATCACCCTGAATAACTCCATCATATGTATCAGAAGAAAAATTTTTAGGGAAAACTAACCTTGCAGCCTCCCCCACACAGGAGTCAAGTAGAAGGTGTAATGCCTGAAGCTACTTTGACAAATCTCATGGTGTCCTGGTATTTAAAATCTCATTTCTGTGTTTCATTCTTTTTTTGGTTGTGTGTTGTTTCCTCTAAGATGCAGGTGGATGTCTGTTTTATAGTGTGAGCTTCATTTATTGGCAGGCAAAATTACTGCCCTCTGTGTGTATAGAACTCTTTCTATGACACTCACTGTCCAACTCATCTTCCTCCTGAATTAAGAGAAAGAAGTTTTCTTGTTACGGGTCCAGAACCCACTGGAATGACTGAGGAAATCCCTGCTGAGCTCCACAAAGAGTGATTTAACCTCATGTGTCTGTTCTAATTAGTCCAATTTAGGTGGTAAACTTTTGGAGTAGTAACAGTGTCCTTCTATGTACACCTAATAAGTAGTAAAATGCTGGATAATCAACAAGTAAATGCTGCTTTTGTAAATACTCTTCATTTTCGAATGTCTGTTTCACTGTGAGCTGTTTTCTTCTCCTTTCCCTCCTCTTAGTTTTCAGAGTACATCCAAACTCAAGTTGATACTGGAAAAGGAAAATTAGCTCCTGGCTTTGATTTTGAAAAAATTGTTAAAAATATGTTCACCAATCAAGACCGGGATGGAAATGGTAAAGTTACTGCGGAAGAATTCAAGTTGAAAGATCAGGAGGCCAAAGAGGAACACGATGAACTGTAAAGATTAGAAAAAAGAGAAGAATCCTGAGCTGACCTACTGTTTGAACACGTGTACCAGAAGGGGTTTTGGCAAGTATGGTTCTGGAAGGATAGCCTGTGTCTGCCTGTGCCTGGGTGTGGGTAGGCTGTTAAAATAGGAAGAGATCTTCAGTTGGAATTGTTAGGTATATCTGAAAAAAGTGTTAAGTGCCTCAGGGTAGGATATATAGACAGGTAAGGAGTGTACTGCCGTGGTGGTGTCGTGAACTATGGGGTSTGTTTTTATGCTAAAGATCCGAAGTTCTCACTGAACAACACATGGTCAGTTGAGTGGATGGCAGAGAGAAAASCTACCAAGTGCTTTAAAAGAGTTTTAAAACACCTTCTGTATCAGAAATATTTGTGTAGGAAAATGAACCAAAATATTCCCTGTGAAAATAACTTGTAAAAGTTGTCAGCTGTTGATCCCAGTTCTTTTCAGAAGGCATGAGCGTCTTTCCAGTAACTGAACAAACTCACATGGATTTTTGCCAGCAATAAATCTGATTTGCAAATTGCAGAACATGGCTGTGCCATTGCAGAATTTACATAAGCTGTGATTTAAATTAAACAGACCTAGAATTGATACTGTGTATGTGCTGGGTTTTTACCTCACGGAATAAAAGTTTCCTACCGTCTGTACTGTGTTGAATTAGTAACCTTAACTCTTGCTGGCCAGTGTTCCCATCAGTGATTCCAAAACCTTTCTAGTTGCAATCTTATTTATAGTTTTGTTAGACATTAAATATTAGCATTACAGGGTCCAAATGCTGCCATAGATACTGGATACAGTTGATTTTGTGTAGGACTTCTGTCTCCTATTTTGGGATTTGCTAGATTAAGGAGTAAGTACTTAGAGCTTAAGCAGCAGAGCAGTCTGCAGTGGCAAACAAACAGACAGACAGTGATAGAATCAAGAAATGGGCCCATCTGTTTGTGTGTGCAAACGTTCTGAGCCATCGCTCAACACAAAGTCAGCCCTGGAAGTKCTGTTTAGGTTCTGTGATTGGAGGCAGTCCCCTGTTAGCTTGACAACTGTAGCAGAGCTGCTCAGCACTAAATACACTAAACAGACCTGGTTTTTGGAAGGCCGTGTGATCCCCCTCAGTACACTACACGTAAAGAGTACAAACACATAGAGCGAGACACTGTCAAAGAGGAGTAGGAAGGGAGTTGTTTTTCCAGTATAAGCTTTGTGTCTAGTTTCTTGCTTTCCTTGATCTGTACATGTGGGATGTAAACTCCCTGAGATGCTCTTTCTAAAATCTGGTATTTCAGTTGGATGAAAACATTTTGTATTGGTTTTTAATGCAGTTCTTACAGAAAGTGCAGTGAAATATTTTTTTGAGTTTGATACCATTAAATGTTGGATAACTGATCTTTTTGTTAAATAAAATGTTGATCAACTATTACTTTTAAAGTTTCTTATTTTTCTGGCATTTTGGTGKGTTGGAACCTTGAGTTGAAGCAAATACCCTTCCTGCAGCTCTCTTCTTTTGTGCACAGCAGACTCACCCTATGACTCACCCATTGCTATTAATGTTCAGGAAAATGTTCAGGAAAAATATTTTAAATATTTTAAACCAAGATTATGGATTATTTTATACCAGATGTAAAAATTGTGGATATCAGTGACTGGCACTTCCAGTCCAAATGTTTATGTCCTGAATGGTTCCTCAGAAGCCTTACCATCTTGTGAAAGCAGACTTACCATCGCTCAGCAGACTGTTTTTCCCTTTTGCTTTATCTGGAAGCAGGTTGCTCACTTTTTGCTGTGGTTCAGATGCAGTCCTTCTGTGTGCTGACAGAGCTGAGAGAARGAGTGGGAAGCAAGTTGTGACTGGAGTGCTGCCAGAAGCAGTACTTATGTGGAAACAGCTCCTTACTCTGTTCTCATACATACCCCAAAAAACCAAGTCTGTCTTGTGGATATCCCCCCTCTTTTTGGGGGGTTGGAACTCAGCGATCTTTAAGGTCCCTTCCAAACCCAACCATTCTGTGATAGCCTGAATTGTTTTGCCTGAGAAAATCTTAGTGAATGGACCCAATCTTTCTGCATGGAGGAACATTCTAGGTGGGTCCCAGGAGGTGGGCTGAAGAGTTCTTAGTAAACCAGGACAACAGAGTTGTCCTCCAGGGTGGATGCAGGACAAAGAGCAGCACTGAAAGTGCAGTCATCAGTTGGTAATCCCAAAAATCACCATGTGGATTTTTTTGGGTGTGCTTGTCAGTGATGGGATAACAGGGATGACTACCAGTGCCTCTAGCTAGGGTAAGCGTGTCTGAAATTCTCATGCCATTGCTCCCTAGGACTTAGCAAACATGGCTTGTGATCCATCTAAAGATATTTTTCCTTCAAGAGGAAGTTTTTGTTGGCCCCTCACCTCATCCCTCCAAGCCTGGATGTTGCCATKTTGGAAATAAGAATGCAGCTTTGGAGAAAATCAGAGAATATACGGTAAAACTTGCTGCAAAATGATTGTGTTTATGTTGGGCATTGCCCAGAAAAAGGCAATGGAAGTCAGGTCTGCCTCGCTGTGTTAGGCTAAACTTAAAATCCAGAATTTCTCATTACTAACATAGACCCAGTCCTTTTCCTTTCATGAAAGGACCCAGTCCTTTCCTTTCCTTGATAGGGCAGCTATCAACTTCTCCCTCGAAGGAGAGCTTGGGGCCACCTTCCTCAGAAAAGGATTGTACTTAGGTTGAATCCTCTACCTATTGCTTCTCAGGGTGTGTGGCAGCCCTCTACCTGCTCCTGCATGGCTGCCCAGCTGGCTGGGAAGTGGAATTGTGCTGGTGTGGACTGGGAGAGCTCAGCACAGCTCCTGCACCCCCAACTCCAATGATAAATAAATCCCTTCAAGTCACCATCCTCTTAGAGAGGGTGGTCTGTGAGGAATATGGATAAAAGGGTAATATTTTCTACCTCAAAGTGTAAAATAATTTTTTTAAAGAGAAAGCAAGTATTTAAAATTTATCTATCTATTTAGAATTTATCTGTTTTACTTATTATCATTTTATTTTTAGTATTTAGAATTTGCCTATTTAATATTTGGAATTTATCAGTATCTATTATCTATTAGTATTTAGAACTAATCTATTTAGAATTTATCTATAGAATCTGTCTATTTTGCACTTATTTATTTATAGAATTATTATCTAGATACTTTTAAACATATTTAACTGAGATAACTTCAGAAAAATAGATAATAACTCTCAAGGGTCATTAATAGCCACATGTAACTGGGCATAGCTAACGAGGGGCTCTCCAGAACTCAGACTGTTTCTACTTCTCTAATGAAACAGGCAGGTGCTGCTCTCAGAGCTGGCAGCTGACTGCTGTTAGGAAAGGAAGTTGCTGGCAGCCAAGGTTGGCAATTGCTGACTGAATTGTCAGAGGCTCAGTGGAAAAGAAAAGGAACACGGGTGTGTACACAGAAAAATCCAGGTATTTATAAACATATTTTCTGTGTGATTTTTGTGTCCTAATTTGATAGCAATGCCTTYTGCTATAACTCCATCTGTTCGAAGTGCAAGAGACATTATACTTAAATCAGAATTTGCATTTGTTGAACTCAAATATTATGTTTTTCTGTGTGAAAAAGTATTCTGATTTTCCTTTAAGCTTAAAAATGACAAGTGCAAGTTTTTAGCTCAGTTCAGCACTATCAGTGTGTATTTGACAGTAAGAGGACATTTGAGCTGGCTGCAACACCCGCTAAGAGGAGGATTCACTTTCAGCTAAATAAAGGTCCCAAATACTTGACCTTGGACATGTACTACAGACAGAAGAGATACTGTGAGTAGAGGAAGAAGAAAGAGTAACAAATTCACTTGATTTTGCTTATGCCTTTCTTTAAACTCTAGATATTCTCTTTTGGCTATGGGAGAACGGTCTGGAAAATCTGATATCTTTTTTCCCAAACTAAATCATAAATTAAATACATTTTTAGGGTTGGAAAATGTTTCTGGGTAGAAATTTGATTTAGAAAGACATGCTATTCAGAGTATCTCTTTCTTAAAACTGACAGGAGAATCTCAATAGCAATTACAAGAGTTAGACTTGCTGGAGAAGAATGGTTTAACCTGTAGCTGTAATTTTGTTCGCTGTTAATTTTGTTCATGGTTTTGGAGAGGCAACTGATAATATAAATTCTTATTTCTAGCCAACAGTCTAGTGACAAAAACATGGGCTTTTGATAAAGTGGAGGAGGATATTTAAAAAGGCATCTTGTGTTTTCCCTCAACTACCTCATCAGCAAGAGTTACGGTTGGCAGTGGGATGTGAGACGATGAAAGGATATTGATATTCTGTACAGCACTACGCAGGTTTTAAAAATCTGACCTCCTGTTTCAGGCTGATTGTGTAAGTAACTGTTTTTTCTATAAAGCTGGATGTATGGCATTTCAATAAGTAAATGCTGGATGTATGGCATTTCAGTAAGTAAGTTATTTGGCATGGAGATACCCTTTGTACTGCAAATGGGTTCTATCAAGTAACTGCGATGTGACTTAACAGCCCTCAAGTCCTAGCAAAGGTTTACTGCTCTGGCAGATCCTTGACACAGGATCTGAGAATGACAGGATGTAATGATAGGGGAAAGGTGTGCTGGAGATCTTAACTTGCCTGCCTTTTCAAGGAAGGGCAAGAATCCTTTTCTTTAAATTATTATCATTCTGGACTAAACATTTGATGTCTGCCCACTCATTATCTATCTGCTTGGGGCTGAGGTTGGAAAATCTTCCTTACATAATGCTCGAAAGATGGTGGTTTGATCTGAAGTCCCCTACTAGTTTAGACATCCATGTAGTTGGAAAACCATCATGTGTTCCCTTCTGATATGCATGGGCTTTAGGCAGGCTGAATACTAATTGCAGTAATTCAGATTAAGATGTAGTTGGAGATCAGTTTTGGTAACTGCTTTTAAAGATGCTGCCTAGTCCTTTTCTATATTTGTTCTGTATGTGATTTTCTATGTGGTTTTGTTTGTGTGGGGTTTTTTTTTGTGGGGGTGTTTTTTTTGTTTTTTTTTCTTTAAATTGTGGGTTGAACAAGATCTTCATCACACTGAAGGAGTGATGGCTTGCTCACCTGTTGGGTAAGGCTGAGGGAAAATTCTGGAGAGAGGATCAATGAGTGTATGTGTATCCTGAGGCAAGTTTGATGAAAACACAGGAAAGTCCTCCCTTGTCAGAAACACTGCAGAGAGACACCAGAATTGCCCCCTCCTTTTCACTGATGCTGGGATGGTTAGGGAAATCAATTACACTTGTAGTCAGAATGATCTTGTGCCAGAGAGTGTGTTGCTGACACATCTTGTGCTGAGGAGCTGTGACTATCAGCTACACTTCACATATTTTAGCTGTTATCTGTATTCCAAAGATAAACTGCCTGTAAATGGAAAACTTTGTCCCAGTGTAAACTTTGGGAGTAATGCCTGGTAATTAGCTCCCTTGCAACTAGAGGCTGGTTGAGTAAGCAGTGCATCCAAACACCTTGGTGTTTTTCAAGGTCTTTGCCTTTTGGACTTTTATTTGGCAGTTACGATAAAAGAGCCAGCACGACTGCATGTTTGAAAAAGCACTAAAACCAAGAATCACCAACCCTCCTCCTCTGCTCCCCAAACGTTAACATTAGCCCAGCTGTGTGCCTAAAACCCCAAATGTAGACTGTTGAAGAAATCCTATCTGCTGAGTTCCCCTGGAAATGCTGCAGCATTCCCTAAGATCCTTGCTGTGCCTGGGTGGTGCAGACCAAGGCCCTGGGTGGGCAGCTCACACCGATGCCCGTGGGGAGTCACACGTAACGTCTCCAGGCTTGTCTCACCAGCRGTGCTGAAGCTGCAGCACTGGCACAGGATAGGCTGTAGGAAGCCTGGTCCCTCCCTCACAGTTTTGCTATGACCATCCTYGCCTCCTCCCTGCTCCAGGAATCGGTGGAGGCAGGAGGAGAAGCCTCAGGGACTGGGCCAAATTTCACACCCAGTCCCTGTGACCACTGACTCCGCAGCTGCCAGTACTGCCTTCAAGCTCTCCCCATCTTCTGGCTTTGGCTGACAGGCTCTTAGCAGCTGTGGCTCCCAGCTCCTCCTGTCCCTGGCACTGCCAGGGTGCTTTCAGCTCTTCCAGTTTGCTGTTGCTGCCTGAGTCATGCCTCTGGAGTGGAAGGCAGACAAGGCACCATCCTCACTGTCCTCGCCTTCGTTGTTTTACTGGTTTTCTGCTCCAAGTGATGGCTTCAAGGCTCCCATCTCTGGCCTCTTAGCTGGTCCTATGTCAGGACTAGGGAGTTACATGACTGCAGATTGTATACAAGGAGGACATCATCCCTGAAACATTCTGCCTGTTCAGATGCAGGCTGGAATTTCTGAAAGGTCCCTGTGCTCAACTGTTCCCTGACAGCACAGTGTGTGCCTTGTGATTTGTGAAAGGATGGTCACACTACCTCAGATTGGGCATTGAGCCTCTGCCCTGCACTGAAAATACAGGGATGATTTAATTCCATTTTACTGCAGAGGATGCAGAGGTGAGGTATAAAAAATACCCTCTCTCTTCCCTTCTTGGAAAAGTTCCAACAGGGGTAAATCTTTACATCCAACAGATGTAAAGCTGCTGATTCGAAAAAAAAAAGTGTCTGGTGATACTAAGCCAGAATTTAGATAACAGACCACAGGCTGGAGGGAAAGAGGCCATTTCTTGAGATGTGTATTAATTCTGGTAGGAGAGAATGCCTTTCTAAGCTCTCACACATTTTCATTACAATTCCTTAGGGAACAGAAGATGGCACAGTTTCTACTGTGTACAAAAGAAAGCAAAGAGGAACAATGACTATATTGCACATTTGGGAAGTTGTATGGTTGCCTCTATTTTATTAATGAAGAGATTTAGTACAGCTGAGACCTCACAGGACCAGGGTTACAACATCATCTTTTAACTTATCTTGCACCATATCCGAGTAAGCTTCTGAAGTTGTGGCTGTATTAAGCTGCATCATTCTGTACACAGTGCTGAGAGGTGCTGTAACGTGCTCAGTACAGGAGATGAAGAAATTTTTTATAGTGAGGGTGGTGAAACTGGCACAGGTTGCCCAGAGAGATGGTGGATGCCCCATCCCTGGAAATATGCAAGGTCAGGCTGGACAGGGCTCTGAGCAACCTGGTCTAGTTGAGGATATTCCTGTTCATTGTAGGGAGGCTGTGAACTATTACCTTGTGAAACTATCTGTTGTTACAAAGATGAGAAATTTTATCTCAGACATACTAACTTAAAACATTCTTCTCATTTGACAGAGGATAAAGAAACCGTAAAGATAGAGTATGTTTGGCAATAATACAAACATCTACGAAGAAGGAACACTTTGCCTGAATTGGGTGAATAAAAGCATTTTTACTGAAGAAAAATATATGTATGAAAAACTTCTGTGAAAGTATGTAGCATATGAGTAAGATCCTTCAAAGTACAGCTGAAACCAAAATGTCTTTKAAAAGGCAACACGCTGCTTACACCTTCAATTTTACAAAATAGCCACATTTTCTAAAATGCTCCTCTGAAATGCCTGATTAAAAAAGACAGTAAACCATAGTATCCCATCAGCAGCAGTTTATCACAACTATAAATCCAATTTAAATCTAGTTATAACAGGAGTGTGAGACAATAAAGAACAGCATAAGAATAGTAGGAGCTTGTAGTTGACAATTGATACCATATATATTCCAAAATACCAAAATGAAGATAAAAGTTTTAAATTAAATTAAACAGTTCCGTAAATGAGTAATGAACACATCTAAGATAGCACACGTGCTCTTGTGTCCAGTTGCCTCCTGAGAGGAATGGAGTGACTTGAGGCTGCAATTTACAGGATTTTCTGTAGAATGGAGTTGGCAACTTCCAGGGATTCATCTTTCACCAAGACAATATCATAAGAGTCCATATATTTTTCCAAAAGCTCATCTACCTAATTGCAGAAGGGATAAAGAGAAAGACCCACTTAGTTATAGAATTAATTACTGAAAGACTACTTGTCATTAAAATATTGCCCAATCTTTCCACCAARTTCTGGGAATGAACCATGCCAACAATGTATCACTCCTACAAGTGAATTCCACAGAAGGCAGAGCAGGAGTGGCCTGACCTATCATGCATTCCAGGATATAATACCTCATGTTTATTCCAGGATCTCACACATAGAGATACTGAGAGAACTATTTCCTCACTTCCTCAGCTTCCTGAAAGGCAGGGAGAAATATAAAACTGAAGTTTTCCCTCTCCTCAATGCAAATGCATGTGCACCCTAACTTAGTAAATAATCAGTTAAATGTCGCTTAAATACCCAAAAACTAAAAAAAAAAAAAAAAGGGAGAGACTGCCTAGACTGCCTGAATTTGTTATATGGGAGATTATAATTTTGCTCAATTATCAATTCAGTACTGAAAGGAGGAGGAGCCACAGAAATTTAAAAGAATTAATTTTCATAGCCTCTGAATTTTACTTCTCTAGAAAACACRTGTTTGGACGAAGTTCTGTACAAAAACCAAGGCATTACGGGTTAGGGGAAAAAAAAAATCCATGAAAAAGGTTTGAAATTTCAAACCAAATATGGGCTAAACACTTGGTTTGATATCTGAAGTGTATTATAATGAACCTGTTTCTAACTTCCAGTGTTTCATCTAAAGCTTACAAGGTTATGTAAGGCTACTTACTTTATCATTGAGATAGCCAATCTTAAGAATGTGCTCAACATTTGCTACTCCATCTGCCATACTCAAGTCTCCTTGAGAGTCACCCAGCAGTATGATATTGCTGTTGTCTTTTAGTTGTTTGAAGTACTCTGTGTTCTTCAAGGCACCATCATGTTTGTTGTAAACGTGAATCAATTCTCCTTTAAATCCTTTCAATATTCCCTATTGAAAAAAGCAACACTGAAGTTATTTCTGGTATCATTCAGGCAAGACAGCATCTAGAATGAAAGAGGTGATATTACTGTTGGACCAACACTGAACTATGTAATCTCTGATGACAAACATGATAAATTAGTGTTGAATAACATAATGACTGTGACAGAGTTGTTAAGAGCAGACAGACAGTGATTCTCCTTGTTTGGAGGAGTATATATTTATCTTGTAGTACATATAAATAACTACTAAAGAACACAAACAGTGTGGTATTTATCAAACGTGTTTGATAAGAATGTGTTATCTCATACGTACATTTTCATCAAAATCCATGAAATTGGAAACCACTTTGACATTAGAATGGTAGACCCCAGCCTGGTGGATTACTTCCTCAAGAATGTCACCAATCCCAGCAGAAAATATGAACACAGGAATATTATGTTCACTGAGCTTATCAAAGAAGTTCTCATATCCTTCTCTGCAATACAGAATGTAAATACAAATCAAATCTCAAATAAAGAAAGCCAAGAGAAGTCTGAGTTTTCAGGAGACAATCACATCATCTTTGGAAAAGAATTAGTTTTTCCTGAGCATTTTACTTCATTTCTTTTACTTCACCTTTTCAGCTTAGTTTCAGCTTAGTAACACAAGGCGCATGTAGTTAGTAAGAAACTGCTGCATCAAGCTGTTTAGTCTTGGTCTGTGTAATTTTTCCCCCCTCAAAAACATCTAACCATGTTTTAAATATTTAAAAACACTTCCCCCTCCCTAAGTACTCCAGAACAAGCAAGCAGCTAGTAGAACTCACTCTAGCTACTATCACACTGTACATCTACGTTCAATCTTCCTTGCTTAAATATGTGACTTTCTATCGGGTCATTGCTATAAAATGAATTTTGTTTTTAAATCCTGAAAATATTTTGTTTCCCTCTCCTGAAAGTTTTTTAGTGTTCAGTACCCACTCAAAACTATGTATAGTATTCCAGGAACAAGA
The DNA here is from genome assembly GCA_018881555.1 of Amblyornis subalaris. Taxonomy (NCBI): domain Eukaryota; kingdom Metazoa; phylum Chordata; class Aves; order Passeriformes; family Ptilonorhynchidae; genus Amblyornis; species Amblyornis subalaris. The sequence continues at coordinate 74,238 of JACAXG010000180.1, read as the reverse complement.
TAATATTATCTCTATATGCTTTCTCCACACAGACATGGATTGGTAGAATTTTACGTTTTAAAAAAGTATTGTGAAAGTTTTTGAAGGAATTTTAGGTTGTGGATGAAGATTCAACCCACATGGACTTAGGCTTTCAAACAGGCAGAGACAGGGTGCTTGTCTGTTGTACAGAAGATAAGAATTTAGTCAGTGTTATAAACAAATACTTACACAATTTAAGTACTAACATCCTGTTTCAGTAGTCCTAAATTTACAGACAGTTTTACAGAGCTTTTAAAGAGATGGGAGCCACAACACATTTTGAACAAGAATTTAGCTGTCTTTTAAACTTGCCTTCAGCCATAGAGGAAGAAAAATATTTAATATCACATATGAAACATGTTTCTCAAATTGCTGCACTTTTATCTCAGATAAAACTATTATATGGAATATTTCTCAAAGGAACTAAGTTTAATTCTACATTGCTCTTAAAAGAAAAAGGGGCACCAGTGCAATTTAAGAGGATGAAAGTCTACAGAAAAGAAGCTTGTAGAGATGAGAAAAACTTCACTAAAAAACATTCCAGATCTCTGCTTTATACAGTGTAATTATTGTGTAATACAAAAATTACACTGTAATTTGTAATACAAAAATTGTGTAATTTAGATACAACACACCAATAAGGTGGGGGCACGGAGAGCTCAATGTGTTCCAAGATTAAGGTGTCACATTCTCAGGAATGTGTGTGGTTTTTTGATTTCCGTTTTCTTTTTTTCTCTTCCCCCAACACTCAGTAAGAATCTACAGAAAATGCTCTGAAAGAGTATAATTCAAATCAAAAGGAACTTACTTCAGCATAACATCAGATTCCCTCACAATTTCTGCAAACTTATCCTTCTGTAAGCCTTGCTCAATGAGTAGTGCATGAGATTTATGGTACCTAGAATATAAACAAAAAAAAAAGGATTGAATTTTGCTTACTAAGATTAGGCTTTCATTAAATTTCATTATGAAAAGCATCCTGAATGGTTAATTCTTGCTCATTCAAGTTAACAGCAAAACAAAACCAGTTACTGTACAAAACTTAGAGATTAATTCAGTTAATGTGATAGCTAAAAGCTAAGTACTGCCATTAATTTGCTTTTAAAAACTTATTAAATCTAATCTTAGTACAATTTGAATATAGTAGGTGTCTCTTACCATTCTACCATATACGGGTATTTCTCTTCAATGGTGAGAGCTGGATCAATTTCAATGGCGTAGTAGGTTTCTTTCAGCTGCAATAACTGAAGGGAAAAAACCCCACCAGATGTTTAATGTACTTTCATAAAATAATACTTGGTATTTGGTCTACACAATCAAAATAACGTTTTTGTCAGCGAATAATGACAGTTGTCTGTACAACAAACCAAATGCTTGTAGGTTTTTTGTTTACCTTTTTCCGACATTCATCTGTGATGATCTTAGAGTTATCAATGATGTCTGGGGGAGGGATGAGAAAAAAGAGAGTTAAACAAGATGGTACATTTCTTTTACTTTTCTCTACAACACTGTAAATGGCACAGATGACAATGCCTGATGACATACCAATGTTTCCTCAGAACTTTTCTTACCAGTAGCCAGCAAAAGGCACATTTTTCTTCCTAAGTACAAAGATGCTCTTCCCTTCCTCTCTGAATTACAAGGTCAGTTACAAGCTTTTGGATATATTCCTTGAGATTTAATTGTTTCTGAAATCATCCTGAGGCATCCTACATGTTTTAGAGTTGCCACTTCTTGTTTGTTCCCAAAGACTACAGCATAGGCATAAAAATGCCAAGAATTCTAAGGAGTTTACTATCTGGTTCTTGTAGGTGTCAGGACAATTACGGGCTCTTGAAAAATAAAAATTAACCATACCATATTTAGTCACTAACGTCTTAAGAGTTCAAAACTTAATGTTTTAATTGTGAATGACAACTTATCTGATTTTAATTCACACAGATTTTAGTTAATATATATCTACACATAAAAACACAGTCAGTCACTAGAATACCTCCTCAATAGAACGTACATCTTAAGTAACAAGTCAATATAAAATSTGACATATTAGGGAATAAATTGGATAGGAAATTAAAATACAGGAAAAACTAAAAGGAGTGAACAAATCAATCTATATTAAAAAAACAAAAGTACTCACTATGACAAGTTGGACATCTTTTTCCATTGTAGGAAAATCTACTTAATGTCATATCAAAATCTGTAATAATCTATTTAAGGAAAGAAAAAGCAAAACTGTCTTACAACATGGAGGGACAAAATAAAGAATGGCTAGAAATTCTGAACGATCAACAATAGCTGCAGCTGAGTAGCATGTGTGTCACAGAAACCTCCCTATTCTATTGAGCCATTGTCATGGAAGCTAGCATATCCCAGAAGAGTAACTTTTTTTCTAACAAAACTGTTTTTCTCATTCCTTTGGTTGGAATATTTCCTGAAATTACTAAGGTTCTATGCTTATGCCATTTACTTAACTAGTGTCTGGCTAAATTACAGTTGAGTCAACAAGGACTATTAAAAGAGTTAACATGTCTAAGTTTTGGAGATTTCTTAAAGTTTGACTTCTATTACATATATTTATGTGCTTAATTTTTTTGGTGTAGAGTAACAATCCCACAGTTGCTTTTATTCCAAACTGGTTACACCTTCTACTATCTTTACCTGAAGTTTGGCAGCTCCACCTTTGATGAGGCCACAAATAATCTCCTCTACTCTCCCTGGGTCCTTAATATGGACAGTCTTCTTCTGAAATTCTGGCATCTACGAAGAGTAAGAACAAAAACATAAATATACTTACAGAGGAAAACTTACTAGGCAAGACCTGCTATCCATCAGATTGGAAGCTCTGCATCTATGAACAGTTTCACATGACATCCAGACATGCTCAGGACAGAAAGACAAGATTAAGAAGAAACAGTACATACTCTGGATGTATTACCTGATGACTGCATACTGTTCTATTTACTTTCAACATTTGTTTTCATCTCCTTTCTTAATATCAAATTATTCAATAAGTTGACACAGAAAAGATAATTATATTTGTAGGAAATACGGGAGATGTATAGAAACAGGACATATGGGATCATCTTGTGATTCAAATATATCACTAGGGGATGGTGAATCTCAAAACTAACTCTTTGTGCAATTCATATGCCGTTAAAGTCTCAACAGAGATAAAGAAGAAAGAATGATTTTTAGACATCCATTGTTTCCTTGAGAATGCTGAATGAGTGTCAACTGAGTTCTCCAATACAACAAGGCTGGACAGGAATTCCTGCTCCCCAGCCAGTCCATAACCTGCTGCCATCACCTATTTCACTGCACACTTTTGAAATAACACATGATATCACACTATATATTCCTTTTTAATTAAGTATATTTCTTGAATATTATGATAAATCCTGAATTTGGTGTAAAAAAAGAAAAAAACCCAAAACCCTACAAAATCCCATTCCTCCCCAAACAACCCCCCAAGCATTTGTTTACTCTAAAAGTTTATCTTCAATCCTGCAGAAATGGTAAGAGAACTACTTATTTACAGAAATTTCCCAATGTAGCATGTATTTCCTTCATTTATAATCATGTATGGACCCATTCTAAAGCAAAGGCATCAGACATTTGCAATCTGTCTAAATGGGCATTTATGAGTAGTAAACTTCATTTTCTGTATATAAAACTTCATTTTCTGTATATAAAACTCAATTATCTTTATGTTTAGAAAAGTTTGCTTAATCTCTGTATAATCATCCTTACTGTAATTTTAGGTCATTCAGCTTGGAGAAAAGTATTCTTTTTCTCAGTTGCTCACTGGATATATTTTTCCGTTCTTCTTGAATTTAAAAACCCAGGTTTTTTCAATCTTCTTTTCCAGAGCACAATTTTCTAAACCTCTGAGAATTCTGGATGTTGTCTTGGCCCATCCACCTGAACCATATTGTTTTTCAAACACAGCGTCCATGACTGGCTATAACCTTTCTGCTCTGCTCTGACAAGGCCTTGGATGAAGGGTGACTTTGGCCCATGTCTTCAGATAATATCTCTGCATATACATTGAAATACATGCTCTGTGTTAGTAGTAATATGGTGACAGTGATTCAAATTCAGTTGATACTGACTAAGTATTCTTCAAAATGACTCCTAGGCAGAAACAAGTATTTGTAGGAAGTGCTAAATTTTGCATTTAACCTTGCTGGATTGTACCTTTGCTTCCACGTCAGTGCTCCTATCTTTCAATATAACAAATAATTCTAATCCTCACTGTGCTTACTGCTACTTTCTGGCTGATATCCTCAAAGACACTACTGAAAACAGAAAACAGAAATCCTTCTAGAATCCTAACCATGACTCTCTGATAAATTTCCAAGATTTTCCACCCATTCAGAAAGTTTCACCTATACCAGAGTATCTTGTCAAAAAATTTTTAAGTCAGCACAGGGTATTCACTACTTCYGTTTTATAAATCTCATAAAGAAACAAACTGGATTAATTTCACYTAGTTTAGAAGAATTAAGGTTTTCCTTTCCCATCCTTTAGCAAAGATCTTCCGTAAAACTGGTACCTCCTAAGCCATGATTCCTGTGTTCCCTGTGTGGCTGCAGTGCTTTGCTACTACTTCTTTTAGCAGAGCTAGTTCACAAAAGGTTCATTAGGATTGACTTCCAGCTCTCGGCTACTTCCCAGGCTGGGAGTCATTGAGAAATGTAATGAGTTTTAACAAGAAATAGAATTCCTGAAAAATATCCATTAAAGAATTCGCCAGTCTTTTGAGATATACATTTACAAAGCACCTATTTATTCACAAATAGCAGCAGATCTAGCTTCACAAAATATTAATAATCTGTAACTCTCTAAAGGTGTTTTATATTTCTTTTGTATGTATATGATTCTGTTAAACAAAAGTAAGCTTTCCACTTGTTTTGTGGGTATACGGCATTGTTTATAATGAAACATAAAGCACTTGACTGTGGTAATTGTTTAATGTAAATTGACTAATTTCTTTAACTTTCATCAGATTACATATGTATTTTTACATCTGGAATGCAAAAATTAAACAAAATGAAATCTAAATGCGTGCTTCTCCAGGAAGCAGCTCAACCATTATTTGGTTTACTTAGATGCTAAGCAACAGATTTCATAATATAACTAATTTAAACAGATGTTGGGGGAGATGGAGAGATCAGAGGAAGAGACTGGCTGAAGAAAATTGGATTGTTTGGTAGGGTKTCATTTCAGACTGAGCCCTTTTGTAAGTTTCTGAAACAACCTGAGGAAAAATCTTCTTGGTAAACACTTTAGTAGATCATGTTAAACAAGACATTGCTTAAGATTTTAAGTATGATGAAAGCTTCCTGCTTTGATGATGTAAACTGATACTCCCACTCAAGATCAGTTTATAAGATTAATTTATTTCTAACACATTTTTCATTTTGGGACAAGAACTGGCGTCTGTTGAAGAGTATTTTAATTTAGGGGTGGGGGAAAGTCTTCTGCAGCAAGTATAAGCCAGACAATTTCAGTCTTGCAGGCACTTTCATAAGAAAAAACAAGTCTACATTATGGATGTGACATCTGATAAAGCCTCAGACAAATATGGTTAGTCAAAATAGCCACTTTTCCCATCACTAGTTCCTTGTATTAATATTTGCAACTGAACAGTAAGTAGCAATTATTTTATTTAGTCTTTATCATTATTATAGTACAAGTAAGTCAAACTGTCTAATGAATGTCTAAATGAAACTGCAGTCACCAATTTTCTGGCAAACTGTCTCCTTCAATGTTTTACACTTCCACTCAGCTTAGTTGTTGTTTCATTGTTGCCATTCTTCGCAGTTGAAAGAGAAAAGCAGATTCTAGTTGGAAAGAACTGGTAAGACAGATGAAAGAGCAAAGGGTGAAAAGTTCAATCAATTTGATAAAATTTGTGTTCCTATTTACTGTTTAAGAAAACTCTAGGAGTCAACTCAGTATACACATAAAACGCCCAAAATTCTAATGCACCATTTGCCTGGGATGAACACAAATGGAGAAGCAGCCAACCAAAAATCTCCACAGCACATAACAAAGTTAAAAAAGCTTTTCAGAACAAGGAGCTTCTACATAGAGAACTAAAACCATATAAGCACAGGAAAAGGAATTCATAATTCATTGTGATGTCTGAAAATACATCATATTGAATCACTTAAGTGCCCCTATTTATTCTGTCATGTTATAAAAGTGTGAGAAGAGTTTTGCTTTCTTACCAGGGACATCTATATGCTACTGAATAGCTCAGAGGCAGGTATGTCTTAAAACATACGTTAAAAGATGACAACTCCCAAAGGTAATTTGTGGTTGGCATATACACTGGCCACAAATACATTCTAGTTTCTAGCCTCTGACATTTTTAAGGAGCCTTTGAGAAAAGGAAGAACAAAACTGACAAAGATTATTTTAAAGGTTGAGCTTAGTTGGATTTATGAAAAGGAAAAAATTATCTGCTTGTTTGTGACAGCAGGTAACTGGAATAAGGATGTAGGAAATTATTTTGTAGTTAAGAATGTTTTGGTCATACCTTGTGGAATGAACAGTAATGGATTCACGCAGGTTTGGAAATCCCTCAGTCCTACAAACCACAGAATGGGTCATTTACAACAAGAATAGTCCTGCAAATTACAAATCTATTTAGTACATGAGACATGCATCTGTGTAGCTGGGTTAAATAAAGAGAAGTATTTGCTGTAAAGACCGTATTGAATTCTAGTTTTGAAATGAAGTTTCTTATATACAATTGGATAACAGGAGTCCAAACAGAACTGCTTTTATTTTGTATCCAGGTGCTGCTTAATACATATGTTGTTTGTATGTGAGACAGCGTGTATCTAAGTCCATGCTGTGTCAGTTTAATTATAAAACAAGAGCTGGTGAKAAGACCTGTCATTCATTTTAGTGATCTAAGTTAATTTACAGCTGCCATAGTAGGCATTTCCAATTAGGTATCCCAGGAAATTAATAACTGATTGTGTCCACAAGGAGTAAGGTCATGTTCTGGAGTTAAGATTATACTGAACTTCTCAACATACTGAGTGTTGGAGGTAAAGCAGTTACTTTCCTCCCTCTACCTGGTAAAACAAAACAAAGAATAGAAAAAAAATTAAAAATTAATGTAAAACAAAAAACTTCATATAAAGGATGACTGTGGGACCTTCTGTTGTTTTCACTGTCAGTAATTTTAAGTAGGGAAGGAGGAGTTGATGAATTACTTGCTATCTTAACTACATAGAGATATGGCTCATTTCACAATCAAATCTAGACACACAGCCTGAAATATTACTAGTAATAACTAAAGCTGTAGGAGGTTGTCATCATGAGTCTACTAAGTAATGCTTTGACAGAGGACATAAACTGGAGCAGAGTATTTTTATACTGATACCCTGTAAGCCTACACTACTTGGCAAACACTAAGTTTTCTTATTTTATAAAGACTCATCTAGTATGGAGGCCTCCCAAAAATAATTGCTAAGAAAATACCCTGGATTATGGGTGGATAAAATTTTAAGAAAACTTCTCTATAAATCTCAATGATTGACAGAGTACTTTGTTAGATGTCAGTAATTCTGAATCACAGTAAGAACCGTTCTCACACTTGTAAATGTATTAAAAATATTCCACAAAATTTCAGATAACCGTAACGTCATAAAAGTGATAGGACAATGAATAAGATCTAGCTGTAGTGCTATTGACAGTATGTGAATTTCAACTATCACACAATTTCTATTTTCCTACTTTGTTGGTAAACCTGCCTTAGACTAGACTAGGTTTCAAACATGTTATCTTTCGATAGAGAGAACACACAAGGGTGGACTGGCAAGGAGAGGGAGCTATCCATGTTACTTCTGAGCAAGGCAAACGCAAATCAAGGTGATAAATTGGATAGGGTTAAATTATTTGTCAATTTTATTCTAGTCTGTRGTGACAGCTTCCAGGTAAGAGCGTACAAACCAAGAATAAATGACATTTAGTTTGGAAACTGCAGATGACCAATTCCAAGGTCTTAGACTAGCTATCACATGTATTTACTTATGGACATGTACCAAAAAAGGCAGGGCATGGCAGCAGTGATAGCTGTGAAATTTGATACCCAGAAGCTACGGAAAATTGGTTTTGGTCTACTTGGTGGAAGAAACAAACAGTTTGGTGAAATTACAATGAATTTTAGATATTATTTTCCACTTTTTTTTTTTTTGCTATTATTACAGAACATTGCTTACTCTAGAAAACAAAGCTTAGTAAAAAACTTCTGAAAAGCATGTAAGCTTCTCCAGGTAACTTCTGCTATTTGCAACGTTTGAGTTGCAAGAAGTGGGGGAGCCATAACAAAACCCACAGAATGAGAGTGTGGGGATCTTTCCCTCCATATGTTTATGCTCATATATGTACAAAGCAAGACTGCCTTAGTCCAGACAATTTGAATTTTGGTGTGCAATAGAGGTTTATCTTAGTTGCTCCAGCTGTTAGTAGGCTTACATTTTTGGACAGGAACATCAAAAGGTACTGGACATGAGTGTAATCACATCAGTCACTCCATTATGGGCAGGTAGTCAAGAGAAATTCATTAGTGCATTCCACTAGCATCACCTGAGTTCAGGACAGATACTTACTAATTTATAATTACCAAAACCATAATACATTTTATATTCAGATGATGCAAGCTCACATATGGTAAGAAATCCTTAGTAACTAGTAATTACCAAATTACAATTTTAGTAGTTCTGCCAAGAAATAGCCTTAGGACTACTTACCTAAAAAGTAAGTAGGTAAATGTTATTATGGGAATGAAACAACAGAACATTCAGTATCTTCACAGTTGCTTGATAACATGCTGTAAAACTAGATACCCAGCACAGGTTATATGAAATAACTGGAAATGGGTTCACTGCCTAAGCTGTTTTAAGACAGGGAATAGTATGCACACTAAAAAAAAATTTTTCCTGGTTTACTTTGTTTACTTATTTACACCTTTTTATACTTAATGTGCTGGATTCTGATACTTAGTTTGGAGAAAAAAACCCATATAAAAATCTGGAGACAGCGTTTTCACAGAAAACATGACAACAGCGTTTCCTCTTGTGTTTTTAAAGGAGAGTACCTGTGCGTTGAGCTTAGGGCACTCCTGATTCTTCTGTCCTTGATTTTGTCCTACTGCAACAGCATAGGTGGCAAGCAGAGTCCAGAGATGCAGGGCTTGCATGCAGGCTGCCAACAAAAACCAACCAAATCCTTTTAAGAATTGGTCTGCTATATTATGTGATCTTTCTATTCCTGCTGTATAAAATAAAAGCCAACATGCATGGTATATAGCAACATCACTCCGAAAATACCAACACTTCAGAATACTCTGATACATATTTAAAAGTAGGGGAACATTTAACTTGAATTAACCTATTCAATTAAAACAATTAAGTATATTTATTCCTTCGGTGCTGTTGCTAATTCTGTGCTATCAAATTTTTAATTTAAAAGTACAGTTTTTTTAGGTATTTTTACAGTCACAATAAACAACTGTAAGCCAGCCCTCAGCTCATAACCTTGGTTTAAAAATGCAGGCAGAAGACAGTCGATACTGCTGACAGAAGCTGTGCACACTTACCAGAGGGTTTTGCAGGAGCAGCTGCAGAAGCAAAAGAAAATTCCTCTTGCTTGAGAAACACTAATATAGCAGCACAGGGTGCAGTTGAGGGCGTTTCCAAATACAGCCTGACTAATCCCCGTGCAAAACCCCAGGGTCCTGTGACGCACGTCAGCAATGCACAGCAGTTTGTTATGCTCAGCAGTACAGCCCGATGGGCTTACAGATGATCAGCTGGTTCACCAACAACAAAACCTTTGACCTTCACTGAATGAACAGCTTTCATGGATGCAGCAGGCAAATTTGGGCTGCTCTAACAGAGGAAGGCACTTGTTTTTCAAAGCAGAAGTTTACCACTTTGTTACTTTTTAACCCTTTTAAAAAATCTTTCCAARTATTTTAGGATTTCCTGTTGCAGTGCCACAAATTTCTTACAGCTTCATCGACATGCTCTCATTAATGTTTACTAGGTAGCATACATTTATTTATGTAGAAGGAGCAAATGAATTAATTAGCCTTTGTTTTGGCTGTAATTATCTGTGTGATACGGAAACAGGAAATCAAGGAGCCTTGTTTGTCAGGATTTTTGAGAGACAAGGCGACTCCACATGCTTTCAGAAGTTTGTCATTAGGCATGCTGCCTGATCAAAGACCATAAGTAGGTGACACAGAAGATGGATTAAAAAGAAATATTTTTTAGAGTGAGAGGATGAAGGAACTATTGCCTAATCATATTTTACACTCTGAAGTTGTGTAAATGCTTGAAAGTGTCATGCAAAGTTGACTATTGCTATAGCAGCAGTGCAAGCTTCCCTATACTACCCCCTAACTTGTGTTCAACCTCAGGTTTATGGTCCCTGTTTCAGGATGCCAGGACTAACCACGAACATCAGGCCAATTCATATGTGGCCACCAGTGTGACCAGTGCAATTGCCAGAGCCAAAGCAAGGGCAGGTTACAAATGTAGTATGTACAAAAGGCGTAACGTATAAAAACCCCCCAACAGCAGGACTCTAGAATTCATTATGAAAATTTCCTTCAAAGGAGGATGTGCTGTCTTTCTACATCAAAAAAACAACAGACTTTCTGAATACAGTACAGTAGATCCATATGTTTTGTGTCCGCATTCCAACTGTAGGCCACGACATAGTCTATCAGGATTCCGCAGTGTATCTKACCTACAGACGTACTTTCATTTTGTTTTCAGTAACAAAATGTTTCTTTGTTTCTCTGCTCCAATGAAACAACCATTGAATACTTCAGCAAATACAAAATATGCAACTTTAATCAACACTTATCCTCTTAGAATTGACCAAGATCCCCTCAAATGTCCATGTTAAGGTCTGCTGTATCCTGAAGCAGCAAAAGAGTTTGAAAGGTATGTTCAAAATGTAACATAATCCCTGCCAAGTCTGTATACAGTAAATTGAACTTACCTGGCATTGGTATTGCCAGGATTCATAGCTACCACTAAACTACTTGTTATAGCATTTGTACACTGTTGTAATAGGTAACATACAGGGAATGTTACCTTTTATAGTATTTTAATATAGTTAGCATGCTTTTCATTAATATAATGAATTTATAATTTTATAATAGTGCTTGGAAAACATATACATAACGCAGTCTCTTGAATAAATATGAATTATTTGCACAACAAAAAGCTGCAGCCTATGTCACTGCTGGATTTCCAATTAAAAAAAATCTTATGAACAATGAAGTAAAATACACTTGCTAGATGAATCATGTAGTTTGGGTAAAGGCATCACTTTATACATTCAACTGGCAAAGTACCTGCCTTTGAGCTTTTATATATTTCAAAGGTGACAATGATACCGATATATAAATGAGTCTTGTGAATCTCAGGGATGAGGCTGGGATTTGGTGGGCCATGGAGCTGGCCTGTTGCTATTCTGATACTTCTCAGCTATGATTCAGTGAAAAAATTAAGGCTGTCAAGAATTTAAAGAAAGTTAGCTTGCTCTTTATGAAAGTTGGGGAAACAAAACCAAGGTTTTAAAAAAAAATTATTTAGTTAAATTTACACACTAATTAAGATTGAAAAAAAAAAGAGTTACAGAAATTAAGTCCAATTCTTACAGACTATTTTTTGGTATACCASACTTGGAAAGCATTCTAAATGAACGATTACAGTTTTAGTGAAAGAGCTAGAAAATGTTGTGAGCAAAATTTCTGTAAACATTTATACAGCCAACACCTAATTCTTAGAAAAACATCTACTCTATCTCTATCAACAGTGTACTTTCACTTTAATGAAAAAGCCATGTATGAAACCTCATCTACAAAACAAGACAGTCTTTGCAACTCCAAGAAATCTTTGTGTCACTTTAATTACAACAGCTCCTACTAACCACATTCTGTTATTGCTGATTTGAGTCTGTTGAGCGTTTTGCTTACATTGTTTAATGTCTGGTACAAGAGGAATCAAAATTAACACTGATTTTTTTAAAGAGAGAGAAACAAACTCCAGCATGACATTTGTACTCTTGAAATATGGAAGGTCATTTAAATATATTTTAAGAACTATGAACTGAAGAGGTATAGTTATTTCAACAGATAGGTTCTATTTTAACTTTTTCTCTTTGGTTGAGGGCCATATCTTTACTACAAAATATTCTATGTAGAAAAAGAGAGAGAGGAAAAAAAGAACACCACTTAAAACACTAGATGATTTGTCATTTATATAAGACTGGGAAGAGGTTCAACTTTATATGCTCATGTGTTAGGTGAACTTGGTTTGTAGACATTCAGGATGCTCTCAAAGAATATGAAGCACTGCAAGTTTTAGTCTAAAGCAAATTAAAACTGGTTCTACCTGTCCTTACATACCCCTGGACAAAGTTGCATCCATTTGGCAAAGACATTAACACAGCGCAGGCAAGTTGCCTAAGCAAGTAAGCCGAACCTTTTTTTTAAAGTAAAAAATTGAATACTTCAACTAAACTGACATAAACTTCTAAAGATCAGGAACGAGGTAATATTTAAGAGTAATTTCTGCTCATTAGAATATTTGCTACAAAGTTTAGAGGTGATTGACTCCTGTCTGCAGTGTAAACAGTAGCAAGTGTCTTTTCATGAGCTTACTAGCTTTTATTCCTGTTTAGTGACCCTACTAAAACCGAACAATTTTGAATATATCCCCATATATTTAGCATGTTGCTCAACTTTACTTGAGCAATACCTTGCTTTATTGTAGAGATCAATTTTAAAGAACTGTATTTGTTTTCTAATTTTGCTTTTGTAATAAGTTTACTTAGTACATATTTTCCAAAGCAGCCTACTTGATACAATGTCATGAGACAGGGAAAGGCATCTGAACCTTAGCAGTCAAGTACCAAAACCAAGCAGAAGAAAGGAACCAATCCAAACCAACTTGTTTCAAACATGATAATTATTCATGCCCTAATGAACAGCATACTGGTTCCAGGAATAGCTTTTTGTATTTATGACAATTGCGAGGCAAGTAAGATAAATGGTCAGTTTCATGAAGCTGGGGTACATAAAGGTTTAGACCGTTGCCTTGCAGAAATTTTGGATACCAGTTATTCTTGCAGTACAGGTTTGGTGTAAAAAACCATGCTAGCCCTATTTACAGCTGGTATGATGCAATACAAAACTCTGATTTGTATATGGAAGTGTGTGTCTGTTACAGAGATGACTTGTGAGGAGTGTAAGCAATTCTTTAAAAAGAAAGAGCTTGAACAGCACGTGCTATGGAAAAGTGCTAAGAACATACTGAAGACTGAATTCATTAGACTGTGATAAATCCAGAGAAGAAGGTGAGGATCTTAATCTGAATGGTATTACAAGACGTATTTAATAACTTTTTTTGATAGAGATTTTCTGGATCTGATCAGAGATCAATCCTTCTTTACAATACAGAGAAAACCGGTGATCATCTAATAGTCTGACCATTTATGGCTGTATTGAACACAAAGTTATTAGTGTCAACACACACACACACAAACATATAAAGAACAGCTAAACTCATTAARCATTTATTCTTCTTGTTTTCAATACATCTCTGATGAGAGAAGATACTGCAGCTTCATTGTCCCTTAYGCAGCTTCCTCTTGTGCTTACAAAAAACACTCAATAAGATTTCTGCTGGTGATAAATCAACAGACATTTTAAATCTTACAAGAAAGTAGGAGTGAAGGCAAGCAAAACACATTTCTGACTTGGTATCTTGAAGTACAGGTAACAGAACATAGGGTAAGAGGTTTTGATGGACATTAATCAAAGACATTTCTCAAACACAGGTATTGTTACACATTACAAAACTCAGAAAGAACTGTAACAGCTGTGAGCAATAGAAGTCAACACTTTACGCAATATTTCAAATTCTTTATAGAAGTTTACAAAGAACTAATAGTAACTAGGGCCTAAATTTCCAGTATTTCATGTGRTCTCCTCCTGTCAATTATTAGTCCAGGTAAAATTTTTTAGTCTGAGAGAATACAGGAGATACAAAACATACAGAACAGTTCTGTACATTCTGGGATGAATGAATACAGCTCAGAACAGGCATTTTTTTCTCTGATTGTATGTTAGGGGAATCAGCTCATCTCTCCTAAGTTCCCGTTCCCTCACTGTGGAGAGAATTAACCTTTGTAAATGGCAGGCTAAAAAAAAAAGTTATTTAGTTATCAGTGAGTATCTGGAAATGATCAAGAGATCTTCAGTCAGTTCTAATGAATATCTTTGAAATACCACTCTATAAATGACATCCTACCTAGGCAAAATTTAATCTGATGGCTTTTTTAATCATCATTGTTTCTCTCCTGCCCTTGCAAAAAAAAAAAATCTAAACATAAGCAAGTTCAGATCAATACAATTTATTACATTATACTCAAATTTTAAAAATAGCTTCTAAAGCAATCAACATTGTGACTCTCTTTCAGTGCAGGGCAGAAGAAAACATTTTTGTTAGTCTTCATACTTATATTTCACTGGTACCTATTCTTACCAATGCTTTCTGGATAAAATCTTTATAAATCCATTATGAACTTGCAGCTTAAACACAAAATACAGTTCTGGTTTCTCTACCTTATAGGGAACCTGGAAAAGGCCCTGAGAAGGGCAGTAAGAATGAGCCATGAGAAAAGATTTCATACAATGAACAATTGAATATAATAGAATTCCTCAACCAAGAAATTATGGGGTGGCCTAGAAAGGGTTAATAGGGAAAGATTGTTCACTATCTCTCCCAGTGTAAGAGGTAGAGGTCATCAACTAAAATTAAGAGGAGGCAGACTTAGAACAAATTAAAGGAGTCAGCTGACTCCTTTGTGTCAAGTCACAAAATTAAGTAAAATTGTAAGATGTGAAATTCCTTTTTGGTGATACTGTGAATTTACAGAGCCTTAAAATGGTACTGGGTAACAACATAAAAAAAGCTCATCTTAAATTACAGACACTGTTTCTGGAATACAAGCTGTTGGAGGCTGGAAAAACATTCTAGAAAAATAATTCATGACAACTCACCACATCTTATGCTTTCTTTGGGCCTCTCCTATAGACCATTGCAAGACAGATGATTCTACCTGTATCAGGCAAGACCTTTCATGGAAGGCAAGTCAACACTCCCTGTTTGTAACATGTGATGACAGGGAAAATAATTTGCTTTTCATTACTGTGTTTCAGTTTAATTGCAAGTATCTTAGTTTTAACCCCATCCTGCCTTTTTCTTGCCAGTTCTTCTGAGAACACAGATAAAGAAAATTAATTTTTGACAAATAAGAATTTCTTAATTTTAATGGTACTSTCATTTTCCTTTAATACTGCTATGCATGTATGAGTATGTTGGAGCCTAGCTATCTGAAAGTCTCACTTCCCTCTCATATTATACAGAATCTAATGCTTACTTAAAGAATGCTTACAGGTGAGGCTGCCAGAACAACTAATCCTTCTTCAAAATATCTAGGCAAACAGCGTAGAATTCTAAGAACTGGCAGTATGTAAATATATACTGTGGTATATTTACAAATTCTTAATCAGCTATCAGGTGTGCAGAAGCTCACCTTGCACGATAACGTAATTTTGATGAGCTATACTATTTTTCCCCCAAACTGTACATTTGCATGTATATGTTTTATAATTAAATATGCTGTGTATATCTACATGCACATGCGTTGAAAGAACTTAAACAAATGCTTGTTTCTCTAGAAGCTTCCCACGTAACACTAGCTAGAATGGAATTTGCATTAAGCCCAATGCTTGGACTGAAGCAGTTGCTGCTGATTCTCTTCTTCTCTTATCTGCTTCTAAGAAAAAAAAAAAAATCTGCTTAGATTTTTTTTTCACTAAACCTAAGAATGCTGTATCTAGATCAAATAAACTCTGACCCTTGAATAGTGGAGTTGTGGGACTCAGTTTGAAAGCAAAGTCAGCAGGACAAAGTTTAATCTACAGCGCATTACCAGACACTACAATTCTGATGTGAGAATGTAGTGCTAATATAATAATCCCATTAAATTACCCATTGAGACTAATGAAATTTTTAACTGTTACATTCTCTTTGATTACAAACCCTTTTTTAAAGTTCTTGAAAAAAATTATCCATTAAGTGTAAAGATGAAATACAGCTACCATGCACTCCTTTTAAAGGTAACAGGCAGCATTGTGACTTGAGGCATGAGGGATTGTTTTGACTCCATGTCTTACCATTTTATGGGTGTTTCTCACTGCTGGATCCATTCAAAGATGCACTTGGATGTTCCTTATTTCTTGTATCTCTGTGTACCTGCCTCTGGAAGTGTTCAAAACCAACCCGTAGTAATACTACCACTACTATACTTTGCACTCTACTACTGCTAAAGTACCAATATTGCTCCTGCTTTGTGCTAATTCCTATCCTTCAGTCTCACATACAGTTTTTCCATGGTAACATGCAGCCCAAACTGAGCGCTACCCATAAGTGATACTTGTTACAAAGGCATATGCAGTTCATAATAGTAAGTGTTGAGTTAATAACTGCTGAGTGAAAAAATTACATTTTTAGTCTGATAACTAATAAGTTTCTGACAAAGAGGGAAAGCTTTAAGGGAACAAGGTTAATGGTACATTTCAGTGGTAGCCATTCTGTGAGCATTAAGGTGGAGCAAAACAACTCCTAGGTAAAAAAAACTAAACCACAAATAAACTTGGATTATTTCCGTGATCCAATTTGCAGAGCAGACAAACAGATCTTTATATAAGGGTGCAGGAAGGAAATGACAGTTAACAAGTGGGAAACAAGCAAGAAAAAGTACATTTGAACAGGAATTTTCTTGGTGGCAAACCCAACTCAGGAAGTCTGAAAGTCTATATTCAGACACTTAATGAATCTTCAGTGTCCAAGTCTGGGTTTTGCCCCAGCCCTTTAAAAATAAAATAAAATTACAAATTAAATACCTTAATTCTTTTTTCAAAGATTGATATATATGAAAGTAGAAGCCCCATTTCCTTCTAGCAATGGGTATTATTTCTATAATTTATAGAAATGTCATTAAAAATTATTTTTCTAATTATTGTCTGAGGTAAGTCAGTGCAGTTCTCTATTCTTTTGTGGCATCAGTGAATGAAAATAATATAGTTACTTTGAGTATTTAAACATGGTGTCGTCTTTGACCTGTGTGCTGCACCCTTAAACATATGTCCACTTGTACTGAAAAATGCCTTCTCTTTTTTTTTTTTAGTATTCATATAAAGCACTCTTGATATAGGGAGTAGCCAAACTAAAAAAATTCTGTGGACTTCTAATGAGCACTGATTTTTTTTTTTTTGAACAGTCAGACACTCCACACAAATAACCTAAGATAGAGTTGACTAACAAAACAGCCACAGAATCCAACTTAATGGCACACTGCCAGTCAAGCTGCTGCATGATAGACATTGAACTAAAAATCTGCCTACTGCAATCATCATAAGTTCTCTGATGTTTTACAGCAGCTGACCACTGGTGATTGACGACTTCTGAATGGGAAAAAGAGACTGACATCCAGCAACTGGTCAACATAAGAGCTGTATGTAGACTGTGCCCCAGGAAGGGACAGTCACTGCAGATGAACTGCTGCACAGTAACGTGACTGCAATAAGGCCAGTTAGACTTCACGCTCTAGCCTTTATTTTACACACCCTCCATGACAATATAAACAATTCCCTTGCTCAGTCTTATCTGGCCTTATATTTCTGCACAGTGGTTAGAAAAGGAGGCCAGGAAGAATAGTTGTAAGCTATTCCTTCCTCTCAGTTGCACTTAGCCAAATTTCAGTGCTGAGCATCTGACAGGCAGCAGAGACATAGCTGCGACTCTGGGCCCTCTGCACGCAGGAGCAGTTCAGTTGTACACGTCTGACCGGAGTCGGGTAGTGGCCATGAAATGCCAGTCGCTGTGGGACAGGATTCATTAAAGGACAGGTTCCTTACAAAACAGTGTCCCTGCGCCTCAGAGACACGGTTCGCACCCGCGCCACCTGCTGCTCGATGCCGTCTGATGCAGCTCAACCAGCGAAAACGTAAATCGTGAAAATTAGTTACCCGCTGACAAACGCACCAAAACACAGCAAAACAAGAAATTTTCTGCTTCTCTCCTAGTATTTTTCCTTAAGCTCTCTCCGATAATTACCCTTTACAGTACGTCAAGAGTGCACTGTAGTATACTTCAACAAAACAGACCTGTSTGTGCACACAGGGAGGGAAGAATGGTGGCAGATGGCTTGAAGGCTATTAACGTAAATTGGAAATAGCCAATACAGATAAGAATATGTATTTTGCATTATGTAATTCATGCAAGTGAAAACAAAAGTTAAAAGGCAGTTGTGATTTTTAGGTTTTGGGGTTTTTTTTTTTTTTTTTTTTTAAGGAAAGAACTTCAAAAGTTCAGGCATTTTTCAAGTTTCCAGACTTAAACAAATTGTGATGTTTTCACATATAGAGGTACATTGCTATTGAATTGACAGCTAGTATTCTCCTACTTATAACTGCATGGATCCATACCCCAGGTCTCTTCAGTGCTTATATTGATTAATTTAGATATTTTTTATAAAAGCTGGTAGTTCTTGTTAACTCCAGACTGAGCAGTATGATTGGAATGCTATGCAACTTTAATTCATAATATGAACAGATTCACAATGATATGCATATTCAGACAACTAAAAAAACCCCTTATTACTGCTTATATTTTTTGACAGTTACAGGTAACATGTTTAAGACTTGCAGTATTTGCTATTGGTCTTAAGCTGTAAAAAGCATTTAATAGAACAGATACCTCTGTTATACCTCAACCAATGATCACCAGTTATCACAAAAGGAGAAAAATCACTTAAAAATATGACTTAACACATACCGAGCATTTACTAAAAGGCAAATGTATTCCAGAGCAGAATGAGCAATTGAAAGATTGCTTTTCTGTCTTGGAGAAAGACTTTCTACAAAAGATAAAAGAAAGCAGCAAACAAGCTCTTCTGAGCCTATACCTGCCTACAATATATTTTGTATCTCGACGTGACTTACTACTCCGAGCTCAGTTTTCGGGTATAGGTCATCATTATGTTTTTGATAACTGTTATGACTAGAATAAATGAGTTGTAAAGAAACTAATGTAGAATCACAGATTTAATTAATCTTCCCATACCCATTCCTTCTAAGAATGTAGGTTTCAAGACCTACTGAATTTAAAAAAACCCAACAAAGCAGCAGTAATTCCAGAAAATCAAAACCTACTTCTGAAACAGATAGTTGCATTGTAAGATCAGCTTATTATATTAAATGAAGTAAAATATTACTATGTACATAATCTGTACAGTAGACATTTTTATTCTTGACAGTGAGAGGAGAAAACAATGGAATTCAGTCAATTTTTATTCTCCTGGGATCCAAATTTCTTAGATTTCCAACTGAATTATTTTACAGTGAGAATGAAAAACTATTACTAGTATCTAAGTTGTATCAACATGTATTGTGCTTAGGGTCTTTCCTGCCCTGTGAAAACTTCTTTACAAGCCACATTCTAGGTGACTTGCATGATGCATGGTGGCTTAAATTAGGCAGCCTTATATTATGCATTATTTAGGTGGGATATATTGTGATTATCTCTGCAAACAGCCTGTGGACAACACAACCTTGTTTTACTAATTGGTGTCTATCACTGTCAATTGATTTTTCTACTGAGGAATACAGTCTAAAAAAACCCAAGGTTTATAGAAATAGTTATATGGCATCTGCAGCAGTCATGTCAAATTTAACTTGGTTTTAAAATGTTAATAATATTCTAAAAATTATTCTAATACTTTAGTCATGTAAAGGCTCTCAGTCACMTGTCAATAGGTAGGAGTGGTATTAGATCTCAGCAGTTCTTTCACTTTTCACTACTTAGGTTCATATCACAGCACCATTCTTTTTGAACAGTATTATTCCCACATGGATCATATCACTGGATAGTTCTGAAGCTCATCCAGACAGTGACAATGTCCTCCAGCGGTATCATTAGAGAGAGTCCATTTTCCTTCCATTCCCCTATTATTGATTCGAGTTTATTCAGGCTCAAATTTCTCTTCAGCTTTGCATAGGCAAAAGTGTGTATGAAGGAGTTGCAAATACTAACCACTCAGATTCTTGAATATGTATGTTACACATCACACACTCCTCTGCTTTTTGCTCTACTGGGAGGTCAACCTGCCAGAGTAACGTCACAGTTACTATAACAACTAGTTACCAGCAACAAGACAAGAATAAAGAAGTGGTGTGTGATTGCTGCCAGTCGTATCCTTCATCTGGGGCACAAATGCTCTTATGCCCTAAGAAACAAGAATCCAGTCTCACCAGACACTGGCAGAATAAATATTTTAAAAGACAATAATAATAGTAATAATAATAAAAAAAAATACCCCCCCCATAAACCCTCCAACTCACAGAATATGTTTCTTTATTCCTTAGGGAAGCAGATAAATAGGAGTTACCTTTCTTCTTATGCATTTCCTTATTTCTCTCCAGGTAAATTTTAATACTGAAAAAATCCATGCTTTTCTTTCCTTCTCTAACACAATAAAATGAAAACTGTCCAGAGACAGGTTGGCTGGTTGAAATGTTTCCTGTAAACTGAGAAACTGCTTTTAAGTTGATTTTAATTTGACGTTGCTGAACTTGATACAAAGTCTCTTTTCTGTGTAATTAGCCTCCCACTTCTGGGACAGGTGGGAGAAATAGACAAATGTAACCAAGCATTTACCCCGTTTTCTGGAAAACGAATCTTGGACAACAAATCTCAGTTTAAGGTATTCTGCTATTCTGTTTTCAACCAGCTCTATTATGTTTCTTATCCTAATAAAAAAATACAATAAAAAGCTCCAAAATCAAAGAGTGAGAAACCAGCAGCTGAAAAAACTCCCAAGGTTTTAACAACTTTATTTATGAAACAGACAACAAGAAATACTGTTATTCCACTATGAAGTTTTTCTTATGTTAACTCCATACTTTAACACAGGCTACTCCTTACAGGTGAGTGGTTTTGAAAGACTTAGGCAATGCTTTTCACTCTGGTTTGTGAACACCTGTTTTCGGCCGAGTTGCTAAAAGGCTTTTCAAAGATTAATCAAAAACCTGAAGTATACTGGCAGTACAGGAATTTGCTATACAGGAGTCAACAATTTAATTGCACACTTGTCTATGGCCTGAAAAATCCAAAAGACTGAATGTTACTATAACATTTAATTTCTTTCTAAAATAGGCATGAAAAATTTTCTAAAAAGTTAGATAATCTAATTAATTATTAACATCCTTTTAAATTAAAGTTAACAACCTTGTGGCTAAGTTTTGCTTTCACCTGACTATAGGAACATTTATACAGTTTCACAGAATTGGCAATTTGCCTGTGTAAAGTAATTTCAGGAGGGTTTGGGAGATGGTTGTTTCTTAACACAGAGTGAAACTTCATGTGACCATTACAATTAATACCTCTGTTACCTCAGAAGTGGAGCTGAAGTAACTCTGTCTACATTCATGAGAGCCTAAGGGAAACTCCCTGTTTGCAAACTACAGACTCTTGATGAAGACACAATATTAACACTTTAATAATAATTTAAACCTTTTCTTTCAAATAAGATGCAGTAATTTTAAGGCATCTTCATTAAGCTTAAATCTGTTGCCAGGCTAATTAGTGCTAAGGAATTCATCTACTGAAATGTGAGCTAGATACTTAAGAATTACTTGATTTTCATTATTCAACAAGGCAACAGGGTTACCCTTTCCACAATGCTTGAAAATCCTTTCCACTTTTCATATTAAACATTCATGGCATCATAATCCCTGATATTAACTTGTCTTATAGACATTCTATTTGATTTGTAAAAGCCACCATCTTTTTAGCACTTAAAGACAGCTGTATTGACAGACAAGTATTTTTTTTTCTACTTACCCTTGGGTCTTATATTCATCTAATTTTATTTTGACTAAAAAAAAGTACAAAAAATATTGCTGTAGTTAATTATAATGAAAGAATATTTCATTCACATAAGTAAGGTGTAAATAGGCGTGCTCCCTATTGCTTTTGATAAAAGTTATACATCAAGGTAATTCTGAGTCTAATGCGGATATGAAACGAAAGTGTAATATTCCCCAAAGAAAATTTGAACCAAAAAAATCTGCTGAAAATACAAAAATGATCCCATAATTTTAATCTAACACAGAAGACCACCTGGTATTAGAAAAAAATACATTTCAACAAAGCAGTATTGTTCCTCAGCACCAGCCTAACTTACCCTAAGTTACAGACTGGAAAACAGTACCTTCTCTCCCATAGCTCAAAGAAAGGACTCTCTAGTGATGAAATAAAACTGATACAGTGTAAATGACAAACGCTGAAACAAATCTACACTGGTGATTAAAACTATTTCAGAAAGTTCTCCAGAATGCAGCATGTTCAAGCAAAACGCACGAGCACATTTTTGCCCATGCTTGGCAAACTAAACTCCTTGGTATGAAGTTTGCACAACTCTTTCACTTATTTTGAAGAAATTGCAAAGCCTGAATACATGTGCCTACTGAAAATACTACAGAAAGAAGACTTGCATCTTTAGAACTAAGGATGTTTGCTACTTAATGAAGCTGCCAACTTGAATATCCGTTGAAATGCTCACTGAGTATGAACGTGTTGCATCCAACTGATAAAAYGTTTCTGCATGAGAAAGCTGACATGCTTTCAACAAGCTCAATTTTTCCCTTGCAATCTAAAGCTGAGAACAGGTCTAATCATAAAAGTAGAATTTTGGGAAATATCTATTTAGGATCACAGATTTGTGTCCAAGAACATAGCTTTGAAGATGTTATCTGAAGCACATACTTAAGAAATTCACTTACCAGAAATCGATTTAGCATTGGTGTAATGATTTTTACCCTTACCAAAGGCAAAATCTTGGCAAAGTTCAAGTCTTTCCAGCCAAAACATCACTTAAACATTGTACAGAAAATTAATATAAATAAATACATCTTTAGCAATTATGAGGTACTTTCTGAACTACAGCTCAAATCAGGTATTATGACCAGGACTTAGTGAAGCTATTGGATTGGCCTTTTGAGCATTCATATGAGTCAGTCATCTAAAGTCATCAGACTTTTAGATGTTGTTCTTTTATTTTCCTCATAACTCGAAAATAAGTTCCAGTATTATAGTACTGGAATTAAAAAATAAAATTTATAGTTAACCAGTGTTATGCCACTGCAAGTTTTCAAATGAGTTTTGTAAAATCCTACTATTGAGTCCAAAGCCCTTTCATAGAAAATATCTAAAACCTCTCTTAAGTGGCAATCCAAATTTTCTGCTCTCTCACAAGCTGTTGGAAGTGGGCTTGGAGAAACCAAAAAGCAAGGCATCCCCCTTCAAATTGTTGAATGACATGATTGATGACTAGAAACAACATTTTTTTCCAACAGTACGTGCTGACTCTACGATTAGTAAAACTCACACTGGAATTCTTCTCTGGACCCACGTTATCACAAACTGCACTGTGGGAAATCCACTGGCAAGTGTGGCAATGCGTGGCCAAGTGAGTACTTAGGCAGAACACAATTTACATACAGAATCCTAGCTCTTAGCAAAATCTATTTCCATGTGTAATTATAAAAATTCATSGGAGCTTTCAGTAAAGTTTTGCAGGGGAGATCACAAAATACCCACTGGCTAACATCAAGTGCCTTGACGATTACAGCTCAGTTCTTCTGTACGGCGGTGGCCAAATCACAAATTTTGAAGGATTTCCACATAATCAGCACGTTGTCCAAACCAAGACCCTTTACGATCCAATTATTTATAAGCAGATATTTAAACAATTTCCTAAATAACAAGTTTAACAGGCGCAGCAGAGAGCGCGAGCTCCATCTTCCTTTTATAGTAACTGTGAACAAACAGTGCTTCCCAGTTTCAACAGATGGTTGAACACGTGTGCGCCTGTGTCCATTTTTCTTTCAAACAAATTACAAGCAGGCTTTTAAATTACCACCAGGACTCACAGGTACAAACGTATCCTACACGTACATATGTATCCTACAGGTACGTATGGGCCGGATAGGACACGGCACGACGGCGCAGACCCTTTCCATGCCGGTGGGTCACGCTGTGGTGGAACAGCTGTTCCAGCCTCCAGCGTCTGTCCTTACAGAAACCCCAAACCGCGCTCAACGTCCCCGCTCTGTCCCTCCAGATACCCCTTCGGGATATCCGCCTGGCTCCGTGGGGGTGGCCGTGGGGGCGGCCGTGGGGAGCCGCCGGCCGCTGGCCAAGAAGGACAAGGGAAAGGGCGTGCGTCCGGGGGCCGAGGGGCTCTCGCCCTCTTACCACGTACCATCTCGATGATCTTGGTCTTCTTACCCGTCTTCTTCTTCATGGTGAAGATGTACTGCGCCAGCACCACCCCGCCCACCAGCGCGCACACGCTGGCGCTCGCCACCGCTCCCATCTTGGCCACAGCGGTCCTGTCCATGGTAGTAGCTTCTGGGGCGCCGGGAGCCGCTGCGGGGAAGCGCGGCCGCCCCCTCGGTGTGGATGAAGGAGCGGAATCCCCACGGGCCCGCAATGACCGACCCGCGGGTCGCCAACRACAGCGCCGCACGCGGCCCGCCGTTCCGGCCCCTCGCCGGCCGTACTACGCCACAGGGAAAGAGGGAATGAAAAAAGCGAATGGGCAGCTGGAGCTGGGCGCCACGAGGACGTGAGATTTCTGTGAGGGGTTTTGAAGAAGAAAAAGCACAAACTGTTGGCCGCTTAGGTTTTTTTTTCCTCCTCTGAGAAAATACAAAAGGAATGCCTTTCTTCTTTCTCCTTCCCCCTCCCCGCACAGGACAAAATGAGACAGCCCAACGGCCCATGGCGGCGCTTCCCAAACTACATTTCCCAAGCTCGCCCCTGGGAGGGGCGTGAGGCGGTGCGCGGCTGGTGCCGACCGACCGTGGGGAGAGGAGGATGCTGGAGATGGCGGCGCCGGTAGGAATGYGCCTGTAGCGCTGCCGCTCTGTGCCTCGCCTCGGGCCGCGCCTGAGCGAGGAGCTCCTGTGAGGAAGCTGGGCTGCCGCCTCGGGACGGCTCGGACTGCGCCGTGCGAGGGAGCTGTCGCCTCCCGCCCAAGTAAGCCCGCGCCGGGCTCCGTCTCCCGCTCTACTGGGATGTGTGTGTGTGTCCGCGTGTGTGTTTGTGTCCGGGGCGCGGTGTAGGTGCTGTGGGTGCTGCACAGGGGCTCTGTGAGGGAGGGCAGGAGGGAGTGAGGGAGTGTGTGTGAGGGAGTGTGTGTGGAGGGCTGTGCGGCGCCAGCCCGCACTCGGCGGCAGCAGCAGGTTGCCTAGCGGGCATAGCGACGGGAAAAAGGTGGAAAAGAAATGTTGTTGTTTGCTGGAGTTGGTTTCCTTTAAAGAGGAAAGGCGCGGACTTGCAGGTTGCATTTGCTCCGAATCCCGTCTTTTTTCCTTCCCGCTGGAGCTGCCGGTGTCTGGCAGCCGCTCCCCTCCTGGGCGGGCTGTGGCATCGAGTGCGTCCACGTTCATAGGCAGGGAGCTGTGAGTTTTGAACTAGGATAATGTTATTGTCAAGCCGCCTAGAAAAGGATTAGTCTCCTCCCTGCCTCCCTCCCCTCTTCTTAAAATAGCAGCAGGTAGGGAGCAGAAAAGCTGATTTGTGCCCTGTATGACCGAGTTCTTTAGTCGTGTCACTGGAGCATCTTCCAGGCGATTATTCGGTGGAGGTTTTGATGCCGTCTGTTTATGTCTTCATTTACTTTTCTAAAAATAATTTCTCTTGCAGTAGACTTGCATCAGAATATTTTTTTTCCTCTGCTGGTGCTCCTTGGTAAGAGAGAAAAACCTCAGTTCTATGACTTTGAAAACTTTTTATTACTTAATGCTTGTAACACAAGGTTTTTACCAGGCTTTAAAAGTCTGTTATTTTGTTGTGTTTTCTTCATATAATTAGCAGTGTCTATCACAACTAATTTAACTAATGACAATAAGATTCCTAAGGTTGTTTTCTGAACTACATAACCAGGAAATCGAGACACCTGAAATTAACATTTATTCAGCTCACACTAGTGCAATGTGAAGCCAAGAAGTGTAATATACTTAAGAAAAGCTGTTGCTAACAAAGAAGAAATTTTTAAAATAAACCATTGCATATATTAGTATAAGCTTTAACAATTGTTTGTTTCCTTTTCAGTAAAGAAGAATGTCCTTGTTTAAAGCTAGAGACTGGTGGTCCGCCATACTTGGAGAAAAGGAAGAATTTGACCAAGGCTGTCTGTGTGTTGCTGATGTTGATAATAGTGGCAGTGGACAAGGTAAATTCAGACTTATGTGGTTGCTGGCTTTTAAGCCACATAGCTGTAAGTTTGCTTTGACCAATGCGTGCTGAAAGCTTGCTAGCCAGGCTAGTTGGCTAGTTAGTTTTAGGTCTGCTATCTTCAGTGTGTCCTTGTAGGCTTAAGAAGACAAATTCAATGCTCTCTGTCTTTTTATATTTGTAAGTTGCTAAACACGTTAATTCTTGCTTTTGTTCACTGTTAATGTCTGTCATGTCTTATTCCCTCAACGGAAGGTATCTTTAAAATAAAGCATTTTCAGTTAGTCATGGGAGCAAACATATTTTGAGTTGTTGTAAAAACTTAAGGGAAAAAAAAAAGATAGGTGAGAGCTAATAAGCTAAGAATTTAGAAAAACAACACTTTTGGTCTGGAAAATAAGTGATGATTAAAATAAGCGACTGCTTGAGTAAACCCTGCTTTTCTATGTAGTCATTAATAATGTGAAATGATCTTTGCTGTCAGGGGGAGTTTTTGTGTATTTTTTTAAAATTAATAAATTCTTGGGATCTTTACGATATTATGCTCACCTTGGAACACTGTTTTTGCTGAATAGAGGTACTTGAGTTTGATTTCATTGCTGCCATACTCTTCTAAAATTATTTTAATGTAAGGTTCCCCCTTTTCAGGGGGATTTGAATAAAGTTGAGCTATTACTGATTTGGTGTACAACCTTTTTCAGTAGAAATTCATTAGAGTCATTTAGGTTGGAAAAGACCTTTAAGATCATTGAGTCCAGCAGATAACACTTTCTTCTGTTCACTACTAAACCRTGTCCTTGAGCACCACATCTACACATCTTTTAAATACCACTTTCCTTGGCACTCTCTTCCAGTGCTTCACAACCCTTTTGCTGAAATTTTTCCCAATATCCAATCTATGTTTTATATCCCCTGGTGCACCTTTAAATCCTTCACTGGTTTTGTTGCCCTTCTCTGGCCATGCTCCACTACCTCCATGATTTTTTTTTGTAGTGAGGGGCCCAAAACTGAATACAGTATTTGAGGTGCAGCCTCACCAGTGCCGAGTACAGGGGGGCAATACTTCTCTGGCCACACTTTCTGATACAAGCCAGGATGCCATTGGCCTGCTTGGCCAACTGGGCACACGCTGGCTCGTGTTCCAGCTGCTGTCAACCGTCACCCCAGGTACTTTTCTCTTGGGCGGCTTTCCAGCCACTCTTCCCCAAGCCTGTTGCATTGCATCGGTTGTTGTGACTGAAGTGAATAACCTGGCCCTTGACCTTGTTGGACCTCATATGATTGGCCTCGACCCATTGCTCCAGCCTGTCCAGATCCTGCTGTAGAGCCTTCCTACCCTCCAGCAGATCAACACTCCCACCCAACTTAGTGTCATCAGCAAACTTACAGAGGGTGCATTTGATCCCATCATCCAGGTCATTGATAAAGATACTAAACAGGACTGGCCCCAATACTGAGTCCTGGGAATGTCACTGGTGACCAGCCACCAACTGGATGTAACTCAATTTACCACCATTCTCTGGGCTCAGCCACCCAGTTGCTTTTTTACCCAGTGAACAATGCACCTGTCCAAGCCATGAGCACCCAGTTTCTCCAGGAGAATGCTGTGGGAAATGCTGTCTAAGGTTTACTGAAGTCTAGGTAAACAACATCCACGGTCTGCCCTTTGTCCACTAAGCTGGTCACCTTGTCACAGAAGGAGATCTGGTCAAACAGACCCTGCCCTTCATAAACCCCTACTGGCTGGGTCTGATTCCCTGGTTCTCCCATACATGCTGCATGATGGCACTCAAGATGATCTGCTCCATGACTTTCCCTGGCACTGAGGTCAGGCTGACAGTTCTGTAGTTCTCCAGACCCTACTTCTGACCCTTCTTGTAGATAGGTGTCACATTTGCTAACTTCCAGTCAGCTGGGAGCTCCCTGGTCAGCCAGGACTGATGATAGATGATGGAGAACAGCTTGGTGAGCACTTCCACTAGCTCAGTGTCTCTGGGTCCTATCTGCCCCCATAGACTTGTGTGTGTCTAAGTGGTGTAGCAGAATGCTGCCGATTTCCCCATGTATTATGGGGGGCTCATTCTGCTCCCTGTTCCTGTCTTCCAGCTCAGGGGCTTGGGTGCCCAGAGAGCAACTGTTGTTGCTCTATTGAGGATGAAGGCAAAGGCAGCACTAAGTACTTCAGCCTTTTCCTTGTCCCTTGTCACTATGTTCCCCCCCCCATCCAATAAAGAATGGAGATTCTCCTTGACCCTCCTTTTGTTGCTGATGTATTGATGGAAGCGTTTTTACTGTCTTTCATGGCAGTAGCATAGTTCTAGTTGGGCTTTGGCCCTTTTAGTTTTCTTCCTGCATAACCTCACGACATCCTTGTAGCCCCCGTGATTGGGCTGCCCCTTCTTCCAAAGGTCATAGTTTCTCCTCTTTTGCCTGAGTTCCAGCCAAAGCTCAGGCCAGGCTGTTCCTCTTCCCTGTAAGCTTGTCTTTTGGCACCCAGGGATGGCCTGGTCCTGCACCTTTTAAGATTTCTTTTGTTGAGAATGTCCAGCCTTCCTTTGCCCTTCAGGACTGCCTCCCAAGGTCCTCTGTCAATCAGGCTCCTAAACAGGTGAAAGTCTGCCCTCTGGATGGCCAATACAGGAGTTCTACTGATCCCCTTCCTTCTCTAAGAATTGAAAATAAAATTTTGTGATCACTGTGCCCAATACAGCCTCCAACCATCACATCACCTACAGATCCTTCTCTGTTCACAAAAAACAAGTCTAGTGGGGTACCTTCCCTAGTTGGCTCCCTCACCAGCTGTGTCAGGCAGTTATCTTTCATACACTCCAGGAATCTTCTAGACACTTCCTTGCTYCTGTGTTGTATTTTCAGCAGACATCTGGTAAGTTGAAGTCCCCCACAAGAGCAAGGGCTGTCGATTGTGAAACTTCTCCAAGCTGCTTAGAGAATATTTCATGGCCTCTTCATCCTTGTTTGGTGGTCTGTAACAGACTCCCACCATGACATCTGCCTCATTGGCCTTCTACTTGATTCTTACCCATAAACACTCAACCCTATCATCACCATCACTGATGCTGACAGATTTTCATGGATCCGCAAAAAATGTAATTGCTAATCTTAAACTAGAAGACAGAGCATAATCAATATTAATTGAATAATGTGAATATTTTATCTTTTTAGGGATTATTTGAAGCGCTTTGCAGCAAATTGAATTCCACATGTGCTATTGTATTGTGTAGTATCCTTTGTGTTGTTTTTGTTTGATTGATTGTTTGTCTGTTTTTTAGATAAAGTTATTGTGGGCAGTTACATGGGATATCTCCGAATCTTTAATCCACATCCTGTGAAGCCTGGAGATGAAGTACAACCTGAAGATTTACTCTTGGAAGTGCAGTTGCGAGAACCAATATTGCAGGTGGAAGTAGGAAAATTTGTTTCGTAAGTAAATGGCATGCCATGGTGCTGTTTATTTAAGTCCTAGATGTGATTTTCTTCCTTTGGTTTGGAGAGTGAGTTTTTGGTTTCTAGGTGGACACTATTAATCACATCTATGAATCCTGTAGTATGCATTTGGTCTGCTTTTTGAATCATCTTGATATGACACAATTTTTACTTAAGGAATATATAGAGGATAATCTTCCAGATACTTAATACAATTTTTTAGAAGTATGTAGAACAGGAAAAACTTTACCTTGAAAGTTATCTTTTAAGGTGTTAAGAATACTTGACTAACTTGTTATGATCTAAGATGTAATACTGGCCACTTGTTTTGTGTTTGATAGTGAATAGAAAATCCTTAATTCCGATTAATTTAGTGGAAATAAGGTAGAGGAGAGATAACTGTGACTGTAAGGAAAACATATTTAATTGGCTGTTAGAGAATCTGCTTAGGAGAACTTTATTTTAGAAATTAGTTCTTAAAGGATTAATTTTAGTTTTGAAATTAACTTCTAATGCAGCAGCATGAACTTTATTTAAAAAATGAGAGAAAAACCTGTACCAACCATGGGAAAGATTTGTGCTCTGAGACCAAAGGGTCGAGTACTCATGGAGTGACCCTGTGCAGGAATGATAATGCCTTACTCTGTGAAATGAGCTAAAACATTTTCTATATTTACACCACAAGTACTTTTTCTGCTGGAAATACTACTTGTATTTGGGGGAAGAAGAATGTGAGGATTTGAAGGTTCCATGCAGCTAGCACAGAATTGAATTTTAAAAAACCCTAATGTCTGATTGCTGAATAATACTTGTTTGGAGAGATGATCCTCATATCATCCCTCCATGAAGGATTAACAGCACCTTGTTTCAAATGAGTTTCAGACTAAACTGGGAAAATAGTTGGGTTGCTCTTCATGTTTGAATCTGAAAGGATTCATTTTGATTTTGAAATTAACTCCAAACACTTCAGGATGAATTTAGGAAGATCAGTACTTCTGAGTTTTTATGCTAGCATCTAACACCCAAGCCTTTGCATTTGACTCACACATGAAAGCAATTTCAACATGTTACTGGAATTTTATCCTGTATGAATTTTACTTGGAATTTATCTGAAAATAGTGTTTTTTTAATCCTTTTTTACAGTGGTACCGAAGGACTTCATCTGGCTGTGTTGCATTGCCGAAAGCTTTGTGTGTATGCTGTATCAGGTTGGTTTACAGATTCAAGGTTTCCGGTGATTTTAAGTGTATTCCAAAGTTTGGATTAGGTTAATGTTAAACTTGATGTATACAGTATTTGCTCATCATCCCTGAGGGTCTGCAGTCATGTTCTCTCACTCAAACCCATGTATGAAGAGGAACATTAGTAGTTAGCAGAAGTTTGCTGGTCTGTCCCTGAGGTGCTGTCATGTTCTGTGTGATGGTCTGTGGTTAGTGATTGTGAGCAACTAGTTCTCATTATGGTTTTAGGAGCTGGTGTTACTGTTCCACATGCTAATGAATGAATGGTTGTATAATGCCAACCTACTTATCTCTTTAAAAATAAACAATTAGAACTATTTCTGAACTCAGAAGCCCAAATAATTTCTTAGAAAGCCAGAACATTGGTAAGGTAGCCCATGAGAGGTTAATACCGGTAAGAAGGTGAAAACAATATGTTTTTTTCTTAAATCCTCTTTCTTCTACTGCCTTTGGCTGGAAATTCTGTATGATATGTTCTCTCTGTATGTGAAGAGGCAAGTCACAAAATACATATTTTGTGCATTGATTTTTTTCCTTCTATATGCTCAGAGCAAAGCACAGATTTAAGAAATCTATTAATTGTACCTCCACCTTCAAAGTTCAATAGACAACATGGCATTGTTCATTTTCTCTGTGCAGGGACAGCTGTGGTCCCTCTCATTACCACAGCATGGTTTTCTTGTAGGAGCAGCTTACTTCCTATTTACAGGAACCTATCTTGTAGGCAGATAGGTTACAAAAACCTGCTGTCTTTCTAGGTTCTGTTTGCCTCTCTGGAGACACCTGTGAATTTGGTCTTCACTGAGGGGTGATTCTTTGAGATGTGCTGCAGTTTTCATGCTTTCCCTTCACTGTAATAGTGTTTAAGCCTTAGGATTGTAGCCTACTAGCACAATTTTTATTACAACAATTTATTTTAAAATTTGCATTAACAGCATACAACAGTAAGTCTAGAATTCTTTTCTAGTTATAGTTTGCTGTTTGGTCTATATGGCTTAAGCAGTTAAGTAATAATAAAAGTAAAATTTTGCAGTCCTTTAACAGACTTTTCATATTAGTCTGTAAGCATTCATGTTTTAATGGTAATTTCTGTCATCTGAGTGGGTACTCTAAAACAAACTCCTTTGAGAAATAACTATCATTATTTTTTTATGCTTTTAAGGCAAATTACACTTTTCATAAAGTGGAATCTTTACTTGCTTTATACATATTACTATATCTGTTATTCGTAACAAAATCACTATGTTGCTTCTCCTTGACAAAGGAAAGCATCCTTCAGGGCTGACTGAAGTATGGCCTGGATATTGTATTACAGTCAATATACACAGACTGACTACTTTCTAACTTGTTTTTCATGGAGTATTGCTGATTATCTAGTTACTACTCAGCCAGGGCTTTTCCCCTCATGTCTATTACAATCTTTTGCCCAACTTGGGCCTACTTTAGGGGTAGTTGTTTAAAAGCTATGTTTGATTTAGTTGGAGAAATTGCCTAAAAGGTTGGCAGAAGCAACAAATCTTTCATACTATGTTGTTTAAGATGGTGTTGGAATAATCTTTGTATACTTAAAGCCGTGGTAGGATTTAGCTTGTGTATCATTCCCTCAAAACACCTTTTTCCCAGCTTTTGTGACTGTTCTCAAAATGTTTGTGCGTTTTTTTTTTTTTTGCTTGGTAATATTAGTTCTTAAGTATTACTTTACATGATGAAGAACTTTACTTTCTTCATGGGTTGAAGGAAAGACTTGATTCTCGAAAGGGCAGCTTTAGCTTTAGTTTTGTTAGAAAGACTTTCAAAATTTCTGCTAGTTCCCTGAAGGAGTCAGGAAGTTAAAATTCATGCAGACCTTTTCAGAGAATGTGATGCATATCACAAAATTATTTTTGTTACCATATGTTTGTCTTTTATCTTTGCATTGTTGATCACTGCATTCAATTTCAGGCAGAGTAAAGTCAAGTGATAAGTGTTCCCTAAACATAGCTTTGTCAAATTATAATGACCAGGTACAGCTTAATTTGAAACAAAGACTATTACAGCCAAGGCTGACTGTTGGATATAGTGTATTCACCAAATAGCGAGAGAATCATAAGAATTCCCATTTGAGCAGGCTTTTTTTCTGATCTTAGAGGTGTGCCCAACATGAAAAATACATTTAAGCAATAAAATCTCAGCCTCTTGCTAGGTTTTTATACCATATGTAGTATAATGAGACCTTATTTGTGGTTCTGGCCTTTAGGAATTTTGTAGTTTGGCGATTTTTTTTTTAAAAAAAGCAGCAGTGTGAGCCTTCATATCTCAAAGTCACTAGGAATTAAGTTACATTTTTATCATATTGTTTACATTGGTACTCCTTTAATTCTTCCACAGTGCATGGATCAAATTAATAAATATTTCCACTTTTTTTTTTTTTTGTAGGAACTCTGGGAAATGTGGAACATGGGAACCAGTATCAGATTAAACTGATGTATGAGCACAATCTTCAGAGAACTGCTTGTAATATGACTTATGGTCCATTTGGTGGTGTAAAAGGTAAGCTCCTTGTTGTATATTCTTCATAATTAGTTGTTTAACTGAATTTTGAAAGGCAGCATGATGGTGCTGTCTAGAGGAAAACATCTTTCTATGCATGGTGGTACCTTTTATCTGATGCATATTGAAAATAACTGAAGTTGAAATGAGGCAAAGAATATTAAATGTAGAGTAGTTGTTTTCTCACATTTTGGACTGGATCTGAGTTTACGAGGATAATATTGATTTTGAAAAACATGACAAAATTCCTGGCTCTTACCTTGTAAAATACTTTAACATCTAAAAATATTTGTTTTCTTCTGTGCTTTAATTCTGTTTTGCTTTTCTGCACTTGCTTATCCTTAAAAAGTTAACATCTTCTTTTGCTGAACCTAAAGTATGAAGTGTCTTGAAAGATATGTAATGCAGACTTCTAAAAAATTACTTCAACTTTGACTGGAAAAACATAACAGTGGACAATAATATTTATGGTGTGTTTGTAGATTTGAATGAGTTTAACAGATATCAGTCTTTCTTGAATTTGTGGTTTTTTTTTGTTCTGATGTGGAAGCTTTTGGATTGGCTTTGCATGACATTTCTTTCTCTTCAGAAGTAAAGTTTGCCCAATAATTTTGGGGTGTGGCAGTAGTTTACAAGTTAGTGTCCCTAAAGTGTTGGCAGGGTGGTAGTCACTTTCCAAGGCAGAAAGTCTTCTGCATCAATATGGCAAATACATGCAGACAGTCCCTCAGTTCTGTGCTGGTWATAACCTTCTAGTAATAATGCTACAATGCCTTACCCTAAACTTAGGCTTGTCCCTGGGCTTAAATTCGGCTGACCAAAATCCTTACTGATTGAAGAAATTTTCACCTACTGATTTCTTGCAACTACCTTGGGGAAAATGGTCAGCTCATGTGGGTGAGGAGGTATAAATGCTATGAGTAGCTTGAGGAGTGAGTGTACATGGTATGGGCATATTCCTATTAAGGCAGAAAGACAATACAGAGGTTCCTAAATCTGAGAAGTGGGAATAATGTTTTCTCTGACATGCTACAGTGGAATTGCAGTAACAATTGTATAGGGGATTGTAAACTAAGTGTTGTGAGTGTCTGGAATGGTTCAGGAAGAATAAAACAAGTAACCATGTACCACCATGCAGTTCTGCACAATAAATTCTCTGGATTTTTGACATGCATGTTTGTTTACCATGGAGATCTGAGTAGAGGTCTGACCACTTGCTCAAACCTGTCTCATGAGCTGTGGTGGATGCAAGTAATCTAATGAAGAAGGTGTCTTTGCAAGCTAGGGAGACAGGAGGTAATGTTTACCCTAGAACCTACTCAGCAAGCCAAACACTTTTCAACACTTAGGATGGTCAAAATGAGGGCCAATCCTGACAAACCAGCAAGAACAGCAGAGGGAATTCTGGTAAGTTCAGTGAACTTTTCTTACTTTTCTAGTGCTTCTGTGTTAGCATGTCATGCTAATTTCCTTTTCCTTTTTTCTTCCCCATGTTCCAGTTCATGTGTTTATTGTTATTAGAAAAAGAGTGATCTCAAGTCATAAATAAAAAAAGAAGGCAGAGATTATATTATGTAATGAATAATACATGTTCATATTGTAAGATCAAGATGCTTTCTGTTTAAGACTGAAATCTAGGAAAATTATAGTGAATGTTCAGGTACCTAATAGTAGGCTACTAAGGTGTGTGTTGAAGCATCATCAGAAATGGGCAAAATGAACACTGAGGAAAGTTCTTTCTGGGAAATGAAAGAATATTCTTTCTTTTGGTAGATTTCCTGGACTGAATGTTCTTTTTATGTGGCTTTCCTGGACTGTTTGATTAGATTTCTAGTCAAGGACATGCTTTTAATCTTGCCCCAAGCCTTTTGCAGTGAATCTATTTCAGGTTATTTAAGTATCATCTTTAATAACCTGTTTTCTCCTTGAGGCTTATGAATGACAGTATTGTGGTTTTATTTCCATCTTGCAAGACCAGCCAGAGCAAACCAGAAAGGAGGTCTATCAAGTGCTGTTAAGTTTAGTAAACAAATGCGTGTCCTGGTCTGGCCTGCCATGCTATCTGTGTGTATCTATGTGTATCTGTGTTTGGCAGATGTTCTGGTGTGCCATTGAGAGTCTGTAAATAAATAATTTTTTTTTTTTCTATCAGCCTTCCACAGGCTTCTATGGAATTGTTTTCAGGCATCTGCTAACAGTCTCTCTCGCCTTCAGCAGAGGTTAATTCATGGGGTGGTGGTGCTGTAAGCCTGCAGCAATGAGCTTGCTTTGCTAACAGTCTAACTTCTACACCACACTCCGGAAGTAGACTAACAAAACATAGGGAGAGTTTTTGTGCTTACTGCCTTCTGTTACTACTGTGACTAACGTGTCTTATTGCTATACGCAAACATGTGTGAAACAGCGTGCGGGTGAAAGAGACACTTCACAGGTCATGTTTACAGAGCTACTGAAGCAGACACAGAAGAATGGCAGTTGAAGAGAAGGAGGAAAGCATGTGTACAGGGAAAGCAAGTTGTAGGAGTGTTGGGGAGGAGGGTGAATGTCAGTCCCCCAGGAACATGATTTTTCATCTGAGTAAGCAAAGAATGCCGTGGGAGTTCGCACAGAGCACTTGATCTACGAAGTATCTCAGTCTTGCTCAGATTTCTCTTGCTGAAGGTTATGTTTTTTACTTTTTATGGAGCTGTTAATCCTATACCTTCAGTGGTAAAGAAGTGCATTCTACCCAGCCATATTATTTAACACTGACAAAAGAAAAAAAAGATTGAGTTTGCAGTCCTGAGGGGTATGGGACAGGTGAAGAGTAAAGTCAGGACCCTGTGATTTAGGAAAGCAAACTTCCAGCTCTTCAAGGAGTTAGTCAATGGTCCCAGGGACAAGAAGTCAGAAAATGGCAGATCTTTAAGGACGCCTTCCATAGAGTGTAAGAGCTCAGGATCCCCAGATGCAAGAAACTGGGAAAGGAAGGCAAGAGATCGACATGTTTGAGTCGAGACCTGCTGGTCAAACTAAAGGGCAAGAAGGAAATGCACAGCCGGTGGAGGCAGGAAGAGGTGGGAAGAGTATAGGGATGCTGTCTGGTTGTATAGGGATGCTGTCTGGTTGTATAGGGATGGGATCAGAAAAGCCAAGGTACAGCTGGAGATGAACTTGGTCAGGGATGCAAAGAACAACAAGAAGGGCTTTACAGGTACATTAACCATAAGAGGAAGGTCAAAGAAAGTGTACTCCCCAATAAGCAAGACTGGCAAATGGTGACAGTGGATGAGTATAAGGCTGAGGTACTCAACAACTTTTTTGCCTCAGTCTTCACTTGCAATCTGTCTTCTCACACTTCTCAAGTGGTAGAGAGCAGGAAGGGGACCGGGGGAGAAAAGTCTCTCCCACTGCAAGGGAAGATTGGGTTTGTGACCACCTGAGAAACCTGAACATATGTAAGTCTAGGGGACCTGACTAAGAGGCATCCCAGAGTCCTGAAGGAATTGTCTGATGTAGTTGCCAAGCTACACTCCATGATATTTGAAAAGTCCTGGCAGTAGGTGAAGTCTGGGGTAACTGGAAAAAGGGAAATGTTGCATGCATTTTAAAAAGGAGTGGAAAGGGACACCCCAGGAAGTAGCGACCTGTCAGCATCATCTCTGTGCTGGGAAAGATCATGGAACAGAACTTCCTAAAAGCTGTGCTAAGGCATATGTAGAACAAGAACGTGACTCGAGACAGCCAGCATGGCTTCACTAAGGGCAAGTCCTGTCTGACTAACCCAGTGGCCTAGTGGTAGAGTTGCATGGAGTGATTACATTAGTGAACAAGGTAAGGGCTATGGATGCCATCTGTCTGACTTCTGTAACGTCTTTGACACAGTCCCCTACAACATCCTTCCTTCTAAATTGGAGAGAGATGGACTTGATGGGTGGACTGTTCACTGAGTGACAAATTGTTTGGATGGTTGCATCCAGAGAATCATAGAATCACAGAAAATGATGAGTTAGAAGGGACCCATCGGGATCACTGAGTTCAATTCCTGGCCCTGTCCAGGACAGACCAAGAATCACACCATGTTCCTGAGAGCTTTGTCCAAACACTTAAACTCTGACAGGCTTGGTGCTGTGACCACTTCTCTGGGGAGCCTGTTCCAGTGCTCAACCACCCTCTGGGTGAAAAAATTTTTCCTGCTATCCAGCCTAAACCTCCCCTGACTCAGCTTCTTGCCATTTCCTCAAGTCCTGTCACTAGTCACAAGAGTGATCAGTACCTGGCCCTCCATTTCACCTCTGGAGGATGTTGAAGACCACAATGGTATCTCCCCTCAGTCTCTTCTTCAGACTGAATAAATCAAGTGACCTCAACTCTTCTTCATAAGGCTTCCTCTCCAGACCCTTCACCATCCTGCAGAAGCATAGAATGACAAATGGTGTTCCTTGGGGGTCCGTACTGGTACTGGTGCTCTTTAATGTCTTCATCAATGATCTAGGCAGTGGGATTGAGTGCACCCTCCACAAGTGTGCAGGTGACACCAAACAGACTGGTGCAGTTGACACACCTGAAGGACAGGATGCCATCCAGAGGGACCTGGACAAGCTCAAGAAGTGTGCCCGTGGGAACCTGACAAAGTTCAACATGTACAAGTGCAAGGTACTGCACCTGGGTCTGGACAATCCTAGACATGAGCACAGACAGAGATGAACTAATTAAGAGCAGCCCTATGGAGAAGAACTTGGGGGTTCTCATGGATGAAAAGCTGGATGTGAGCCAACAGTTTGTGCTCGCAGCCTGGGAGGCCAAGGGTATCCTGGGCTGCACCAAAAGCAATGTGAGGGAGGTGATTGTCTCCCTCATGAGACCCCACCTATAGTGCTGCGTACAGTTCTGGAGTCCTCAGCACAAGAAAGACCTGGAACTGTTGTAGCAGGTCCAGAGGAAGACCATGAAGATGATCAGAGGGCTGGAGCACCTCTCCTACAAAGACAGCCTGAGAGAGTTTGAGTTGTTTAGCCTGGAGAAAAAGAAGGGTTCAGGGAGACCTTAATGTGGCCTTTCAGTACTTCAAGAAAGCTGAGGAAAAATGGTTTAGTTTTTTTCAGTTGTGATAGGACAAAGGGGAATGGTTTTATACTAAAGAGCATCAATTTATACTAAAAGAATGTCAATTTAGATTAGATATAAGGAGGAATTTTTTTGCAATGAAGGTAGTGAAACACTGGAACAGGTTGCCTTGAGAAATGATAGATGCCCCATTCCTGGGAACATTCAAGGTCAGGTTGGATGGGTCTCTGAGCAACCTGATATAGATGTCCCTCCTCATTACAGGGAGATGGACTAGATGACCTTTAAAGAACCCTTCCAAACCAAACCGTTCTATGACTCAATGATTTTAGGGTCTCTGGAGTTGTTTGACATGTTTGAAATATAGAAACAAACACCACTA
The DNA here is from genome assembly GCA_018881555.1 of Amblyornis subalaris. Taxonomy (NCBI): domain Eukaryota; kingdom Metazoa; phylum Chordata; class Aves; order Passeriformes; family Ptilonorhynchidae; genus Amblyornis; species Amblyornis subalaris. The sequence goes on along the minus strand of JACAXG010000180.1, from coordinate 35,158 downwards.
AATGTATATTGAATTCTCATTCAGCTTTCTTCAACATAAGTTTTTTCTGTTCTGTCCATGCTGGTTTATGGCAAGCTTGGACCCTTGTTATAATTTGGTCTATTAAACTGCACATCTCTACAGCTGAAATATGATGGAGATGTAAAACATACAATGTACAACTGTCACTTCTCAACTGTTGATTTTTTGTCTCTTGTATTAGGAAAAAAGCTGTTATAGATTTGTCTGTGGAGAGAACTGTGAAGTACAGAAACCTATTTTGTAGCCTAGTTGCTAAATTTCATTCTTGCTAGTCTCTTCATGTTAATGATTTGATCTATGAGCAATTTTCACATGTGGAAGAATTGACACAGATGTTCTCGTAACAGGTACAGATGAAGAAAATCAACAAACTCATTTATTTGTTCTCATCATAGAAGGTTGAAACCTAAATTAAAGAAACTATTAATACTATGTAATAAAAAAAGCCAAAGACTGAGAAGGTGACCAGTGGCTTGCATAGATTAACAGTGTACATTTTTCTTAAAAATATCAGATTGTGAATTGTGGTTGTCACCACTAGATGGTCCCCTCATTACAGTTACCAGTCAGCATTTCTAAAGCTGCATTTATCCTTGAACTGATCCTACAGGTGTATTTACTGCAGAGCTTAATGAAGTATAGAAAACACAAAAGCAGTTTCTGAAAACCTCCATTGCTAAAAGTCTTTTATTGATTGAAACAAGATGTATTCTCTTGGTTGTAGAACTTTAGCAAAAAGGCAAAATGAACTTGACTCTTAGTTTCAGCACAACTGTTAAAGGGCCAGAGATGTGAGAAATAACAATGAAATCCCTTATAAGTTTAGCTAGAATCCTAAACAAAGCTAATGGAAATGTTTAACAATTGTAAATGGAAAACACCTAMAAAGATGAAAATATAAGTCAAGCATAGTGTAGGCAGGGTTAATTGTGACTTACAACTTTAAAAATCTGTGGCAAAGGAAAGGATCATAATGCAGAACTTTACACTTTTTTGCTGCTTTAGCTTTATGTTTGTTCCTTGCTGTCTCTGAACACTGGTGCTAAAATSAAAACAAGAAACTATCAAGAAGGGACATAGGAAGATCAACTATTGATTTTATATTTTAAAAAATCTGTATTGTTATCCCAGACTTTCAAATGTTGAACTTAAAGTTAAGACATTGCTTTTGTTGTTTAAAATGCATGTGTCTCCTTTTCATATTTCTGAAGTCTTCCTCATGGTCTTAGAGCTGTAAGTTGAGTTTGTCATCCAGTGCTCCAATTCTAGCATATGGGTCATTTTAGAAAGGATGATTCATGATAAAATCATGARTCAGTAGTGCTGAACACTGGTTTTCAACCAAGTGAACTCCTAACCTCGCCACAAAATGTCACAGCCCTTAAGTAATGAACAGATTGTAAACTTCATGTTTCACTTCAGATATAAAATTTAAAGAACTTGAGGGTACTCTACCTTAAGCTCTCGGGTTTTTTTAAGTAAATGAAGGTGAAAAAACATACATTTTTATGATTTAGGTTGCACTCTTACATATGGTGAGGTCTCAGCTCTACAAAAATTTTACTTTGTATAAACCCATTCATCATGTAAGTTTTACGAGGTCAGGTTGTACTATTATGGCATCATGCAATTACACCACCAGAGATTGCTGTGCTAACAATTCAACTTTCATTATATGAAGTGATGTTTTCTGATAGTTTACAGTATCTTGGAAGGTATTTTCTGTTTTCACATCTGTAGTATGTTGTTCCGAGTCTTTATGAGTCAAATACCAATGACCTGGTATTTGCCTCAAGCTCATAATTTAAGATGATGAGCTCATTAGAGAGGTTAAGTTTGCAGGCAGCGTGTGCTGTGGTGACCATGCCCTGGTTGAGTTCGTGATCTCAAGGAGAGTGGTCTTGGCAAGAAGCAAAGTCAGGACCCTGAACTTTGGAAGAGTGAACTTCCAGATGTTTAAGGAGTTGGTGAATGAGATCCCCTGGAAAACTGTCCTTAGGGACAAAGCAGCTGACTAGAGCTGGCAGCTCTTTAAGGACACTTTTCTTATAGTGCAAAGCTGTCCATCCCAATGTGTAAGAAATCAAGCAAGGCAGGCCAGACCCTGGCATGGATGAGCAAGGATCTGCTCCTCAAACTGAGGAATAAGAAAGAAATGCACAGCCGGTGGGAACAAGAGACAGGTGACCTGGGGAGAGTAAAGGGATATGGTTCAAATGTGTGGAGCTGGGGGATCCAAGTCCCTCCCACTGTAAGCAAAGAGCAGACCACTTGTTGAAACTGAATAGCCACTAGTCTGTGGGGCCTGATGACATGCATCCCAGGGTCCTGAGGGAACTGACTGATGTTGCAAAGCCACTCTCCATTGTATTTGAAAAGTCATGGCAGTCAGGCAAAGTCCTGGTGACTGGAAAAAGGGAAACATTGCTCCTATTTTTAGAAAGAGGAGAAAGGAAGATCTGGGGTACCACAGACCAGTGAGCCTCTCCTCTGTGCCTGGGAAGATTATGGAGCAGATCCTCCTGAAAGCAATGTTAAGGCACATTGGAGGTGACCCAAGACAGCCAGCATGGCTTCACTAAGGGCAAATCATGTCTGACCAATCTGGGGGCCTTCTGTGATGGAGTGACTGCAACGATTGACAAAGGAAAGCGAATGGATGTCATCTAGCTAGGCTTCTGTAAGGTTTTTGACATGGGCCCACATGGCATCCTTAACTCCAAACTGGAAAGATGTGGATTTGATGGATGGACTATTTGGTGGATAAGGAATTGGCTGGATGGATGCAGCCAGAGAGTTGCAGTCAATGCCTCTATGTCCAGGTGGAGGCTGGTGACAAGTGATGTCCCTCAGGGTCTCTGTCTTGGGACCAGTGCTCTTCAATATCTTCATCAATGATGTAGACAGTGGGATTGAGTGCACCCTCCGCAAGTTTGCAGATGACACCAAGCAGACTGGTGCAGTTGACACACCTGAAGGACAGGATGCCATCCAGAGGGACCTGGACAAGCTCAAGAAACAGGCCCATGGAAACCTGACAAAGTTCAACATGTGCAAGTGCAAGGTGCTGCACCTGGGTCTGGGCAATCCCAGACATGAGTGCAGATGGAGAGATGAACTAATTAAGAGCAGCCCTATGGAGAAGAACTTGGGGGTTCTCATGGATGAAAAGCTGGATGTGAGCCAACAGTTTGTGCTCRCAGCCTGGGAGGCCAAGGGTATCCTGGGCTTCATCAAAAGCAGCGTGACCAGCAGTGTGAGGGAGGTGGTTGTCTCCCTCATGAGACCCCACCTATAGTGCTGCATACAGTTCTGGAATCCTCAGCAGAGGAAAAACATGGACCTGTTAGAGCAGGTCTGGAGAACATCCACAAAAACAATCAGAGAGATGGAACGCTTCTCCTCCGAAGACAGCCTGGGAGAACTAGGGTTGTTCAGCTTGGAGAAGTGAAGGCTCTGGGGAGATGTCATTGTGGCCTTACAGTAGTTAAAGGGAGCTTACAAAAAAGAGGAAGAGTGACTTTTTACATGGGTGGATAGCAATCAGACAAAGGGGAATGATTTTATTCTAAAAGAAGAGAGGTGTCCCATCCCTGGGAATTTTCAAGGCCAGATTGGATGGACCCCTGAGCAACCTGATCTAGCAGGCCCCTGCAATGAGCAGGGACATCTTCAACTAGATCAGGTTGCTCTGAGACATGTCCAACCTGACCCTGAATGTTTCCAGGGATGGTGCATCCACCACCTCACTGCACAACCTGTTCCACTGTTTTACCACCCTCACTGTAAAAAACTTCTTCCTTACATCGTCTATATCAACCCTTTTTAATTAAAACCTTTACCCCTTGTCCTATAACAACAGGCTCTTCTAAAAAATCTGACMCCATAAATAATTTAAAATGTTGTACTAAGCTGGTAAACCCTAAGTGATGGAACTTCATTTGGCTGATTGAAAATAACTGCTGATTGGAAACTAATAAATAAGTTGCATGTTTTTGTATTGTTAAAAGATGGGAATGGAGTGGTGCAAGTGAACTGGATATAGTGTTTTAGTTAAGAATTCCTTTATCATGCAGTGTGCCTCCAGTTCAGCTTTTAGGGCATAAATCTGCTATTAATCTAGAAATAGTCAAGTCTTTTTAAGCAATATTCTTTATATTGTTTAGTCATAAAAAAGTTAAAACAATGTTAATCAAAAAACAGTGAGAAGGTTTGGGATTTTTTGGTAGCTAGGTAGTGACTGGAGTTTGAGCCAGTATTGTTACATTTTATGATTGATATAATTTGATCATAATTTTATTTCAATCCTATGTTTTTTGTTTATGTTTACACCAAATCATGTAGGCCTAGTTATTTTAATTAAAACAATGATGAATTGGATCTGTTCTACATGTGCAGGAATTTTGGTTGATCAATTTACCATTGTTGGCATCAATTATATGAAATAATAGTAGTAAATTATCCTCATGTAGTAATATTAAAACTCCTTATAGATGCGTGATCACACAGAGATTAGTTGAGATAATTATCAGCTGCTTAAGAATCTCATGAATTTGCATATTGGTACAGTAAAAGATTTGCAGGAAATGGGCATTAAGCAAAACTCATTTTTGACTCGGTGCAAATAAATTCATATAACTTCATAATTAATTTTTATTGTATTTTTCTAACGTGATGTTTCGATAGTTACTGCTGAAGTTACCTTAATTTTGTACCTACAACATACAGAATAAACTCTGGCCTATGCCTTGACTTTGTTGTGTCCATATTAAAGTTACTTAGATGTGGTGTGTTTTCCTGCCTATAGAGGAATCTGAGAAAGAAGACACTAGTTTGGAAAATGATTCCTACCTTACAATTTTCTGTTGAATGGATTAGGGCTTAGCTACCTCGTCATTGTTAGCCTAAGTCCTTCTACATCTTGAGAAAGAGTCAATATAGTTCTTGTGCCTGTCTGTTCTTAAAAAGACAGATTTACTGATGTGAAGCCTGCTTATACGAAATGGTGGTATTATGCTTTTGAAAATGGAAGAAAAGTGCCCTTATTACTTCTTTAAAAAAGTTTGCAGATCGGGCCACAATTTCATTCTTTGCCTTATTTGCCTTGTGTCAGATATGACTTATGTTTGAGGAAAGTATATGCAATAAATTTCTGCTGAAGTAATGTGAAGAGTGGAGAAGGGCTTTAAAGTGAAAACAAAGCCACTGTTACTTGAAACTTTGGCAGCTTTACAGATTATCACATAAATTTCCTGTGGTCACTTGTGAATTAGACTGAATGCTGGGCAGGATGGTAGCTCATAAATGAACAAACAACAGCGTGTAAGGAGTGAATACTAAAATTCTGTGCTTTAGCGACTTGTGAATGAAGTACAGATTTCCTGAGCTGCTTAGGAAGTGTGTAAAGGACCACATGCTGTAGCGGAAGGATGCCCTTTTCCAGTTGAGGACTGAGTTCTGTGGTTGTTCTCCAKGTCATAAGTGGTACGTTCAAGTGGGTGTATGAACACTCTCAACACTTCCACTTTTCTTTTTCATGTTTTTTTTTTAATCTTCTTTTTCAATTTTGAAAATTTTGTTGTTTTCCTAAGAACTACAGAAACAGCATGTTGATATCTTACCAGTTGGACACACAATCTATTGGGTTGCTCTTGAATAGAACACTAATTTTTTTAGTGACAGACAGTTTAATAGATGGATAGTTTAATAAATTTGCTTTTTTAATTGCCAAATTATTTTTGAATGGCATTTACTTAGAGATAATGGTTTTGCACTGCAAAAGCACTTTTACTGTTTTGTGTGATTCCACACACTTGCATTATCTAATAGTTAAGTAGTAAGTGAATTAATCATGGTTTTATATAACCTCTTCAAATGAGTTGATATATGATTTAGAATTGGATTCCCCTAATAATGCACAGGTTTTGAAATTTACTTTTTCATCTGAACCCTTAATGCCTTAAGTTGTCTTCCAGAGTAGTTCAGATTTATTTGAAGTTGTTTGATGAATACTGTACCAATAAAAGCAAATAATAAAACAATAGCAAAGGGAAGGAAAAAAGAAAATACAGCTTTGACATGAAAAAGTTACAAGCAAAAAAGTGTGAAAATACCTTGAACCTATCTTTTTCTCAGCAAATGGCCTTGAATTCATTTTACTTTTATTACAGCATTGGCCTACAGGCAAAGTATGTTTGAGTGTTGCAACAAAGAAGGTGCTATATGGAGGAATTTTTTTAATAATGAAATACAACATATGCATAAACCATGCAACCTTGTAACAGGAAACTTTTAAAGAAGGGTAGACTGTGCTTAACTTTTCTACAATTCTGCAAGAATGAATTTTATTAGGTGTTAGTCAGAAAAAAAATTATCAGCTGAGTTTTATGCTGTAAGGTTGAATGGTTCTTATGTCTATGTTTAAATACTGGAGCAGTATAAATTCAGACTTTGATTTATTGGCTAAGTTCTGTTAAGGAGCAGAATATTTAACTGTTGCCTTCCTATTAAATTGGTTCTGCATAAGGACAGATTTTTTGAAAGGTTTGGGCTTCTGAAATTTTTTCATGGAATAGATCTGCTGATGACTACTTCTAAATGGTTTCTCACTTAACTTTGGAAAATTGTTAGTGGTTTGGGTTTTTTTCTGTTAATAATGGAGTTAGAACGTCTTCCCTAAAATGGAACATGTGAATGGAAAAATAGTAAAGGAAAATGTTCTCTGAATCTCTTACCATGCGTTTCTTTTTACCTTCTTTAACTTCTCTTAAGAGTAATGGTCGTAGCCTAATGATCACAGCCTAACTGAAATAAAAATTCCCATTGCCTTCAGTATGGCAGAACTTTGCCTCAATTATGAATTGCTAGATATATCTCTTAATCTACAATTTGTTTAAGCAAAGTGCTATAATTAAAGTGAAGTAAAACCAGTTGTGGAAATACATAACTGTATTTCAGTTCTATATGTAAGTATATATATAAGCAGTTGTATATGTAAGTGAAAGACCTGTTTTTCAAAATTTTGCTAAATTCTATATGATACTTTTTCTAATTTCCTTTGTTGAAGTATGGTACCCAAATGTGTGCAGTCATTATGCACTGGTGGAATAAAATATTTTGTATCTTACATGTGGGGTTACGGCTTCTGCTGTGCTCCTGCCAAGAGTCAGTGAGTGCCAAGGCAGAACAATAATTACCTCATATGTTTTTAATAGCACATGTATATTAATAATGACCCAATCTGTCTTTTGTCTTTTTGGTGACATATTGTTGACTCATATTTAATTCATCGTCCTACTCTAATCTCCAGATTCTTCTTCTTAGTGCTATTGCCTGCCATTCTCTTGTTTCCTGTGAGTCAATTGTCTGAGATCACATCAGATGTTTTATTTCAGTTTAGAGATGCTGTCTCTAAAGTTTAGAAATGCAGTATATGTTATTACCCTGTCTAATAAATAGTTTGGCATGATGAATTTTCTGTTACTTCAAACCTATGTACAGCTTTATTATTTACATGTGTACTTTCTTATTAAATGTTCCAGTATTTGATGTGAATGCATTTGTCTGTAAGATTTATTTGCTGTCCCATACTTTTTCATCCAAAAGAATGCAGTTTTAGTTTCTAACTATTTAGTCTATTTTGTCTTCTGAAAGAGTCTTTCAGAAGTGTGTGTATGTAGCTTTTGTTTATTTTTCTGGTGTTCAACAGTGACTACTCCAATACAAAAAAAGACACTAATCTATAGGAATTTATTTGGAGCATCACCAAACCCTTGTTAGTTCCTTTCCCTAGAGGGTTGAAACATATCTTGTAGAAGCTATAATGCTTTATACTAGTTGTACTTTGGGTTATTATGTTTGGTGCCAATCATTCCTATCAAAAATCACTCTACTACAAAATTGTTGTGGCTTAATCCCAGCCAGCAACTAAGTACCATGCAGCTGCTCACTCGCTTTCTCTGACCTCACAATGGTGGGATGGGGAGGAGAATCAGAAAAAGGCAAAACCTGCGGGTTGAGACAAGAACGGTTTAATATTTGAAATAAATTAAAGTATGATAATAATGATAATAATGAAAATGAGAGAGAAATAAAACCGAAGAAAAACAAACAATGCACAGTGCTATTGCTCACCACCCACTGACTGATGCCCAGGCTGGCCCTCATCAGCAATCAGCCTCTCACAGCCAACTCCTCATCATTGGAGTGTTCACAGTGTGCTTCTAACGGTCTTAAAATACAGGATAACAAATTGTTCCTGCTTGTTAAACCTGTCGTGTCTTTTCTGAGATTGCCAAGATGGAAACTAATAGGGTGGTGATTTTTTTTGATAGAGATGTAATTCACTGACTCATTTGACCACAAAGTAAGAGTTAGTCTTTTCTGTATGTTGGTTATTAGCCTAAGATATATATAGACAAATGACTTGAATGTGAAAAGTGGCTGTGTTTCCTTGGTGGTTTTTAGCATATTTAGTCAAGCTTTATTTCTAATTTTAAGGGGATATTTGAAAATTCTTGAAGATGTGTAGGACATCCATCTAATACGCTGTACAGTAAACCCTCACTTCTGGGTTGTAAGCTTCTGACCACTCGACTTTGTTATAAACTATATTCAGTGAATTCTTTGGATGTGACTGCAGTTATCCTGGAGAGCATTCTTCAGAAAATATCTTCAACAATTCTCTAGCTCAAAAAATTAGCAAATAATYGCACAGAATGATTAAAGTTGGAAGGGACCACTGGAGGTCATCTGGTCCACCCACCCTGCTCAAGCAGAGTCCCTAGAGCATATTACTCAGAGTTGYGTCCAAATGGCTTTTGAATATCTCCAGAGAAGAAGACTCCACGATCCCTCTGGGCAGACTGTTCCAGTGCTCAGCACAGCCTCACAGTAAAGAAGTTCTTCCTCATGTTCAAGTGCAACTTTCTGTGTCCCAGTTTCTGTCTACTGCCTCTCGTCCTGTTGCTTGGCACCACTGGGAAGAGCCTGGCTCCATCCTCTTGACGCTGTCCCTTCAGATATTTATGTACATTGATTAGGGCCCCTCTCAGTCATCTCTTCCTGAGGCTGAACAGGCTCAGCTCCCTCAGCCGTTCCTTGTGAGATGATCCAGTTCCTTAATCATCATTGTTGCCCTCCACTGGACCTGCTGCAGGAACTCTATGTCTCTCTCACATTGGAGGTCCCACAACTGGACCCAGCACTCCAGATGTGGCCTCACTAGGGCTGAGTAGAGGGGCAGGATCACCTCTTCTGACCTGCTGGCAATGCTCTTCCTAAGGCATCCCAGGATACCATTGGCCTGCCTGGCTACAAGGCCACACTGATGGCTCATTAACGTCCTCCTGCTCACCAGGACTCCCACGTCCTTCTCCTCAGAGCTGCTTGGACCAGCTCTCTTGGACCCCTCATCCCTCTAGGGCATGTTCCCATGAGATTCTTCTAAGAAGGTCCCTGAAGAGGCCAAAGTTAGCTCTCCTGAAGTCCAGGGTTGTGATGCTACTTATTGACCTGCTTCTTCCTCACAGGATACTCATCTCCATGATCTCATGGTCACTATAGCCAAGGCTGCCCCCAGCCTTTGCATCTCCAACCATACCTTCCTTGTTAGTTAGTATAAGGTCCAGCAGCACACCATCCYTAGTTGACTCCTCCACCACCTGTGTCAGAAAGTTATTGTCAGTGCTTTCCAAGAACTTCCTGGATTGTTTGTGCCTCACCGTGTGGTGCCTCCAGCAGATGTCAAGGTGGTTGAAGTCCTCCATGAGAGCCGGGGCCCGTGACTGTGAGGCTACTTTCAGGTGTCTGTATAAGACCTCATCTGCTTCCTCCTCCTGATCAGGTGGCCTGTAGCAATCACCCCCAGCAGTGTCACTCTTACGAGTCTGCTCTTTAATCCTACCCCATAAGCTCTTGACTAACTCATCATTCTCCCTGAGACAGAGCTTCATACATCAAAGTGCTTTGGGAAGTGCTTAGGAATCATGAAGCTTCTTWGTGTAAGGACACTATAAAAGGAGAAGTAGGACAAAAGATATGGAATTTCACTGGGTTTTAACAGTGGAATTATGTAGTTCTGTGTGGTTATAGGTTTGCAGGTCTGTTTTAAACAGAATTTTAAAGTTGATAGATTTATTGTATGGTGGTGACTTAAGATCTTACTGATAACTTTTGAAAGTACTCAAAATATTGCAAAATAGGGTCTGTATTCAACTTCAGCTGAACTCTATGAAAGGTTTGCTRTTGATTTATGATTCACTAAAAACATCTATGTGCCCAAACTATTCAGTCAAATGTTATTGATTTGGAAGGGCAACTGGTGACAGTACTTGTTGGTGGGAGATTTGCTACTTCAGTAAGATGTTCTATAATATTTATATAACATATAATAGGTATATAATTTCAGACTAGGGTGGAAAGGTTCACAGACTGGAATTTCTCCTACTTGCTTTAAAAAAAACATATGCCAGTGTTGTAAGGCCTGTATGAATGCAAGGCTCTTAGAAGAGGATTTCTGCAGCTGCTGGGGCCTGAAAAATAGTTACTGAAAAAGTTATGGCAGCAAACAGAATTTAAGGAAAAGAATTCTACCATCTCTTCATGAATTGTCATTATTCAGGCTGCATCTATGCATACAACCRTTTTCAAGACATCCTTTATTTATGCTGTTGATGCCCTATCCGGGACTACCTAAACAGAGAGGCTTGACAAAATTAAAAGAGTAAAAAGCAGTTATATTTATTTGAAGGCCTTCAGGTGCATCCAGGGCAGTCAGAGCTCACTCAGGGGGCTTACACCCTAAGATGGACCCCCTAAGATGAACTCCCCAAGATGGACAACCGGTCATGGGTTCTTCATACTTTTATAAGTTTGGTCCATTWGCATATCGGGGTTAGTTCTTCCAATTACAGCTTCAGGTAATGAAGTAATTCACCCCAAGTTTGCTCCCCCTTCCCCAACTGTTGTTTACATTTCTCGGGGCCTGAGGCAGTAAGGTGTCCTTGAGTTTTCAGGCCTGGAGAGAAGTTGTTTTGTCTGAAAGCAGTAGCTAACACTCTATATGGACTTCAGAGTTAYACAGTAAAAAATTGCAGGGTTACAAATATATGAAAAATATAAAAGCTAAAATCCTAAGGCATCACTGTCTATAATTAATCTTCTGCATTGGAAAAGAGAAAAACTTTAAGTGACACTGCTTTCACAGCTGCTTGAACATTTTTCCTGAGACAATTTCTTGGACTAGATAGAAACTAGATATAACTAGATATAACTAGATATAACTATTTGAACGTGGAAAAAAATTAATTGTTTAATATGGAGTTTGTAATAAATTTTAGAACTATAATCTGCTTAGGGAAGGAGACTTTACAGACTTTACCTCTCATGTCTACACAGTGCCAAATACCATGTTTCTTTCAGTAGGAATTTKAGTGTGTTGGATATTGCAGCTGTGATACTTTGGGATCTTTATACTGCATGCTGGTCTATTTTACTCCTTTGTTTTTCCTATGGGTCCTTCTACCACCTCAGGTTAATATGAGGTTTAAAGGCATCTTTCCTAAGTTGCAAAATTTAACTATGTCATCTTCTGTGGTAAGACTTGAATCAAGAACAAAGGAGTATATCACAGGTCTCTAAGGGATTGATTGTGTGGGTGAGGGCTGATTTGCCTTTGGAGACACTTTAGTAGTTCAAGATTCCCTTTCCTAAGGGATCTAAAATCCTCCTTAGTTTTTATGGCAGGCAGAAATCTACAAGAGGTTAGTTAGTGAGAATACACTAACTAACTAAGTATGATGGCTGTATTCTTTTTCTCATGGCAGCTCTGACTGCATGCCTTACTATGACTTGACCAGGGAGGCTCCTTCCAGAGTGGGTTGTTGCAGAGAGAGCATCTCCTGTGTTGGTACTTGTGTATATGTTTTACTGCAATACTTTAACATCCAGAATGGATTAGAAAATAATTAAAGCTAACATCAATAGAATAAGGATTTAGTGTTTTCCTTAAACACTTTCCTTAGTTTCTCTTAAAGTTCTTCTCTTCCTATCCACTACTCTATTTTTATTTCCTTCCCATTGGAGTGATTTTTCAATTCCAGCAGAAAAGCACCTAGTCACTGTCAGCTGGAACACGTGTACACTTTGTGCATCATTTGGGATGGGTACATGCGTTAGCATTGAGCGATGCAGGGCAGTTTTCTTTTTCCTCTTTACTTGTGCTCAGGGTATTGCACTGCCTTGGAGGTGCTGTCAGATCCTCTGGCCTAGGATGAATGGCCACAGCTGAAGTCCTGAACTTTGATCCCTTCTGTAGTAAAGCGAGGAGCAGCCACCAGACCACCAAGCTAGTAAATTCAAAGTTCTTTCTGAATGGACACTGACATGTGCTTCCTGCACTGGGTTAGGGAGGTAATGTAAGACTTGCCTTTTATTAGGCATATGGTGTTTTAAGAACTGCCCAACTTATTTTCAAATGGTTTTTCTGATTTCTGATTCCTGAAGTTCTTTTCTCACAGTTGCCCCAGATCTGCTTTGCTAAAGGAGCTATGCTCAGCAGCAAGTAGAATTCTCCAAAATGAGTTTGAGCTGGAGGAGACTTTGCTCCCTATGCWGGGAGAAATTTTCAGGGGCAAATTTCAGTGATGAAGGAAAAGGAAAACATATTTGCTTGTTTCAAGTCAGGACAGGAACTTGTCTTCCAGTGTGTTGGAATACAGTTTATGCACATCACTGATCACTGCATTGTGGATTTAAGTTTTTTATCATATTAGGAAAACATTTCGCATGTATCATTAAAGAACTCTTAGGCTTCTGAGTGTGTTGTAAATGCCAGTTTATCTTTTAATTTTGTTTCATTGATGCTTCCTTCCACATGAGGCTTTTTTACTGAGGCTTTTGATTACCATCAAAGGCAGTTAAAGTTTTCTCTGCTGACGTCTTCCTAAAATCTGTAACTTTATGAAGTTTTTTCTGATTTCCAATTTATCCCACTGTCGTTTTCATTGCCTGAGTTCACGTGGTGCTCAGGCCTTGTGATTACATAATGGACATTTTATGAAAATGATGTGGTGCCAGAGGGGAGGCTCAGAGCAGAGGAAATCATTAACATGCAAAAAAACTTGAGCTCCAAAATAGCTTTAATTAGAAGCTTATTTAAAAGGACTACCACCTGCCTCTCATTTTGTCATTGCATTAGCTCTAAAAATACATTGTGGCTTAAAAATGTGATGTAAATATATTCATATCCTGCTAGAATAACAAAACTACAAAACAACAGTAGCTAGACTTGTGCTTAAAAGTAACACTTTCTGGCTGAGGGACATTCCTCTTGAGACACAAGCTGCTCAAACTATGTAAAGTACACTAAGTGATTCCATCTGATATGCAGAAAACACTGTGGTTTATATTTTCACTTTATAAATGTGTCACTGCAAAGCCAACTGGCTGCAATAAGCTTTTTTGAAATGGACATTTCTGGTTGAGTGTTTGGAAGACTGCATTTCTTAAAGTGAAACATGAAGGCTCTATTCACTACCTACACATTAAAAACAAATGGTGGAAGGAAATAAGCTGGCCTATAAAAAGCTGGGAAGTAAGAGTTCATACACAATTTAATTTTCTGTAATTATGCTTTACATAAAATAGTTTGTATGACTGGAGTTTGATCCACTAGTACAAGCTAGTTAAAATCCATATTTGAAAATTAGTGAGTAGGAACAACACAAATATGATGAACAAAGTGGTGGGTATATTAAGAAGTGCTGCTGTGCTTTTAAAGGCCAAAGGAGTGATTGCTGATTCAGTCTCATGTGCCTCTATTTCTTTAGACAGTACAGTTAAGTACTGCAGTGTGCTTGGAGATCGAGTGCTCTAAAGAACTTGTCGTATTATGTCATCTTGTTTTCAATTGTATCACTACTGTCAAAACAGGAGAGATTTTAACAATATTTGYGTGTGATTGGAGATTATGCATGCTAAAGATGAATGCTTCCATGTATATGAGGCATGTAGCTTCATATATGTCACAGGAAGTGCTATAGTTTTTATATTCATCACTTTCATGATGTTATGAAATTGGTAAGAATAAGATTGATATTTATAATATAGAGGAGAGCCGAAGCTATTACTATTTGTTACTTAAGCAGTAGCACCTCAGTAGTAGTAATGAATTTTACTTTTTTCTGTTATTTGAATTGTAATATGCCTACTAGATTATCACTGCATTTCAATTGTATGTGCTATAGTTGTCATCAGAAGAGTAGAAATTAGTAACTTAATTGTGTATTTTAGACAAGCTGAAACCCTAAATGTTGTGGTCAGTACTTGTCAAAGAGACAGTTTTCTCACTGCCATCAGTATAATCTGTAGTACCCGGAATTTAATTCTATTACAAAATATATAAGATTTCTGTGTTAGTAAGGGCATTCACTTTGCAATTAAATGTCTGTTACTTTTGATCTTATATCAAGCAATATTTAGAGGTTTTCAAAATGGAATATATACATGGTAAAAATTTAAACATACATGATGTTGCTGTCACATTTTTTTGGTGGCTTAAATTATTTTATGCACAGTTTTAATTTTTCATTCTTGTTTTTTTTTTTTCCCTGACTTTATATCCTTCTACGGAAGAAGGAATGAAAAATAGGAAGCCTTAAAAAAAAAAATCAAACAAAGTACAAATAGATTCTATTACTGTGCCTTTTAAAATAAGAATTTAAAGCTGCTATCTGTAATCAATTTGTTTTCAGGTTTCAAGTACCAGGGAGTTCCAGTGAAGTTAGACATTGAAAGTTAAAGTTCAGGAAATAGGGCAGACAGCTGCAGATTTCTTCTGTAGCACACTGCTGATGGAAGGAGAATTCATAGGAGACTGGAAGGGGATTTGAAGATTCTCTATACCTGGACTTACAGGGTTGCATTCTTGATAAAGGTGTAAAAGAGAAGTGGAACTGAACAGTTAGCTAATGTAAAGTGTTGAGAGGATTTTTAGTACGCCTGATGCTGCATGTGAACATATGTGATTTTGAGGTAACAGATAACTGTGGTCACATAGACACCTGCATTATAAAGCACTGTTTTCTTGCAAGCCAAATAAAAATTCCACTAGTTATTTGTAGTAGCCAATAACTATACTTTAAAATAACTGTACCTAAGAGACTGYGGTGGCAACCATTGTGCTAGCACCTTCTACTAGTTATCACCTTTTGCACTAGTTTCTCAGGGAACTTTTACTGGTTGATCATAATTTTATACACTGGCTCACTCATACTCTTTCTRGACTGCATCAGCAGTGTGATAATAATGCCAGCAACTGTTGGGGAGTGGAAGCTGGGCATCATTAACACTGATAGCATACCAGTACAAAACTTCTTAAGTTTCCCTGAGGGTTCCTACTCTTTGCTGATCAGGAGCATGTGGTAAGACCTAATCCTAAGAAATTTCACAGGTTGGAGGAACAAATATCTACTGTAATTGCCTTGGAGTAGTGCAGAGATAAAATATAGAATGCCTTCTTTTAATGCCTGATTTGAGTGATTCTTCTCTTGACATCTTCTAGTCCAATCCCACTTCCCAAGCAGGTTCAGCTAGAAGTTGCCCAGGATTGTGTTCTGTTGTATTTTTCATATGTCTGTGRGAGGACAGTTTACAACCTTTCTGAACTATGGGCTCTAGTGTTTCATGACCTTCACAGTAAAAAAAAAAAAGAAAAAAGAGAAAAGAAAAAAGAAAAGTTTTTTATGTTCAGGTAGATGACAGTTTGTTACTGTTGCCTCTAGTCCTGTTGGGTGCCACAGAGAAGAGTCTGTCTCCCTCTTGTCTTTTCACTAGAGACCGAAAGATTCAACTTTGTCTCAACTGAATGAACATGAATTGCGCTTTCAAATGTCCTTCTTATCAAATGATTATAATTTGGCAATTTGTAATTATCATGGGTTAGCCTGAGGGAAGACCCCAGACACCCAGATTATATTCTTAAGAGGATATAAAATTGCCGAAACAGGCCCCAAGCTTAAAATAGTGAAATAATTTACTAACACTACTAAGAATAAAAATAATAATAATAAAAATATTAAGGCATAATATGCAAATAGAATTCTCTTCCCAATACATCCCTGTTGAGGCCGACAGCTAGTCTGAAGGCTTTACAGATCTTAATTCAGAGATGGTTAGCTTCTAGTCGTGAGAAAAGCCCGTGAGAAGARAAACAATTAGTTTTTACCCATGAAAATGTAGTATCAACAGAAGCAAGAAATCGAAACAATAGAAGGAGAAAAACAGCAACATATCTGCACCTGTTATTTTTCTGAATGCTTGAATGCTTGCGCTATAGGTGTMCAATGGTAATATATTGTAGTTAATAATAGCCAATGAATCACTGTAGTAATTTAGCAGCCAACGACTATGTAACACAAATGATAACATACAAAAGTGTABAAAGAGAAGCTGCTTTGTTTAATAAATGCTTTTTGCCTTTTGTCTGAGGTGCTGTCCGTGTGTGTCGTGGCTGCCCCTACAGCGACAAATCTCAACCTTTCTCCCTGATCACACAAAGGGATGTAAAACATGGGATTCTGATCTTTTTGATTAAGAGTACTTATTGCCACTTAATGGGAAAAGAGTTCTTTCTGTTGTGCAGTGGGGTTCATCCCACGGAAGATAGTTCCCTACAGAGTGTCTTCAGCGTGGTTCCAAAACTTCAGAAAAACACCACAGCCTGTCCAGATTTCTGCAGTGGTGAATTCTTCCTCTTTCCTACAAGAACTCGTGGTCCGGGGTCCAATAGGGTACTCTTTTAAGGATGAGTCATTCAAGCCTAAAAGTAAGGTCTCTCTCTCTCTCCTTCAGAATCTCCAAAAAGCCTTATCATCAGCTGCTCATGGCATAAAGTACTCTTATTCCCAGGCTGCATGAATTTCACATACCCCYAAATGTTCCTTAATGAATTACAGAGAAATATAGTTTGGTTCTATTACAGTCACTCTCACAGTTTACAGAAAGAGTCAGTCCTGGTAGTAAAATGGCTTCTCCTCTGGTACTTCCTGCTTCTCTTCTGTTAAGCTGCTGGTCGCTGTATTTCGTCGCCTCACGTGACTTGCTTTCCTTTCTCTCTGACTTGGAAGAGAAGTTAATATTTGCAGAGAATGCCTCATCTATCTCCAGGGGAGAGAGGGAGGAGGGGAACTCCCGGCTCCTACGGCTTGCTGGTTGGTTTCTTGGCTCYGGTGGCTTGCTGGCTCGGCCCCTCTGGGGGCCAGATGGAATGGGCTAGCCCTGTCTCGGGGCTAGATGGAGCRGGGCCCAGCCCCTGCCGGGCCGGGCCMGGGGCGTGGTCCCCGGGGACCCTGCTGCCGTGGGTGCGGCAGGGGAACAAAAAGGCACGTATTTCCTGGGTGGTTTTCTTAAACATATCTCTACAGGGGTGTCTCTAAACATCAGTGGCTTTAACAACTGTCCATCACCTGTTTTAACCAATCAGATATTCTCCACACTGGGTCAAACCAGCACAATGGTTTGTGAATTATATGCAGATTCTGGAAATAAGAATGGGAGATCTTAATTTTTAGAAAATGGGAAAATCTGRAAAAGAGGTGAAGGAGGAGGGCAAGTAGAAAGGACCCTTCTGCTCTACCTTCTTTTCTTTTTCTGTTCTTATCCTAAGCTAAATTTTTATTGTATATTTTAATCACAAGGACAAGTAACATGATGTGCTTTTGGCCTTTTACACTGCTATTTGTTTTTAAGTACTTAAAGTTTCTATGAGGAATCACAGTGGAGATGAGCAATGTTCTGCACTGTACATTTGTTGCTTTTTCAGAATACCTCTTTGACTTTTGTTATCTTTATGTAACTGTAAAAATGAAGTTTTAGTCTATTTTTGTTTTGCTTCACCCTCCTATGCTAGAAAACTTTTTAAATGATTGAGGGTGGGACTTAGTGAACAGATAATTTTTTTGGGTCATCCATGCCTTCAGAATCATTCCTGAGACATAATAGAGTATTTTTATCAGGTGAATAGACATTTTGAATTACAAATATTTCATGTTGTGTTTGCAAGATAAGGGCTTATCTATGAATTCAGGAGAGATACATCTATCAGCTTCAGAAAGTGTTAGTTTTAATGATATACTCTCTTTGAATGCATAAAAAATAATTTTTGTTTGAATTGTTACCCTTGCATATGAAGTGCAAACAGCATAATCAGATTSTGATCTCAGAAATCTTCCCAATGAGACTTTTAATTTACATTGGTGTACTTGACGCATGCCAAGCGTCCTTTAAGTCATGTCTTGAAGCTGCTGAATAATGTATGAGGCTTGAAGTAATTTACTCCAAGCTGAATTTTTTTTATTTGATATTTTTTAGTCTTGCTGGTAATACAGAGTGGGCCTTGTTTGTTTTTTTTTCCTTGAAGACAGAAAATGTGAATGTAAAACATGGAAGACATTACAATTGTGTTATTTTCACAACAATACATATTTGTAGGACTTTCTGTTGTGTTGCTTAAGTAGACTTGAAGGAATAGAATAGGTTATTTTTAAACCATGGTTGTTATGACTACTTGTAASGTATGGAAACATTTAAGAACCAGAATAATTTGGTGTTTTGGGAATATTGAAACGTTTCTTTAAACTGAAATTGTAATAGTTATATCCTTAGGAATTTTGTTTTGAAATAAAGTATCTTGCTCTTCACCCCCCCCCTTAATGTATTCTGAGTGGTATTCCCCCAACAATCTAGTTTGTTGATTTTAGAAAGTAAGCTTTTATTGAGGTTGGAATATTTAGTGTTCTGCCTCATAGTAAATACTCCCATAAATGAAAATGAACCTTACTTTTGTTAGAATTGCTTATGAGTACAATTTTAACTTACTCACAGTTTTAGGATTAAAACTACACAAATAATATTGCTTTGTTTCCTTTGTGTTTCTTTCTGCTGCTTTCCTTAGGTCGAGATTTGATATGCATACAGTCCATGGATGGGATGCTCATGTTGTTTGAACAAGAAAGTTACGCTTTTGGCCGGTTCTTACCTGGTTTTCTTCTGCCTGGTCCCTTGGCTTACAGCTCTCGCACAGACTCTTTCATTACAGTGTCTTCTTGCCAACAGGTTGAGAGTTACAAGTATGTGTTTATGTTCTGTAATTATAGTGTATCTTGGTGCTATCATTTAGTAGGTAAACAAATTGAAAGTACTCATGTTTAATTTTTAATGCCTTTACTGGAGTATCCAAAAGCAGGTAGTTGCAGGAAAGATGTTGTATATGGATGAGTGATTACTGTCTCTGTACAGTCATACAAGAAAGCATACTGTCAGTCCTGAGGACTTTATGGTCCTATCTTATTTTTATACATGTATTAAGTCTACTATCTTATCAAGGCTATGTTGCTCCCAAGTGCCAGGTTTTTCCCTGCTTCAGTTCAGTCTAGTCTGTTCTTTCAATGTTGRAACATGGATGAAGCTGTTGTGAGCTGTTTTAGTTTGTGGCCATATTAAGTTTATGGGTTCAACATTTAGAAAAACAGGACAAGRTGGAAAAGAAGGACTGTGCAACACATTTCCATTTCCACTTCCTCCAAGTGGCCAAGTCATAAGGCCAACCAGATAAAAATCTAATAGAGAATAAGAAAGAGAATTAGAAAGATTTTGAAAGATAGASAAGGGCGGATTTGTGTTCACTGCTGTGGAGGAAAAGCTTGAGTATGTGGGGCTCTTTGATGCAACCACCATGTTGAGAGTTTATCAAGCATCCATCTGTTCAGAGTCAGATGGATGCTCAAGGAATGGGACATTGTGGTGGATATCTGCTATGAAGCCTTTTTTAAACAAGATGTTTTCCAATTGCAGACCCTTGTTCTCACAGAGGACTAATGGTAGGATTTTTGAATCTCTGTAGCTAGCAGTAAATTGGGGTGGGATGATGTTTGGGGCAAAGCCGTAATGACAAAAAACCACACCCACTAAGATGGATGAAAAAGTGGCAGAGTTGTCAGGCTTACAGAGTAGTAGTAGTTGTTCACAGTTCTAGCTAGCAGCCAAAGTGAGTGATAATGATACTGGAGCCAGTATTTCTTTAACATCTTCATCCTGGACAGTAGGACAGAATGCATGTCCTGAAGTTCAAGGAGAATGCTGAATTTTAGGAAGTGGCTAATATAAAAAGGATAGGGCTGCCGTTCAGAGGAATCTCATCAAGCTGAAGGAATGGGCTGACTCTTTTTATTTTGCTGCTTAAGCTTGATCAGATGACAGATTATAGATATTGCGTATTGTTTTCTTAACACAGGACAAGAGATATGTGTTACAAATAAAAGTAATTCAATASAAAATTCATAATTTTCCTAAGAAATTAAAATAAAAATTCTAATATAATATTAGAATAAAATTATAATAAAATCTATTAAATGTTGTCAAGGAATAAAGAAGCATTTTTTTCCTTTAAAATGAACATGTCATACATTTTCAGTATGTTCAGATTCTTGACCTTTACAACAAATGTGACTAAAATTTTTCATCAGTCTGTTACTAATTCACAAGTGTGATGTCCTTACAGTAGGAAGGTGAAGTTTTAAAGGAATTCTTCGCTTGGTTATTGGTCTTTAGTGCCAAATGTTAAGACACTAATGGAACTAATCTCTAGTGCATGTCTCAAATATTAGGACATTAGAATAGAGTTAAGTAATCCTTTTGAAGTGAAGAAAACAGACATGCTGAGGAGAGAAGTTATTTTTACGGTATTGAATGAAAAATACAACAGTTCTGTCTAATGTTTGTAACAGAAGAAGTTGCCAAAATTCAATTTATCCATCTTCTTAGAGGTCGTACAGACCAATGGCTTCATTTGAAAGCAGTAATTTGTGTGTTGTTGCAGAATTCTTTCAAGATCTAAAAGCAAAATGCCTCTTATATGCTTGATGTGATAGCTGAATTGAAAGTTTTTGTTGATCATCTGTGGCTTGAGTTTTTTTGTCATGAAAGACTGTATGCAGGTAGCTGGTACTCAAACATCAGTACTTATTGCTGTTTGATGTGAGCTTGGTTTGAAAACTCTRTATTAGTCTGTGATTAGTTAATAAAATGTTAATGTGCTTTCCAAGACTATCAGTAAAATATGGTGAAAAGAGAAAATTTTTTCAGGTCAGAATCCTTCTGGATCCCTTCCAACTCGGCTTATTCTGTGATTCTGTGAATCTGCAAATTCTTTTATAAATGTATTAAACTGAAAAAGCAAAGTAAATTTGTTCATATAGAGGACAGTTAAAGACGTTGTAATTGTACTAAAAGCAGCTTATTTAGTATTGCTGACTAGGTCATAGTATTCACTTTAAGCAATTAAATTTCTTATTCCAAGTTTACTTCTGTAAGAAAAATAATTTTAGGAACTGACATCCTTCAGTAGCAAGCACAGAATCACAGGATAGTTAGGTTTGGAAGGCGCCTCTGGAGATATCTGGTCCAACTCGCCTGCCAAGACAGGGTCACCTAGACCAGGTAACACAGGAATGTCCATGTGAGTTTCGAATGTCTCCAGAGAGGGAGACTTCATGACCTCCCTGGGCAGCCTCTTCCAGTGCTAGGCCTCCCTCAATGTGAAGAAGTTCTTCCTCATGTTGAGATGGAACTTCTTGTGTTTTAATACATGGACATTACTCTTTGTCCTTTTGCTACACTGCYGTACATGCATGAAATGTGAGGAGTATTGTTGTCATCATTTTAAATCTCTAACTTTGACAATGAACAAAAATATGTACTGTTATTTTAGATTGAATTGGGCATTCAAAATTGTGTTGTTTTAAGCTTAGGAGCTGATGGCACTCCATGACTTCAAGAATTAAATGCTGTCTTTTGGAGAAGTTTATGTTGAGTCTTTTTCTGTTGTTGCTTATTTCACTTATGTATAAAACTTCAGTATTTTACAGATTACCTGATGTGCATACACAGTAAACAGGGTAGTTCAGTAAGTTAGGATACCAGCACAAATTCAGGAAAGCAACGGTTACAGAAGAGTCAAYGAGGACACAGTTTGAACATTGAGGAATGCATAGATGTAAAGAGGACAGATAGATATGGAGAGCTTTCATGGCAGTTGCTATCTTTTTTTCAAATGTCTTCATTGCCAATTTTTCTTAGTATGATTTGTTGGCAGTTAAAATAATAAAATCTCCACAAACCTTCCAACTTTTGCTAAATGTTTCACCTACTGATTCCAGTTTACTGTGGTCTCTTAAATTGGCACCACTTAGTTTACTTAATGGAGGTGACTGCGAGTTTCACCATTAGATAGAGCAGATTGGATTTCTGAGTAGTTTAGGAAGTTTTTTAAAAGCTTAATAAGAGCAAAAAATTTCATTTTTTATTAGAATTCCAATTTCACAGTTTGTTTCTTAAGTTAGTTTTTTCTATCTTTGTGGTCTGTATTTCTATCTTCTGTCTATTTAGCTTTTGAATTTATTTTAATACCCCATAAAATCTGAATAGAAATGTTTGTTTTAATTTCTACCTTTACACTTAGCTGCTATCCTACAGTGATATTAATCTGAATGTCTTTTCTGATGATAGATAYGTTACAGTAGGCTTTCTAACCATCCTTTTAGACTGTGATTTTACTCTGTATGTATATTCATGATAATTATATTTTATTTGTTACTTAATGTAAGGGTCTTAACTACAAAGATATCTTTTATTTCCTTTTTATCTCTTTAAACTRCCTGTAACAGATACCAAGTGCTGGCATTTGCGACAGATGCTGATGAAAGACAAGACACAGAACAGCAAAAACTCAGTTCTGGAAAAAGACTTGCGGTAAAACCTGTTTATTTTACATACCCTGCGTGAACACTGCATACATGTTAAAAAGACCAATGCTAAGTAACGAATGGAAACATTGTCTGCTGACAAAGGACCTGATCCAATTGCTGCTAAAGGCAATGGAAAGACTCCAGTAGATTTCTATTAAGGTTTCTTTGGGGCTCRGTTGTTTGAGGCTGGGCTTTAAAACTTGCTGTTGCTCTAATGCAAAGAGGAAAAGAGAGAACTGTGCAGTGGAAATAACTATTTCCAAGGCAATCTTTGTACTACAGAACCTACACTGTAGTAAAATAGATAAATAGGTATGCCTGAATTATTGCTCATGTTTTTAAATGAAGTCTAATTGTGACTTTGTATTGTAGAAAATTGATCTCATTCCCCTTGGGGAATCCTTTGTACTTGGAGAAAAATTCACAGTGAAATATTCCCATAAATAGTCAGTGTCCTGAACTCTTTTTGTGAAAAACTTGTGGATTCAATTGTCTTCTGGAGGTCCCTGTGACTAATTTTTTTAATGTTTGAGCTGCCTCCTCGTAAGAGGAAGAGAATTTAATTCTTTGTGGTCCTGCAGTAGAGTTGCTTGTTTGCTAAATATACTGCATATATAAAATCTAGATTCAGCATATTTCAGGTATGACAGTAAAATATTGGGAAAGCACCTTCCAGTGGCTAATTGTAGAATTTTTCAAATATATGTAGGCTGAATCCTACATCCAAAAGTAGGAGAAGACAGTTTATAAATAGAAAAATCTGTAAGCTTCATCAGATATGCTGCAAATGGAACAATTTTTTAAAATCTAAAACGTGAAGCATACATGGAGACAAGTGTAATAAGTTGGCTTTTTCCCTTTAACTTTTAAGATGGCACTTCCAGCTTTGTATATCAGATATGCCAGGATATTTACTGACACATTCTTTGCTCTTTAAGCAGAATGATTGATGCTGTTCAGATAGGAAGTGCTGACAGTTGAACTTTGTTATATTTTTACTTCAGAAAATCTAAATTTCTGTTTAAACAGCTTGGCAGAAGTCAAAGCATTTTTTGCATGTATGTTTAGTTGGAATTTTTCAGAGGAGCTGAAGAAACAAACCAAAGAAATGTATCAATAAGCAGTAGTATTGTTTAAAGACAGGTGAGGCAGGATTTAGAAGTAGTTGCTTATTGTATCACTGTATGTAGTTGGAGAAGTAAACAAACTGTGACATACATAAGCATTCTCTGGATTGAAGGGTGTACATGAGTGACTGCAAGCATAAATATTGGCTTACACACCTAAAATGTTTCTCTATTTTTCCATATACATATATTGGTAAAATAAGTTGTCACCTTTTGCTTTCTAACCTTGCCCTTAATAACCAAGGACATGTRCAGAGGCAGATGCAAATGATTCTAATACTCTGTTCTTGGATTYATTAGTTAAAGTATAAAGCATTTCCATTTTGAATGGGATGTGTATTTTAAAATTTAAATGTACTTAACTGAACTGCACAGACATCAATTCATGGCTATTTTAAAAAAGGTGTTTTTGCTGCTTTAGTCACATTAGGGAAAGTTACCAACTGTCCTCAGAATAAGAGGATAATTCTCATCCAAAAAAAGACCTTGATTTTGCTTTTCTATCTATGTTAATGATACGTAAGTTGATTAGTGCTGAGCCTTCTCAAAGTTTTGTCTTTAATATGCAGCTGTCAATTGATTTCTGGAGCATGTTTTTTCTTTTGAAGGTGGATTGGTTTTTAAACATCGGAGAGCAAGCACTGGATATATGCGTTGTCTCGTTTAATCAGGGAGCTTCTTCTGTTTTTGTGCTTGGTGAGAGAAACTTCTTTTGCCTTAAGGATAATGGGCAAATACGATTCATGAAAAAGCTTGATTACAGTCCGAGTTGCTTCGTTCCTTATTGTTCAGGTTTGTAAAAGGAAGATTCCACTTAACTTTAGCTTGGTTATTTTTAGAGCTAAGAGTTGGTTTGGGGTTTTTTTTTGCCATAAATATATTTGTCTGATTAGCAGGTTGGATGGGGCACTGAGCAACCTGGTCTAATGGAACATGTCCCTTCCCATGGCATTTAGGTTAGATGTTAGGAAGAAATTCTTTACTGTGAGGGTGGTGGAACAGGTTGCCCAGGGTAGTTGTGGATGCCCCAACCCTGGCAGTGTTGAAAGCCAGGTTGGATGAGGCCTTGAGCGACCTGGTTTAATGGAGGTGTCCCTGCCTGTGGTACTAGGGATTGGCACTAGATGATCTCTAAGGTCCATTCTAACCCAAGCCTTTCTGTGATTCTGTGATTCTATGATTTGTAGAATGTATGTGAAATTGGATCTCTCTTTTTGAATGAGGCAGGTTTATTTTCAAATGTTACTTAGTGTGAGGTGTCATAATTTCTAGAATCTAAATATTTTCGTATCTCCAAATTGAGGTATTTGTCTAGTGTCCAGGCTATCAAAGCAACAAACGCAGAAGAATACGAGACTTCAGAAGAGTAAACTAGTGTTTGAGAACCTTCTGATATTTACAAATAGTTAAAAAAAATCAAGTAAAGTTCACTGTTATTACATTGGGTAGAAAAAACTTGATTAGATAGTTGGTTAAAATTACAGACTCTTAATACCTGTTCTCTTTTGATGTTTCAAAAACTCTGATAATTTTTGACACTACGTCTTCTTTTGAACTTAAAATACCATTTTAGTCTTTATAAGTTTGATCTTAACCATCTTCACATTTTATACTTTCTGGTTTGAATTGTACTATGAATAAACCCTATAAATGCATACACATATAATAATATTCACAAGTCAATAAATTATTGAAGCGTGTAAGTAGCAGATACTTAATCAATGTGTAGTTTGTCATATCTATCCTGGCATGCCATGGCCCTTATGAGTCTTTGTTTGTCATGTTTTAAATTGCCAAACATGGCTGGCCAGAACCTTAAAAAGTTGTGGCATGTGTCATGTAATATCTAATTGAACTTGGTATCCATAATTAATCACATATGTCCTTGGTTATTGTCAATGTAACTTTCATAACTTTTGACACTTCATATTAAATTAATTTATAACAAGTAATGGCTTGAAAATAAAACAAAAAACAGTGTAATGATATAAGCCTCAAAGAAAAGTAMTGGCTTTTGATAAATCTTTCATCCTAAAATTGTTTTTTTATCTTTGAACAGTGCAAGAAGGAACAATAAACACTTTAATTGCAAACCACAGTAAAATGTTGAATGTTTATCAAGACGTTACACTGAAATGGGCCACTCAGCTTCCCCACATTCCTGTATCAGTAAAAGTAGCGAATTTTCAGTAAGTAACTTGTTAAAGTTTACTTTTTTCAGATTAATTTCCAGTTGTGTAATTTGCTTCTAGATTCTAACAGTTCTGAGGTATGTAACAAATAAGGTGACTTTTAAAGGGAAAATTCAAAGTGTTTTTCCTTTGTTTTGTAGAATGTTCATTTCACTAATGAGTGTACTGTTAATTCTAGAACAATACTAGAATTGCTCTGTTGTGCTTTAGGTTTTCTGTTTTTTTTGAGTGAAGTTTGAACCTGGAGTCTCATAGCTCCAGTGCAGTAGCTTCCTTTTTAAAAGAATGAAAAGTGTGGTTATGCAATCTGGTAAGATCCTTCCCTGAGACAGGAAAACAGGGAATCTCACTGAAAATCTGTTCTTCATTAAGGATTTAAGAGCAGATGCATTCCAGAGATGATTTGTTGGAACAGATTATTAAAATCCAGTGTTAAACTTGCTGCGAACTACACTGCGACAGACCAAAACTTTTTGTAAAAGATGCATGCGACAGATCAGGGAAAAACTGGTTGGATGGGGGATTGAGTGAAGACAAGTTAGGACATGTTGATAACTTGTGCTGTGACTGTCACTGAAAAAAGCAAACCACAGAAAGGTTCAGCCAGTGTTTTTACAGTCCAACTTACGCCTCTACTGTGTGCCCCCAGAGCTGGCCGGGTGCTGGTTGCCCAGTGCCCGTGAACATAGGGGATGCAGTAGGAATGTCCTTGTCAGGTAGATCTTCTGATTCCCAGCAGGCTTCTGGCTGCTGGGCCAACATACGCTGGATTCCTAACATTTGATCATATGTCATGCATTTTACCTCTTAATGCATGGAAATGCAACTTCTGACTAACAAGCTTTACTGACTTGTGCAGAGTAATCAGAGGGATGTTTGTGTTTTGTTTGTTAATAATAGTTAGCGATTTTTTTTTTTTWAATTATTTATCTTTTTTTTTTTTTAGACTCTCTGGAGAGAGTTGGGCTGGCTTTCATCCAACAGGTTTTAACAAGTGAAATATAATGAACAGTCTCAGTGGGCCAGTTAGTATAACCCAGAAGCTGATTATGCGGGATATGACAGTACAGCTTTTGAAGTATGGAAAAAATATTTATGTTACAAAAAATTGAAAAAAACATTGATTTTTACAACAGCAGATTGTACTAATATTTGTATATATAATTACTTGTTTGGAAACTCATTTTATTGAACCATCTGTTTCAATAATGCAGCTAAGAAGTTTATGAAGATTCTGCCTGTTCCCTGTGAACTTTAACTCTGAGCAGTTTGATATTAGAGAGAAATTTGAGAGCCTAAAATCTCTCCCAGCTCAATTTGCTAGTTAGAGTCAGAATTACTGCAGGCCTGCTAATGCCAGGGTTTGACTTGGGGTTGTGTTCTTTAGCAGGTGGAGAGACAGCAATCTAGTTCTGCAAACCTCATTGTGCCTTCACCCAAAGGCCTGAAAGGCAGAGGTCCAGGGCTGTGTGTTTCCAAGCTATGCTTTTATCTGTCTATTGAAAAATATGCAGTATGCTTGTACTTCCTTCTGGCATTAAAAATAAGGATGAGCTAGACAGTAAAAACTCTAGTAAAGCTTGTAGAGATGGTAATTTGGCTTAAATAGAGCATATGTGTTTGTTTTGTTGTGTTTTTTAATAATTTGAAAGGGATTTAATTGTGAATCAGTGTGATAATGATTTTATTGTACTCAAGAGAAACCTTAGTTGGGGCCTCAGAACACTACTGTAACATAAATAATGTTAAGTACTTTAATAAGCACAGAGTTGTTAGTACTACACTGCTGAAAGATGTGATGTATGCCAATTAATTACTTTCTTCACTTTTATTGCAATAATACTTAAAAGTAAACGGGGCATTCTGAAAGCAATTGTCTCTACAGTTCGTACATGTTCATCTGTATTGTCTCCTTGGCATAATGTCTGTTACTTCTAATCTGTTACTGTGGCTTGCTGGGTAAGAAAAGCATTATTAGAAGCTATTTTACGTAAACCCCTTGGGGCAGGGGTAGTGATTAGCTCACAAAAGCAGTCATATATTTAATTCTATAATCTTGGTAGTCTACTTCTAAGATCAACTGCTAAATACTTAGTAGAACTCCAGCTCAGAAGCTTGTGATTCTAGTGTGTACCCCTCCTTACAATTTATGAATTGATTTTTCCTCTTAAAATAACTTGTAAGACAGTATTTCTCTATTGCAAAACCAGTATATAAATAAGGATAATAACATACTACAACATTTGGGATTAAATTCCAATATAAACTGCTTGATTTCCATCGCATTTTCAGACACATGCAAGGAAAAATAGAATCAAAGAAAAGTGGTTGCTTACAACATTTTTAGGTGTCTCTGCACTCTAAAAGTTACGTATTTTTAAGCTGTTGAACTACACTTTCTTGCCTTCTGTTAAAACCTGAATGCTCTCTGTCAGGAAATTGAAAATTTGCTATAAAAGCTTGTGATCAGAAACTTGAACTACGGGGAAAAACTTGAATGTTTATCTTATTCTGGGTTTTACCTGAATATCTCTATAACTTGTCACTGAACTGGAAGTTCAGTTCTAGTAATTGTCGTAGAAGTTTGTCCCTTATTTTGTTGGAAGTTTATATTCTGGTTCTTTTAATGTATATTAGTTACTGTTTCTGACAAATTTTTAATTTCAAGGGGACTCTACATGCTTAACACTGCCTGGATTGCTTCAGAAGTGTAACCACTTACACTGACAATTTCAATTAATTTAAATTGCTTAGGTCTCTGTCTCAGCACAAATTTGTATTCCAATGGATAAGCCTGCTTAAACAGTTGTATTTTTGCTTGCCCTGTGTTGTTATCCTTCAAGTTATGGCTATGCCAAGTGTGGCTTTCACTGAAGCTGAAACTCTTGAAGAAAATGGTTTAGGTTGAGTTGAACAAAAATCCCAAACTTCACCCTCCCAAATCCACCAGCACCCCCCCCCAAACCTTTCTAGAGTGGTTTGAAGAGAAACTATCTATTTGCTGCGGTTGAAACAGCTGAAATCTAGGAAGTTACACAAAGGAATGACAAGAATTCCTACTCTGCTCAAAATTTCGGTATTGAAATGCTAAAAGGTAGTCTGATGTTTTTCTTTCAAAGTGAAACAGACTGTAAACTTCCTCAGATACCTTGTTTTTCAAGTCAGTGTTAATTTTGGTTCTTTGTGCTTTTGACTGTCCACCAGGAAATTAAGTCTGGTGGTATCTATATTGCAAAAAAATGTTGATTTCATGTGGAATTTATCAGCAGGTGAAGTTCGAACAGGAAGCCAACCTCAGAGTTTAGGAGTGTGTTCTGGGAAAGATATTTCTTCCCTCTCTTTTCTACTGGGGACTCTTACTACTTTAGGCACCAGTTTATCAGCAAACTTAGTGTTTGAATGAAGGAAATTTTGCCCATTGGAATTTGGTTAGTAATACCCAAAAGCAAAAACATTAGAGCCACCCGTAGTACGTGTCTATAGGTAATTGGATGCTTTGCGTATGTAGTCTCTTTTTTTTAGGAGCTACGTCTGGGAATTAGAATACAGTAACAAATTTTCTTTTGTGAGCATTTATATGTACCTCTGTATCTGTAAGCAGAAGGACTGTTCAGATTCTTGACGTGAATAACCCACAAAATGACACATGTGCCTGGTAAAATGTGAAGTTACTTTTATTACGAGGGGTTGACAGGTATGGACAAGTTGGTGAAAGTAGCTAGAATATTTGCTTTCACTTTCATTTATTTGACAGATAAATACAATTTTACTTGGTAATGGAACAGCATGTTTTCTGAAGAGGAAATATAAAGAAGTCTGGAAAGGTTTTTTATGCAGAAGTAATTTATCACCTCTAAAGAACTAGAATTTCTGAGTTTCTTAAAATATTAAATTTCCAGGACCCAACCTTTTAGCTTGAGTTAAGCTAGTAAATAGATTTTCGTTATTTAAGATGGGGAAAAAATTATTTCCTTTTTTAAACAGAAGTAACTGTTGAAAAGCCAGGAAATAAAGTAGACTTTATATGTTCAAGATGGCAAGCAAGGTTACTTAGTGAGCTTTATCCACACTTCAATTCTTTATGATCTTCAAGTCTGCCTATGTTTATACTGAGGATTGATCCCATAAATATATCACAGGGTCCCACATCCTCACCACTGATTCTGTTTTTCTCAGTTTGCAATCAAGAAGTGATTTCTCTCTGCGAATTGCTAGCACTACAACTTAACTGTGGTATTTGAAGTTTACTGAAGTAATTTTTGGTTGTTGCTTCTCCAAGTCTGATCACTGTAGCGTTGACTGTCAGGGTCACGCCTGAACTCCTAACATTGGTGTATGAACCACGAGCCCATTATGACTGTGTCACATAGTAATATATTTATCAGCCATCACTTCAAATCAGCTACCCATAGGCTATTGGTGTTCATGGTTTGACTTATGCAGTTATGTATTTGATTTTGCTGAATTAGAGACTTAAAGGAATAAATTTAAAGTTGCATTGTGTAGGCTGGGATGCAGGAAATCCTGCAGCTTACTGAATCACTTCAAAATTATTAATTTAAGTTGCTATAGTAGTGCCCAATTTTCTTACTACTTATAAGACAAAGTAAGTAAGTATGTCTAAAATTTATAATTGTTCTTGTATGAGTCTTTTCCCTTGCATAAATAATACAGAAGCAGAGACTATTTGACTAATGAAGGGACTGAAGTTTAATTTTCCATGTAATCATGTTCATAAGTGTTGGAATATTTGTATTGTCCTATGTGGTACTGATAGCCATGACTACTGCACTTTTGTGCCTCTTAGGATATCCTCACTTATGGAACAGTTACACAGGTGCATTGGAAGAGAGTATTTTAAAATACAAGTTGGTTTCAGAGACAGTGACTTCTAATTTACTAAAACTATAATCTATTGCTGTCTACAGTTACCATTTTACTTCTACACTACTAAAAATAATTTACTAAGATGGTGAGTGCCTGCAGAAAAATTTCCAATTCTTTAACCCTGGATGTGAAAGAATATGTGAAAAAGGGTTAGGTGGTTTTTATGACTTAGTATCTTACTGAGTGTTACAGTACTCTGTTCCTATCCAGTCTCTCCCCATTAGTCTGCAGCTTGACTGCAAGGCTGAGAAGTATTGGTCTGGTGACTCAGACAAGTAGAGATTGTCCCTACACCACCTTAAGTGCACTTTAAGCATAAGCCACGTGACAAGTGCTGCTACACTTCAGGATAGCTCATCAGTTTGCATATGAAAGAGATACTCATTGTGTTTATTGTGTTTAAAACCAATCCCATCTTTACCCTAACACCAAACAATAAAGAATTTTACAGTTATGTAGTGAATGGAGAGAATCACTTTTTTTCCTTTTAAAAAAATGTTTAATACAATGTTCCTTTTGAATTTTCTGATTTATTAGTATTTCATAATAGTAGAAGGATTGGTAAGACATGTGTGGTTTGTATACTTACTGGTCTGATGAGGTTTAAAGTCCCTGCAGGCTGTTGATCACTGGCTTCATAGAGCAAGACTTATCTTGTGTGGATGAGTAATAGCTTGAGCTTGACACAGTTAACATGCTTGTGTCTTCATGGCACTTTATCTGAATAAATTTATATATAAAGTCTCTGATTCAGCAACCTATCTCCATAAAGAAGAGGACATAAACTAGGGTTTAAATTCTTTGTTTTGACACAGGATTAATTCCCAGATTTGAACGCATATGTAGCGCAACAGACTGACGAGTTTAATTTAAATGAGGTAGGTGAATCAAAACATTGGAGTTCAGAATTCTGGTGTATAGCCACTGGCTGAAAATGTGCTTTTATGAACTTTTAGCTTCCAATATTTTTAAAAGAATATTAAATTCTGCGATCAATTTGCAAGTGAGAAAATATTGGCCTGGTCCAAGTATGAACTTGAAATTAAAACTTGTTTTCTGGCACAGAATTGTAGTATGTTGGGTGGTTGGGTGAACGTGCTTTGTGTAGCTGGGCTCTCCAAACGGTAGAAAGGCAACAGGAACTGAATTTAACTGGAAAAAATACGGAGAAATATTGTAGTTGAATTAAGTATACAAGGTGTAAAAGTGCAACCACATATAAGGTAATAGTGTGTGGAATCAAAATAAAACTCCTCTCATTGAATTTTTTAGCTATCCAGATGCTTGAAAATACTTTGTTCTTCATTCCAGCCCATCTGTTATTCCTTATTATAACTGACATCACCACAGCTACCACAACTGTTAAAGAATCACCATATAAAAATGGCAAAACTTACATATAAAACTAGCAAAACTTAGCACTTATTACACAGTTTTATGGAAAGAAAACTGCAGGAATCAAACTTTATAGTTTGTTGAAAGATTTTCCCTTTCTGTATAGTAGTACTGTAATAGAAGCAATGCCAGTTATGACGCAGAGTATGAACTGTTCAGTTATATACATGTATATATATAAATTTTTATTTGAGTGTTCTGTAAGAATGTTGCCTGATTCTGAGAAGTTAAATATAGAGAATTCTAGAATCTTTCTAGTTAAACATAATTGCATTTTAAATAAATGTTTTTAAGGAAAAAAAAAGATGGCATGTGTTTTTCTCATTGCTAATTTGCCACTGGATTTTCAAGAGATGGTGGTAGAAAATATGACCATTTTCAGAAGTCTTTTGAAGAGATAAATTTAGTGTGTGTAGCTTAGGCACAAAATATGAATGCAATTTTATTTCTTTTACTTTAGCAGGATTCTGATTCTGAAATAGACATAGATGTGCCAAATACCATGTCCAGCATATACTGTAATTCAGGACTGGGCTTTCTAGCAAGCTAGCTTCAAATGGTATTTACTCTATGATATTAAGCACATGCCCATATTGCCTGTTCTCCTCATTTTATTGCATGTTACTTGTTTGCTTTTCCAAAAAACCTACTTTTCACGGTCATACGGTTTTGTAAGGGTTTCAACTTAAAATAACACTTAAAATATTCCTAACTTCATGGTTCTAGAGAAAGCCTTAAAAGTGGAAATTCTCAAGAACAAGAAGGCAAGTAACGCCCCCTCTAGTATTTAAAATAAGATCTTTGCTTTTAAACAAATATCGTGGGGTTCTTTGGCTAACCCACTATTTCTCTGTGCCAGTTCGTGTTGTGACAGAGTGGAATATAACTTGTATCAGGTTCTGAACTATCAGTCTTGTAGCTGGTTAGTGAGCAGTAGGCTGGAGTTTATGGATGTATTCTGATACTCTACCCATGGAAGTGCTGGGCATCTTGTTTGAAAAACAGTTTTATGAAGAGCTTCAGGCTGTTGATTTTGAATGTCTTGATTATCATGCTATTAACATAAAAGACTGTTTTTTTGTGCAAGGAACAGCACATGGGACATTTGTGTTAAGCTGTGGAGCTGAGAGCCAGCTAGCAGTGCAAAGTGCTAGAGATGCTTTGAAAAAGTAGCTTTGTTCTTTACAAGACAGGGTGAGGGGACAATTATAAATATTGTTAAAAGTAATAGTGTACACACGTTTTCCTTACTGAAATGCTGGTGAATTTTGAAACTTGCAGGCAACTGTGAGGTGAAAGACATGTAAATTAATCGGAGTTGAGTGTTTTAAAAGTTATGTAATTCTTCAAACCTTTAAGAATAAATCTGATTTAAAGACACATCATGGTTGTTCTTGTTAACCTCTTTATAATCTGTGCATAGTCTAATTTTCCTTGGGTACTGTGTAGTATTATCTTATAGGAAGCCAGCAGTTAAGAATAAGCTTTATCTAAAATGATAAACATGCTAGAGTGTAGATTTTATCAGTGAAGCTCTTTATGTCTCTTTTATGTTGGAAGCAGAGGTGCTAGGGGCCTCTCCAGCTTGCCTGTAGTGATAGTAACCACTATCTTGAAGTGGGAGAAGAGAAGGCTTAGATGAAGGATAAACTTTTGAGGCTCTCCATATCCTGAATTTGCAAGGCTATAGCTGTTAGTACAGCCTTTGGGCCTTTGGAAACTGTTATATACCTGTCTGCTAGTGAGGGAACTTGGCCTTGAAAAACATTTTAGATTTCACATGAAGGAAGTGCAAATGCAGAAATATCCTCTAAGAGAGAATGAAGCATGGAGATGTTTTAAGTGAGTCACAGTTGGTCTTAATTTCTTTCTTGTTGCTAGTGCTGGTACTGTCACAGAGAAATCACAATGTAATTTCTCTTGTTTCTTATTATTTGGAGCTCTGACATAGAGGCTGCACTATTATTTAGGGAAATCTGATTTGCTTATAGTCCTCACATTCATTTTCAATTCAGCTAATGCCACTGTCTTAGGCAACTGTGATAATAAGAAATGCAATGTGTAAATTATGAACTTTTTCTTGAATACATTATACTTCAGTGCTCTTCATAGTTTTTTGCTTAAAGCAAGATCATATATTTCTAGAGGCCCGTGTCATCTCTCTGAAAATTCTGCCTTTATTCTACTTTGTGACAAATACTAATTTTAATTTAAAACTGTGTTTTGTATAGCTGGCTACTTTAATTTTTAAATAAAACCTTTGTTGCTTTTTAGTTTTGATTTTATATTTAAAACAAGAAACCGAGATGGTTAAATCCTTCAGATAAAAATTCATTTTGTTTGCAACTTGTAGCATGAGCTTAAATTTCATGTCTAGCCTGCCTATACTAGTGTGTGATGCGTGTGTTCCCCGTCTGCAGGAACCAGAAGGTTATCTCGTGCAGGCATGTCTGTTCCACTACATACATTGTTAAATATTAGCCAGTTAAGAGTCCCTTGCGTTTAAAGTGTCAAGCCATTATGCTAACGCTGGTAAAAACCCTCACACCTGCTTCACATACTGTGACGTGGTAGCATTCAGGGCTCACCTGTGTGCAAGCTCTGCTGCCCCGCAGGTGGCAGTAGTGGTCTGCCGGAAAGGACCCCCGACTCAAACTTCTGTGAGGAGTGTTTGGTTTCAACTTGACAGTAAAAGTAAAAACAATAATTTTCCTTTTATTTTTTTTTTTGTTTG